>CM057006.1:36407055-37062055 GCA_029891345.1 Dryococelus australis
CTCTGTAATGTTAATAATTGTGTGGTGAGAGAGAAAAACCAATTTTAAATAATGTATCACATTTGGCCAAATTAAACCTTGACCATTGGGTAGATTTGGGATTGGGGTTACTCACTTTGTGTGTCATTCACATCAATTAAATTTATAGTGTTTCACCATTCTGTGATTAGGGAGTTTGTGTTGAATTTCCTGCTTCATTATAGTCGGATGTATGTCAGACTATTAAACTTGTAAAATTTACAATTTGAGTATGTCATCTCCAAACTAGGCGAGAAAGTAGTATTCCAGTGTAGGTAGTCGATCGGTCGATTAACATGAGTGTAATTCTCTTGATTTTGTGGCAGTCCTACACATAATGATCTCTGATTGGGTATACAGTTTTTTTTTTTTTTTTTTTTTTTTTTTTTGCAATGTATTTACCAAATCCAAAATAATATTTTATTCTACCTGAATAGTGAATGGATTAAGAATTGTGTAAGAATAAGTTTTTCAAGAAAAGTTGGCAATGAGTGAATAAAAATGGATACTGTTTCAAAGCACAGGAATGCTTTTGCATGAAAATTAGGCTCCTTACATGTGATACAGTATATTGAACATTTAGTTACTGGTAGGCCCCTGCATGTTAATGGAATGTAGGGTGTAATCAGTTATAGTATCTAAACATAGCTGTACTGTAATTCTAAAATTAGTGTATCACATTAATTTCATCTAATAACTGTACCGTATTTAAGTAGCTGGTAGTATTTTGTCATTTATGGTGTACCTGAATCGTTTTCTTCCCTTTTTTTCCATCTACAGGAGTCTATTGCAGTACATTGACGAAGAACTAATTCTCAGGTACCGTAAACATAATGTTTCTCGCAGCATGCAAGAAACTAACCTTGGAGCGGTAACAGATAGCTTGTGTAACATAGCATTGATAGTTGCATGTGCTGCAGTTGACATGGATTGTACCCTGCTCTTGAACTTCTGTATAAAGTTGAAAAATGTGTTATCCATTTGGTGGAAGTTGCAAGCAATTTCTGTTCCAGCTTAACTTTAAATTAACATCACGTATACATATTTTTCGTGCGTGATTTATGAAAAATTTGGTTTTGCCCACTTTTGTTGCTTACTGAAGAGAACAATTTGTAAAAAGTATGTGTATTTGATTCATGCTGTGTTGCAATGGTTTTGGCCAATTTTGTGATCTTGGTAGCTTTTGATGTAAAGTTGCACAAACTACAGCAGTTTCAGCTTGAAACTGAATTTCTTGTGGAGTCGGGGTGAAAATTCGGCCTTAAACTAATTGTCTATTTTAATTCAGTTGCATGGAACCATTGTTTACAAGGCCTTTACTGACATTTGACAGTGTATTTATTAATCTGTACATATACCATAACTGTGGTACACAATAAATATGCCCACAACTTGTAATGTATACTAGTGCACCACATATAAAAATCTTTGTTATTGTGTGAAGTTATTAGTCAGGTGTATCTCTAATATGGCTTGTGTATAATTTCAGTGTCTTACATATTTGTATTATTTTCTATAATTTTTTTAATTGTACGATAAGTCATAAAAATACTATTTTTCGCACATTGCTCAATAATTCTTTATCCCACATTGTGTTTTGTTTCTTGCTTTTTGTAATCTCTGCATATCTAGTGTGTGGTTTCAAAATTGTACATTGATAACAAGACTGGAAAGGTATCTAGAGCACAGGTGTTGTATAGTATGTATACTGGAGATATAAATGACATTTTCATGTGCGTTACAAACTTTCCTCTGCATTGTTTCAGTGCAAATACAATATTAATTTGGATGACAGTTTCAAATATAATGTTTCCTTTTTCTGTCTTATCTTTCTCTAGTATATAAATTTTAATAGGCTTAAATGTTGTTGTGCATGTAAGTTTAAAGCATCGCAAGGAGGGAAGAGGCAAAACTAAATTTTTGCTGTTCGGAGGAATGTTGACTTGAATAATGTATGAAACTGCTGCTTTTTTTTAGTGTTGGCATTTTGCCAGCTATTTTAAGTTTAATTAAATGTACAGTTTGGTAATAATGCTGTTTAAAAACACGTTTTTAAAATTTTTTATGCTGTCAGGTTCTTTAAAATATTTTTTTTAATACGTAACAGTTATTGGTGCATTGAGACTTTTTTTTACTCACCACCTCTTGGGCTGTACACAAAGACATGCAGAACAGAGATTAGCTAGTTGCTTTGTTTTGTAGGAGTATGGCTCCTGGGTTTTTTTGTAAACTCTACTGGTTCGGACAGGGTTTGCCTATAGATTGCTTGCATATTGCATTTGAAAAAACTGTTGATAAATACATTAAATTTAATATTTAAGATATGTGCCAAATTAGAAAATATGGCAGTTTTAATAATTTATGATTGCATGATGTGAGGAGCTTAGCATTGAAAATATGCTCAAAACTTGTTGCATTAGCAAAAGTTTGTCAGTTGGTGTTCTGTCAGAGTTACATTTATTGTAGATAATACTAGAGAATGTGAGCTATGTGGATTTTTTTAATGGAGCACGAGAGAGGGTTAGCTAAACATACGTAGAGTGATGCAAACCGTCAGGTCCACCCAAGAGAGTTTATGAAAATGCCCCAAGGAGTGTGTGTTTGATCAGCGTAGCTGGGCCTGCAAGGCACCGTGGCAACAAGTGCTGGGCGAAAGAAGACCAGCAGTTATGCTTTCTAGAGTAGGTACAATACCAGCCTGCTGTGGGCTCTGTGTCTCATGTTGAGTTTTCTTCTCAATCAGGGGCACGCGGGTGCGTCACTTGACCACACAGGAAGACTCATACTCGCAACAGTAAGTAGGCCGATGGGCTCTCTATCGCTCCTCAGCTCACCTACTAGTACTGCTAGGTTTTGTTGATCTGCACAGGGTGTGTCTTGTGGTCTGCCCGAAACCTGGCTCTGCTTACAAAAAGAATGGAAAAGTTTGAGACCCGGATTCTGCTTATACACATTGTTTTTATGTTTTGAATATAGTTCGACTTCTCAGGTGCCTTTGTGTAATAAAAATGGTTGGGTAAAAATAACCATAAAATATATCACAAAGCAAGCAGAATATGAACATAGAGTGGAAAATATCATAGCTAAAAGGCAAAAAGCTGATTTTAAATTAATACTGAATTTAAAAAAAATTGAAATTTCTTGTTAAACTAAAGCAATAGATGGAATAAAATTAAATTAAAGCTGTATCCATTGCCATTGAATATTATAACAACTAAATTTGTCACAGTGTCTAAAAATGGTGTGCAGAATAGCAGCCTTGCAGAATTTATCCTCGAAATATCTGATGATTTTGATGCAACTTAAACAGTGATTGAACTAAGGAATGTTTGATGCTGATTGAATGCTCATAACTGCTTTAAGGATGTGCACTTTTCTCCTCAGATTGTGGGACATCATTGTGATGATGTGGAAAACTGGCAGTTTTTAAGTATAATAATTTTCTGTGAAATGAATAAAACAAATTAAATTTTTAAACTCTGTAAATGTTTATCTGTGAGGTTTGCATACACAACTCCTTTACAAGCACATACAAAATAGTGGCCATGATGGCCAGGACCTTTCCTGCTGATGGTGCAACTATAAACTACTTTGTAGGTTAGTATGTGCTTCTTCATTTTACAGACACCGTCTTTGAGTCAAGGGTGAAAGTATGAATCCATGTTTTATCAGCTGTGGTTATCTGGTTCAAGAAAACCATATGTTTCACAGAGTATTGTAGAATAAACATAGAGAAGAAACGAACCTTGCATCTTCATTTTGGGGCATCATTGAAAGTAGAACCCATCTTGAACATAATTTGTGATATTACATTTGGTAGTGGATAATGGAATGTGTGCTGCCGGTCGACATACCTATCTGCTGTGCAATTTCCACAACAGTCATTGTACAATTTTCATGAATCTGCCCCACCACTCCCACAATGTTGTATTCTGTGGTGGATGTTAATGGCCTTCCTTGCTGATCAGAATTTTTCAGGTGTATTTGGCCGTGATTGAAGTGCTGGTTTTTCACTTCACTTCACTATGGCTGGATGCAACATTGCCTTTGCTCCACATGTCATGATTTCATGATGAATCTTAAAACAATTGAGAAGGTTCACGTTCAGAATTTGCACAGTTGTTTGTCCTATGAGTTTGGAGTATGTATTCACATATTCTCCACTATTAACCATTGTTACAGTGAACCTGCTAGAACAATTACACTACACTGATTCGCTAGCAAGACATGACCTACATTCTACGCGGACATCCCAATAGATTACACAATTCTTCCAAGGCACAGCTCCATGCATAACATGTACATATTTTGAACTTTCCTTGTAAGTTGAATTGCATCTGTGATTGAGTTCTTGATGGACTGTAGATATAAAGGTACTTTCAGAGATGTGAAAAATGTAACTCACCTGCAGCCCAAAAATATCTCTAACTATTAACTTTTAAGAAACATGAAAAATTTTCAACTTGTAGACTGAGGCAGGAGTATTATTTTGTCACTATAAGTTGAAAATTTTATGCATGTATTACCTTTTTGGAAACAGGAGTTCCTAGAAAAGTTAGCTTGTCTGGAAATTTAAGTCTGCTGTTTAGTGATATTTATTATGCTGGTGATTTATGTGACAACCACATGAATTGTTCATGCCGGTTATGTGCCAGTTCATTGAATTTAATATGAAAAGGGTTTTGCATATGCAGCATATATCTTTGCTTCAGCAGTTAAAAAAAAAGTTCACAGTATATATTTTTGATTGAACAACACTGACTGCAGAATCTTCCATACTATTTTCGGTTTCACTCTTGATTCATCATTGCAACCCAAGTGTAGGTAGTTCTTCTGATATTGGCTGACTATACATCGTGACGTGAACAATAATAGTACTAGGTACTGAACACGGCTCAACTTTTCCATCTTCTGTTTGTAAGTTGCGCCTTTTTCCAAGCCCAGGCAGTATTTTGTTTAGATACGCCCTGTAGCATGTAGTTCACTTTGGCAGTACCAGGTGCACACAATTACATTTTACATAAATTATAAAAAATGTACTTATTCATTAGGAATTTTGCTTTCTGGACTGCAGACTTTTATTTAGTTTAAAGTATTTTGCTTTCAAATCTTGATAATGTGCAACTTGTAATTCAGCTTAGTTCGTACAATGTAATGGTCATTTAGTGTATTCTTGAAACTTCTCGTAGAGCAACTTGATTCATAGAGCACTTGTTACAACAAAAAGATGCATGCTGTACATTGAAATGGTTGTAGGCTAACTGTGCATTATGTTTGGATCTTAAAACCCAAACAAATGCAGAAACCAAGAGTAATTTTTTTATGATCATGTCATTAATTTTCATAAAATATTAGATTACCCCTCCATAACATTTATCATTGTACACACAGAATGGGCTATACTATCTACTCATTGCTTGAAACGTTATTTATTTAGGTTACGGTGGGTTGACTGCGACTGCGTTACTAATTTTATAAACTCTCAAACATGTGTAGCAGGTAACTTAACACTCTTCTCAGTCAGGCTGTCTATGGTGTCTTCTGATCGCTGTTCCATACCTTACTTATTTACTAGATTCTTTAATATCTTGAACACTTATTTTATTTCTTCTTACTTTTGTAGTACTTATCTTGGGATTTTAGGGATTGATTTGGGTGCAGATGTCTGCTTGGAGTCTGTAAATTGCACTTCACTGAACAGTGGTATACCTAGGGTATAAGGAAAAGTACCAAGAATATAGTTTTTGTAATGAAGGAAAAATGTTCCAAAATGCAGAAAGTGTTAGTGCAATGAAAATAATAATGTGTAGGTATTACATAGGACCACATAAAATTGGTGAAGTATTCAGATAAAAGTAAAATTATTTAGGATCGTAAAATAGGGGATTTTACTTCGTGAGTCAAATAACTAACTGGTAATTTTTTGGTGATGTTACTATACAAATGATTAAATATATGTATGGTGGTTAATGAGTGTGGGTATAGCACAACAGAAATATTAATGCAGTATAGTGTAATTGATTTAAATCACAAGCAGGCATCTGCAAATTAATTTCCTTGTTAGTACTTTAAAATAACCATTAATTAAAAAAAGAAGTTTCCTTTTGTAAGATCACTATCTTGGGGCAAGTAGAGCAACTAACAGAGGTGCTTTGTGTATAAGGCCATTCACATAGAAGACTGAGTAAAATATTGCAAGAGGACTTAATTTAGACTACTTCCTAATTGGTTAAGTCCCACATGCAGATATCTCTGTAATTAAATGTAATCATGTTCTCATGAACACTGTTCATTTAATATTATTAATGCTGCAATTTCTTGTTTGATACAAGCACCAGTACACAAAGTGTAGTTATTGACATTATCACATAGTAATCTATACTGCATACATGGAACGTACTCTTTAATACTTTGTAGATTTGGAAATTTACTACCCACTTGATAAATTTTGGTTTATGTATGAAGCATTTCAATGTTTTGCAACCGATTGTAACTCAAGGGAATAAATATATGCCGTTTTTTGGCGTGTATAGGCCGCACCTGAAGTTCTTGAAGAAAAATTATAGATGATAAATATTTCAAGTATAGGCCACAAAAAAAATCTTAATGCCAATATCTTATATATAAGCTGCACCCCACTTTTTGTAGTAATTTTTTGTAAAAATGTGTGGCCTATACACACCGAAATACAGTATATGTAATTTTTTGTATATTTTAATTCATTAATGGAATTGGATTTAAGGACATCCTGTAGGAATACACATATCTGTTTTAAAATTGGTACTCAAGAAGTAGTTGTTATGAAGAACATCCAGAATATTAAATGTAACATGTAGAGCAGACACCTTAATAAGGAGTGTAACCACCCCAAAAGACCACACATGCAACAATTCTGACATGTAACATATCATACAAATGCTAGATGTGTGTGTGGGGTATGGTATCCCGCACTCGCTGTACTTGGCGTAGCTGGGCAGTGGTCGTTGCCGGGGCTGATCTGTGTGTCAGGTGGCGTCCCATCACATCCCACACATGCTCTATGGGACTGAGGTCTGGAGACCTAGTAGGCCAGGATAATATGCATACACCATGTACAGATGCTGTGTTGCCCTAGCGACATGTAGGCAGGTATTATCTTGCTGGAAGATTGGTTCCTGCAGTATGTCGAGATATGGTCAGAGGACAGGATTTACAACGTCACATATGTACAATGTACTCATGCTCCCCTGAGTGAATAGCATAGGCGATCGGGATGTGTAGCTTGTGGAGCGCATATAATTCCAGGCGTGGGTCCGGTATTGTGAGTGTGAATACATAATGAATTGTTCTGTTCACCCGCATGCCTAAAAATGCAAACACTGCCATAATTTTGTCAGAGGCAAAAACAACTCCCTCTCTTTATAACTGCACACCACTGCTCTCCATTCGCCTCTCCAACACATACTCCCCTGACACCACCGGAGTTGTTCAGGTTGATGAGCAGATGTCAGGTGTAAATGAGCCCAGAGGAACACACAAACATTCCTCCAACAATTGATTGTTTATTGTTTGCGCAGACACATGGGGGCCACGGTGGCTCTGATTGCACATGCGGTTGCTGTTCTGTCAGTCAGGGCGGCCTGAACGATCCTTCTGTTCAGGTGGTTATCAGTGTAGTGAGGTGGTGCTAGGTGGTTGTGCGAACCCTCTGCGATCAAATTGAGTAACAATTCTTCAGTATGTCCAGCCACCCTCTCGGAGTCCCACTATATGGCCACGCCCAAAGTCAGTCAGTTAACTGTTCAGTTGGTGCTCACCATCATCTTCCAGGCATCGCTGACACACACTCTGATACACAATGAAATTACACAGCCAACTGCACTCATCATGTTGTCAGGTGACCTGTGCTAAGACACTTGGTCCAAAAGCCTGAAACCGGTGCAGACGAGTGGTGCTCTTCTACATACGATTTGAGTGCCCTCTACACACAAACATTTTGAGTTGTAAAACTTGTTTGTATTGGACAATGTTGACTAGGTGATCCTCAATGCATTTCAATAAATCTAGTTCAGTTAGCATGTGGTTTTCACAAAATGAGTATGGTTTTCACAAAATGAGTAAGATGAAAATATCCCTTATTTGATAATCATTGTGGATTCTATGGTCCTAGTTTTTCCTGCTCCTGAGATGATGCCGGTGATCAGCGGATTTTCTCAGTGATATCCTATTGTTTTCCCTGCCCTTGCATTCCAGTATTCTTCCATTCTCACTTCATTTCACCCTCATCGGCTCTCAAGACCTCGTTACAAGCCACCCAAATCTCTCCGATCTCTCAACTCGTCTTCTCCTGATCAATTTTAGTATAGCATTTTCTTAAGAAAGTAGCAGCTGAGTCTGTATCTGTCGGGGAAAATGAGTTTTTCATGGTTGATAAAACAATAAAATTATTCAAGTGTGGAATAGACTTATACAGTGAAGTCCTAGAAGGTGGTTTTTGTGACTTTATGACTAAGGATTATATTACAGGATGTACTGTAATACTTTTTCGTTTTTAAATATGTTAGTAGTGTGTTGATATTTGATCTTCCTTATGAATACGTGTGAACTGTTTTGCTGAACATCAGCTGAACCGATGGTTATGAAACACCTGCGGAGATGTGCTTCACATTAACATCATACCATTCTGACACAAAAGCATTATTATTATTAATTCCTTTAGCACTTTACATTAAACTAACAGTGGGTTTGTGTATGAAGTGTTTGTACAATTATTTTATGTGGGAATACAGTGTTAGTTTTTGAATGTAGTCTTATATTATTTCTGTGACAGTACTGTATTATATTTTAGGTCCTTAATTTCCAGGTTATCCTGATTTTTGATAATACGTATTCAGTTAGTCCAGATAAGCACAGTTTTATTTAGCGTATATATCGGATGATTCACGAGGAGTTATCTCCACTCACAGGGTTTATTCCTTACATAATTTGGAGCAAAATATGTCATATGAATGTGGGTCCTATTCCCAATATGAACCGCATGTTTTGCTCTACGTAGCTGCACATGGCTCTCTATTATTTCTCTAGCAGCACGCATGATATGTGTAAGTAGTTCCTCACGTGTATGTGCAGTCCTTTGGTAAACAATATCTTTCATCCATCCCCATATGTAATAATGTGGTGATGATAGATCTGGCGATTGAGGAAGCCAGGGGTGAAAACTGCCTCGTCCATCCATCTCTCAGGGAAATGCACATTTAAGTTTTCAACCACAGCACGGTGAAAGTGCTAGAAGATCATACGTCTCACTGCTAACGGAATATCAAGTAACAGCTGCAGTTCTTGCAAAAATTTGCAGATACACCACACCAGTAGAGCGTTTCAGGAAAATGAATGCCCCAATCCAGCTGATGTGTAGGATACCACACCACACGTTAATGCTGAAGCGGTGGTGAAAACCCCTTTCGTCGGTAGGGTGTGTATGCTGATTGTCGAAGGATTACTCTATAAATATTGGGAATAGGACCTATAGTTATGACATTTTGCACCAAATGATGTAAGGAGTAAGCTCTGTGAGTGGCTGTAACTCCTCGTAAATCATCCTGTTTACAAATGTACATAAATGTTGTTGAAATTCATTGTTTTGACATAAATTAGCTGTTTTTTTTTCTCTTAAAAATTGTAATTACAATTTACGTCCTTCCCATTTCACAAATATCTAACCACTTCATTAAGTTAGCTGAGCATCATTAAGTCTCAACATACCAAACCAGTAAATTTTGATGATTTATCTATATGGTAGGCTTATTTATTAATGTGCAAGTAAATAGTTTGTATAGGAAATTTTTTTTGTGAAGATCAGAATGAAAACTTTTAAAAACCCTGAACTGTAGCGGAAGAGTTCTTATATTTACTCGGTCAGCTATATAATTTTAGACAGAACCTGTTAGTATGCAAAAGGGTAAAACTGTGTACATTTTGGTTTGGCCATAATTGAAGAAATATTGTAAAGTTAATCAGAGCTCTGAGTCATAGCTTATTTAAGCCTAGAACTCTTTTTCTTCATATTCTTTATACTTAAGTCTTGCATTACAGTTTTCCAAGCAGCTGTGCATTATTTATTTAGTGTATTTTACAAACCTGTTCAATATCAAATGGATATCACACATTTTCTTTTAAAATGTGTTTTCCGACTATCCTTTGTGTAAGCTGGTTTAAAGCCTTCAGTAAATACTGTTACTAGTTTGTGCAAGCATTTTGCAGCTAAATGGCAATGCTTATAAATGTGTTTGCAAATATTGTCCTTCTAAAAAGCGTAAAGATTTATTTGAATTGTGCAGTATGCATGTTGTACAATTATAACTTGTAGATATTGCCTGCTTTTCGGTGTTTCTGGTTGGTGCATGATTTAGTAGGTCTTTTAATTTGTGTGTTTCATCTCTGTGCTTGGAAAGTGGTTTTCTGTCATTAGTACAGTAAATCAATATTGATTTGTTGTGTGTTGCGATGTGTTTATTTGCATCTGGTGTATTTACATTTTTTTCACAAAGTTGGGGTTTACGTCTTTTATTCTTTTTTGCTTAAAAAAGAAAATTACCTCAATTTCAGCTAGGTGGTTTCATAGACAAGTTTTCGAAGAACTTGTACTGTTTGTCCTGTAAACAGAAAACTAGAGTTTTTCGTATGTAGAGTAACCAAAGTTTGTAGTTTTACGTATTGTTGTACAGCATGCTTCTTGTTGTGCATTAGTTTACAGTTGGTTAAATTTTGCTTACAGTGCTTTGAACCAGTCAATTAATCCTTACATTTCATAGTGATAAGAAATAGGGTGTACTGTAATTTTTTGATGTATATGGTTAGTAGTGTATAATAAGTATAATTGTTTACAGTATAAAATTCAGTTGTAAACAGAAAAAACAGTACGTACAGTACTACTTAAATATTTGTAGCAAAAATATTGGTTTTAGTCAAATTATCAACAAATTGTTTAAAATAAATTTTTGGAGTAATCTTTTAAGTCATTTGTATAGTTTGGCTAGTAAAAATGCCTCAACATATGACCAAATACTGTGGGCCTACAATATGTACATATACATAACTTCCAAGATGCCACAAGATTTTAATTTTTGGATGGTATATGGTGTTTTGAAATTCTTTGTTTGTGTTTTCTGCCCAAAGTGACCAGTGTTTTCAATTGACTATGCTCGATAATGTTCAGATCATGTGAATAAGAGGGCGGTGGAATGACCAACACTCATGAATGTTTCTGCAACCAAAAGTTGGTGGCACTGGAAGTGTAAGGTGGTATCCTTGTCCTTTTTTTTTCCCCTGAAAGAGATCATATGTATTATGATTTAGGTATGTAAATGGGTGTTCCACATGCAAAATGGTATATGCACAATGTTATTGGTTATAAAACTTGGGGTCCTAATACCTGCTAGATCAGGCTTGTCAAACTTATGGTCAGTGACTCATATTTTTGTGGCCCTAGCATATTAGGAAATACCATTTATTTGGTGACTTTGAAACATTTTATTTCGTAACTTTTTTTTCTCCTGAATTTGAACAAATCCAAACTTCAAAAGTCAGCTCACATATGAGAATAACATTTTTTGAAGCCAAGAAATTTCACCAGATTTTAAACAATTTGTTGCCAAGAGGAGATGCCAAACTTCTAGTAGTTCTTTACATATCTCTGTATGCTTTCCTATTACCAAAATTCCACAGTGCATGTTTATGCATTTGTTTTAATATATGTATTATTTTTGTACCAGATTCAGTTGTGTACATTTAAAATAGAATTGTATTTTAACTACATTACTTTACCGGTATGCAGACCTTCATGCTCTTTATATTATATTTGGTAGGCCACACATAAATTAGTTTGCTACACGTATCGTATGGTTGATGAACATAACCCACACCCATTAGGGAGCCACTGCCAGCTGCTGTAGTTGTTTGTTAATAAGCACGATCCTTGTATTTAAGAGGTATTACCAAGGGATTGTGACTCTTCGGACAAGGCTGTGTGTTTCCAGTTGTCAGGTGTCCATACCATTTGGCAGAAAGATACTTTGTCACTAACCATTGACTGCCCAAATTACATGGTCCGTGGCAAATGATCAATCAACCTGGGAGTAGCACAGGTCAAAGATTTCGGTCTGTACTGACGCACTCCCGGCTCGGTGCTGGTTACCCATTCGTGAAAGGGTGGAGAGGGGTGTGTGAGACATCACCTCCTTCTGGGCCTAATTAGGGAGTAGTGCTTAGCTCTGCAGATCTGAGTGCTAAATCCCTCCGGAGTGTGACTGTTTTGCCCTCCTGTGGTGATAATGATTTCACCTGGCGGGTCGAGGATTTTGCCACATTGGGGGTCCTAATGGGGCACCGACTGGTAGAAGGGCTGAGAGTGTATGGAGGGGAATCAAATCCTGGGGTGAACTTGATTATATACATCTCCCTCCCAGGGAGACCTTGCTTACAGTGAATGTTGCCAAGAAACGTCATGCCAGCTGTTGCTAATTATGAAATTAAAGTTAATAAAAAATTATGTTAATGTAGATGAATATGATAATGAGATGGGGATGAATTTATTACAACGCTGGGTAAAGATCTAGTCGACTTTGCAAATGCTACCAGGGTCCATGTAAGGGGTTGGTCTGGTTGGTTTGCATGTTGGGACAAAGTCAGCTGCCGAGGTAACTATCTTGTTACGTATGCAGACTCGGCGGGCTGATGTAGGCTGTTGAGCCTTCGCAGGCTGGATAGACTTCCGCTGAT
Organism: Dryococelus australis; assembly: GCA_029891345.1. Classification (NCBI taxonomy): domain Eukaryota; kingdom Metazoa; phylum Arthropoda; class Insecta; order Phasmatodea; family Phasmatidae; genus Dryococelus; species Dryococelus australis. The sequence continues at coordinate 36,419,830 of CM057006.1, forward strand.
TCTGGAGGGCCCTCCGAGCTTTCCGGGTCGGCGGGCCAACGTAGTCTGGCGAGAGCATTTTCGCTTCTCCTTATATATCCAAAATTGCAGCTTGTTGGCTGTCACAGGAATGCTGGGTTTGCTAGCCTTCCAGCACAGGGGTTGGTTATTACAGGGCAGTGGGCTGCACCACACATTTCTTATCACCTTAGCTGGAGGCTGTTGACATATTTACCGCCTCCCCTCGAGGCTCTGCGATGATGACACCACTGACCGCAGGTATGCTGCTTTCCTGCGGTGCCTGTGTTAACTATCTTATCATTCTCTGCTGTGTCCGTGGCTCTGCAGGTATAAAATGCTTTGGTTTCTGGGGTGGCGAATGCATGTTAATTTCTGGGCAGGCAGTACAATTCCATTAAATAATTTTTAATTATTCCCGTGTCTGCAGTTGTCCAACGCGTGGAACCAACCCTGTAGCTTTGGGATTAATTGCCTGCGGATGTGTGAATTTCCCCGAATCTCACTCGGTGCTTGATGATTGGGCAAAGTCGAACAGTAGAGTACGCAGGCACGCTGTACAGTAGAGTTGCATGCGTCAGTACAAACTTTGTATCTATTTTTTTCTCCTGTTGGCCAGGTGAATAAATTTTTTTTTTTTTTTTTTTTTTTTATTAAAAAAAATAGGCAGATTGCGATAGTGGGGAATTGGCAAAATAAATGTGCTATAAGGCCATACATATTTAACATTTTGTGTCGGAGAATTTGCATGGGAATTTATTCATGCTGACTTAGATATTTCAACTTTTCTGAAGCCCTGTCAAAGTTATACTTTCAGGCTGTTCCCCTCCACCTGATGCAAACAAAGATTAATTAACTCAAATAAGTTACACCAAAGGGACAAACACACTGTGTGTGTGCGCGCGCTCACTTTAATAATATTTATCATGAGAACTATTTCTCTGTAGGTATTACCAACACACATATTCTCTCTGTTTTTATTCAAATTAATTGTAAATAAAATATTACATTATAAGTAAAAGTTCAATTTAACCAAAAATAAGATACTTTTATGTTAACACAAGCATAAAATACTTCTAAAATACATATAACATACAGGATGATTCAAGAGTTGCCACCACTCGCCCTGTTTATTCCTTATCTCATTTGGAGAAAAGTATGTCATATGAGTGTGCGTCTTGTTTCCAGAGTAATTCAAAAAATTCGACAGTAGAAGAAAAAAAGAACTATCCTTTCAGAAGTAAAAATATTAATTGTTACCAGATTTTATCGCTTGCAGTTGAGCATCAAACATTGTATTGGCGTATTTGTCTGTGTAAAATTGATTTGGCATTGTAACCTAATTACTACATCTCAATATTAATTCATGGCAACAACCATGGAAAATAGAATTCCTTGCAATAATAAAACATGTAAAATATTTCGAGTATTCTAGAATGGGTTATGCAAAATTAAATTAGCATAAAGTGCCAGCCAGTTCAGCAGATGGGTTTGGTTTGATTGATTTGCCAGTTTGATTGAATGCCACTGGTAACAATACTACAAATAGACAGAAGATAACATGGTTTAAACTTGTAAGTGTGGCCCATTCAATTACCCTTATCCACAGTGTAACTTCAATAAGTGAGTCAAAAATTCTTCTCTACAATAAAAGTGAAGTTCCCTTCCCATGCATGATTTTTGGAATTGATTATACCATATTTTTTGGAAAAGATAATTTTAACAGGTTACAGTTCCCAATGTAGGGCAAATTAAGGTACTTGGACTGTAATTAATTGCCTAGATAAAACAGAAAATAATTCATATAAAATAGACACATACACTCAGTCTTAATTAGGTAGTAGATATTACCAGCAAGTAAAAAAAAAAAGCATGAACAGTAATTAATGAATAATTACTTTAATTCCATTTTGTACTGAAGTGTGCATCTCCTCGTTTAAGCCGGGCAAGAGATAAAACCAATGAATTTCGCCCCTGCCCACTTGCCGCCATATAGTTTGATTTGTGGCTGGTATGCAAGAGGGTGTAAAAAGTTATGTATTATGGTTTTTACAGGGCAACGCTGCCGGTGAGCGACAATGCCAACACCACTAGTCACGAGCACCAATGCGACATCCACCGGGGCTTCTTCAACCACCTGCCAGGTGACACAGTGTTCCCCAATGCGACTTGTGAGACACCCTTTTGTAGACAAGTCCGTCTTTGCATGTGACCGAAATAAAGATAAGCTTGCATCTTTATTCTCTACTGTCTCTCTCTCCCACTACCTATTCTCATCACTCCCCCACCATCACCCCCAACTCTCCTCCCTCTCCCCCTCTTTCTCATTCATCATCCTCCTTCCTTACCCCCTTCACTTCCTCCCTCCCTCTTCCCCCTTCCCTTCATACCCCTCTTCCTCACTCACACCATTCCTAGGGACCTGCAAAATTGGCATTATTTTCTGGCTCCATGCTAGCATTCACCGTCCTATACATATTCAAGTTGGTGCAATTCATTTATTGACTTCTACAACAGTGAGGACAATTTCCTTTTTGACTTGTTTCGACGTGACTGGGCCAGCCTCTCATTAGTTGCTTGCTATTGGTCCAAAGGTGTCCAGGGCATATCTGAACAAACTGTAGTCCAATGACAAGCGCAGTATTAAAGCACAAGCGTTTGACATCTAGTCTGTCTTGAAATAATAACACAAATTTTTCAGGTCTCTACACATTCCCCTTCCTCTCTACCCTCTCCACTTCACTGTATTTCTCTCTCCCCATTCCCCTTCCTCCCTCTCCAACCCTCACTCTCACCCCCTCTTCACTCCACTTTGATGACCCAAGTGCAGGCAACTAGGGAGGCGAGCCAGCACTTTTGAGAGTAGTTTTGTGACTGGCTCTGTTTAACTGTGCCTCTCCGTAATGCAATGTCTGTTATCAAGTTTTCCCACATAGAATCATTATTTATGAAATTAATTTTATATATATTCTGACACATGCCTTTTATCATCATTATGAAACTTAAAATACAATAGTGAGTTATAGGTGTAGTAGTGGTAGAGATATATTGATTGGTTACTTTTGTTCTTTGCTTCTTTTGGACATTATGGCAAATCTTTCTGCTGCTTGCGTGTGCTTGTTTGTGGGTCATGCTAATGCAAAGTATAGAACAGTGGTAAGGTGAATGTGTGCATGTTAGGTTCTTAAATGTATTTTTTTTTTTTATTGTTTTGTTTTTGTCAAACAGCTTAGAGTTGTAGTAAAGAATTAATTTTGTTGTGATTTAAAATCTTGGCAATGTTGTTATCTGAAAAAAAATTATATACAGTAAATTTTTAGTTTTATTAAGCAGATTCACTGTTAAATTCAGAATTCAATCTGGAGTTGTAAATTCTTTATCTAGAGCCAGGGGCAAGCTTTACATTGTTACAAATTCATATTTGTAGTTGTTTTTTCTTCTTAATAATCAAATGGAGTGTTCTTTTAGTGAGCTTGAGTTTTTGCATATATTTGCAGCACTTAACCATGTATCTGTTACTCATTTCTAAAATTGTGGTTCAATAATCTGAAAAGTAATATTTTAGTGTAGCGTTAAATCAAAAGCATATGTACAATATGTTTGCTAAGTACTCTCTCATAATTTTCTAAATTCACAATTTTTTTTAAGTACCCAATTTCAGCCTATTCTGTTGGCAAAGACTTGACCCACTACTTTGACTGTAATTTAAAGGAATGCATTATAAAAGAAACAGTGACCCGGAAAGGTTTGTAAAAGTGTCGATGTTGCTGCTTCGGAAAGTTCAATTTTTTCTTTTATTTCTACATGGTTTTCAATTTTTGGAATGATGCCCATCACATACAAGGTTTATAACTAGAAGCTACTGCCATACTCTATAAAACTGTTGAATTGCAACAAATAACAAAATGTAGAAGAGGTGATTTACATTTACCTGTAATAGCTTTCATCTAATGTTCATCCTGATGTGTGGCGTCCCGGTTGTCTGGGAGAACACTACGTCAGTCGGCACTGGTTTTGTCGGATGGTAGGCCAGGCTCATCCTATTCCGACAGCGCTCGGGGTAGAATTATTTCTTGCGAGGGACTGGAGCGCGTCCAGTGTACAGGACTCTCCGGGTAGCTTTGCGGCAGGGCACAAAGTCGGGTTTTGGCAGCCACTTTTCTAATGTCATTTGATGCCAAGGGCAGTGTTTTGATGCATGTCACTCCTCAGGGTGCTTGGCGTTAGTTTCTTATCGGAGTAAGTAAGGTGCTTCATGGGTTAACATTTGGAAGTAGGTCTGGGTCCCGGCTTGTCGTTCGCATCGGCAAAGTATAAAGCGCTGCTTCTATGGGTTGAAGTTCTTCAAATTTAGGTATTGTCTGGTTGTGGAGAAGTCTGGGTCTTTGCTTCTGGCGATTGGTTCCCAGGTTCTGCTGTGGCTTCTGGCTTGGTGGGTGTTCTCCTACTGTCAACTGTAGGAGGCAAATGTGTTCCGCTGAACTCTGGGGTAGGGTTGGAGAAGGGGTTGAGACAGCTCGGTTGTGCCCCCAGCTGAGTTTCAGGCGTTTGCAATCTACAAAACAAATGTGATGCGGCCCACAATCTATCACGCACTGCTGCTCTTGCATCCAGGGCTACCCCAAGATCACCTCTTCTTCTACCTGCGAGACCACTAGGAATTCTGCTGTGGTAGCTTTGTTTCCTGTCCAGATGATGAGCCTTATTTTTCCTTCTACCTGGAGGAAGCGGTCACTGGGTCAGCTGGACCCTTTTGTCATTGGCTGTCATGTGGGCTTGCTGGTTTGGCATGAGAAGGTTGCTCCTTATAAAATTTCCAGTTGCAGCCATGTTTAACATTGCAATGAACGTTTGCGGGTTGATCCCAATTGCTGTGTGTGGTGCGTCCGGAAGTAGAGCTCATGGGTCAGCGTCTGGAGGGAGTCTTCAGGCGCTCCCCTTTTCCTCATTGCGGAGTGCTCTGTCTCTCTCCTCGAGCAGAACTGGTACTTAGGGAGTGCGATGGTTGGGGGAGCAGAAGGAGCAGTAGGAGGAATTGTCTCCTCTCTCACCTTGCTCTTTTTTTCCCGGTCTAGGGTAGCCTGCGCTTTAATGTTTCTCTGTGTTTCTCTCTCTCTACAAACTCATCAACTGACCGCAGCCGGGGAGTTGGATCATATTGCACAAATTTGGAAGCAGCACGTACATAATATTACTCATGCAGCTTTCGTCATTTCCGTCTGGGAATATTCTGTGGTACATTTGCACCTTTCCTTTGTTTTAACTGTTTCTGGGTTTTGGCAATCCATTGATTGGATGGAAGTCCATTTTCACTTAACTCCCATTTGCATTACTGTGTAAAGGTTTCAAGGTTTTCTTGGGGTCTTCCCACGAATTCTGGTAGTTGGGGCTCGTCGGTACCCCTAGTGGACGTCCTGCTGTGGTGAATACCTGTATTACCTGGTGATTCTGTCGTCCGGCCATCCAATACACAGGTGGTGAAGGATTGTGCACAAATAATACAGACGATGGTATTTACTCCTTGTCCTGCGCAGGTAAGTCAGCTACAATAGGCTCTTTGACAGGTTCAACAATCATCAAAATGAAACTCTGGTCAGTCGTTATAAGGGGGTTCATCATTCCTCCCTAAGCATAAGTAGTAGACTCTGTTCTGGAAATGTGCGCAACTAATTAAATATACACCTGCTAGGTTGCATGTAGGTATGCTACATATCACTGGTCAGGTTTCAAGGGCCTCATCCATCGCTGCGGGGGCTTCGCCTTGGTTGACAATGCTTAGGTTTAATTCTGCCATGTCTCGGCTAGTAAAATTGAGTGCCACAGGATATTTACAGACTCCCCAAAGGCTGGTTAGTTACTGGTCAGACTCTCTGCTTAATTCTCTTTGTTCTCGGGGTCATGCTGGCCTGGCTCTGCCTTATTATCTGACTAATAAAGCTCTGTGGCCCCATGTTGGGCGCCATGAAAACACTTGATGCATGACTTCATTAGAAATGGCAATTATGTCACTATTCAACAAAGAGTTCTATAGTGCAGGTCAGAGGCACTGGTATTGCTTTACCTTGATTGGGTTTCACACGGGGTAGATTCTGGCTCGAACAAGGGCTGGCTGGCAAGGCCTAGGTGTACTGGTAGGCCCAGTCGTAGACAGACTACAATCGGGTGCTGTTCGCCTATGATCTTCTGGAGGTGGCTGAAATGATGTGCTAAGAGAGATTGGGAGGTGAGGCCTCGCCAGTTGTCAGATGGCTTGAGCTCGGTCCCGTGGCCAGGGGCTGCTGAGAGCAGAAGGCAATGAATTGCAGCGCAACTGAGTAGGTCCACCTTGCACTGCTTTTTGGATAAAGGGCATATGGGAAGGTACTAAGATATACCATATGAAGGAGGAGCAGGCGACTGGTTTCCTAGTTAGAGTGTAACCAGACTGAGTCCTATCACTCCAACCGGCGAAGTTCAACACGGTGGATAGAGTGGGTTATCTGATTTGGCTGTCTAGCCGCTTGGTTGCATGTATTCCTAGTGGTTGTGGCTCTACTTTACAATGTTCCGAGTACTGGAGTACTCGGTTCAAGGTACTGGGAGGCCATCGACTGACTGGTTTGTGTTTTGGTGATGTACGTGCACCTGGTTAAGGGTAGCCCGCAGTCCTACACTAGTTTCAACAAAACTGATATCAAAATGCATGTCCATTGAGGGTTTGACATCTAAGAGGTCTGAAGTCACGATTACCCTAGAATAAGCACAAGGGGTTAGGTAAGAATATGTGTTTATTCCTCAGAGGAACAGACACGGTGGCCCACACTGTCTCCTAACTATCATTTGTACAAAAACCGGCAGAAGTAAGCTACGTATACCAGGTAAAGGGGTCCTGGGGAAAAACTAACAAGAGCAGATGAGCTAAGTAGCTATGACAGCAACTGAACCCTATCTACACTGTTTTTCCTGAAAGGAGTCAGGGTCATTACCAGAGTAGTAGTGAGTGTAATGGTGAGAGAAGGCTTCTTCGGGGGTCGCTGGACACTGGTTCTAGAAGACTTCTGGAAGGTAGTGGTGATCATCCATGAGGAAGGCGGTAGACAGAGTGGTCCATCACACAAGGTGGTGGAGTAAGCTTCAGAGTATACAACTGACGTTTTGAACTTCTGAGAGTGTGTGCCGGCATACATAGATGGGCAGCGCAGGTCCTTTGGCTCCTTTCGGCTAGTCTGGTATCTTCGGACGTGAGATCCTCCCTTAACATTGCAGGCTGCATTCTCTCAGGAAATGTTGGAAATGGTGATTTTCTGTGTTTGCTGGTTGCATTGCTGCTGCACGTGGGGGCAATGACAAGGCATGTGAAGTCTGACATATTGGCATAGACGGCTTCTGCTGCAGTGTCCTGGTAGGCCCTGGAGTCAGGCTGTCGTGCGTTTGAACTCCGTTCGGAGTGACGTCTTAAGTAGATGAGACAGAGTCGTGAATACGAGGGTTGTGCGAATATTCAGTATAACGAAACAAAAACGAAAACTGACAGCTTTCATTTTCATTTTGGTAAGAAATTTGGTTATCGAAAGTCGAAAGTCTTAACGAAACGAAAATTCTCGATTTCAATGAATTTTTGGGTGTTTAATGCATATTCATTTATTGCACCAGCAAAGAACATTTTTGTCTGTAAATAATCTTGTTTGTTTTCATTATTTTATAACTGAAATAACTACATAAAATGAACATTTAGATGTAGGAGAAACCCCCTGTGGTAAATACTCCATAGCGTACATATTTTTGTTTTGATTTTTCAACTGAGCCATAAAGATATTATTTTTAATTTTTGTTTTGTGAGAAAAAAATCACATTTGCGCAACCCTAGTGAATACATAAATGCCAGTACGTGTCATGCGTCAATGAGAATATCTCATTATATAACTTATAATTATCATTGAAAATTTTCTTTTTCATTTATTTAAATTTTTTCGTATGAAAACATGTATCAGGAGTTGTTGTAGAGTCCTCTTGGATGCATACACTTCTCTAGTTGGTAACTGGAAATTTTTAGATTGTACATCATGGTTGACTTCACTTTGATGCATGGGACATCCCCAACTACTGGAGCACAGGCCAACCTCAAAATATGATATGGTGACTTTTAATTTCCCATAAGATACAAACTATAAACAGAAAAATTGCTTTTTCCAGTGTGCTTCATTCTTATCGCTTTAAGAGAGAATTATTGGTCTGTGTATCAACACACTGCTCTGTTGTTTTTATTCCTTGGTGAAATTTTTGATTTGCATGTCCGTCTGCTTGGACTTACAGGCACTGCACCTAGTTAATATCACTGCGTTCACCCTACTGCACTTACATGACAGTATCTAGCATTGTCCATTTTCACTTAAGCTAAGCTTATTGTCACATGCCAAAATAACTGCTTTTTTTTTTTTTACGCAAGCCTGTGATTGGTATTTGCTAATTTTTAAGGCAGAAATGTAAATTGTAGGGTGACATTTTTTTGGTCTCTGTGGATTATTACAGTAAAACCTGTCTAAAATGTAGCTTGATGGGATCCAGACATTATTTCAGTTTCGGCAGAGTTCCATTTTAGGCAGGTGACTTAGAAGTACGTAAAACACGTGTTTTAAAAAATTAAAAAATTGTAAATGTTAATATTTTAGTGAACAGAATAAACAATGAATATATTATATTGACAGAAAAATACGGTATGTATGGTTGGTTGTTGCGTGCGGGTGTAGTTTAGGCTTGCTTACAGCTGGATATTGCAGTCGGGCACGTGGTCTTACAAGCTGAAACAAGGTTCTCGATGTTACAATTTCCTAGTCCCTTGGATGGGTCTGGCTTGCGACTCATTCGGAATTAGTCGTAGTTGATGATGGGCGGGAGGTGTTAGGGTTTGAATCCTTGTCGGATTGCGGACAAGGGGTAGCAGGATATTGCTGATTACGTCACTCGTCTTCAGCTCGGGTGGTAGCAAGGGCACGAGACACAACGCAGAACTCGTCGTTCTAGTCCTCTGATGCCCTGCTCCGGAAGTTACTGTTAGAAACACCTAACTGGTCCTCTGTTTTGTTCAGTAACCCTCTTACTACTGGATGGCAGGCTGGGTGTGTACGTAGTGGTACTGACAAGAAAATAGCTGGGTTGGCGGTAGTCATCGTAGGTGGTGCCAGTGAATGAAGTAGGGTGGTGCGATCTCGTTCGGCTTCGTCAGCTAGCTGTAAGTGGGGTTAGGCCAGCCAGTTGTCTGGCAGCAAGGCACACAACTCTTTGCTCCTCTCTCCTGGTGCTGTGCCTCACCTTGAATAGCATAGAGTGGGTGTAATTACGGAGAACTCGCAATAAGCACCACGGATGCAGATATCCCTAACTTAGTGTTGCCTGGCAACAGTCTTACCAATGGGAGCTCCGGTGCTTCAGAAGATCCCCCACTGTTGCGGGCTGATCAGAAGTGTTGGAGCCGTGTGGGTTGCCAAGACAATCACTGGGTGTGCGATCCCAACCAAGGCCGGCCATAGCACCTAAGCAAATACCCCCGCCAGCACCCAGGTGCTCCGGTAGGGATACAACTCAGATGCACCGTCTCTCCCTGATTGAGAAGTGTTGCTAGTGGTCGTGGCTTGTCTATTCTATTCCTCCAGTACCTGTATACTTGGTAGGAATAGAATAGCTGGCCATCTAATGGGTGTTTTCAACTTGGAGCCACCTGAGGTGTAGTCTCCAGTTGTAGCTGATTGCGGAAATATGAATACTTTCCCGGTACTGGTCGGCGGTGCTCAGTTCGATCTTTTCCCAGTAACTGGTGATAGATTACCCTATGAATGAGACTCGAGGGTAAGAGAAACAAAGCAGTGTTTATTAAATACTTAATAAACATGGTGATGCGTGCTCTCCTGCCAGGCAGACCGGTGGTTCGAAGTAATCATATGGTATCCATGTGTAGGTGACCTAGTCCTAAGAGACGTGAGGAAGTTATGTGGAAACTGACAAAAATTACTTAATTACAAACCTAACTCTATATAGGGGATGTCTGTAGGAGACACAGAAGAATTACGTGTGGTATTTATAATGCTACAGAAAGCTTCTGGTAGCTATTGGCGTTGCTGGAGCGTCAGGTAGCGGGGCTGCAGAGCTCTAATGGCGACGTCAATTGAGACTGCAGGAACAACTGGCGAGGTCCGCAGCGCGCGGACTTAGATAGGGTAGCGCGTGTCATGGCGTCTGCAGCGGAGGGCGTGTGACGTCCCTCAGGTGCGAGGCCGGAGTGGGGGTGGCACCCTCTGGTCATCTCTCTGCCTTTGCTTATCCATAGTGGCGCTCATGCATGGTCCATGGCGGCTGATGGCGTGAAGGCTCTCAGCGCAGGGGATGGGGGGGGGGGGTGATGCGCCGCTGTCTTTCGCAATCCCTTGTATCCACCTGTCCGGTCGCCCTCCAGGATTGTGGCAGACTGTTACTTCCGTGTACGAAATGGCGTGGAGTTTAAATCTCACGTGTGTAGAAGTAGTACACTAGGGTTGCAGTAAGATGAGTCTTAATCATTGGAGATAAATGGTATAAGTGGCATGCGTCAACAGGAACGTCACAGAGCTAGTTTTAGGTGTATCTGTCAGAGACACGGCTGGCTGTCAAGATTAATTTATGGTTTTCAATTGGAGCTCAGCCGGTATACAACCTGGGCCAAGTGGTTTGGCAGCTTGGTACAAAGTCTGGAGTGTGCTGATGACCTTGTGTATGATCGGCCTGCACACCGCAACTGGTTTACCTTTAACAGACTTCGCCGGGAGTATCTCTGGGCTCTGCTTCAGCTGGGGTTGGCTCCTGCTGGAGTTTGTGCCCAGGCTCAGCGCGAAGGTAAGTGCTGTGGCAGTTGATGCAGGTAGAGGCCCCAAGGAGGGCTGCTGGCTCGGCTGAGGTGGCACCACAGGTTTGTGAGACCCAGTGGTACGTTGAGTCCTTTGCGGAGGGCGACGACGATGGGATGTAGTTCTCCGGTGGTCTTGAATGGGGGCTGAAATAAGGAGGGGGAGGGAGCTCAAAATTGGGGCTTCTCCAACTGTCAGGCGGCGTGAACTCCTTCTCAGAGGGTTATACTGCAATTCGCACTTGGGGCTGGGTTACAGCCGAAGTAAGCTTGGAGTTGGTAGCTGCCTTTCTAATACACAACCTGGTACTACTCCTGTGGGTGTAAGGCATGTAGGTAGGTTTTACGGTCGGCCACGCAAGAGAGGAGCAGGTGATGAAGTACCCTAACTAAGTATTGAGCCAAGTCGAGGCCGAGCCAACCAGAGTCGTACCCGAGTACTCTAACTGGTGACAGTTCAGCATGGTGGTTACAGTAGTGGGTTTACCCCAGGAGCCAGGCTACGACGTGGGTGTGGACCAAAAGGGCCAGACCTCCAGACCCAGTCTATCGCTCTTTCTGGCTACAGTTCAGCATGGAGAATGAATGAATGGACTGGAATGGACTGGACTGGACTGGACTGAACTGACTGACTAACCACCTTGTGGTTGTGACCTAAGAGTTGGGGCTCTACCATACTGCACACCAGGTGCAAATTATGGGTGGATGTCTAATGTGTATCATTTTGATGTACGTGTACCCGGTTAAGGGAGCCCGCAGTCATACACTAGGTTCAAAAACTAGGTTGGTATTGCTACGGCCTCATGCTCTTCCCTGGTCGGCTGACGTCTACGAAAGCTGGTGTTCTTAGCAGTGAGTACTCGGAAGTTAATAGAAGACGTGTTTATTCTAAGAGGAATCACACGGTGGCTCAAACTAACTCCTAACTTACCAAGAACGGTAACGGAAGTTAACCTTCTCAAACCAGGTAAGTGGACCTGGGTCATAACTATGAAGCAGATGCGTCTAGGGGACTGTTACACTGACTAACCCTAACTAACTCGATGCTTGTTGTCCAGAAGGGACTCGGGTACCACTACCAGATGGGGTTGCATCTACGGCGTGAGTGTAGGCGCTTAGCTAGCGTGCTAGGTTGGCTTCTATCACACGAAAGGGGTTGGCTTGACATCTGATAATAAGCAAACTATCTTGGCTGCCTTTGTCCGTGAGTGCCCCCTTCGTCTAGGAGGCTCACAACCCACCTGGGTAACGTGATTCCATGTGCAGATGAGGCTAAGAAGTGTTTGTTTGTACTTATCAACTAGCATCATGCATTAAATTACAACATGTTACTTTCAGTTTAGCAGAGAAATGTAACCACATTGTTCAAAGTATATCTTAACAGTGCAATGGTATCTGGCATGGTAAAAAGTTAATTTATGCAAGTACAGATTTTTTGTGTATACCATTTGAGGCCAGAGTATCGCGTCAGTGGAAGTTTTTTCGTAAATATTTAACAGGATAGATGATACATTAACAAATAAGAGTTTAATTAACACGTGAGACTTAAGAAATGTGCTAGAGCACACTGATGTAAATGAGAGCTTGGAGGGAATTATTTGTGAAGAACGCTTCTCCATGATGGATGCCTGTGCTGATGCATGAAGCCTTGTGACAGCAGTGTCGTGTGTTGTGGAATTGATTGCCTGAGTGTGCATGTGTGTGTGTTGGCGGCAGGGTGCGGCAGTTCCCCCAGGCGGCATAGCTCGGTGGATGAAATGTTGGGGCTAGCAGCAACTCTGACATTAAACGGCCGGCGCCAGCGCTCTTTGAGCGATAGCGCACATGACAAGGAGACCTGTATGAATGGTAAGTTTAATTCCTTCTAGGGGCACCAATTATGGTGCAGTTAATACTGTGATTTGATTCTGTCATGCATGAAGTGACAGTTTTAATTCCATCGTTTCTGTGCACATGTGCGTCTGTGATTAAGTGCACGATTATAGACAATGTTTTTTTTTTTCTGTTTCATAAATAAGCTTGCCCCTGATTCTTTTTACAGCTGTATGAAGCTTTTTTTGAGCAGTATTAAACATACTGTTATATCTATTTATGAATACTGACACTACACCCGCATTGGCTGATTCATCTTTATTTCATTGCCACAGGCTATTCGTAGTATGTGAGTGTCATAGTACTGTATTTTGTGTGTAGGCTGGTAGTAATTGTTGCATGGATGAGTTTTGTGTTGTTTTATGCATCGTGGGTATTTGTGGTAAGTTCTGTGCTTATGGCTATAAGAAAATTGTTTTTGTTTTCATCATATTTTTAGTGTCTGCAGTATTATAAACATTTTATTCCTTATGTATTTAAATTAATGGGTGGTTTATAGTCTTAATGGGTGTAACAGTGTTTTGATTTTGCGTAAATCTGCATGTGTTAAAAGCATTAAATAAAAATTGTATATTTTAAAAATGCTGTTGTGCTACTTGTTTGAAGGTAAATTTATTTTTTTTCACAGATTTTAATATTTGAATATATATTTGAGTTTAAGTACAATTAATTTTTTCTTTCCGTGTTATTTTTAGGGATACACAGATACCGATTAACCAGCCGATACCACAACCATTGGCATCGGCGGCATCTAAAAATTATTTGCGGATTATCACCACCAATTAGTAGCACTAATTTATGTAACACAATGTTAAATATCCCGGCAAGCTACATCTTGTAAAGCATTAATCTACTGCATCCATCAATCAGATATTCTGTCCAAAACCCAATATATATTCGGAACAATTGTTTTTCGATGATTTGTTCCTGTTGTTTACATTTTACCGTATTTCCTGTTGGTACATTCGCCAAAGATTGTGTGCATCATTCGTTTTTGGACACTATGTGAATGTAAAACAATGCAGTTGGACAGCTGGTGTTATCTATAGTATCATTTACATCTTGCAAGAGTTTTTTGTTTTATTTCCTTCTTACGTTTTTACTGCATTCGTAGGTTGGCAACAATGAGAAAGCAATCTGTATTCTTATGCATTTACAGCACTCAAAGGTTGGTTGCAATGAAAACGAATCACACTAAAATGTGTGATTCACACATTCTATGACACTGTTGTCATTGAAAATGGAAAGTGAAAACAAGTACACTAGATTTTGACGGACGTAGTTCTTATTCGAAACTGTCAACTTGCGGTTTTGGTTTGAGTGTTAAAGGTCTGAATAAGACTCTGCAAGTAATGATTGGCAAAAATTGTCCCAAGTTTATCGCTTGTCATTTTAACCAAGGTATTGAGTTTGGCTCGGCTGACGAAGGGATACTAAGCAAAAATACTATGAAAATACAAAAAGTTTCGCTCAATTTCAAGTGAATATTTATTATTAAATTGATTTCAATAAGTTCTCTTTAATGACATCTTTAGGCTGTTGGTTTAAACAAACATGCATGTTGAGGTTACATATGGTATTTCTCAGATCTAAAATCCAAGTTCGCATCAGATTGCGTGAAGTTTTGAAGGTTGACTGTAATGAACTCGGTTTATAATGAATGCTGTATTGTCTGGTTACAATTTTTCCTTTACTGTTAAGTAACTTATTTGCCTAGTTAAACTGTCTTATCTTATCATTTATTATTAAAAGTTGTGTTGTATTTCATTTCTATGCTGTAGACACGTAATACAAATTGCTTAAAGTGTTAACAAAACTGAATACTTAAATTTAAGTAATAAAAAGTATTTCCAGATATTGGGAATTGGGCATTATGATTGTGTTCATCAAAACTGGTATCAGCATCGCTGTAATCGGCGGCATCAACAGTTGAGAATCTGTGTCGTTGGTATCTGCAAAGTGTGGTATCGGCCCATCCCTAGTTTTTTTAACAAGTACATTTTGTCCCTGAAACTTGTTTTGTGTAAAATAAATTTCTGTTACATCATTTGTGAAATAGTTTTTATCTTTATCGTGTCAGTTGAGTCAAGAATTTTGTTTTTGTTGCGGGAATAAGTACATATTATCTCAAGCCTCACCATTTTACTGTTACCTTAGATTCCTTAGTTTTTATTTGACCTTCAAACAACTCTAAGGCCCTTTCACACAATCAAATATGGATTGAATTCAATTTACTTGGAATTCATTTTATTGAACCAAAAAAAATTCACTTAATTTGCCTTTCAATGAATTGCATTCAATAAGCTTTTAACTGTCCACATGAACATTTATCACAAATTTTTTTAATGAAATCAGTTTAAATAATACCACTTGTATATTTTTAGAAGTACCTGCTGCTCGTGCACAACACAAAAATAATTGGTTGGACCACAACAAATTCTTTTAATTTTATTGTAAAATTTCTTCTTTTTTAACAAATTATATATCCTTATTTTGTAACAACTCTAAATATGTGCATACAACTCTATTATTATGAGATTAATTCCATTAATTGTGTCAGAAAAGCTGTGATCAGCGGCTAAAATTTTGGATTCAAGAATATGTAGAACATGTTCAAAATGAAAATCTTGAAGGAAAACAAGACATTTGAGAAATTGAAAGAGTAAATGGCCATTGTTATGACGTTTCTATGACTTCGTATAGCATTCAACAAATTGAATTCAATAAAAGCTGAAGGCAATGTGAAGAAAAATTTGATAATGTTAAAGGGCCTTCCGAGTGCAATTTTCTTGGAGTGGTGTACAGTTTTGTGACACGTGTTAGGTATGCTGTGGATCGTTATGGAATATGTGCTTTTGTTTGGAAGTGTTTTAGTGGTGTAGCTGTTTTTGTGTTATCTCAGTGTGTGTGGACTGAATTGGTGCTTATACACCCAGTTGGGTACTTCAGGTGACATTTAACTTTATTTAGTGACTTTTGACCTTACTGGTTTTGTGTTGGTGCCTCTGCCTACCAAGTAACATCTCTGTTCTATTTTTAATTTGACACGTGATATCCCGGCTGTCTTGGAGAACACTGCGTTAAATCAGCACTGATTTTGTCGGATGCTAGGCCAGGCGCATCCTATTCCGGCATAACTCGGAGGAAACTAGTCCTTACGACTGACTGGGTAGCTTTGCGGTGGGGCACAAAGTCTGGTTCGGGCAGTGAGATTTTGCATTTCCAGTTGCTTGCTGCTGCTGGTATACCTGATACTGCTGGTACTGTGTTTACATGTGGCAGAGGCTTCGTAGTGGTGCATGTTGGAGTGGCAGGTATTTGGGTGTGCTGGCTGTGAGCGTGTGGACGAGGCATCTGGGGCAGAGCAACAATGTTGATTGCAAAAATAAGCAATGTGTTTTGTTGGCAGCTGTTCTGGCTGACTGAGAAACTCTTGGACCCAGGGGCGAACTTCTCCGTTGCCTCGAACTGGGGCCATAAACAATTCCCTTGGGATGGCTGGTGTCACAGATACTAACATTTGATGAAAGGTTGGTGCGTGCTCCCGGGGGGGTAGGCTTTTGATGAAGGCTACAAGGGAAGGGGGCAGCTCCTGTAGGCAATCAGCGTCTGTTTTACCTTCTCCCCAATACCATTGTGTTTGGAAAAAGGCATCTGGATACACAAAAAGACACACTCCCATCTGTGAGAGGAGAGGCAGGGTATGTGTCGCTACGCTGTGTAGCTGCCTCCACCGAGTTTTCCCAGTTCAGGGAACACCTCTTCCGGCACTGAAAGCACTATGGAAAGAATGAGCACCGAACTGAAAAGCTTGGTTGGGAGACTGAGTACCTGTGAGCAGGCTCCACCGTTCTGCGTACCTGGGTATGCAGAAAGGCTGGCCGGTTTGTGAGTGCGTGTGGGTAGTAGAATACGTCTGTTTGCTCGACTGAGTAATATTCCCAGGATTACCTGCGTTTCCCTTGGAGAGGAACTCAACTTTGAAAGGTGCTAAGTCTACGGGTATGTGGAACTTGAAAGGTGGTTAAAACACAATGTTAAGTCATGTAAAATGAAATAGACTGGTAACACCACACTACCTCCTGCATATACGAGAGCTTTCGGTGAAGCTATCGTATGCAACAACAGGTAGAGGTGACCCATGCCTGGGTTAAGTGAGACAGGGTAGACTAGCACTGTGAGAACAATTTAAACTAAATCTGATTCCCTACGTACTCTTGCCCGTGGAGCAAATGATCTTGGTTAGATACCAAAGAAAGGTGTGTCTTTGATACTGAAAGTGCGGTCAAGAGGGGAAAATAAGCTGGGGAGCTTGGAAGCAAAGGCTTGAGACTAATCAGGATGGTCAGTTCTGGCAATGCCTGCGGTGGAAGACTGATGTCTGGGTTTGCAGTACACTAGTCAGTTTCCGGCACTTGAGTGTACTGTGGGAGACTGACAATTAGCCAAGACCGCTGGTTTTACATCACTGGGTTGCTACTCCATCAGCGCGGAGTTAGTACAAGCTCTTGTGAGAGCCCTTGTCCACCCAGATGGCTTTCATTGTAAATTATGGTTAGGGAGGGGGGGGAGAAACCCCCCTGCCTGGCTGTCCTTAAATTGTAGTTTTGCTGCTAAGCCATGTGATGGAGATTTTGTCACAATGTAAACTGGTGTTTTAAGAATGCCTCTGTTTCAGTGAGAGCGCTTGATTAGCTGCTACCTGCTAGGCAGGAGTATGTAGTGTGAGGCAGTGCACGGAAGAGGCAAGGGGCATGTGGAGCTCGCGCGCACACTTATATTTCCTGCACTAATTAAGGGGGGAAATGTAGACGTATAATTAAAAGATAGCACGCTGATAAAGAGAGCGCCACCTCTTTATAGTGAGCACATGAGGCGTAGTCTCAAAGTGGGGGTGCCGTGGAGTAGGGGCCTGACCCATGTATATATGGTGGTCGGGGGGCGTGCTGGGCTCGGGGAGACACATCCCCGCTGGTGAGTGGGAACCAAATGCGAGTGGATCCGCCCATGATTAAGAATTTTGAGAGTCGACCTGAGGGCCAGTTAAGTATGCTGCTAGTTGGACTTTAAAATTATCAGCACCCGATGTGGGATTTAGAAAAATCATGTAGTGTAGAAGAGGAACTTAGACTGAGAGTGTCTAGTAGTGTGGACTTAGGTTTCCTGCGCCAGAATGTTGGACTTGAAAAATTTTATCGTATTGCGGTAGTGGAACTTTTGAAAATTTTGGCAAAGTGTTGATGAGTAACTTAGAAGAATTTGCGAAGGAGGGGCTGATGGACTTAGAATATTTTGCGAGTGTACTGAAGAGAGACTCAGAATACTTTGCGAAGGAGCTACTCAGGGACTTGAGGAGAAAAAATTTTAATGTTCTGAAGAGAGATTTTGGGATGTTCTGCGCAGTGTAAAAGAGGTTTTAGCCCAGAGAATTTTTCTGATAGTTTGGCACTCTGCAATAGTTTGGTGAGGGCAAAAGAGATAGCCTATGTATGGGGCAGTGAACATTTGTGATTGGGAACCGGACATTGATCATTTTTGCCAAGGTTTTGGGATAACTTGTAGGAATAGTGGGAGCAAGTGATCTTTTGGCCAGTTTTGATTGGATGGACTGTGGTGCAAACTCAATGACCAGGATTTTTCATCGAGGCCGGGACTAGTTTATTCTTGTTCAGCAGATGTTGAGGGTGAGTGGGTTCCTGTAACTGATCTAAGGGGAAAGAGTTGAATGCCGGCCAGAGGAAGACTGGAACCGGGAGTTTGGGGGTTGTTGGTAAGTGGTGCGTGTGGGGCCGAAGATCTTTTGAGTAAAGGAGATTGTTTGAAGGAGTATGGTAAATATAATCAAAGAGAAAACTCTTGAAGAGGAATTGGTGTATATGTTGGAGAGAGAGAGAGAGAGAGTGTGTGTGTGTGTGTGTGCGTGCGTGCGTGCGTGCGTGCGTGCGTGCGTGCGTGCGTGCGTGCGTGCGAGTGCTAGGGCCAGTGCTCTACCACCACCCCAAGGTGGAAATTATAAGGAGAATATCCTTAGGCCTGTGGTCTTTGAATGACGAAATTTTGTTTGGATGTGTTTTATGAAGGATGTGTGGGGATTTTTGGAGGTGTCCCTTTTTAAAAGTGTAGAAGGGGAGAGGGAGAGAAAGAGAAAAGTGGAAGTTTAACAAGTGTGTATAAGTAGAGAGAGAAGAAGAGAAAAAAAAGAGTAAGCACTTTCCTCAAGACCATTTTTCTTGCCCATTGGGTTTTTGTAAGGTCACAAAGTGAACGTGTCCGTTAAGCCTGGAGTTGATGGTTATTTTGTTATGGTACCAGGTTTTGTTAAGGATTTTATTGTTATTTTAGTATGTTTTGTAGCCAAACTGTATATTTGGTATCAAAAGGCTACATAAACAAAGGGAATTTACTGGATATTTTGCTTGTTTTTTGTAAAAGAGGTATTTGATCAATGTGTTGGAAGTTTTTAAAACATGCAATTTTTTTGATAAGCCTTGGTTAAATTGTCTAGACATTTTAGGTGTCTGTAAATGAAAAAGTGGTTACTGTTGGTAGTTTTTACAAAATATAGCAATTGTTTTTGAGGAATTGTGAGTAAAGGGAGGTTATATGGAGTTTTTAATAGTTTGTAATAAAATGCTATTATTGTAATATTCAAAGGAAGCTGTAGGAAATGAAGGGAGTTTGGAAATAAAATTGTGAACAATTTTTAATTGTTCAAAAATTATAGTTTTGTAAAAGATTGATGGTCTTAAAATCAAGGTCACGAAAAGAATTAATGTTATGGTATGATTGCACCTGTGTCGTATTCCTATCCTGGACAGAACAATATTGCATCTGTTGCATATTGTGCAATATGCAATCAGACTTTTGTATCCTTCTGTGGAGATCTACTTTCTTCTACTGCAATGGCGTCGCCGCAAGTAGTTCTTGACGCCAGTGTTTCAAGATGGTGACGTGGTAAGTTTGCTGCGGGCGTGTCCGGCTATATAAACGCATAATTGTTTGTTATTTCTCAGTCTTTGCTATACATTTTTGGTCCTCCTGGCCGGATTCGTGCCCGCGTTTATTCTTTACAGGGAATGTGATACGTTTTTTGGTCGTTTTACGTGTTCTGTGTAATTGAAGCTTTATCTCACACTTGTGCACAAACTACCGCCACTGCTCTGAATCCACTCATCACAGAAACATCCGAAGAAGAAACCAGTTTTTTCTTCATTGCTGTCCAGTACATTTGTGAGAAGTGTTGCGTTTTCGGGGAAATTCTAGTGAAACCACGTAGTTGTTCGTATTATTATGTAATGTTCTATTACCAACCTGTGCTGAACACGTGGGTGAGTAGTTCTTTTTTGTCTTCTTGTTGCATCATCCAGTTTGCAGCGTGTTTGTGGAGCAAGTCAGCATTTTATTGCCGAGATGGTACGCATGACGTCCTAACGTAGCTTTTGAAGTCTTTTGCTGTATTCTCGTATTGCATGAAGTGTTGATAATTTCTTGTTTGTTGTGTGGACAATTGGTAGGTCCTAGACATGGGATTCAAAATATTTTTTGGTGAATTTCAAGTTTTAGGAGAGCAAGCTGAATCACATTAATGAAAGGGTGCAAGCTCTTGTTAAGGCAGAATTCACAGTAAATTCCGTTCACGAAGTAAATGTATTCGGCGCACAGCTAGATGCAATCGAGTCCGAAGTCAATTCTTTGTGCAATGAACTTTTACAAATTGATCACCTGCTGGATAACATTGACGAAAATTTGCTAACCTCGAAGCACGAGTCTTTCTTTGCTATGTTGTCATATGTCCGATGCAACATAACCTCATTCTTGTCCATTCGTGCTGTGCCAGCTTCGTCAACCAGTAATCTTGCCCCCACATCAGCAAATGTTAGCCTTCTGGAAATGATTTTGCCCACTTTCTCAGGACAGTGGGAGGAGTGGCCAATGTTTTCTCAACTATATCAAGCTGCAATCCATGACAGTCAAGTATTGGTCGACATAGAAAAATTCCAGTACTTGTTAGAATGTCTCAAGGGGGAGGCTTTTACAGTTGATCAAAAATCTGCTTGTTACTGCTGAAAATTATTTAGTACACTGGGAACGTCTTGCATTCCAATACCAGAATGTGAGAAAACTCACCATGTATATTAACAGGATTATCTAGTTGCCTAGTGTTGACTCCACAAACCACCAATCCATTCAAAACTTTATCAACACATTCAGTGAAATTGCTCGAGCCCTCGAAGGGTTAGATTGTGACATAACACAAAATAATCCAGTGCTCGTCACATTCTTGCTATGCAAATTAGATGTAGGTGTCGGAACAAAGTTTGAAAACTCACGCACAGAAAATACTGACTCATGTCCCACTGTTTCAGAGCTTATTGATTTTCTGCAATCAAGGGTAGCAAAATTGGATTGTGCAGTTGATGAGAGCAAAGTTGGGGCTGGTCAAGTACATCGGAAAACATCCCTAACTAAATCAGGTCGCATAACCTCACAACCATGGTCGGTCCTCGTTACAGATTCCGAAGCTAAATTACCTAAGTCTTGCCCAGTTTGTCAGAACACCTCTCACAATGTTTACAAGTGCCCAGAGTTAGTCAGTGTATCACCCACTGACAGGCAGTTAATGGTTCGCAAAAGAAAGCTCTGTTTCAATTGTCTTGGATGATCCCATGCAGTAGCTGATTGTGGCCGTTTGTCACATGCCAACATAGAATTTTCAGTTAACCATCCTATCATACTACCTAAAAACTATGGAGCTGTTGAAGCTTTGGTAGACCACTACCACATTAAGTATTTGCATGCAGCACCTCAGTTGCTGCAATCACTTTTGTCACAACGGTTTTGGATTCTCTCAGCACGGTCCTTGGTTTGTTTGAGAGTTTTTAAGTGTGTACGTTGTTTTCGTGTCGGCCTGTAAACAATTCCCCATTGATGGGCGACTTGCTTTCTGAACATGTCGCATCTGCTGGGACTTTTGAACGTATTGGCGTGGACTATGCTGGACCTATCACCATAAGGCTCAACAAGCTGCGTCGCATGGTCACCCAGAAAGCCTATCTCTCCATTCTCATCTGTTTTGTGATGAAAGCGATACATATTGAGGTTGTTACTGACTTGACCGCTGATAGTTTTGTTGCAGCCCTTACCTGGTTTGTATCGCATTGAGGTTTGTGTGCTCATCCCCACTCTGACTGTGGGACCAATTTTATAGGAGCTTCAAAACAACTCAGGCGATCTTTCACCCAGTTCCTCCAGTCTCCACTCCTGGAAAACTTTACCTTGGCCCGTTCAATTAGTTTTCATTTTCTCCCTCCTGCCAGTTCTCACCAAGGAGGATTGTGGGAAGCTGCTGTAAAGTCTGCTAAATATCATCTCAGGCGAGTAATTGGGAACCAAATTCTCACTCTGGAAGAATTGATTATGCTCTGTACAAGAGTTGAAGCAGTCCTCAATTTCAGACCCCTGACTCTACTGTCTTCAGACCATAATGACTTTGCCACCCTCACACCTGGACACTTCCTCATTGGTAGACCTCTGGTATCTGTTCCAGAGTCCTCTGAAAATATTGACATGTCTGTCGAGAAGGTGGAAGTTGGTGTGCGCATAATAAACCAGTTTTGGAAGCGGTGATATGGAGAATACCTGCAGCAGCTGCAACATAGGGGTAAGTGGCAAACCCAACAGCCAGCAGTCAAAGTTGGGGATCTTGTTCTTGTGGGAGAAGAGCACGTACCACCCCTTGGCTGGTGCCTTGCTAGAGTGGTGAACATTCATCCTTGAAGAGACGGTGTGATTAGAGTGGTGGACGTGTGCACCAACAAGCGAAGCTGCATAAGCCAGTACACAAGCTGTATCGTCTACCTGCTTAATGAAGTCTTTGAAGTCTGCCGTGATGCCATGTAAATATGTATAGTATCTGTAGCTTGTAAAGCTGTGTTTTGACTTGTTGGATTGAATCTCGGAGACCTCTGCTGGTCTCGGCGGGTGGTATGTTGCGTATTGTGCAATATGCAATCAGACTTGTGTATCCTTCCGCGGAGATCTTCTTTCTTTTACGGCAGTGGCGTTGCTGCAAATAGTTCCTGATGCCAGTGTGATTCAAGATGGCGATGTGGTAAGTTCGCAGCGGGCGTGTCCGGCAATATAAACGCATAATTGTGTGTTATTTCTCAGTCTTTGCTAAACAGCATCTCTGAGTTGACAAAAGTCATTTTCCCATGTTTTAAAAAAGGTTACTGTGTTTTTTCCACTCTTGAATCCTAATCCTGTTAATTAAGAATTAGAGGGGCTGGAGGGATGGAGCAATTGTGATCGGGCTGAGAGGAAGCCCCATCTTAGCCACAAAAATTATCCCAGTGCTCCAGGGTAACGGCTGGAGCCTGTACCTGTAGCTGTATTAACCCCCGTTCACCCTGTCTCGGGGAGAAAATGGCGGTGGTGAAATTAATTGAATTTAGTCAGTGCAGAATTTTGAAATTCAAGGTTTTTAGTGTTCTGTTTCGAGTCCCTGAAAGGGCTAGCGGCAGTTTAGTATAGAAAAGCAGATTTTAATTGCCAAATTAAGTCAATAGAAACAACAATTAAGTGTTGCTTCACATAACTGGATTGGCATAGGTACAAGGTTTTATTAGTTTGTTGTGTGGTGAAGTTAAGTTCCGCAAATTAATGTTAAACGTGTATAAATATTATGTTGCCTGTGGCATAAGCTTGTAAACACAGAACATGCATGTCAAGATTATGCGTCTACATAGTAATGCCAAGCTCATAATAGCTTAATGTTGATGTAATGACCTGCTGTTGTTTTGGGGATGAGACATGGATGACCATGTTTACAGGGGACAGGGCTGAGTCTGGCTCAGAGCAGCCGGACTTGCTGTCCGATACCCCTCCTGTCCCGCCGAGACGAAGGGAGAAGAAGAGGCACACGCCACCACGTCCCATCAGCAATGGTCTGCCCCCCACCCCCAAAGTCCACATGGGAGCCTGCTTCTCTAAGGTGAGTCTCTACACTCATGTAGACATTGGACGCTTTTAAACTGCGACCAGTTCGTGGCTGAAGATACCAAGGCAGAAATAGTGTCAGCACTGACTGGTATTCCACAAGTCATTCAGTTGTATGCCACTGTAGGTGTAAGTAATTTTTGGTACTTAGCTACTCTCCCTGCTTCCCACTTTAGCTCAAAGACTAGAAAGTAGGGAATTTAATAACTGCTTATTAAATAAACAAAAATCTTCTTGAAGGGTAATTTGTCTGTGTGCTGAAGGAGAATAAAAGGAGCTAGGAAATAATTTTTGTATTGCAGAATATTGGCACTATCTCGAGTAAGCAAAACGAGCAGATGAAAGAAATAATTAAAAGAATCACAATCTGCAGCGTCTGAGTACCGCAAGTTAATTGTATTTGTGAGTAATTTTTATAGTTGGTAGTTTTGCAGCAACTTTAAAATTTTTGCCTTCATTTTATTGAAAATATATTTCATAATTTTTTATATTAAATGTGACACTTGTATTTTCAAAGCAACTTGGTTGTCTGTATCAATAAAGTTGTGTTTGCTGCCTTTATTCAGGTAGACATGCAAATAAATCAGTCCCAAGTGTATTCCATAGTCTGAAGCAAAAATTGGTTTTGTGTTGATACTTTAGCAATGGCTTGTTATATACATAACTGCCTAGTACAGTCTGGTCTGAATGGACACGTTATTGCAGTTCAGCAGCATGTGTTGCAGTGCCTCTCAAAGATACTTTAGCCTTATTTATGGACTCTACTAATGCATTTAGTTATTGCAACAATTGTAAGTTCATGGTACAGTATTTATTTCAGTCTCGGAAGTAAAGATGTAATTATTTATTTGCATGTTTTTCCGATTGCAGAGTTAAAATTTATGACATTGAAGAAGAGAAACAATGTAGCTTGACACTGTTATAAGTGTATTCAATCTATGAAATATGATTTTTTTTATATATGTAATTTAAGTGCTACAAAGTAGTTAAGCATATTGTGTAATGGTGTAGTTGGTCCCCACTTCTGGAAAAAAATATACTGTACTAAAATTTTACATGCCCTGGTTTAGTGAAGATAGCCAGTGAGCACATGTACGGCTCCGCTATTAATGACGTCAACATGTGAAGAGCTAGGATTAGCACATTATGTTCACAGTTTATTGGCCAGTTCTCCATCTACAGCATCCTTGTACAATCTGCCAAAGTCAAGCAGAGGACTATGTTTGCATGTCTGTGGCTGCTTTGGTTATTCTTTCACTTCACTTCATAATATAGACATATTTTACCACGTTAGTTGTGGTGTATGCAATACTACCTAATTTCCTTGGTAGCCATACCTTTGTATACAAGGTTGAGCTAGGGTTGAATGACATAGTGCATAGTAAGTAGCTGTGAGGGCGTACTCAAAGGTTGGTAACTTCTCCGAAGATCCCGAGCGCTAACAACGCTGTGGGAGGTTGCAAGGGATGCAAAAGAATGACTCCAGAGCTCGGATGCGGCCGGACTTATATAGTGGTAGCTTGTAAGCTGCTGGCGCGGGGTGTGGGGAGGCATGACTTTCTCCGGCCCTGGGTGGCATGAGAATACTCCGTTAAGCGATTCTGCTTCAGGCTTCGAGCACACCGAAGGGGAGGGGGGGCGTTCCTGCCGGGTTGTGTATCTTCCAGGTGAGAAGGAATTGCTTGTAAGTTCCCGTTACGTGTAGGTTAGGTAACGTGTTGTTCATGCCTGTAGAGATGGAAGAGCTGCTCTAGGTGATGAGTCGTAGTCGTATTAGAATAGATGTAGAAGTGGCACGTGTCAAAATAGGAATTTATTTTACCATTTTCCCCCCACATGAGCTGAGATTGTACTGTCTACTACTTAGCTTATTATATTCTTCAGCCCACCATAACTGTGTGTGCAGGACGAGTTCATTTCTCCACCACTAGATAGTACTAGTTGTATTATTGTTAATCTTTGCTTCCTTTCCTCCATCCCTTCAGCCAGTCAGAGACGTCACAGCTGCCAGTCATGCCATCATTATCCCCCATTCTGCGGTTACCCCCTTACCCTCATGGCCCTGGCCAATCAGCAGTGGGCACCGCCCGATTTTTGGTATAAAATGAGGACTCATTTTCATTTCCAGAGCACGAGGAATTTGGTTTTTGTCTCTAGCATTCGCTTCTCATACTACTCACTCACCAGCCTAGCACTAGCTGCTCACACACACCTCCGTATTCTTGCTTCTCTTCCAGCACCCATTGCTTGGAATACGTTCAGCCCTTGTAGCATAGTGATCTGACCACTCTGCGACAATAGTAGGCGACTCTCTCTACAAAGATCTGTGCTAACTCCCATGCCCCTCCTCAAGACACGTGTGTTCGAGATAGGGCAATTCGTGTCCTACAATCCTCAGGGCTGGTCCTAAGTCTCCTGCTTAGTCTCCGTACATCATGCCCAGCTCAGCGTACCGTCGTCCACCTATGGAACTACAGCAACAATAGGAGAAATATTTGCTTAGCTAGACCATGCCACGCTTAGCACACCACTCACCCCAGCTCAACACCGGTTACCTCTACTGGCTACCACGATGTACGGACAGCTTCCCGGCCATTTACTTGTGCCAACATGCATTAGCGAGTACATCATCACGTTGTTTCCAATTGCTGGAAATAAACATTAACTGAACCAAAACCTTGAGAATCACGTTTCCTGTAGACCTAGTACCTAGCTCCCAGTGGACTCCTCAAAAGGGGGGAAAGCAGGTAATCCTGGGGAAATTGCTCAACCGAATCAACAGACTCTTCTGTTACACCTACACACAATTAGCTCGGTCCATCTTTCCATCTACTTTGTGGGTGTAACGGGGGTGCCTCACAGGTAAACTGACTTGGTACAGCTTGTCAGCTTGGTGTCCGTCAGCCTCTCCATTGCGGGCTCCTGCCAAGAGAGATGGGCATTCACTGGGTTGCGGAGTCTTACCCAAAGCAACACCCACGCGTCTGAATTTAGTCAGCGCTGCCCAACTTCCAGCGCATACTGTGGTTTCCATCAGGTGCTGGAATAGGGTGTCCGCTGAGTTACAGTCTGCCCATGGCTTGACATGTAATTGGGAGAAACAAGGAGCCTGTCTTGCACTCCTCTGGGAGAGTCCTAATGACCTACTTCAAGAGACAAGGTTTCAAGGAGAAAGTGATGTTGACATTACTTGCCTCTGGATGCCTGCACAAGTATTCACAGGCCTTGGTGACCTCTATTGTCACACTCCAGCCCAGAGAACAGGCCCAGGCTATAAGGCGCCTGCAGGACCCAGTGACAATGGTAAATCCTATGAACCTCTTCAGCGACTCAATACGCACATGCCCTTCTGAGATTCCACAATGGATAGCTGAATTGATATGCCTATCTTCTACTCCACAGTCTCCTGCCATTGCATACAGGATCCCCGACATCCTTCATCCAGCACCCGCACCTACGCCTAGGACACCGAAACCTCAACCTGTACTACCCATTCTTGCATGCTCACTCCTAGTGATCCATCACCCAGGTGTTCAGAAACAAGTGGAGGCTCCTAAGCGCCCAATTGTGTTGAATACCACAGACTTTGTGCCCTGCCGACAGACAACCAGGCCGTTCCTTTACAACGGGAAGGTACCAGCAGACCGGAAGGACCAGTATAGCTACTGGTCAAAAGCTGACTGGGCTACTTCGGGTGCAGTAATACAATACTGGCACCCTCCGCCAGCACCGAGGGTAGTAGTCCTGCATCATTGCCTAATCCCTATAAGGCTCAGGTGTGGATGGAAGCTTATGTTGTTGCCGTCTTACGTAGTGCGAATGCACAACTAGTAGAGGCTTGGCGGTCTCCACGGCTCAACGTCCCTGATCAGCCCGCATACTGTGGGGGATTAGTGGGACTTTTATTGAGCTTGTTACCGGCAAGTCACTATTGGCTTACACTGTCAAACCTTCCTGTCTAAGTGCATCACGTAGGCTTTCGAACCATTATCCACCAAGGTCCCTGATGTACGAGCACCACCGGCTGTATCCCTTAAAGGCGCACCAACCTCAACCCCTTGCATGGCATTCATACCCAAATGCTGGTTCTGTCCAGAGAAACACTGGAACATGGACTGCCCTCGGAAACCAGAGAGGGCTGCCATTCCACCAAAACGAGTTGACAAAATTTTGTCAAATATTCAAACACAACCAGCTGGAAACCCAACTCCTGGAACCAAGCCGGGAAACGCCAACGCCGGGGTACGAAGCGAGCCACCACCCCGGTTTACAAGGGCCCATCCTCCAGCGATTAAGTGAGGAAGTTCCAATTCCCATAGCCCCACACATAGAGGTGGAGGTAAATAATGACCAGGTACTCACTTTTCTTGACTCTACAGCCTCCGGAAATTTTTTCAGAAGTAATGTGTTAACACCAAACCAGCTCGCCGAAAGAAGACTGCAAACCAAAATAGTAAGAATGGCGCAACCAGAATCCACCCTGTACGTAGCCGGCCGAATTACCCTGAGCATAAAAATTCAAAGTATTGCTGCACCGACAGAATTTATTGCGTCACCAACCATGTCCGAATCATTAATACTAGGGTGCCCATGGCTCATTAGCAATCAATGCATTCTAGATCACGGACAGCGTAGAGCCTATCTGGGAGAAACTCACCGGATTATTGTGAACTGGGATAAAAACCAAGACGACATCCCGCCAATGCCCATTCCCAATGAGCATTAACCACGAACTCGACGAACCAGAATTCTACCAATTAAAAGTCACACTATAGTCCATTCCGCATTGGAAGGTACTTTCTCGGAGCCCTGCTAAATATCTATTTGCAGGCCCATTTCGTATCTTTCCGCCAAATGTAAACAAACATTGCCATGTGACTGCCATGTAGCATCTGTCAAAATCAATGTTTGCATGCCATTATGTGTGTACATGTGTTCGTCTACTTTCGCTACACGTAAACATAAACATTGAAATGTCACTTATACTTTTATATCTGTCAAATGTGTTAACTGTTTACAGCTTTTCAAAGAATTCTGTCTTACGTTGATTTCAAAAACCATTTCATACGAATATTCACAGTTTAGGCCTATAATATTATTTAGGTCATCTTTATGACGTTTTAAAAATGCCTGAATTAACTATAGTTCTTACGGTTACATTACATTAACATATTTGTTTTCCACGACATAGCACATTACACGTAATGTGCGTTAATATTTTGCTGTGTCTGTGTTAAATACTGTTACAACTGCAGGGTAATGAACTGTAGTATTTTACTTTTTGTTATTGATATGTGTTGGGTTATTTCTTTAAAAGGACGGCCTCAGTTTGAATAACGAAGGAATAAGTAGTCCAATGAAAAAATGACATTAAAATCAAGCCCGCAACTTGTGTCGCTCATTTTTTGTTATTGAAACTTAAAATATAGCTGTGAACATGCACTCAAATAAGCCTACCGAAATTTTTATTCCACTCGTATTTATATGTATTGCTACTTACTGTGTATAAGGTTTATAGAAATTTATTGGGGCTGGGCTTGGTTATTTTCTTGGGATTGTAGGTAAATCACGTTACACGACTGTGTTTCAAACTCCCAGGGCAAAGGTGTAGCATTGTGATAAACAAACATACGGTGATGTAAATAAATAACTTCATCATAAAAACAGTTCACATTTACAACATAAATAGTTCACATCAAATATTTGAAATCACGCACACACAGATCCAGTGTAACTATCACCAAACAGCCACATCACGGTATTTCACAGGCAGAGGTTAATGAAACACACCTTAACAGTGTATTTATTACTGTTGCGGAAACACAGATTTATCACAACATCGTAACTTGCTTAGGTGGGTTTAAAAAACACAACGTCTACAAACGTGATGTGGTAATTAGAAGTATTTTTCAGAATAAGTATAATTTACGCTTCATTTGGTAAAACAGCAACACGCCATGACATCATGGCTCACCACATCTGCCAACTTCACTTTGTTTCTGCCCGCCATCATATCTAAATATATTAAAATAAGTATTCAAACATTAAAATCTCTTTTCAGTTGTAAATTACACAATCAAAAATCATTATTTTGCTTTAATAAGTATGAAATATGCTACAATTGAAAACGGGTACAATTTCCGCATACTAGCGAAGTAAAACTTCCGGAGTGTGAAAGAAACAAGACAGAGAGAGAGAGCGACAAAGCTCGCTCAGCAGACAGTTGCTTCAAAAATTGCTCTTGCTCGATAAAACAATACCGTACCATTACGGCCTACTCACAATATTTTCCGCTGTTATTTTAAACTGTGAAAATGAGATATGTTGCCATCGGGGCTACCTAAATATTTAAATAGGCACAGTTTAATTTACAAATAGTATACTAAAAAACTAGGTTAAAATATTATTTTAACTGTGAACTATTTCTTACCGGCTGTTGCCAACACGCTGCTCTCGATGATGTTAATTCATATTTAAAAAGAAATAAATATTACAAGTTATAGAATATATTAAGGTAAAGTTTCATTTATTCAATAATACAGAACTCTAAAGTTAACCACTGTGTTATATATTTTTGGAATACAGGTTATTGAAATAACAGGTTGAAGTGTTTTGCCTAGTGTTTTTTCAAATGTTGATTTTCATAAATCGCTTCCAATCGAGATTGGACTATAGATGAGCATATCCAAGCATTCGGACAAAGAGGACTGCTACGACAGACACGTTCCATACAACATGAAATATGGCCAACTAACGTACCAGTCTACAACCGTCCATACTGTCAGCCTGCCGTTATGACCTCATCATGGAGCAGGTCAACAACATGAATGACGAGGGAATCGTGGAGTCATCAAATTCCCCATATAACTCAATCGTGGTCCTCATGCCTAAGAAAGACGGGAAATTGTGATTTTACGAAATTACAAATCGCTAAATGAAGTTACCCACCCGATAGCTCCTCCAGCTATAGACTTGTCTTATACACTACCAAACATCAGCAAAATTAAAAATATTCAGCACTCTCAACATGGAGTGTCTGGATATTGGCAGATTGCGTTCCACCCGGACAGTCGCAAATATACGTAATTTACAATATCCGAGGGCGAACCCCTTCAGTTTTGAGTCATGCCATTCGGGCTTGAAAAATGCCCCCCCAACATTTCAACGATTAATGTCTGCTGAAGTATTTAACAGGTTACATCTGCGAGTTCTGCTTCGCTTATCTCGGTGATGTAATATATTCCAACAGCTGGGAGGAGCACCTAGGCCATCTGCAAAGTGTGTTGAAAACGCTCGAATTACACGGAATGACTTGCAAGCTATTGAAAAACTTCTTTGGCAATTTCTCAATAGATTATCTGGGACATGTCATATCACCTGAGGGAAACTTCCTGCAACACAGCTCTATATGTGATTGAAGAAGTAGAAGAATCTTCAAATAAGCGACAATTACGACTGTACCTCGGTCTGTGTAATTGGCTACGAGACTTCTGTCCAAATATTGCAACATATATGGCACCACTACATCCACTCCTTGAGAAAGACTCACATTGCCAATGGGATCCGGAATAACGACAAACGTTTTCCGACTTGAAAAACACCTTCCAGAAAATCAACCAACTCCATCGACCCCAAAGAGACAAACCCTTAATACTGCAAACGAACGCATGTCTGAACAGCCTGGGCACAGTACTGTACCAGCAAAATGAAGAAGGACATCCACATGTGATAGCTCATGCATCAACTCGCTTAAATCAAACAGAGCAGCATTACCACAGCAATGAGCAGGAGTATCTGGCCGTTATGTGGGCTGTGAAAAAATACAGGTATTATCTCGAGGAGCAACACTTCATTCTACAGACCAACTCTAAAGCCCTACAGTGGCTACACGAGTCTTGGAATCCGAAGGCCAAGCTCGGCCGGTGGGACATGTTCCCTACTGAGTTCGACTTAGAGGTACAGCATTGCCCAGGAAAGGAGAACAACCTGCCAGACACCCTGTCTATATTCCTGACACTGGAGGAGAATTTGAGTAGGAAGAAGAGGAGAAAATGTCTCCCCTCTCCCCCACAGAGCAAAAGAAATACAGAAGAGCAAATCCGTCTTCTTCAACTGCAAATAACCTCAAGCCATCAGGAAGACCCCAACATTCTACGTCTACTACGAGAACAGCCCCAACGATTTGAACTGCGGGATGACGTTGTGTGGATAAGTAGTGGACAGCCCAATATGCTTTGGAAAATCTGGGTTCCACCACAACTACATGCCGATATATGCCGGCACCATCACGACCATCCCCAGCTGGTCACCAGGGTACTAGGGAAACCCTGCTGTATATTAAAACCTGTTATAATTGGGACGGAATAAGCAGCGATATCTGGCAGTACGTCAGCAACTGTGTCACATGCTGCCACAGCAAAGCATACCTGGTTTCCCCTCCCACCGCAAAACCACGGAGACCCAAGTCCGCCTGGACCCACATCGCCACTGACCTGATGGGCCCGTATCCACGTAGTACAAAAGGGAACCACTACCTGCTCGTGGTAACAGATCCATTTTCAAGATGGGTAGAGGAATTTCCTCTACCCAGCCAAGAAATCACCCCAGTCGTGCTGGAGATGGAGATGGAGATTTGCACACAATGAGGATATCCGAAGGCCATACTGATAGACAATGGCACACAGTTTACGAGGCATCAATGGCAAACCACCACTCAGGAGTTCGGGGTAGAACCCTGGACTACGCCTTCCCCCTCTACCATCACCTAACAAACCCCACTGAACAGAGGAACCAGGAGATCAAGAAATGCCTCCGTATTAATGTGGGTAACTATCACAAACATTGGGATAAACACATCCCTACCATACTGTTTGCCCTTCGACGCCGAACAAACAAAGCTGTCGACACCAGTCCGAACTTCCTACTCCTGGGACAAACATTATGCCGACCAGGCAACTGGCAGTGAGAAATTGAACCTACCGGCATGCCTCAACCCGGGGACATCCGGCTAGCAGCCTTGGCTCGCACCACACACGCCCAGAAGGACTAATATGCCTACATTCTCAATAAATACCCCCAACCAAAAACCTAGGGGAAGCAGTCCTTCTACAAAGTCACCCTCTCAGCAAAGCCAGTAACCAATTCAGCGCTGGCCTTGTTGACAAGTGGGAGGGACCGTACCGTATAGTAGGCAAGCGAGACGTCTACTGGGCGGAAGATATAAGAGGACGAATACGCAAGGCCACCAGAGGCCAGATACGACCCTACCCAGGGTACTTGCAGACACTTTGGGATGCTGATGGAGAAACACCTAGCCAGCCTGAAGATGAAAACGAGCCCCCAACCGAAGGGTTGTTCCCGATACAGGACTGGGACCCTTATCGAGACCTGAGCCGACGCCGCTCATTATTGACAGGGCTCCTAGTTACATCGCCCGATGAAAGCCAGAAGTAGAACGATGCCAAGGTGCATTCTCCTTCAGATCAATGCCCTCGATGCCACGTAGCTATGCTGAGAAAATCGCAACCAAATGTGGTACAGCACCCTCTGGCTGCTCCGAAGTGTCATTGCAGAGTCCATACCATCCCAGCAACAACTTGCTACTCAGGAAGACCCGCCCATTGGGACGTCGAGCTGCCACGCCGGAAGTGCTCCACCTCAAGAACCTGCAACACAGAAACTCCCTCTAACCTGGACATCGGGCTCCAACGAGAGTACTCCGCCCCAACCCCCTGACACACAGGAGACCCGCCAGCCAGGACATTGAGCTCCAACGAGAGTGCTCTGCCCCAACCCCCTGCCACGCAGGATGACCTGCCCATCGGGATGTCGAGCTGCCATGCCGGAAGTGCTCCACCTCAAGAACCTGCAACACAGGAACTTCTGCTACCCTGGACATCGAGCTTGGACAAGAGCGCTCCATCCCAACCACCTTTCACACAGGAAACTCTCTGCTACCCGGGACGTCGAGCTGCAACAGACGTGCTCCGTCCCCAGGTCCTGCGACGCAGGAATACCCGCAGACCCGGACGTCGAGCTGCCAAATTGGAAGTGCTCCGCCACACCATCTTGCTAAACTAGAAGCTGCTTTCATTGAGAATGTCGATGCCAGCCACTACCCCTCATCAGGCACATCACCTGCATTGGACGTAGAGGTGAATCTCCTTTACACTGCCTCGTCCCAGGACCTGGCCACCGAGACCGTCAATGCCACCCACGACCTGGTATATGACGAGCTGTGCTACCTGCAGTCTGGGTTGAGATCTTTCTCCCTGATACTGCTCCATCAGAGAAACATCCTTCCCTTACAGGTAGGAACCCGTGCAGTTGGGGAGGAAGGCTTGACACTCCCCCGCACTGCCTCAACTTCCCTTGAACGAGTGCCCTCTCAATTTGTTGCGGCAGAAGCAGACTCCACGACACCCCATGCTGTTCCACGATGCCTGATGCCCCCACGTACCGCCAAGGTTGCTCATATGCCTGTCCGGTACAGGGAATCGCCATGGAATCCCAAGTACATGTGGCCATACCCTCTTCACGCAGCCCATCGAGGGGGAGGCCCGCTAAAGGTGAGACCGAATATCGCCAGTAAGTGCACAAATATTGAAGACAGTGCAGTAGCCATAAATTGTTACTACATGCACATGGCAAAAGGACTCATGGACTGGTCACGTGAACGCCATTAAATTTAGCCACAAGCCAAATACTGTGACGTAAGCAGAACAATCTTTTTTAGGCTACATTTATGTCCAGTACAAATACAAGTTTAAAGAACCAACAAGGTAAATGCACCCGTAATTAGTCACTCGGCTATGTGCTAATTTATTTTTTAATGCAGCTGTAAAAAAATGCTGTCTGTCAGTAACTTTTTAAAGCCATTTTACACCTCAAGGTTCCAGTGTTTTTAGTGGTCGACAGCCCACTTAAGTAGGTAGCATTAGAAATAGACTTTCACCACAGTGACAGCAATGGCTACCATAAGTGAATCACGTAAAGACACTCACCACAGTGCCAGTGATTAGGTTGAAGACAGAGACTTCAATGTAACAATGACATTTTAGTTGTTTTATATATTTTTTTAAATATTCATCACTTAAACCCTTACTTGATGTGTAGGTAAACGTATAAATATCACAATACGTTTTTACAGTGTACTTGTGAAGATTTCGTACATTAAGAATGCCGTCGTATAAAAATGTATTTTCAGCACATACTAACATGAACATTCCTTAGGAACTTACCTTGAACATTCCAACAAAGATACACAGTGTACATACTAGCTGTTAAACTTACGATATAAGATGGACTTCCGCAAGGGATAGTTAAGTTAATTTTTTATGCTTTTCAGCGATAAATCTGATTTGATGTCTAGGTACACAATTAAATATCTCAATACGTTTTTAAGTGTATATGTGAAGATCACCTATAAGAAGAATGCCATTTTGTAGGGGGGTATTTTTATATTATGCTTGGTATGCTTATATTTTGTGTGTGCTTTTGTCTGCAATATCTTGTGCACCTACACTCACTACTGGTGCAAGATATGATCAACTTCAATTTTATTGAATGTTTATGTATGTTTTATTAAGTGACCAATGTGTGCACAATTTGCTGCGATAGTCATGCATGTAGTGTACTCGCTTTGTATTCGTTTAGGCGGTCAACCCAGGTGTTGAGGAGCCTGTGATTGTTCACCTCGCAATCTGTCATGTAACTCTTTAGCTTGCTGACAGACTCAAAGGTTCCTTGGAAAAATTTTACTTTTTATTTTCTCAACTCACTGCATCAATCTCCAGGATAGTAGTGGCGTTCCCCGCCTTCCGCGAGTAAGGCTTGTACTAATTCTAATTATTCTAACTTTAATCCCCTCGTTTTGATGTGCCATTTTATTTATATAATTTTTCTTTCAGGTTTTTTTTGTACGATTCCATTGTAATATCCACCAGCGCTATGCTGGTTTTTGTCAATGGCACGCATATGAAATGTAGGCTGGTGGGACACCCGACACGCGGCATCCTCTTCTCGCGACATCCAGCACTGACTTAGTGTTGGACCCTCTGGAGATCTTGGAAAATTCAAGTACGCCCTCAGCGGCTACTTACTACGTCTCGACGAACATGGACATACGTATTCAACTTAACTTTGTCTCCTCTAGACACCTTTTACATAGCATTTTAACTTCTAATTTGTATTCGTTTAGAACCAGCTATTTCCCTTTTTACTTAGTATCAGGTCGCCTACACCTGGACATGTTACCTTCATCCTCCACGGTTTGATAGGAGGTAGCACTGGTCACGTGTTTATTGAATATTCAATAAACACTCATTGTTCTCTACCTTTCAGTTTTTCATTTCCAGGGTATTTGTATGAATTAACGGTTGGAGACAGAATACGCTGTGCACTGCAGACAGGAGCCAAGAGATATGTTTAAACCCGAGTTAGCATGACTGTGGATCCCTTTCAGGTGTCTGCACGTCAGAAGACACATATTAGACGGCTACCTTTTTTCTTCCCTGTCACATATCAGCACAAGTCAGTGCTTGTGGGGGAGAAACAGCAATACCACAATGAGTAGAAACACCTTCACACCGGGAGGGGCGACAGACTCTGGTTATTTCTCACCATCATTCGCACTAATTCAATTCATGGTGACCATATGTGAAGTTTTGCCGTTCAACCTAGTGCGAACGCACAACCAGTAGAGACTTGCCGGTCCCCACTGTTCCACGTCCCTGATCAGCCCGCATAATGTGGAGGATCAGTGGGGACTCTTATCGAGCTCGTGCCGACAAGTGACTATTGGATTACACTGGCAAACCTTCCTGTCTAAGTGCATCATGTAGGCTGTCGAACTGTTTATCCTATGCCTCACGAGAAGAGGGAGTGGTAGAAAACGTAGGGAACAATACGTGGCTCACACTGCTCTCAAACTGTGGATCGCACTACCACATCCTATGCAGAAGAGGCAAGTGGAACGGAGCCGCGCCGCCAAAGTTAGATGTCAGGCAGTCGCGCCTGCTCCGGTTCTAGTAATTGACTTCCCACCTTGTATCCGCATATGTCCTACGTGTCACCCTGTGGTAAAAGTGATTCTAACCGGTACCGAAGTGCGACTCGGCTGGGACAACCTAAACTTGTGGACCCTTAAAGCACACCTGTGGAATCTCCGATCCGGCATAGACCGAACTCGCAGCGTCTAGATGAAACCTACCCCGACCACAACGCCCAAGAAGCTTGAGTAAGTAAATGCTAACCAACACCCCTCGCCTCACGCTACTATCTAAACCAAACTACCCCGCTTTTGGTCTAGCAGACAAAATCCTCGACCAACTTGCCAAGTCAGTCTAATCGGGCAGGCATCACGTTGCATTAATTTGCGCTGAATGGGCACCACATTAAAGAACCGGTGTTCCGTGCCCAAGGTTACATGGCTTTGCAGATGTAGGCTTATGAATCTCTCAATTTCTGCACTTCTTGTTTCTCTATATTCCGTTCTACAGTATTTGCTATCCATCTTAGTCGCTGGCCATGACCAGGTCAGGTTGTGTGGTAGCATTTGCTGTTTACTTTTTTGGGAGACAGGTTGATAGAAATTGACTTGTTAGTGTTTGTGAAAGTTACTTTGGGGGATGTCCGTTTCTTCTGTACTCACTAGTGGTGGCAATGAGCAGGGCCAGGTTGTAGTGAGTTGTGATGCAGATTTGGTGAAATTGTAGTTTGTGGATTGAAAAAAATATATAGTGTTGTGCGAATGTGACTTTTTTACGAAAATGAAAGTTATGTTATGAGCTTTTGTGAAACAACTGAAAATGAATAATAATTTAATTAGACCTCAGTCTTGGTGAAAGTTTAATGTATTTCATAACATTTTAGCAAATTATTTACATATTGCACTGATAATTACAACCTTTCATGAAAACTGCAATTTATGTCATTATCAGTCTCAACAATCGTAGAGAGAGTTTAAAAATAATTTAACAATGTAGCAAAAAATAAAAACACGAGTATCACGTAGTTTCAATCATTAATTCTGACACAGGTATATAAAATCACAAGCTTACTATAATTAATACTGAATGGTAAGAATTAATGAGAATACTCTCTCGGGGCATTAAAATCATTACATAAAGAAAAATAATGCCCCGACATCACATCACATTTATTAGATAGCATGCAATGCCCATAATATCTCAATGACAGATTAAGTACAATTTCCTTAATATCACCAACTAGTAGACACAAAAGAAAATCCCTATAACCAATCCTGATTGCTTAAAGCAATTTTCAAAAAATACACCCTTATCTCTCCGGAAAATTTTCGGCTTATAAATTATTCTGACTAGACTCCTGTAATTTAAATATAGTTAGCCACCACATAAAATTTAATCATTCTGCCAATACAACAGTTTGATAAGCATGATCTCACATGCCTAAAAATTGCATTTAACTGTTGACAATGTATTCTTAGACACCTACAAGTCACCTTGACTGACTCTTGAAGTGGTAAGTAGTATTCTCACCAGCTTGCCTTTATCTTTAAAATATACATCACACCAATTTGTCGACAGTAAAGGATGAAAAATAATAAAACTCACTTTCAGGGTGATCACAATTCCTATAAGGTGCCAACACTCATAACTATTCAAAAATTTCCTTAAAGCTTGCTGCTCACATTTTTGTGCATACCATGAACACGCATGTAAAATATGCAGTTTAACAATGGAGCATACATGTTATTGCTAAATATTAACTTGCTCCAAATATAATTTATATTATTTTAAAACATGGTAAATGCTGAAATCTAATCACCCATTAAAGGGGCATTTACCAGAAAAGGTACATGTTAAAATTTATTACATTAAAAATCTGACAGGCTTGATTTACATGACGGCACCTAATATGAGTTTACGGGCCTCCAAAACGTCGTGAACCAGAATATTAAAAATTATAGAAAAGACATTTAAAATGTTTCTGTTTCAGGCAAAGTGTGGACAGTTCGCCGATACAAACAACATTGAGCCGGGCCAGACAAACGGGGCAGCAGCTAGTAAACTAGACTACGTGTCTGCAATACAAAATACTAAGACTCAAAATTATTTACACACATGATTACCATTTAAATTTAGAATGTGCAAGCCAAAAAATACAAACATGCTACTCCAGAAATTAAGGTCGCTCATCACCAAAATTAAGCACTCTCAACAGCTAATAGGAAATTACAAAACTTAGACTCATTATCTTTCCTCAAACTGTCCAACACTCACCGATCCCGTTCGTTCCCATCGAGGCAAACCATCTTAGACAGCTAAAATTAAAGCATTTGTAAACTAACAACGTCAAGCTGAAATTGACATCGCAATTTCAATCACGTCATATTCATTATGACTACCAACGATGCCCTCTTTACAATATGCAGGTCGTCTGAATGTGGTGATCGGCAGCAGAATAAACTTGAGAAAGGTCAGCGGACCTACCCTCCAGTAGTCACTGACCCTCTCCAATGAAATTTAGTCCCGTGCCAGGAGTAGAGAGGGAAGTGGTGGAAGAGAAAGAAGTGGTACACCAGCTGGCCATAGAGATCGTCCTCGCGTGATGGTGGCGGTGACGATGACGATGGCGTGAACTAATCAAAAGAGCGCAGCATTGCCGCAATATTATGACAGATTTGTGGCAAAACCAAGCAACAGAATTGTAGATATGTGTATTTGTTACTGCGGTTCTTGTCTACATTTAAATATGACTTTCAGACAAAAGTTTAGTTTGCTGGTGCACTAAATGAACATTCATTAAACACCTGAATATTTATTAAAATCAAGAATTTTCGTTTCAACTTTCTGAAACAAAATTTCTTACCAAAACAAAAAAGAAAGTTGTCATTTTCATTTTGGTATACCGAATATTCACAAACCCTAAAATTATGTTGTGTAGAGGGCTAAGTAAAGGTTGGTTGTGACAGTGGGCTGGTTGTAGCGTGGGGTATGTCGCAGGTGTTCAATGGCTGCCCACTGAGGATACACTGCACGGCGAGCTGGATACACCCTGACACCCGCGACCAGCACATCCTCATCGGAGCAGAGGAGGGCATCTACAACCTGAACCTGAATGAGCTACACGATGCTGCCATCGACCAGCTCTATCCCCGCCGCACCATCTGGATGTACGTCATCAAGGATGTACTCATGTCCCTTTCTGGTATGTTAAACATATTTAGTGGGTGAACTGTCCTTCATGTTTATTTAAGAGAGTTTACATAGGTTCTTCAAGTGGATGGTCTCTACCGTCTAGCTTTTTAAAGAATTTTCTCCACAGCCATGAAGGTAAATTTTGGTTTTGTGTTTTATGTTTGATTTAATTTTTATTTTTCTAAAGTAGGTGTTGATTGACAGCTGTTTCCAGTATTATATCATTAATCTCCCCTATGAAATGCTGAAAATTTCCCTTTGGCAGATACCTCTTACAAAACGTGATAAAAGTTTAAGCTAATTTAGAAGTAAGTCTTTTTATGGTTTTCAAAAATTTTTTATGAAATTTCTGAAATTGAATTTGTGACAGAAGAAATGAATTAATCCAAAACATCAGGAATAACTGGTGTTCATGGTCAGTTGAGCATTTTTAAAATAAAACTTCCATGCCGATTATGTATATCTGTCCGCCAAAATCTTTGCTCGTGAAGTAGCCAGAAACTGTTTGTTAAGACTGCCTTTTCTTGGTTTTTCGATACTTACTTCCAGAAACCTGTTAACTGCAATTAACGTGTTCAGAGTTAACTTATGTACCAACTTAAGCCACCAACCTCTTCCCTCCTTCCTCTTTGGTTCCAAAAAATTTTGCTGTATTTGAAATAATGTGGGTTTTTTCTCCCGTTTGCTGATTTTTCGTGGGTGGCCTGCTAAGATAACTCCCTTTCATACATGTTTCAGAAATTTGTACTGTCATTTCTCGTGTGATTTTAAGAGAGTAACTATGACTGTTTTGAAAGGATCTAATGCTTAGGAACAGGTGAGTCATGACAACTTTTGTTATATAATGGACATACGTGTTATATGTTAACTCAATGAGGTTTGTTACTTCCTGTGATAGAATTTCTGCTCCTCCAAGTGATTGGTTAGCTTTCGCTAATGTGTAGTTGAGGTATTATTTAATATTATAAATAAAAAATTTTTAAGAATTTTTGTTTCCATTTTGTGAGTATGTGTGGGTCCACCTAGAAACCACAAATACATTATGACAACTGTGACCATCC
This sequence comes from Dryococelus australis, assembly GCA_029891345.1. NCBI lineage: Eukaryota > Metazoa > Arthropoda > Insecta > Phasmatodea > Phasmatidae > Dryococelus > Dryococelus australis. Next base: position 36,460,791 of record CM057006.1, read on the forward strand.
ATGTTTACTAGTACAGTATATGGCTATTTTAATGTTTAACATTGATTAGCAAGGAGTTAGCTGCTAATTTCTTTGCATGTACAGTAAAACTCTGTATTGAAGTTTTTGAAGGAACTGAAAAAATTGTGCTTAACCAGGAAAACTTCTTAAACTGTTAAAATTACACATGTGAATATAGGCAAGGTGCAAAATTATTTGACTTATTAAGCAGGAAAACGTAAGTTTTTACTTCTTAACAGGGTTTCACTCTATTCACTATTTATACTTCAACCAGGTTTTATCAGGCCTTTTTTTATTATTATTTATTTGATATTGGCACGTGATGCTCTCTGGCACAGTCTATGTTGCGTCATGGTAGAAGCAAGTTTTTACTGTGCAGACCCGTCACACAGGGGGTGAAGGTGGCTGGTTCACAAATGTCTTGACCACAGGGGCTCGATCAGTATAAAGAATAGGCCGGGTTGCCTGTCGACTTGGAACGAAATCAAGATCTGGCTTGGCTATGTGCCGGGTGGTGAGACCGGAGGTCGCTGGTTTACCTGCACGACACTGGGGCGGCCCGGGCGGTGCTGTTGCCTAGCTGTCAAGCGGTGACTGCTAGTGGAGCCGGTGGGCCCCGAGATGCTGCTGCGGCTGGAGTTGCTGGTGGTCATCCGGTCCGGACTGGGATAGTAGCGTATGTTGAACGGACAAGCTAGGCCCACTGGCTCCTCTCTGCGGGGAAGAGCGACAACAGCTGGATGTGGGGTCCCCTGCATCTTCTGGGGTGCTGCAAAATGTGGAGAGGGAGGGAGTGGGGGGTAGAAGTCCCACCAACTTGCAGGCGGTTTGAGCTCGTTCCCGAGGGTTATTCTGGCAGAATGCCTTATCAGACTGGGTGCAGCCCCAGGTAGTTTTGTACGTAGTAGATGCCTTCCTCTCCTGCAAACCTTTACCACCCCTTGTGGTGTAAGGCATGAGAAGAGGTGCTAAGACCTGCCTCCCTAGAAGGGAGCAGGCGAAGATCTGGTCCATGGCTAAAGTGTTCTGTGGCAGCTGCAGCCAGTCTGGTGCAAAGCTGTACCATTACCCCAACCGGCAACACAAACGGTGCTGTGGTTGGGTATTGTGTTTTCTCCAAGTTTTTCCAACATCACTGAAGGTGTGGGTTCTAAGTCGGTCAGACAGACCAGAACCAATGAAACACTCCTTTCGGCAACTCAAGTGGTGCAGTGGACAGAGCGCAAACTGGCCTGGTGGTCTCTCCTCCTTAGGGGTTGTATGACTAGTGGTTGGGGCTAGACCATTTGGTAAACCAGTTTGCACAGAATGGATGGTCATCAAATGTGTGTGTGATGACAAATGAGTCCCTGAAGGGGAACTTGCCGTCCTACACTAGACTGTATACTGAGGGCTGGCAGTTTCGACTAAGTAGCGGAGTACTTTCTCTGTCTATGCTGTACCATGTCCTGAGGGGACTAAGAGGGCCCACTGTTTGAATGATCGTGGGGTAGCCATTGCCAAGGGTAATCAGCTGGGGAAAATTGAGGTCTTCACAAAGGTCTGTTGGGGGGATGTCCTCTGTAAGGTCTGGGTGTTGTAGACGCACTAGGTGGTGGAGCGAGCTTCCGGGGCTGATGTGGCTCTCATAAGAGCTGGCAATCAACCGACGAATTTCGGCTGTGTGTAGGTACATATGCTGCTGGCCAGGCCCTCGGTGGGCTGGAGAGCGGGGATGCGGCAGGCACTTGTCTGTAGGCGGAACTAAGGGCTGTCTGCTGGGCCTTAATTACTGTGTGGAGTGCATGTGGCGTTATTCCTCAGTGCATGGCTGCGGCGGCACGTCTGGTGGCTCACCCATACGTGGCATCCTCTTAAGGGGGTGATGTGGCCTAGCATACTGACCGTGGTGCGATATATTACCAACGCATCTGTATCGTTCCCTGCAACAAGGGAAACAATATTTAGGCACTCTGGTAGATATTACACTAGTTCAGACTCTGTCAAGTGCATCAGGGAAATTACGCATAGATCATCTTAGATCATGGGCCAGTAAGGGTCGTGTGTCAATATATTTAAAGAAAAATTGGGAAATATTTACCCAGATAGGGATTTGAATAGTGTACTGTATGATTGGTTTTCCATTCTGTGTTCCACAATCTGAGCTCTTAGTATTTTGGTATGAATTTGTTCATAAAACTATAATTTTAGTTCTTAATGCTCTTTATTGCATATCACTAACATTTTAAACAGGCCAGTGACGAGATTACATAACTAAGTGTTTCAAATTACAGTACTGTATTTTGATACACATACAGTACATATTTTGGTGGTTGTGTCTGCCTGGTGGGGTTAAAAGTGTTTGGTGTGTGTACGTGGGGCAGGGAAGACACCACAGCTGTACCGGCATGATCTCCTGGCGCTGCAGTCGAAGCAGACGCACAGGTTCTCGCTGCATGTGAATCGCATGCCTGAGCGGCTGGTCCCGCGCAAGTTTGCACTCACCACCAAGGTGCCGGACACAAAGGGATGTACAAAGTGCTGCGTAGGTCGCAACCCCTACAACGGCTACAAGTACCTGTGCGGGGCCGTGCTGGGCGGCATCTTTATCATGCAGTGGTACGACCCCCTCAACAAGTTCATGCTGCTTAAGGTCAGTCTCACCATGACAATGTTCTGTAAAATATTTTCACTTTCAAGTATAATTAAAAGTTCAATTTAACAAAAATAATACACTTTTATGCTAACAGAAAAATAAAACATTTGTGATACATGACATATTGAGGAAACAACCAGACATGTTATACATGGAGTGATTTTTCAATAGTTTGATTTAGGGCTGGATCGATAGTGATATATTGGCAGATTATCCCAAAATTGGTATCTGTTACAATCGGCTATGGTCGAACCACATTGTTTCATAAACCCTAATGATTTAATTATCATATATTTGAAGTGAAGTTTGGGAGTATTTTAATGTTAATATGGCTCCCCACAAAGTAATTTGGAAACTGTGTAAAGTGCATATTTCCCGGTGTGGTAAAATTATTTTGTTGCTATTGGACACCATATAAAAAATTGCAAATAAAATTATTTGCATTGGCATTATCTGTAAAGTATCGGTATTGGTAATATCTGCAAAATTGGGTTTGGACCCACCTCTAGTTTTATTTGAATAGTGTGAAGGAACTGCAAGTAGAGTATAGTAACTATCCGGGGCTGACAAGAAGGGTGTGATGATGCGGCTGGGGGATTTTTCAGCACTTCGAGTGTCCGCTGCCATCGCCATTGTCAGTGTTTGAGATGGTGATTACTCCGGAGCTGGAGTACCCAATGGTGTGTGTGAGTGTGAAGCAGGCCTACGAGGAGAACCGCCTCAGGCTCGACCTCATAAACATGAACTCCGGCTCCAGCTGGTTCCACAGCGATGAGCTCGAAGACATGGATGGCACAGGTGAGCGAAACAAGGCCACTAACAGTCAGGGTTTGTCTATTAACAGTGAATGTAGTCATGTTTTGGTATTTTGATACAAATAAATGTAATAAATGATACTCATATTGAAAATAACATAATTTTGACACGTGACAGCCAACAGAGATTGTGTTATTCACCGGCCCGGCGAAGTTACGCACCTCAAGGCAACGAGTAATACTAATCACTGCTATATGGCACTACTAGAATGTGTCATTGTTCGTCTTTCATTCTTCCAGCCAGCCGCTCAGCAACCACCCCTCACCATCAAGATGCCAGCCACCCAGCAGAGTGTAAATACGCAGTCAGAATTAGACTCGAGAGCAGTCTTCAGTTTTCCACCGCACTTGCTGTCGGAACTGACGATCCTGACAGTCTTCACCACGCTAGCCGCTGAAGTACTCGCCAGCTTCATTCCTCGCTATATCTACCTTCCTTTCACTACACTAAAATCTTTTCTAAGCTCCATTGTTGGACTTATCCCGTCACACCTTTCTTAGTTATCCTAGCATCGTGCCACTCATCTATCTACACTAGATACAGTGGCCCCTTCTGAGCAACAATGCGATAGGGAGTCAGTTTAGTTTTCAGTTGTTCTAATAGTGCTACGCTAACTCACCCCACGCTAAACTTATCGTAACACGGAATAAACATTGGGTGAAACCTATTCTTGAGTTCCACGTTCTTGTAGACGTTGCATCTTTCCCAGTTTACCTCACCCTTTATTTAAATGCAAGTAGTCCCATCAAATGAACCAACACATATCTTGCTTACCCACAAGCACTTGCCTGGCCAACCTTTGTACGTACTTTGGTAAGTAGAACGATGGAGCATACACAGGTACACAGTTTTTGGACCCGCTTGTCAGTTCGATGTTCGTCCTTTCTATCGCACCTTTGTGCCGTAGAGGACGTTTCCTGGATTGGAAAGATGCTGTCAGAACCAACACCCACGTGTTGAGACTGCTGACAGTGAGGCCTAATTTTCTCTACTCACCGCGCCCTAGCGCTGAACACCGATATTGTGTATCTGCTCGTCGGCAGCCGATCGATCACGTGGCTGTACACAGTAGAGAACCACAAACTCTGCTTTTCACCTCATGGATGTGTGATTGTAACTCCAGGTGCCTTTCTCCTGACGTAGTGGTCTGAAGGAGAAGGTTCTACAGGTGCTGATTTCCTCTGGGCATTTGCAAGAGCTGTCCCTCACCCTTGTTGCTGCATTAGGACAGCTCACTCCTAAGGATCAAGCTCAAGCCCTCCGAAGCCTGCTCATTCCAGTCACACTGGAAGTACCACGAGATTTATTCCAGTCACCAACGTGCCTAGGTGTAACAAACTTTGCCCGTGGCTCATGGAATTCATCAGTCAACCAGAACAGCGGCCAACAGCACCGATAGCATATCTCATGCATGTTGCTCTATCTCCACCGACACGAACCATGTCTAACATCCAGCAAACTCACAACTGGGGGACATCAACTCACACCGGCATTATGCCAGAACCACGCCATAACACAAACAATCTTAGTCGCCCAGGTATACCTCCCAAGGCTCAGAGTGTGAAACGAAAGGTTGTTCTTGCAGAACCACACTGTGTGCTCTGTTGTAAAGCTACCAGTCCAGTACTCTACATAGAGAAATCACCAGCCCCACGTAGAGATTAACTGATTTAACAAACCATCCAGATTAAGGATGTGTCTGACTTAGCACCCGACCAAAAATACTCCCTCACCTTCACCTAACGTAGCATTTGTGTAGTGGACAAGGCATCAGTCAGCACAAAACCGTAAATAAAATAGTATTCCAATAAAAATAATGTAAGCAGTTGTCAAGAGGCAATACAGTCAATTCGTTGCAATACGTGATCAAAATCCAAGAAAAAAAACCAACAATTGTCATAACAGAACTATTGAAATAGTATCCCAAAGCTAAACCTTGTGCACAAAGGCATGAGAGTATGGTGCTGTCAGCAGATAATAAGTGCTCATGGAAGGGCGATGCATGTCCGATTAGCTAAGGCTGGATCATGGTTGTGTGGTTTTGGTTGCACATCTGTCGGTTGTGCTTACAGGTTGACTAACTCCTATTTGCGGCTAGATATAGCGGTTGGGCACGTGGCCTTACGTGATGGTTTCAAAGTTTTCGACTTTATGATTTACGAGTCTCTTCAATTGATCAGGCTTACAACTCGTATCGGAGCTGGTCGTAGTTGACGATAGGCAGGAAATGCTAGCGGTAGGTGACTGGTCATGGTCTTGTGGGTGAGGAGTAGCTGAATACAGCTGATTGAGTCGTTTGTCTTTGACTTGTGTGGTAGTTAGAGAACTACATGATACAACACAGAACTCGCAGTTCCAGTCCTCTGAGGCGCTGCTCCAGAAGTTACTGTTCGAGATACCCAACCGGTTCTTGGTCTGATTAAGTAACCCTCTTACAACTGGATGGCAGGTCGGATGTGTGTGCAGCGGTACTGTTGGGAAGGAAGCTGAATTGGTTACAGTAAATGGAGGTTGTGCCAGGGATCGGAGGACGGTGGCACAATCATGTTCGGCTCGTCGACTAGCTGTGAGTGGTACGAGACCAGCCGGCTGCCTGGCAGCAAGGCGCGCAACTCTTTCCTCATTCCTTCTTGCGCCATGTCTCACCTTAAATGGCATAGAGCGGGTTTAGCTACTGAGAACCTTGAATCGAGCACCATGGACACAGATAGCCCTAGATTAGTGCTGCCTGGTAACAGTTTTGCCAACGCGAGCTCCAGTGCTTCAGAAGATCCCCCATGGTTGTGGGCTGATCAGAAGCGTTGTAACCGTATGGGTTACCAAGACTATTACTGGGTGTGCGATCCCAACCAAGGTCAGGCCGTAGCACCTAAGTAAATACCCCCGCCAGCACCCGGGTGCTCCGGTAGGGATACAAGTCAGATGTACTGTCTCTGCCTGGTTGGGAACTGTTGCTAATGGTCGAGGCTCCTCTATTCTACTCCTCCAGTACCTGTATACTCGGTAGGAATAAAATAGATGGCTGTCTAATGGGTGTGTATTCAACTTGGAGCCGCCTGAGGGGGAGTCTCCAGTTGTAGCTAATTCGTAGTAATAATAACTTCCCGTTTCCGGTCGGCGGTACTCTGCTCGAGGTCCTCCCAGTAGTTGGTTACAAAGTATGCTATGAATGGGACTCGAAGTTAAGAGAAACAAAGCCGTGTTTTTTAAGAGCTTATTAAACACGGTGACACATGCTCTCCTGCCAGGTAGACCGGTGGTTGGAAGTAATCCTACGGTAGCCAGGTGTAGGTGACCTAGTCCTAGGCTAGTTGAGGAAGTGAAATACTGTCAAAAATTACTTCATACAAACCTAACTCTAAGCGGGGTGTCTGTAGGGATACAAAGAAGTAACGTGTGGTATGTCTAGTAGCTACAGAAAGCGTCTGTTCGCTGTTGGTGATTGGCGTCGCTGGAGCGTTCAGTAGCGGTGCTGCAGAGCCTGTGGTGGCTGCTGAAGACTGTTAAGTCGTTGGCGACAACCTCTGGAAGGGCTGTTGAATATCTAATAGTAGTAGTAGGCTCCAGCAGCCAGGTACTCGGAGAAAATGGCAGGAACAACTGGCAGGGTAGTGCGTGTTATGGTGGCCAAGGGGGAGGCCGTGGGACGTCTCTTTACTGCGCGGCCGGAGTAGGGGTAGCACCCTCTGGTCATCTCTCTGCTTTTGTGTATCCTCGGTGATGCTCGTGCATGGCCTGATGCGGCTGATGGCTTGTTGAATCTCTGCAAGGGGAAAAGGGGGGAGGGGGTGATGTGCCACTGTCTTTCGCAACTCCTGGTATCCATGTGGTGACCGGCCGCCCTCCAGGATTGTGGCGAACCATTACTTCCGTGAACGAGATGGTGCGGGGTTTGAATCTTACGTGTGTAGAAGTACACTAGGGTTGCAGTGAGATGAGTCATAATCATTGCAGATAATGTTATAAGCGGCATGCATCAAGGGAAAGGGAAAATCTGTATTCTGCATTGTTATTGGGTACCTCTGTTGCAATGCATGTGTGATTGGAGAGTAGCAATGCATTCTAGAACGTGGGAGTGGTTACTGGGAAGGAGGTTGAAGAACCAAAAAAGCCCTTCATGACTTCATGTGTCTTGTGAAATTTATCTCGCTAGACACACACCATGCACAGTGCGCACTTAAATCTAAGTCATGCGGCTAAAGTTGCTTACAGATTATAACATTCCCCCGCTTCTCCACATTTCTGCAGATTTTTTATAGTACTTATTGAGAAATACATGCCTACATATTATTGCCGTGGCCCAGTGAATGTTTTTAAAATTGGTTTTTGTTTTAATTTAATCTAGGTATATTTTAGCAAGGATATAATATTTTTTTCATAAATATTTTAACTGTTCCTGAAAACCTGTACTTAAGAATGCTGTTTTCATTACTTATAAGTACATTGTATCGTGACTCAACTGTACGTGTAAAATGTTATTAATTTTAGTTTTGGTGTGTTGTGTAATGTAAACATTTCTGATGTATGTATGAAAATTTTCGGGTATGTTTTTACAGCAACAGTGGTGCCAAGGCGGGAGAATATCAATGTCATCAACGTGACTCAACTGGAGAAGGATGCTATTCTAGTGTGTCACGACAGTGAGTATTACAAAAAGATCATGTCCAAAAAATTTTGGGGAAAATTATTCCATTTTATTTTGGTTTCAGTTTCATAAAATTTTGTAACATTTTTTTTTTTCTTTCATAACTGTAGAATTCTCCTTATCAATAACAAATTTTCTGTAGTGCAAGGATCTAAATCTTATTGCTAAGGTTCTAAGTGGCAATGGACTGTCCTTCCCCCTTGACGTAGTCCTGCGGCATATAATAGAAATTCTTTCAGAATTGTGGATGGACACTCCATGGAGGAAGTTGACTTTGTATTGTATTAGATTGTGGTTCACGTTCTTTTTTGGGTCTGACACCGGAGGTGCGTGTGTTCCAGATGTAGTGAAGATAGTCACCCCTCAAGGCAGGCTGAGGACAGGCAGGAAGCAAGTTTCACAGCTGCAATTCGACTTCGCCATACAGTCCATCGGTGAGTTGACCCCAAGTATAATGAGGTGTTGAATTGGGTAATAAAGAGATAGGCAAGTAACTGAATTGATTTCTTTTACAGTTGAAAATTATGGGTTGTTCGCAGTTCATAAAGCACTTGAAACCTTTGCTTTAAGATCTACTTTACTACCAATTTATACATTCTTCTTTCATACACAAAAGTTAATGTTCCCATGGATCAGATTACCTTATTTATGACAATTAAGTATAGCTGTGAAATTGTTCGGAACGCATTTTGCTACAGTGGACTCTCAATGTATCAAAAATGCATGTACCAATAAACCGTATCCATAGTTAGTTTTCAGTGCTGCAGACAAAATTCCGTTATAAATAATGGTACAGTTACCCACGTCTATCATTTATCAGATATTGCATCTAACAAAACATCTTTTGGTCATGTCCCTTTCTATTTCACGCATTGATCGTTTTTAAGCTGGTTGTTAATGAAAAAGTCGAATAACTGCATGTGAAATACATTGAACATACCACTGTTTATAAACACTGCTGCATGCCGGCACTGTATGCAGTTCAGCTGAGGGTGTCGTATAGGCGACATGGCAAGGCTTGTTATGCACTCTCCCCTTACACACCTAAGAGGGGAAGCAATTACCTAGCAACCAGTGTGGTGTCTGTAGATTCTCTCTTTCTCTCCACTTGCCATCTCTTTCTCAGCCGTGCACCATTCTTCCTCCCTTTATATGCCTTTGAGTGGGTAACCTATTTTATAATAAAAAATGATTTTCTCACTCCCTTCCACTCCCCTCTTTCTTTTTGCCTCACCCTTTCCCCCCTTACATCTTCCCCCCTTTTATCTTCCCCCTCCCTACTCCTCTCTCATACTTCTGCTCTCTTTTCTCGCTCCCTCTATTTCCCATTATCCCTCTTCCTACACCCTCCTTCTCCATCTTTCTCTCCCTCTTCCCCCTCTTCCTATGTCCTTCCCTCCTCTCTCTCTCTCTCTCTCTCTCTCTCTCTCTCTCTCTCTCTCTCTCTCTCTCTCTCTCTCCTCTCTCTCTCTCTCATTTCCACCCTCTTCCTCTCTTTCACCCTCTACCACTATTTCCCTCTTTCATTCTATTCCCCCTCTACCTCTATTTTCCCCTACCTCTATTTCCCATCTCCATCTATTCCTCCTCTATATTCCCCTCTCCATCTATTCCTCCTCTATATTCCCCTATCCCTCTATTCCTCCCTCTGCCACTATTTCCACCCTCTCACACTTTCTACCCTCTGTCTCTCCCTCTTTCTCTTCCTCCCTCCCCTTTTTCCCCTCTTCCTCTATTTACACCCTCTCCCTTTCCTCCCTCTCTTTCCCCCTCTTCATTTTCCCCCTCTTCTTTTTCCCCCTCTCCATTTCCCCCCTCTCCATTTCCCCCCTCTCCATTTCCCCCTCTCCTTCATCCACCTCTTGCTCTCTCTTTCCCTCTCTCGCTATCATTTTCCCCTCTATCTACCTCTTTCCTTCTCTACCCTTTGTCCTTTTCCCTTTCCATCTCTCCTTTCCCTCTCTTCATCTCTCCTTCCCTCCCTCTCACCATCTTTATGTCCCCTTCTCCCCCTCTTCTTCTTTCCTTCCCCCAATCCCCCCTTACCACCCTCTATTCCCCCTATCCCCCTCTCTCCCCCTTCCCACCCTCTATTCCTCCTATCCTCCTCTCTCCCCCTTCCCACCCTCTATTCCTCCTATCCTCCCCTCCCTCTTCTTTTCTTCCCCCTCTCTCCTCTTCTTTCCTTCCCCCTTCTCTCCCCCTTCACCACCCTCTATTCCTCCCCTCCCTCTTCTTTCCCCTTATCCCTCTCCTTTATTCCCCTCATCTTCCTCTTCAACACTTCCTGTGCCCTCCCTCAGTTTGCCGTCTTTGTTTTAGGGGAGGGGTAGATTGTTTCCATCCTCATACTACTGAAGCTTCCTCTTATTTCTTTGACTCACCATGAACACACTGTCAATAACCTCTCCACAATCTCAGCTGATTGAGTGTGTATGGGACATTCCAATGCATTCAGTGTCATATTTTCATTTTGAGAGGGTTTGAAAGTAGGGATGGGTCAATACTACATTTTCTCGATACTCTATATGAGTTTCATTATCAAAACATTCTCACAATACTCTATACCTATACTTTTCTTGGTACTAAATTAAAATTGTCATTAACGCAAAACAACTTGGCCAAGAAAATTGCTCAATTTACTTGTGTCATTGACACTCACTGAAACTGTATAAAAACCCACATTACACTGTAAACAAATGGTGGATGGCCTGTAACCCAAAGGTCCTTAACCAATGATAAACCAACACTGTCTGCTTCGATTGTATAGAATAATGTTTCTACAGTAAAATCTGTAATCAATCTTCAAGGAAAATGATAGCTCAGTACACACTTATCTTGCGACTTCAAGGAAATTACTGTAACGTTAAATAAATATCACAATTATTTGATATGCCTGACGTGGCCTAGCACGTGAATTACGTGGGCTAGGCCACGACAGGTGTATCAGATAATTATGGTTTTTTTTTTTTTGTGAATATTTAATAATGCAGTTGCATGATAGCCCACGGAATCCATGGGCTAGGCCACGTTAGGTGTATCAGATAATTATGGTATTTATTTTTGTGAATATTTAATAATGCAGTTGTATCAAATAATTATGGTACGTGTGGATTGTACAATGACTACTCAATTTGGTCACTTGTGCCTATTGGTGCTCGCTCGCAACTGTCTACCTGCTTTCATTGTACCTGAAATATATACCATGAAAGTGATTAATGGGAGAATTAGGTAGAATTAAATGAAAAGTTTCGATGCAGAATATAATTGTGGTATGTATTGGGTGTACAATAACTAGGGATGGGCTGATACCACATTTTGCCGATACCAATGATACCGATTCTTAACTGCCGATGCCGCCAATTACACTGATGCCGATACCAGTTTTTATGAGCATAATCGTAATTCCCAATTCTCAATATTTGGAAATATTTTTTATTACTTAAGTTTAAGTATTCTGTTTTATGAATATTTTAAGCACTGTATTAGGTGTCTACAGCATAGAAATGAAATACAACACTAATTTTAATAATAGATTATAAGATAGACTGATCAAATAATGAAGTTAACAGTCAAGGAAAAAAATGTTACCAGACAATACAGCATTAATTTGAAACTGAGTTCATAAAAGTTGACGCGTGCCGCTTATACTACTATTAACTACGATTACGACTCCTCATCGCTCTTCACGTGAAGTATACCCTTACTTCAACCTACGTGAGAGTTGTTACCGCAAACCAATACATGGTTGTTGCGCACCGCTTAAATCTACCGGGTGGCCGAACACGTGACTACAAGTTTACACAACCAGCGAGCACGCCATCTCCCCCATCCCCCCGCGCTGTATGCCTACAAGCTGTCAGCCACTTCGGGCATGGCCGAGCACCACCGAAGATCCACGAAGCCAAGAACGCTGACGAGAGTGTTCTCACCTCCCATGCCAGCCTCACGGCAGAAAGACGTTGCATATACCTCTGACTATATAAGTCCGTGCTCGGCGGGGCTCCAGCAGTCATTCATGTTCTTTTCTAGAGAAAACCCAGAGTACTCCGTAGTGCTGGAGCCTCCAGCAAACCTCGAGTCTTCTGTAGCCATCGCGGCTACTCCTTGTGACAACAACAGTCTTCGGCACCCATCGAACACGAATATACCTTGTGCTACTTTAACTTCTTTTGTCTCTTGGTAGGGGATAGCACGGATCATTGTGTTTATCGAGTCCTCAATAAATACAGCTATCTTCTCTATCGTAACGCTTTTATTTCTAGAGTATATCTACTTCGCCCGCTAGGAACAATTCACACTGTGCACTGCCGACAGAAACAGAGTATTTTCATAAACCTAATTAACACACCCATTAGACAACCATCTGTTGCTTCCTATTACCCTGAGCACCCAGGTGCTGGAGGGAAGACAGCAAGCCTGGGTTATATCACCTACCAGAGCACCTAGGTGCAGGAGACGGCAATGGCGTGGGTATTGCGGCCTGGCCGTGGTTAGATATCACTTCCAGTAGAAGCATTGGTGGCCCACACTGCTCAGAGTCTCTGATCTGCCCCCTAGAGTGGGGGATCACCGGAAGCACCAAGCTTGGTTACCAATCTGCTACTGGACAACACTATTATAGGGAATAGTTTCTTATCCGGAGTGCACAATGTGTTTTGTTCAGCGGTGAACCTAACTCTATGACTTATAAGATATGGCACAGCCGATGGCATAGGGAACAAAAGATTGTTCATCTAGCAGCTAAGCAGTGGAATACCTTAGCCCCTCCTATGCAGGCAAGACAATCGGAGCAGGACAGTGCCGCGTCACTGAGGAATGGGCAATCTCGACTCTCCCCGTGGTATATTTATTTCCCACCGCACGTCCATACCAGTCCCGACTACCATCGGGTGCTGAGGGGTCTAGTATGCAGGACTGAAGCTAGGTACGGACTAGCCAATCCTAGATTCTAAGTCAAGAGTCAGTGGCCTGGAACTTGGAGTATGGTGTGAGACAACTCACTACAACCTAATCTACACAAGGACTGTAGCACAAGCTTCACTCAGTCACCAAACCCACATTACCAACTGACCGAAGACCTTCAGAGTAAGTCAGGTTAACTAACACCTCCCATCAGCTACCGAAAACCGTGCACTTGATCTAGCACAATAAACATTGACGATAGTGCCATACAGTCAGTAGCCGGGCATGCGTCAAAGTCAACCTTTAAAACTTCAGGCAATCTGATGCGGACTTGTATATTAGATCTTAGAAATTCCATACGTAACCTCACATGCATGTTTGTTTAAACCATTAGCCTAAAGATGTTATTGAAAAGAATTTTTTGAAATCAATTTAATATTAAATATTCACTTGAAACTGAGTAAATTTTATTTTATTTTAATTAATATTTTTGCTTAATATTCCGTCGGCCGAGTCATACTCAACCCCTTGGTTAAAATGGCAAGTGAAATATTTACTACCATTTTGCCATTTATTTCTTTCCTAGTTTTATTCAGACATTTAACACCTATTCAAAACCGCAGCCAACAGTTTCCAATAGGAATCGTGTGTGTTTGCTTTCACTCGTCACTTTCAATAACAACAGTGTTTTCATTTCCACCAACATATGAGTGCAGTAAACACATAAGAAGAATAAGAATACAGCTTGCTTTCTCATTGTCGCCAACATATGAATGCAGTAAAAACAGTAAAAATGTAAGAAGAAAATAAAACAAACTTTTGCAGGGTATAAACAATACTATCGATAGCTCCAGTTGTCGATTAACTGGCTCGTTTTGCATTCAGATAGTGTCCAAAAACGAATTATGCAAACAATCTTTGGCGAATGTACCAACAGAAAATATGGTAAAATTAAACAACAGGGGGAAAAAAGCATCCAAAAACGATTGTTCCAAATATATTTTGGGTTTCTGACGGAATATCTGATGAGGTAAATTAATGCTTTATGAGATGTAGCATGCCGTGTTATTTAACATTGTGTTAAATAAATCGGTAAATAGTGATTGGCAAATAATGTCAGATGCCGCCGATGCTGATGGTCGTGGTATCGGCCGGTTATTCAATATTGGTTCATCGCTAACAATAACTACTAAAGTTGTTCACTCGCGCTTAGCGGCACTTGCTCCCAACTCTCGTCCCATTTTTATTGTACCTCATTTATGTACCATAAAAGTAAATGTCAAAAATTTTAATTGTGTTACCTATGTATGAATTGCCTAAACACCCCTCAAGGTGCTCGCAGCTGTGTAAATATTATGCGAAAATTTAATAACTTATAAACTGTTTATCCAATCTTGACCCGGGAAGCTTTGGAATGCTCACTGCCAACCATGATGATTATGTTACACATATAAAAGTTGCTGTTAATATCTTGCAAAGCTTTGGACCTATGTAGAATTTGTAGGGTGTGTTGGAATGCCTGAAGGATGCAGATTAAACTATGGTGGTACAATTTTCGAAAGTATTTTACACATTTTGAAAGTTATGGTACGCACATACTGTAGTTATGGCATGATACAATGGGTGTTCAATGCAGATTAAATTATGGTGTGTTTATTGGAAATATTGTACCATTCTGAAAGTTATGGTATGCTCATACCATAATTATGATACGAGGAAATGGGTGTTGAAATTCGATACTTTTGGATATTCTCATACGATACTCGATACTATAAAGTATCGAGGATTCGATCCCTATTTGAAAGATTTTGGTCGGCTTTCATTCTATGTCGGATTACAATAAATTATATATAGTATTTTTGTGACATTATATTCGTTATGAGTTGAATGAAATGTTCTTAATGGATAAATTACAGTAATACAATTAAAACTGATATACCTATTTTAAATACCAATTCTTATTGTGATTATTAGTTAAATGTAATGTACAGCTTTCACACCCTGCGAGTACTTGTGCAGTCTGTCTACTTTTTATAATGTAATATAAATATTTCTTTAACTGCCTAAAAATTTTAATAATCTAATGTTCCTATAGCTTCCCATATGGCAGACTATCAAAACAAATTATTGAGGCAATAAAGTTTTCCACGGGAAGTCCTCCAATGTTCTTCTTTTTTTTTAATGTTTTACTTTTTTTGTGTTTTATGAACCATTTGTTTATATCCGTTGTAGCTTCTCCTACCTTTACCTCTACTTTTCCCCTCCTATTATGTTTTTGTCTCATTTTTGTGCACTTTACCTTGGCGCGTGGCAAATTAGACTGACTGAACACGTTAGATGGAGATTTTATCCATTAGACGAAAAGCGGCTTAGGTAGCTGGGATGAGATGAGAGGTGTTGGCTAGTTCTGATACACTCTTACTTCTAGTTAGGTAGTTGAGGTAGGTATGGCCTTAGGCGGGACGAATGATGTCGATGCCGGAACGGATGTTCCACAGGCGAGCTTCTTTCGACCAAAAGATGAGGTTGTTCCAGCCTAGGCGTACTTCAGTACCGGTCAGGAGTCTGTTGACAACCAGGTGACACTTGGTGTTGATGCGGACACACGGTGGAAACTCAATTAACAGAACTGGAGCAGGTCAGCCTGAGAGCAGGGTGAGCCAGGTGTTGTTCCCTGTGGTTCTTACCACTCCTCCTCTCGTGAGGCATAGGGTAACAGTTCTATAGTTCATGCAGGGCACTGAGACAGAAAATCTAACGGTGTAACCCAATAATGACTTGCCGGCTCGAGCTCTATGAGTCCCCACGGATCCCCCACCGTAGGCGGGCTGATCAGTGACGTGGATCCGTGTCGACCACCAATCCTCTAGTGATTGTGCATTCACACTAGGATACCCGTCAACACTGTAGGTCACCATCACACCACACTAACCAGTGCGGATGGTGTGAAGCAACCTGAGTCTGTCGTGCCTCCTGGTGTGAAGGTGTTGCTTGTGGTTGTGGCATCACTGTTTCTCCCCCACTAGCACCAATAGTGCTGATGTGTAGCTGGGAAGAAACATGTAGCCGTCTAATATGTTAGTCTTAATTCGGTTTAATAAAATTCCCGGTTGCCGTCGACAGTGCACAACGTAATCGACCTTCAACTGCGGAAATAAAAGCAGAAAGGTAGAGAGCAACGTGTGTTTATTGGAAGCTCAATAGACACGTAACCTGTGCTACCTCCTACCAAGTCAAGAATATTTGAAAGTAACTGCGTCGTTCCAGGTGTAGGGGACCTGGTTCTAAGTAAAAGGGAAAAGCTCGTTCTAGATGTGAATAATGAATTAAAGTTAAACTGCTTAGTAAAGGTGTCTAGAGGAGACAAAATGAAGTTGAAATAAAAATGTTAGTATTCATATGTCGTTGGGTTGACTGGTCATCGACGTACGTAGTAGGATGCTGCGAAGGCGTACTTGTAGGTATCAAACTTCTCTGAAGCTCCCGAGCACTAGTAGTGCTGTGGGTTGTTGCTAGAGATGCGAAAGAATGACTCCCGGGACCGGCAACATCCGGACTTATATAGTAGAAACTTGTGGGGTGTGGGGGAGGTGTGATGTCCTCCGGCCCTGGGTGGCATGAGAATCCTCCTGTCAGCAATTCTGCTTCATGCCTCGTTGAGTGTGCTCAGTCGTGCCTGACGTCTGGGCAGCTTGTTGGCTTCGAGCACAGGGAATAGGGGTTGGCATGCCCGCCGGGTTGCGTATCTTCCAGGTGAGAAGGAATTGCTTGTAAATTTCCGTTGCCTGTAGTGTACGCAACATGTTGCTCATGCCTGTAGAGATGGATGAGGTGCTCTAGGCGATGAGTTGTAGTCATATTAGAATAGATGTATAAGCAGCATGCGTCAATCTTTAATTTTTTTCCATCTTATTGAACATTCTTTCTCATCATGTATTTCCGCCTTTCTGTTCACTTTTTGCTGTTTTTCCCTTGCCACTTTACTTGTAATTTTGTCTTAGCCGATACTTGTATCAAAGAAACTTCGCTGAAAACATCAGCTGTGTCCAAAAGGGAGTGCCTGACAGTTAGTAAGTAACATGTCTTACTTGCAGTATATGTGGTGTGAAGAGTGCACGTCTTGTGTGTATGTTGCAGTGTGCTTGCCTGACAGCATGCTGGCGTTCCACAAGCATGGTGTCCAAGGGAGGAGTTTCAAGAATGGTGAGGTGACGCAGGAAATTGTGGACAAGAGTCGTGTCTACAGGCTTCTCGGCTCCGACAAGTGAGTAGCCATCTTTTATTATCTATGCTGCAAAGTATTTATACATATATTTTTTTTTTTTTTCCTCAAGTTGGGCCTACTCACAGGACACTCTGGCCAGCGTTAGGATTGAATGAAATGAAAGATAGGTTGAAACAGCGATGGAACAAATAATGGTTTGGATGAGGAAATGGTAATATCCTTAGAAAGCCTCCGCACATTAAAGCTGTTTCCACAACATTCCCCATGTGGACATCCGTGCGTGCGTGCGTGTGTGTGTGTGTTTTGTTTGTTTGTTTTTTGTGTGTTTTTGTGTTTTTTTTTTTTTTTTTTTTTATCGAAATAATTCTTATTACGTATGGATATAGAGAATATAAAGTAGTTTTCAGACAAATGTTTACTTAATTTATATATGAAGGCAGACACCATTCAGATACATATATTGGAGTCCTAAATTAAAGCAACAGACTGACACATGCAGCTTATACAACTAATCTAACTAGATTACGACCCATCGCCAAGAGTACCTTTTCCACCACTACAGACATGGACACATTGCCTATCCTATAGACGTAGGAAATTTGAGCATATGCTCTTCATCTGGAGGATACGCAACCCAGCAGGCATGCTTCCCCCCCCCCCCCCCCCCCCCCACATGCTGAGACCCTACAAGCACAAGCTGCATAGACCTCGGGCAAGGCCAAGCGCCATCAACTAGGCATGAATCAGAAATGCTGACCACAGAGTATTCCCATGCCAACCAGGGCAGGAGGACGTCACATCTCCCCCGCATCCCATGCCTGCAGCCTACAAGCTTCCACTCTATAAGTCAGGATGCTGCCAAGCTTGAGAGTCATTCTTGTTCTTCTCTCGTGACTTCCCACAGCACTGCTCAGTGATGGGACCTCTAGAGAACTTCGAAGCATTGAGTATGCCCCCTCCAGCTTCTTCACCGTCGACGATCAGTCAGCCAGCGAACATGCTCACCGACACGTTAAATTCACTGTGTCTCCTCAAGACACCTTTATTAGACCAGTTTAGAAGTATTATATCTCTTCTCGTTTAGATATATCTTTCCTGCATTTCCATTCGAACTAGGTGGCCTACACCTGACCAGCGTAGTAACCTTCACCACTCAGTTGCCTGGTAGGAGGTAACACGCGTCGCATGGTTATTGAATGATCAATAAACAAACTTCTGTTTCCTACCTTACTGCTTTTATTTCTGAAAGAGTATCTATCGGCTTGCTATACACAGGTTGCTGCGTACACCGCTGACAAGAACCGGGTAATTGATATAACCAATTTAACTTCAACAGCGGGCACCCCTCAGGGATCCGTCATATTTTATACACACCCGTTAGACGGCCGCTTGTTGCTTTCCAACTGCCACAGCACTGTACCAATGCCAGTGGAGAGGAACAGGGGAGCCAAAATCACTAGCAACACCTTCACCCAGGGAGAAGCAACAGTCTCGAGTTATTACCTTATCCCACAGCATTGTTAGTGCTGGGATATCTGTAGCTTGAGACCTGGCGCCCATCTGTGTGTGAACGCACATCCAGGTTGCAGCATTGGTGACCCAAACTGCTCCCCGTCTCTGATCAGCCCGCATGCATGGGGGATCAGTGGAGACTTAACTGAGCCTGGTCAGCAAGCCAAAACCGGACTAACACTATACACTGTATTTAGTTTGTTCACATACTGTAAGCAGAGACTCTATGCCTTATGACCATAGGTACGGCCGTAAACGTAGGGAACGAAACGCAGTGTTCCTTGCCGCCAGACAGTTAGTGAACTTCCTCAACCCACTCCAGAGCAACAGGCAGAACGGGATTGCGCCGCCCAACGCAGGCACGAGTCAGTATCGACTGCTCCTGTAACTATCCTATTTGTATCTCTCTGCATACGAATTCATCACTCCTGCCATCCAGTGGTAAAAGGATTATTAAGCGGCACTGCTACGGGATTCGGCTGGGATAACGTCCACTTCTGGACAAACGAAGCTCATCTGTGGAATCGCCAGTTCGATGTAGGACAAGCTCGCTACAGCTGGGTAAAACCCACTAAGACCACGGCACCTAAGAAGTAATAGTAAATACGTACTAAACAACACCTCTCGTCTCCTGCTGTGAGAGTTTTTGCATGCAATACTTTGAACATAAGTTCTCGTTGCCGAGAATCTGCTGGGTGACCGAACACGTGGCTACAAAGTTACGCAACCAGCAAGCACCTCCCCCCCCCCCCCTTCACGACGCACTGAGTGCCCAACAAGCTTCAGCCACTTCGGTATGGCCGAACGCCACCGAAGTTCCACGAACCAAGAACGCTGACGAGAGGGTTCCCACCTCCCACGCCAGCCTCCATGGCAGAAGGACGTCGCGCACCCTCCTCGCACCCCACTGTGGCAGTTTAGATTTCTGACTATATATGTCCATGCGCAGCGGGGCTCCAGCAGTCATTCGTATTTCTTCTCTTGAGAAACCCGGAGCACTCATTAGTGCTGGACCCTCCAGCGAAACCTCGAGTCTTCAGTAACCATCGCGGCTACCCTCTGCGACAACAAAAGTCTTCAACACCCATCGAACATGAATATACCTTGTTACTTTAACTTTAACTTCTTTTGTGTCCTACAGACACCCGTGTTAGACAGCTTTAGTTGAGTAGTTAAATATTCAGTTTTCTAGGTCACTTTCCTTCCAGTCTAGAACCAGGCCGCCTACACCTGGCTACCGTAGTTTTCCTTCAGTACTCCGTCTGCTTGGTAGGAGATAGCATGAGTCACTGTATTTATTGAGTCCTCAATAAATACAGCTTGTTCTCTATCCTAATGCTTTTATTTCTAGTGTAACATCTACCTCGCTCACTAGGAATAAGTTGCACTTTGCACTACTGACAGAAACCGGTACTTTTGTAATTCCGAACTAACGTGACTGAGCCCCCCCTTGTGGGTACCTCTAGTCTGGAGAACACACCCATTAGACCGCCGCCTGTTGCTTCCTATTACCTCCAAGTACCCAGGTGCTGAAAGGAAGGAAGAGAGGAGTCACAGCCACTTGGAATACGTTCCACCAAGGAGAGACAGCAAACTTAGGTTGTATCACCTACCAGAGCACCTAAGTGCGGGGGCGGTATTGGCCTGGGGGTCACAGCCTGGCCTTGGCTGGAAAGTCACATCCAGTAGTAGAATTAGTGGCCAACATGGCTCAATGTCTCTGATCAGCTGGCAGACGTGGGGGATCAGTGGAGACTCTTACCGAGCTTGTGCCACGAATCAGCTACTGGACTCACACTTTTATAGGGGAATAGTTTCTTGTCCGGAGTGCACCCAGTATCTTGTTCAACAGCGAACTAAACGTTATGATTTTCAAGATAAGGCATGGCCTAAGGCATAGGGAACAAAAGATTACTCATCTAGCTGCCCAACAGCGGAGTACCTTAGCCCCTCCTATGCAGGAAAGATGGGCAGAATGGGACAGTGCTGCCTCACTTATATTACGGACAGTCTCGACTGTCAACGTGGTACGATATATTCATTTTCCACCGCTCGTCCGACCCAGTTCCTACTATCACCCGGTGGTGAGGGGTTTAGTCTACTGGACTGAAGCTAAGTACGGTCTAGCTAATCCTATTTTCTGGAGTTTAGAGTCAGCGGACCGAACTTGAAGTACTACGTAATCTAACTCAAGGACTGTAGCAACAACTTCGCTGAGTCAGTCAACCCACGTTACCAACCGACCGAAGACCTTCAGAGTAAGTCAGCGTCTATAACCGCGCACTTGGTCTAGCGCATCAAATCTCTATGACCGTGCCTCACAGCCAATAGCCGGGCACGCATCAAGCTATGATAACAAATGACCCTAACAACTCTTTGCTTTTGTCCAGAAGGGACCCAGAGTTCACTACCATAGTGATAGTGAGTGTAAGGGAGTCACGTGGCGAAGGTCTAGAACGCTTCTAGAAGGTAGCAGTTGTCCTTCATGAGGAAGGCGTTAAGCAGAGAGCTTTAGCACACGAGATGGTGGAGTGAGCTGCGGAGTATCAACTGCGGTTTAGGAGCTGTGCGCTCACGGTATATAGACGGCCGGCTGCGTTTCCTTTGGCTCCCTTCGACTGGTCTGGTATCTTCGGGCTAGAGCTCCTCCCTTAGGGGCGAGGGCTGCATTCTCTCGGGGAAGACTGGAAATGTTATTTTCCTTGTATGTGGGTTGCATCGCTCCCACGGGCTTAGGGGCAGTTGCTGGGCTGCTTGGCTGGCTTCTATCGCATGCAAGGGTGAGAATTGGACACTTAACGTCTGACATAAATTCTTAAGCGACCTTGACTGCCGTGTCCTTGGGTATCCCTTGCCTAGAGGCTTGATGGGGAGCTCTGGAAGCAAGTCGTCTAG
The DNA here is from genome assembly GCA_029891345.1 of Dryococelus australis. NCBI lineage: Eukaryota > Metazoa > Arthropoda > Insecta > Phasmatodea > Phasmatidae > Dryococelus > Dryococelus australis. The sequence continues at coordinate 36,482,424 of CM057006.1, forward strand.
GGTTCAAACCCCACTTGGGGTGACGGGATGTCACGTAAATATAGGGCAGAGTCGTATTTAGTAATTATGTCAGTACACATCATGCGTCAAGGTGATAGTAAAATATAAACAATTTAAAATGCACCCACATATTGAACAACAGATGGCATTACTCATTACTGTTGTCTTACGACCATGGAAGTGATGCGAGTGCTCCTGTCAAATGGTGTGCATAGTGTTTGCTACTGTATTAGTCCAACACCAATGTTCATTGTGTGTTCATTCAACTATGGTGCAGATAAGACAAATGGAAGAGACTCCCTGCAGTGGAGCTGCCCAGTTGTGGTGGTAGATAACGGCTGCTGGAGGTGCTGGTGGAGCTGGGTGTTCCGAAGTCGCTGCAGTTGTTTTAGTGCTATTGATGAAGGCCTTGATCAGGTTGGAGCTCCAGTTTCCCTTGAAACAAGGACGGGCGATGCCGAGTGTGACCTCCTCCCCTCGGCAAATGGCTGCTATGTTGGGATGAGCTGTCCCAGGCATTTTTTTTTGGGGCTGTGAACAGAGAATGGGAGGGAGTTAGGAGGAGATGCCTCCCCAGCTGTTGGGCAGTGTGAGCTCGGTCCTGGGGGTTATCGTGGCAGAATGCAAAAGTGGTAGGGGTGCAGCTCCAGGTAGATTTGTAGACAGCCTTTCTCTCCTGCAAATCCTTCCCACCCCTTTTGGTGTAAGACATGGAGGGGTACTACTACCGGCCTTGCAAGAGGGGAGCAGACAACAAATAATGTCCCTAACTAGAAGTGTTCGGCCGCAGCTGCGCCTGGGCCGACGCAAAGCCTTACCCTCTCCCCAACTGGCAACACAATTGGCTCAAAGGTTGGAGAGGTGGGTTTTCTCTGGGGCGTCCAACAACTACGGGTGTGGGCCGAAAGGCTGGCAGGCCTCCAAAACCAATGAAATACTCCCTCCGGCCACACAATGGCATGGTGGAGGAGTACAATCTGGTTTGGCTGACTAGTCTCCTTATGGGTTGTCTTTCTAGTGGTTGTGGCTCTGCCTTTCTGTATAGTAGAGTGCACTGAATGGGTGGGCGTAGAGCATGTGTGTTTTCTGACTTACGATTTCCTAAAAGGGAGCTCGCAGTCCTATGCTAGGTCAGTAAAACATTAGGTAAAACCCGGTCTCCTGCTTCATTCAATTGAGTGTGGTGTTTACTGGGGAGCTCTCAGTCACCTAAGGAAAGGGAAGTCAAACTAAGAGAGAACTCGTGTTTTATTCCAGAAAGGCATAGACACGGTGACCTGTACTACTCCTCAACTACTTTAAGCTTACTGGAAGTATAAACTACGTAGTATGCCAGGTGAAGGGGCCCTGGTTCTAGGCTGGAAGGCAGATTTGACTTGGTAGCTGAGAACTTTCCCTATCTGCTCTGTTCCGTGTCCTGAAGGGTATGGGGGGTTGACGTTACCAGGGGTAAGCGGCAAGGGTGGTTGACGACTTCATCAAGGTCTGCAGGTGAAGATCCTCTGGAAGGCGTTGTTGTTGGAGCTGAAGAGCTTCTGGGTTGTTTGGAAGATGAAAAGCAGACAGAGACCTCCAGCACACATGGTGGTGGAATGAGCTGTTGAGGCTGTGTGGCTCTGAGAAGAGTTAACGAACAATTGGTGTGTCTGGGCCGAGTGCAGGTATAAGTTTCTGCCAGACCCCCTCGTCCAGGCTACGGGGATGCAGGTTTTCAAGTCGTCTGCTAGTAGACAGATTCCAGGGTTGTCTGCTGCTGCATCTGCTGGTGGCCTGAGCTTGGCAGGTGGTGCTTTCCCTCTGTGTTGTCTTCAACTACTTGACCGTAGAGAGTGGTAGCGCCCATTCGGCTGCTGGCTCATTCATTTTTTCTGAGGGGGATTTGCGTGGCTCTTTGAATGTGGTGAACAGTACAATACTGATGCATCTGTATTACTCCCCACGATAAGGGATGTAATCTGTATGCACTCTAGTAAATATCATATTGGTTCAACCCCCACCTGGTGCACCAAGGAGATACGCACAGATGAGACTAATTGTTGGCTGCATACATCTCAAGAGAGCATCACATCAATCCACCCCCTCTGTTACAATGGAGGCTCATTGGGACAAAGAAAAAATTTCCATCCTTTCGGCGATGATGTAGAACTGTCATCCCGAGAAGGATGGTTTCTCCTGTTTACAACTCGCGCGTCTTGGGCTGCTCTGTGGCAGTACGGCAGCGCACGTTACTTGAATGAATCTTCTGGAGTGGCGACTGGGTAGCGTTGTCATGACCAAATTGACGCATGTCGCTTATACCACTAGTAAATAAGATTGCGACTCATCGCTAATCATGTCAAGTATTCCTACCTCAACCCACGTGAGATTCAATTCCGAAAAACCTGTACACGGACGTTGCGGGCCGTCACAATCCTGGAGGGCACCCCGGACACACTGCTTTCAAGGTTGCATAACCCAGCGAGCACGCTGCCTCCTCCCCTCCCCCTACACTGAGTGCCAGCAAGCTGTCAGCCACCTCAGGGCAAGGCCGAGCACCGCTGATCATTCCCGAAGAAAAGTGAAGACTAGAGGATTGTCTCCTCCCATGCCGGCCTCACCCCCCCCCCCCTCTTTTTTCTCCTACCTTCGACTTGCCGCCACACCCTGCAGTTCTGACTATGTAAGTCAATGCGCAGCCAGGCTCACGAGTCTTATTCTTCCAGTCTTCGAGCTCGCTCCATCACTTACGTGCTGGGGCCTTCAACAACTGAAAACTCTTCGGCAGTTACCAGAGGCTGCCACCACCAGTGACGTCAACTGCTGCAGCAGTCACCAGAGGCTGCCATCATTGCTGTCAACCACCACCAACAGCCACCAGTGGGTGCTACCATTGCCGTCACCAGAGGCTTCTGCAGCCACAGTTACCAGAGGCTCTGTTGACGTCAATCACTACGGGTTACCGGAAGCTTTTCTATTGGTAACACAGACATTAAACATAGCCTGCTACTAGAGCAGTGGTCTTAGACTTCAGCCACCTCATATAGGCAACCCGTTTACTAGTTAGCACGTTTGTTTTTATAATTTATCAGTCTTTTACATAAAATTCCCAACTAGCCTAGGACCAGGTTACCTACACCTGGATTATGTAGGTTTACTTCCTGCAACCCGACTACTTGGTAGGAGTTAGCACAAGTCATGTGTGTTTATTGCGACTTCAATAAACACATCTTTGTTCTTCTAAGCCACGAGTCTAATTCAAGAGTTATCTTGAGTACGCCTGCTAGGAAAATACAAGCTGTGCAGTATCAACCGAGATCAGGGATTTTACTACGAATTGGCTACGACTGGGGACCCCCTTCAAGACACTCCAGTCTTGTAACACACCCATTAGACGGCCGCCTGTTGCATCCTCACCCGGAGTACCTAGGTGCTGGAGGGATAAAACAGAGGAGCCACAAACACTAGGAATACTTCCAACCTTGGAGAGACAGTACATCTGAGTTGTACCCCTACTGGAGCACCTAGGTGCTGATGGAGGGATTTGCTTGGGTGATATGGCCTAACCGTATTCAAAAACTTACACATACTAACATGTAAGGCGAGCACTCAAAATTACAAAATACACAACCTCATGAATGTGTGTCGGAGTTAGCATACAAATCCTACACCTAACTTAAGGCAAAGCAAAACATGCACATAGCATGCACAAGTATACAAAAGTACACATAAGTATACACACCAGAACACAACCACCGCTACTGCTACCACTTTTGAGTTACGTCGCTGAGATATTTGTTGTTAATGCAAAAGCATAATCCACTTGGGTACTAATACATGGGGAGTTTGACGGCTCAACGATCACCTGCTCCTTCATCTCTTCTATTTGCTGGCGTATCTTGTGTCGCCTCTTGGCGGACACTTTATCTATATGGGCGATTGTAGATTGGTACATCCGTAGTTGTCAAAATTTCGTGATGTTTATTACGCGTCTGGCATAGTGATCCTTGGTGATGGAAAACACTTGCTGTTCATTAAGTATTTTCTGGAGCTTAGAAAATTTTCTTGTGTCTAATGGGTGCTGTATATCTTCGGGGTTGGATGGGGGGAGTGATGATCGCTTCGGGGCTGTATTCCCAGTGAATGGTTATTCTGTTATTCTCCATGAGATATACACTTTTCTTCCTGTGGTCCATTACGCATTTTTGACTGTTGAGCCAGGGTTGACCCAGGATTACATCTTCTCCAACATCATGTGATACTATAAAATCTGCAGTGTTCATAAGATGGTGAATTCCCTTGGTGAGGTTGATCTTCCCATCAACCTTCAGTGTCTGACTAGGTATGGCCATCGTGACGAGGTTGTGGGAATAACGTAGCCTATTGATCATCTTTCAGTATTTCACTTGTGATGAAGTTCCCCGTAGCAGTGGAGTCTAGTAAGGCTAGGTATGGATTTCCATTTATTTCCAGTTGAATGTGTGGAGCTTCTGGTGGTAGGCATGGTTTAATTTCGTAATGTTGATAGGCCTTTGTTCACCTGGGATGGCTGCTCTGCGCGCACCTTGGCTGCGGTGTTTCCCACCTGGTCAGATCCCTTAATTTGAACTCTGCGCTGAGACACTTCTGTTACCCACATGTTGATTTTTCCTTCCTCCACTTGCCCTTGCCTGTGCGGGCATTCTTTGTTGAAGTGTCAGCCCGGGCAGAACCAGCACTGTGAGAGGGCAAGGGCAGGGGATGGCCTGTGAATGACTTCCGGCTCAGGTGGCTTATCTCGTTTGTAGCGCAGGGTGGCACATGGCTTGTCTAACAAGGCTTGTGCCTTGTTGTTTCTGTCAATTATTTTTTAGCCCTTTCCACGAGCTCATCCACAGTTTGAGGTTTAGGAGACTGCAGGAGGTTCCTAAGATTTGGGAGGAGCATGCATGCAATATTTCTAATGCAGCTGTGGGGTATATAGGCTCGTACATTTGTACTTTTCTGCGTATATTAATTTCAGCCCTCTTCACTGGTCTGGGCATGGCTGTGGAATTTGAAGGTTAGTCTGGCCATGACTTCCTTGCCTGTGAACTGGGAGGCAAGGTGAGAACACAGCTGTCCCCACTTGGTCCGAACTCCTCTTACCTAGCCCACCATTCGATTTGTTTTATGGGTTCGGTTGACCCATTGTTTTGGCTGTACTTGGTGTTATTTTTAATTCCCTTTCACATTTTTCGGTGAATGTTCTAGGGTCTTCGTAAGGTCTACCTCCGAATTCAGGCAGCTGTAATTTGGTGGTTACATGGGCTGTGACAGGGCTCTGGCCAGGGTCAGGGTTCGACAGGTAGTCTTGGGTACGCCATAAACTTCGCATTGATACACCAGGCCAGAATGAATGATGTGTTTGTCTGGCCATCCAATGCATACATGGTGGAAGTCTTGAGCGGAGACAATACACCATACCGCATAGGTCCCTTGTCCGGTGCAATTCAGGCAACTGCAACTTGCAGTTTGGTGTTTTCGGCATTCTATGCAGCGGTATTCCAAACTGTCTGTATATCTGGGTTCGTCTATCCACCCCAAAACTTTGGTAGTGGTAGCGGCAGTGGTAATTTGCACATGAGATCTCATGTACCCCATGCCAGAACATGTCTGTATGGCACCTTTCATGTGTGTCGAACAAATGGTCAGCCATTCCATCATGTTTGTGATCAGGCAGGCTCTGTCCAGAGTCCGACATGATTGGAAGAAATGTTGTTTAGGGCCACAAGGTGTTTCCGGACTTCCTGAAGTCCTTCTGGAGTTTGACTCCTGGCTAGGTCACAAGTCAATGGAGTCAGTTGGCTTATAATGTTATGTTGCCTGTGCTAATGTAACTGGGATATCTAGAAACTGTGTGTGGTATTTATTCGTTATAGCTTCCCGGCTATATAACTACTACGACTAACTTGTGGTTGATTTTGAATGGTTTAGTCTAAATTCGCAAGTATGCCCCACGTTGGATTCCAAGGAATCCAGCTTGACGCGTGCCTGACTGGAGTGGTTCTTATTAGCTTGGGCTAGTCACATCAAACTTTTACACGACGTTGGAGGTTAAGTGTAACAAAAGTTTTGGTTATGTGGCTTCTGAGAAATGAAACTTTTGTTGTGGTCAATTTTACCGTTTTAGTCCGTGATGCCAGAATCACCAGAAACATCAGAGGTGTCTTAATGTTTCACAGGAGCTCTTCCTGTATATAAGACAGGTTCGTAGCCTATCTTGTTGGCACAAAATCTGAAGCCACTGTCGCGAACCTGCTAATGCGCTGGCACTTATGAACTGGATTATCGGGAGGTTTGGTGCTCCTGGGGAGGTGTTTCTCCAGTTGAAGTGCAGGTGGCTGGTTGATGGCATTCTCCACGGGACATGCAGTGCTGCAGATGGTGTGGGAGTCCTGGGTGGACTGGTGATGACTCGACCGTTGGACCCCAAACTAAGGGCAAGCTAAGTCCAGGCATGGCTTTTCTCTTCTGTGTATCACTTCTACCAGTGGATTAGGTTTTCTAGCAGTCTTGATCAGCAGTGGAAATAGAGGTTGCGGGAGGGCTGAGGGGTGAGGCCTGTCAGATAAGCGGGTGGTGAGAACTCTGCCCCGCGTTAAAAAATTACAATGTGTAAATGGGGAGTCAGGTTTGCAAGGCAAGCTGGTTTTGTAGGCGTAAACTGCCCTTCTCAACTTTCTCTGTACACCGTCCTTCCTGGTGTACGGTATAGGAAATAGAGGTGCGAACTTCTGCCTCGCGAAAGTAGAGCAAGCGACACAAATTCCCTACTGTGTAGTGCCAAGAGGCCGCAGCCGCACAGACAAGAGTTATACGATACCCTTTGCTCCTTTCGTCCTGCCCAGTAGACAGTGGTGATCAGAGTGGTGGATTGGCTCATGTTGTACACTTACATCTCTTTGGTGTGGTATCCACAGGAGGTCAGTTTATTCAGAACGAAAACCTACTCCCTTCTGGCCCCATAAAGAGTGGTGGTAGAGTATGGAATAGTTTGGCTGACTGATTCGCCTGGTGGAGAGTTGCTAGTGGTTGAGGCTCTATCGAACTCTACCCAGGGGCAAAGCTCGGGTGGCCATCTAATGGGTGTGTGTCTGGCTTAAAACTTTGAGGTCGGCTTGATTCACTCTGATGGGCTGAAAACTACAAAAGGATAACTGCACAGTGACACTTGGGAAAATTCCTACACAGAAAATAAACTTAGAAATCACATGTTGTATTCAAATAAAATAGAACACAGGGGCCCTGTACTACCTTCTGTACTAACTTGACTTTGCACGGAAGTTATAACTACATTCGGTCAAATTAAGGCTACCTGGTTCTAACCTGTATGGGAAAGGCAATAATGTCTGCTCTGTAGGTACTTGACAACTCAACCCTAACTATCGACTTTTTCTGAAGGGACCAAGATTGGTGACTATCTGAAGGATAGTATTGGCGATTGCAGTTACCATCCGATAGGACAGGGTCATGATGGGACTGTCGCTACCATTACCACATGGAGTAATACCAAGGTCTGGGAAGGAAGGAGCAGTCAATGTCTTTAGGAGCCGTTGATGGTCCAGTCTTTCAGAAGCAGGAGTGTCTGTGGCTACTGCAGAAGAGGTTTCTGGAGGGGTTATCTTCAACTGGTAGCTGATTCTGGCTCTGAAGAGAGCGTTGGAATCTACTGGCGTACCAAAGAGTGCAAAACGCGTGTGTTTTCCTCCAGTCCAGACGTGAGCGGTGGAGGAAACTTAGACTGAAGTTTGCTGGATACGCCAGCCCCTTTATACTAATCTATTCCTGGACCGGAGTTGGCGAGGGGTGAGGAAGTAGATAATGTCTTCCTCTCGAGTTCGGCAACTGTTGTCTGCTGGTGTCATCTGCTGCATGGAAGAATCACTGATGCAACAGATTTCATCTCTTATCTCATCTGCAGGGTGCATTCAGGATGTGTGTTGCCCTCCCTCGGCATGCCGTAGAACTACGTAGCCTAGGTTGACAGGCTTGTTGTTTCAGTCCAGCAGTATAATCTCATTTCGGGGGATGTTGGCGTAACGTCTGGCTTGGAGATTCGAGTGAACAGTACAAGCTGGATTGACGTGTCTGTAATAGCTACCAACATTGCGCCAGCATATCCTGTGTCTACATGTCCATCAGTACTGTTGGTTAATGACTTGCCCAAAGGGTGAACATTGCATCCAGGTGGGGTGAAGTCGAGTGTGCATTAACGATGTGAAAAAGCATCACGCGTGAGGCTAAGGGAGTGCGGTGAGAACTCTTTTCGCTGCATTTGTTGCGAAAGAACCACCTGACACTTTGCAGGCATGTCATGGGAGGAAGCTAAGTCACGCCTGAGCGTGCCGTGTAACAGTTGAATGTGCACGGAAGACATCCAGAGCATTCCCTTTCTGAGTCTTAGAGGATGGAAGCAAAGTTGGTGCATGCAGGTTGTCAAACTAAGCACTTCAGCACCTTCCACCATTGATTGGATAAATAAACCATTTAAGGGAAATATGTATCACTTTCACAGGTAAAGGACATCAAGTGCCGGGTGGGAGCATGAAATTAGGTTGTGGATTGATACAAATAGTACACTTCAAATTTAAATATGCATGAAATAATATCTTATAGTGTCTTTTGAAACAGGAAATAATAACACACATATTTTGAAGGAAAAAAAACTACAAGAATTAAATATTTATACACGTTACATGGGAAAATGCAACACAGGAACAAGTACTGTAATCACATTTTCAAAAAAAATATTTCTTCCTAAATTTCTGAGAAATGAAAAACCCAATGTGACAGTTGAGATTGTGCCTTATGTGCAGTCCAGATCTGTCAACTCAACTGTGTGAATTAGGAGGCTGTGTCATGTCCCTGCTGTGCACATGCCGATGAGAGTGGTGTTTACAGGGTGGTGGTTCTGGAGAGCCACCTGAGCCAGGAGGTGCCCCGAGGAGGCACGCTCACCGAGGAGGGGGCCGACCTCTACATCCTAGCTGGCCACGAGGCCAGTTACTGAGCTATCAACAGCAGTATGCTCCCTCTCTACCACCTTTCTTACCACGTGTCACCATTTTGTACTTTCTGTCGTGTTTTTTTTTTTTTTGTGGTTGTGAGTATTTATTTGCAAACAGGAGTGCAGTGATTTCATTCACCTTTTTCACAGTGCGCACATGAAAACAATTGTAACTTAAAATTTATCTTGTGTCAATTTGTAGCATAAATCTGCGTACATCAATATTTAGTTTATTAGGTTATGTTTGTTAATTTTGTTGTACCAAAAAAAAATTTTTTTGCAAACAATTTATGTACTAATATTTTGTTGCTTACACTTCACCGTAGGAAGAACATCATGAACTGTGATTGAATTTTATTTATTATAGTCGAGTAAGTGGTAACTTGGTTTATGATTTTAAAAAAAGTTTGTTTGAAGTTGTAAACTTAATATTTAATAACATTTGGGAGGTAATTTAATTTTGGGTAGTAATTTTTAAAGGTATTTCTTAGTTTAAACAAAAGTGTGATGAAATAAATAATCAAAATATTCACAAGGAAATTACAAATTTATGTTAACATCAAGCAGAATGGCAGGTATCATAATACTGACCTCAAAACGTTGTAAGCTCTTAAATTTAAAAATGCTATTTTGTAATGCTTTTCGAAAATTTTGTTCTAAGAGTTCAAGACTAATTATTTTAATTTAAGGGTTTTAATATTATCACACTATATTTTATGGAAATGGTATGCTTTTTTTGCTGTTGGGGTTTGAGAAATATTTCTTCATGTTTATTGAACTGTAGGATGACCTAGACAATACTGTATGCAGTACATCCATGTACCACCTGCCCCATATAAGAAGTACACCTTTATTTTTATATCTGTAAATATCTTTCACTGGTTGTGTATGCGAAGAACCATATATTTATTTCCAAAAAAAGTCAAGTGTGCTGCTTGGGAACGTCTCATTTGAACGTTAAAGGGGAGATGCATGACCTTTCCCAGCTGTTTACATATTGACCATCTACCTCCACATTTGCTGGGCATCAACCTTTTTATAGTTTAGAGTTTTCCTTAGTGGATAATGTTACTATGCGCCAGCCACTCTGCTGGATGATTTAATAGTACACAAGCACTTTTTTTCCACCATACATATAAATCTAAAACAAATGTATGCCAACTGAACGTGGAAATGGTAATTTTTAAAAATTATGCATATTTACGCTGAAGATGTGATGCGCCATGAGGTAAGTTGCCTTTTATCGTTAAATATCTCATATGGTTCCTTGTATTTATTTTGTGCTTAAAATGTACTTGCTGACATTGGCGACTTCTGCTCATGTTATCGATAGCCCAGAAAGCAGCAGCATTTTCTGCTGTAAAATTAAATGGCTTAAGTTACAAGTACATATGCCTGCCCTATTAAGTCATGTATTTCTTCTACAACACAGCTCTTCATTAGAATTGAATAAATAAAAAGATTTTTTATTATGAGGGTGTTAAAATATGGAATGTAGGTATTACAGGAGGTTAGATGGTACATGGGTTAAGTATGGTGTCTGCTTTTCATGTTGGCTGGCATTATAAATAAAGCAGGGCTTTGAATTTCTTTAGCTTAGTAGCAAGGGACCAGGAAACCTGTTGTTCTCAAAAGAATAGAACAGAAATTATGACACTTTCCCTCCCAGCCCCTGCCCACGCATGTTGTTATCAATGCTGTGAACAATTTCCTTTGCATATATATTGATTCATTTTAATTCTTTAATATAATGTAGAGCATTTTATCTGGACTGAGACAGAAGAACCTCATATGGATTAATATCAATCCTGATAGTCGAGGAAATGAAGGAAGACTATAGTATAGCCACAGGAGTTACTACAATACAATAGAGTACCCGTATTTTCACATACAGTAAATGATTGAAAAAATATGTTTTACTCATAATCTACTTTACTACTTTCTTTAGCGATTTGCATTGATCAGTATACTCTGTGGTGAGAAATTTTTACAACATTTATATGTGCATCTCTGTAATACGGGCATTTCCTTACCATGAGTTAAACAAGTGTTGAGCACAACAGTGCTTATAGAAAGTTAGCAATTTTCAGTACAACACGTATTATTAAATTACAAAATAAAATATTTCATAACAGTGCATATTGTATTCTGGATATATATATATATATTTTTTTTTTTTTTTTTCAATTGCAGTTCATTTCTGTTCTTTCTATTAAGCTTGATGGCAGGTGCTGCTTGTGATTGTCTGTTCTGAGACGTGCACCAAAGATTGAAAAATGTTCCTAGGTATATTGCATGGACCATGTGAGCTTTCTGTTCCTCTTCCATAAGCCCTGTTTATTTTTTTAATTTTTGCATATTTCTAAACTCCATCATAATTATGGCACGTCTTTGAAGCTTCGTTTACTACTGTCTTTTTTTTTCTTCTCGCATACATATGTTTATTGAAAGCTTTATATTTTGCCAAAAAGAATGTTGTATAAATATATTGTACAAATAAATTGTAAAAAAAAGTGTTGTGTAAAAAGACCCAGTATTGAAACGTTTGAATTGTACAGTGTGTGTTTTGTTTTTTTTCAAAGTGTTTTTCAAGGCAATTTATAATAGATAGCATTGCATTGAACAAACCTAAATTGTGTTGTAAATGTCTTTTGTACCAGTTTTGTTTAAAGAAATAATCCGTTTATCATGTGTAAAAAGTACAGTAATGTCAATATGAGATTAAACCCATAGTGTTTTGCTGTATGTGAAAGTAGGATATAGGTATTCTTATGCTCAAAACTTAACATTTTAACAACTTTTTTTTTTCATATATGCCACTCCTAAGGAGGATTTTTACATGGTCGTAGCAAGTATGTTTGTGTGTACATAATCAAGGCACACAATTTGTATTGCACACGTATTATATGTTGCTGTATTTTTAAGTACAGACTTTGTTCTTACCAAACTGTACAAGTTTAATGTAGGGGTCTTAAAATTTATTGCAATGAGTGGCCCAGGTTTTTATGTTTGCCAGCTTGATTTAAGGTGTACGTTGATAAGTTTAACTTTGTGAGGTTGCATAGTTTGTAGTGATTTTGCAAAACTTGAATGTAACATCCTGGATTGAGCTGTGTGAAGAATTTGAACAGACTTGGGGGTTTGTACTACTGTAAATCAGCTATAATGGTACAGTCGTTTTTAAGAACGTGGGTACATTGGTGATTATTAATGTTTCGTATATTTGTTTCAGCAAAGAATTAGTTAAGTCAGGTCACATTTCCTGTTTTGAATTCAAAAACGTGTGCTATCTACAGCTTTGCATAGGAAGTTTCATGTGATTTATGTTAGCATTTGAAGATCTGCTAGCAAAGTGTTAAATGTTTGCTGTTGATTTGTTAGGTAACATTTTGTTTGCACGGAATCTGTGAACTGGAAGACAGTAAAACAACGCTGTTCACAGAAATTTTTTCAAATGTATATTGTTACTTCCAATTAATAATACTAATTAGAAATTGGCCATAAATATAAAATTAGTTAATTACTTCTGTTAGTTCTTCTCTGTATGCTACAAAATGGAACAAAACATTTTCCTGTGATATGAACTAAAGAAAGACCCCTGGATTGATTGGTGGATGTATTCCAAGTACTGTACAGTTAGTGTAGTAAGATGCAAAGCCTTGTACTCGGAGAAAATAGTTTTCACCAATCACATGGTTAGTTATAATACGACAAATGCATTTTAATGAACATGTACAGTGATGTTAATAAAGACAAGACATATCTTGTAAGGAAAGATTGAAATAAGGCTTAGGTAATATTTACTTCTTTTGTGTGCCTTTTTTATTTTTTTAAGGAAATAAATGTGTGTTCATATGTTGTTTATACATAGAGTATTAGCTGAATGAAGAGCTGCAGTGAGGCATATTTTTGTAGTTTTTCAAGATGTAAGTTTTGTTTGTTGTTGAAAGTTGGTAGGTTGATCTGAGTTAACTATTCAGCATTAACTACAGAGTACAAGTGTGCATGGAGCATTCTAATGTATGTAAACATACATAAGTTACATACAGGAAGTAATATATGAATGATTGTAAAATATGCACTGTAAATGAAAATCTTTGTTGTGCATGATGCATGCATAACACACTCTTAATTCTTGTCATATGTAAATACTTTTAAAAGTCTGATTTTTGTAAATATGGCATGTTGTATTTTACATTTCTCAAAACTAATTACTTAACAGAAACTGTTTAATATATGTTCTTGTGTAAGACACAATGTTGCATGTTTTGAGGAAACACTTCTACTATTTTACTATTGAGATGTTGGCTAGTCTTGCTGCAGGATGTGATAATATTGTACAGTTTTTCAGAAGTGTTATGATAAATAATCTTTCCAACCAGATCAAACATGCAATGCAATATTTTCCTTATATGTAATTTAAAGGCTCTAAGAAAATGCTGTTTAATACAGAACTAGATTTTCTTGTAGCATATAAAAAAAACAGGTTTATTACTTGATGTTAGTGCAGAACTACATATACACAGTTTTGTCAGTGTGTGTGTTTTTTTTTTAAATTCAAATTGTGCACAAATGGATGAATAATATTACCATATTTATCCATGTACCACCTTCCACTATGTGAGACAAATGCCCCATATTTTAAATGCCTTTGCAGGACTTTTAATATAATAAAATTAAATTAAAATTAAATAAATAATATGAAGTAAACAAATAAAAAGAACTAAAATAAAAATAAAGTGTTAGCATAATGAACAGCTCAACAAAACAAATTGTGCTAAACAAGTTACTCTATGTTACAAACAGAAGTTGCATCAGTATTTTTGTGTGTGCTGCAGTTGTAACAGAGTAGTTCATGTTATGTAGCACAAGCTATGGTGCTGTAAAATGAATCAAAAATATATAAAAGTACAGCAATTCAAGTATTCACTGTGTAGTTCGTGAATTCCTGTCCTTTTATATATTTTTGGTTGCTTAGTAGCCTACTTGCAACCTTAACTAAAATAAAATCAGTTAGCTCAAACAGTATCTTCCTTCCTTTCAGTCCACCAGCTCATCCTTAAGATAGGAGGAGAAAAATGGTTAGGTAGGGATAACAGTTCTAGGTGGCTAAGGATAATTTTTATCCCCTTGTTGCTTCATTGCTTTCTCTAATCACATTTTCTAAAATTCACTGGGGCATCCACTGATATACACAGAACGTTTGAAAATTGCTGTTTACGCATTCCCAAGGGGGGAAGATAATTGAAACAACAATTACGTAGAGGGACTGGATGCATCAAATAATGACCTAAGACTTCTGGGATTAAAAGTTACGGTGACTTGCATCACCCAATGTTTAAATGTCGAGGTCTTAAGTCACTGTAGCAGTTTTATTACATGATGCCAGAATCATGATATTGAGCACCTTAACATTTGACTGGTACACAACCTTGTAAAGAACAGGTCGTTGGCCTGTCTCAGGGCCACAAAACCCAAAACCACTGTCACGGCTCTGCAAGTTGGCTGACCCTTGTTTACACAATTAAATGGGCGCTTGTTCTTATAAGGTAGTGATGTTCGCCTTGGTGACTTGTGAACAGTGAAGTACTCTGGTCCTGTGGTAGACTGCTGACAGCTGTGGGTGGATGAATGGAACTGCACAACCAGGGGTTGGCGAGGCCAAGTGGAGGTTCTTCACCCCTTAAGAAGGCTTCTAATATGGGATGTGGAGAACCTTCAAGTTTAATCAAAGGGGGGAACACAGGTGTTTGCAGTAAGGAGGGGTGAGGCCTCTCTGTAGGGCGGTGGTAAGAACTCTGCCCCGCTGGTTGGAAGTGCAATGTCTGACTGACGGGCCCAAAGCAATCTAGTTTTAGGGAAGCAGTTGCTCTTCTTAACCATCTGTGCTTACCTTCTTTCTGGGTGTAAGACATGGAGAGATTAAAGGTACAACTGAAACTGCAGGAAAGCAGAGCCGGTGCGTGTAATTTCCCTGTTGTGTACTTCTGAGTAATCCCAGTCTTGGCAACGAGAGTGGCACCCTGCGTTCCTTTCATGCGGCCCCAAGTAGAGCGGTGGCCAGAATGTGGATTGCTCAATTTACTTCCTGACAGGAATGCCAGGGTGTGGTATCCGCAGGAGATTGTTAGAGTTAATTCCAGCTCCCTTCCGGCCCCATAAAGAGCGGTGGTGGAGTGTAGAATAACCTGAGCCACTGATTCGCCTGGCGGAAGAATTCGTAGTGGTATAGGTTCTATTGAAAAGTACCAAGATGGCAGATCTCAGGGTGGCCATTCAATGTGTATGTATCTGGCCTAGTGCCTGGTTGCTTTGCCGACTTCGCTTTAGAGAGTTGAACTACATTAGGAAAACTACTGTGCTTTACACAAATAAAGTCAGTATATAGAGAATAGTTATGAACTCAAGTGTTATATTACAAAACACGGTAGCACTATGCTACCTCCTAATTTAGATAATTTTGACACATAAGTTTAAACCTAAGCAATCCAGATGGTGACCTGGTAATTGTTCCACTGGAATAGGTGATAGTATTAGAAAATTAAGTATTTAACAACTCTTTCCTAACTAACTGGTGGTGGTTCTGAGGGAACAAGGGGGACACCTACCAGAAGGGTAGTGTCAATGATGCCAACACTGTCTGGTGGGCAACGGGAGGTCCTGAAGAGACATCATAGTGACCTGTTACCAGGGTTCTCGGTTGAACACCTGGGGCTGGTAAGGAGAGTGACATCTACAGTATTCAGTAGCCTCTTGTGTGTGTTTTTGTGTGCGCGTGCATGTGTATGCATGTGCATGTGGTCTCCCAGAAGCAGTGGGATCTGTGGTGGCTGCAGCAGTGGCTTCTAGTCTGCGATGTCTTCGGCTGGTAGAGATTCCGGCCCCCGAAAGAGCGATGGTATCTGCGGACGTACCAGCGTGTCATGCACCCCGACATAACCTTTAGCCCTATACGAGAGCAGTGGAGGTGCAGAGACTGAAGGTTTCTGGTCATGCCAAACTTTTAATACTTATCTCGTATGGGCACTCTGAAGTGAGGGGGGCAGGGGAGTGATAACCTCGGCCGCAGGGGTTGAAAATTCTAACGTGCTGAGGCGGTGCTATCATCCCTTATCTCGGCTGCGAGGCACTGGTAGAATTGGTGTTGCCCTCCAGTGGCATGCTTTGGAGCTAGCGTGACATTCGCTGGAGGGAGCGGTGTTTCAATCAGGTAGTACAATCTTTGTTCACTCCAAAAAACTGTCACACAGTCGCCCTACCCCGTCATGGGATTTTACTATTCGACGAGCCATCAACTCCCCCCATGAAGACAAGCTAGTTCCATTGTTTGCTACGGGAAGGCAGCACTCATTCCATTGGAGCATCACAGCCACCAGAGCCTCAGACATAGGTGATAAGATATGTTAATGCTTCCGACACAAGAGATAAAAGGGTGGCGCTGCAAGAATAAACAACTCCTGTGGCGAGATGCTAATCAACCCTGCACCCCTCTGAGAGCCTACAAGCTTTCATTATTAGTATAAAGGAAGGAGCCATTCCTTGGCTCAGAGCAGTTGCTGTGCCCTCCAGCCAGAGATCCATTCTGAAAAGTGCACTAACCACTAGAACATTCTAGTATGCTCCGCAAGAAGTCCGCAAATGTCTCCAGGGTAAGTGATATGCTTCCCTTCTCTCCCAGCTTGTGAAGGCCGAAGACATAGTCTAAAAGGGTATCCACTAGGTATCTCCGCGACACATTCCGTAAGACAGTTCCTGAAGATGCTACCTTGCAATTGCCAGCAGCCACCTCGAGAATGCTGCCACTGCTGGTCCAATTCAAACCAACGGCTTCCAAAGACGTTCACCTGACTCCCACCTGACCCCACTTCATGGTAGCAGGTCAGGCCGGCATCCCTTATGGACCTCTATGTTCTAGTCAATTGAATTACCTGTGCGGTAATTCTAACTAGGTTCCTTGCTTTTTTTGTTACGTTATATATCACATCTAGCTTGTTCCCAGACCGCCTTCGCCTGCAGTGATTTCTAGCTTCCATTTTTAACATGTAAGGAGTTGGCGAAGCATCACATTGCTTTCGTTATGTATCAGTATAATATGTATTCAATTAAATTGGTGAGTGTCATTTAAAGTAATTTGTATGAACTTTCACACCCTTTTATAAATTGGGTTTGTTAGTGAATTTGTTTAAGCTCGCATTCAGATTCAGTAATCGGCTGCCACAAAGGTAAAACTGGTGTCGGCATAGAAATCTTAAATGTAGTAAACACACATATTTAGAGGCAAAATGTAGCTCTGCCGAATGGTAGACCTCCGGCGGCGCACAAAGTACTAGCAACTCTAACCCTCGTAGAGGTTCGACCAGGCCTTGTACTCAGTTCGACTGCCAGCTAGCGAAGGCTGGAGTTAAACTTGCAGTGCACAGACCTGTTTGCCCTCTTCTGGGTTGCTCACCCAAGGTTCAGCTGCCTATCCCACCCTCAGTTCAGTCCCTCCTTACAAAGGCTGGACATTGGGAACAGAAGGTGAACTCACTGAGCTCTGGAAGTATACTGGGTAGGACCGCTCAATAAATAACAGTTTTTACTTCACTCGAACTTGCTACAAGGTACAACCAGGTTGGGTGTTCCAACCTACGCCCAGCTTGCAAAGGCATGAGCAGAATTTGCAACATTCCAGGTTGACCGACCTGTAGCAGGTACCGCTCCCAGGACATCAGGCTTCTCAACTACCCAACATTCCAGTCACAGCTTGCGAAGGCCGGACTAGGGAACACTGATTATTTCCCTGTATTCTGGAAGTTACTATTAATGGCAGAATTTCTTTTATTAATGTAACAGCCTTCAACTGAAATTTTAATGCCTTACACAGCAAAAGGCAGTTCGAGTAAATGGAGAGAGGCCCTACGGGCTACTATTAAAGAGCTATTAAGCTTAGAATCAGTGTGAACCACCCACTACCATCAGTGACACTCCACAAACTAATATGGACAAAGTACCATTACTCAGGCCCCATATTACGAGTCATCCCTGGCAAACACACTGGCATCGAGGCTATACGACAGGGCGGAGAAACAATACTAGGGATAGATTGGCAGTAGCTTAGGTTTGATTTGCCTGAATCTTCTACTCCAATTGTACCTACAGGAGTACAACCAGTCTCTCCTTGCCCTGCCCAGTAAGCAGCTGTGTCCCAATCTATGTGCAGAGTGAGCTTGGCTGGAAAGCCTGTCCGCAATCTCCTCCAGCACTAGGTAACCAAACGCCAAACCCCCAGCTTTATCCCTACACATCAGCCAACCAGACCAACCCTTTACACAGGCCAGGCAGAATGGGAACTTAAGGACCCCATCTAGCTCCTTTACTCCCATGTTTTCTGTGAATCTGGCATCACCATATGTGGCGGCCCTAACAGTAAGCAAAACTAAGGTCTTCTACAGAGAGACTTTTCAAATTAAGTTTACTCTGGGATTTAACTCCCCTCCTTCCTTATTAGTCACTAACCCAAAGAGAACCAAAACAACTTTTTCCAATGTGAGAAATCCCCCGACCCAGTCTGGCAACAATTTTTACTTGTTAGCTCTCATTTCAAGTAGTGACTAAGTATGACCAACAGGTGAGTTAACTCTCCACCAATGAGCGGTCGTCAGGTTTGCAATAACCCACCGCCTGGAGATGCATCAAATTTTACTTGAACATTTGTTAAAATTGTAAGCAATTTGGTTAACTATATAGACCATTTAAAGAAATAAAAAAAGACCATTATCTTAAATTTTTAAAATGAAATTAAACTATAAAATCTTATCACTAGCTATAGTATCTTTGAAAACAAAGTTTCTCATAGCAGATCGCAGCATACTTACAACTACAATATAAACAGCATTATCCAGCCAAGACTGACATAATGTGATAATTAACAGAAGTATATTTCCATATTAAAAGAAATGTGTTCAGAAAGAAACAGGTAAGTAAATACTGTAATTACCTGAGTGTATTTACAAATGGAAATGAAATTACTTGCAGGTTTCATTGCAATAACACTTGGACAATTTTGAAGTTATTGTATGTGTAGTGAACAAAATAAAGTTGCGTGGTACATAGCTGTGTCCATGAAGTTTAAAATTGATGACTTGACACGTGACTAATCAAAACATGGATTCTTGATGCATCTCTGTTTTCACAGTAGAGCTTGGCCTTCAGTTGCCACTCAAGTCAAAATTGTTTGCGAGCATTCAGTCACCAGAAATACGCCTTGTTTCCATTCTTCAACTACGTTCCGCTGAAAAAAAGTGATAGCGTACTGTTGTCTTGTTATTTAATGTTGCTGCAGTCAGGACAACAGTATAACCTTGCCTTAGCCTTTAAATTTGACAAAACCTTAGTTCCAAGTAATACCAGCACTCGTAATTTTAAATGCTCTTTCAGGAAAAGTGTGTAGGTGGAACATGGGTAAATTTTGTGTGTCCAGTCTGTGTTAATACTTTATTTACCCCAACATAGGAGTATGTTTTATTACAAATTTTACTTCCCAAAAAATTGATGATGGTCTTGCATACTAAAAATTATGATGTGAATGTTTTGTTGTTAGTAGCAAGTAATGGTCAATGGTTTTTTTTTCTGCGCTTATATTTCATAGCAGTAGAAATCGCACAATAATATTAAAATGAGACACTATAAAATACGATGATGGGGAAAGAAAAGTGTGACTTCTTTGGTTCTTTTTGCGCATTTGAGATGTAATGTACACTGTGCATTATTAACTACATTAGAATTGGACTGTTAGATCTTTATCTTCCAAATAATTTTTGGAGAAATAGGCCTATATTATTCCTGGAAACCAAAGTAAACATGTGGAGTCATACTCTGGTGAATACAGTATTACTTCAAGGCACTGGCACAGTAAATATATGTTTTGTGTTTCGTATAAGAAGTGAGGGACCACTGAGGGTGAGCTGGTGTGTGCTTCCGATGCCACAGTACGTACTTTTATGAGCAAGGTGTTGAAGTTGCAAGCCTTTCATTTATTTTGCCTACAACTGTGTATCTTCAGGCAGTAACCTCATCATTGTAACAGTGAAGGGCCCCAAAATGGTAGTTGCAGTACACATATATCCAGAAGTTTCTATTTTTAAATCCTATATAAACTTTTTACAAGGGTAAATATTATTCAAACTATCAGTATTTTTGTTTTAAATTTTTTTTCTTTTCAACGGTGCTATAACGTTGCTAATGTTTGAAGTAGGTGAACAGTCTGCACTGACATACAACAATTATCAAAGGGAAAATTAATAAACCATAGTTGTACATATTAAATGAAAATATAATCTTCAATTCTGTGTACTATTTTCAAATAAGAGTTACTGTAAATTCCCGGGTATTATAATTCAATTCTAGTTTAAGAATACCTGTATCCCTGCCACTTGAGATGTACATAAGTTTGTGGATGTAATTTGTGATACAGTCTATGTTAGGTATGCAGTTACCTTGACTGTAAATAAGTGTGCTGGATTATTGCAGGTTTGCTGCTTTCATATAATGCTTCAGTGAGAAATGTATGAATGCAGAATATACTGGTATTTTACATGACAAGGATCCATAGGGAGCTCATCACTTCAATCCATCAGCAGTGTTAATACATGTTGTGTGCGCAGTCTTTCCTGGCAACTTAGGATGTGTACGCATGCATCTTGATAAAGACTGATGCCCAATGGCCTTAGTGGTGTACCACAAAAAAAAACCCTTATTACGTGAAGGCCTTAGGCTGTGAGGTGGTCACTGTGGTCAATTTACAGTTTTAATTGTGTTGCCAGTCACTCCAGAATAGTGATGTTTAAGGCTTAGTGCCATTGGACCGGCACATGGCCCGTGTAGAGCGAATTGTGTGGGGCAGCGTACTAGGGACAAAATCTGGTGCTACTGGCATGGCCTGGCAAATGAGGCAGCACACTGCCATAGATTTACCCTTTTGAATGGTGGCCCGGGGCAGCTGGTGGCCGCTGCTGCTGGCTGTAGGATGTGGCGCACCAGCGACGCTGGAGGTAGCCAGGGATGGGCTGTGGCTGTAAGTTGCCTGGTAGCCCCCGAAACCAGATGTTGGCAGTTCCGTACAGGATGTCCTCGCCCCGGCAGATGGCTGCCACCAGTTGATGTGGTTGCACAGCAGTCTTGACAAGCGCAGGAAATAACGGTTGGGGAGGAGCTAGGAGGCAAGGCCTCTCTAGCTTGTGGGCGGCAAGAGTTCGTTCCCATTGGGTTACGCTGCGAAGTGCAGTTATGACAAGATCACAACTCTGCTTAGACATGGAGTTAGTAGTTGCCGTTCTCTCTTTCCGTCAAATACCCTTCCTCTGAGTATAAAGCATAAAAGAAAGGAACTACTACTTGCCTCGACAAGGTGAAGTATGTGGCGAAGTCACAAGTGGGGTGTATAACCAAGGCCAAACCCGAACAGGCAAGAGTCGCACCCTGTGCGCCTTCATCCGGCACTGTTAAGATTAAAGTAAAGCAACTGCCTATAGAGCACTGAACCTGACTATACAACGTGAAAAACTCGTAAAAAAGTAGTAGACACCAAAAATTTGCTAGAAAAGTGCACTTTATACTGTATATGAAAGAAGAATGTACATCTTTTGCAACATTATGAAATATTTTATTAAAATATATTTTTAAAATTTTTAAAAATTAATTTATTATAATATATTTTTAAAATTTTTAAAAATTAATTTATTATAATATATTTTTAAAATTTTTAAAAATTATTTATTTAAGTAGTCTGAATTTTTAACAAAATTTGAGCATATTTCCATTCTGGATGCTTCAGAAAGCAGAATGCAAAAGAAAATTTTAGTCATGGAATGTCGGCATTATGTTTATTATGATTGTGTGTAAGAAAATTGTAATGATAATGTAGGAAATAATTTTTATAATTGATTTTGTGTGTGTCCATTTGTCACAAACATTTATGGCTAAAATTTACTTAAAGTTAATTATAAAACTTATATGATGCATTATTACTATGATTTTATTACATGTGATCACAGTAAATATGACTATCCTTCTTGAAGATTTCCTTGTAAATTCTGCTTTCTGAACAATCCTAAATGGAAATGCGCTTAAATTTTGTTAAAAATGCGAACTGTACCGATCAATTAATTGTTTACATTTAAAAATTATACTTTACTAAAATATTTTATAATGTAGCAATATATGTGTATACATTCTTATTTCATATACAGTATAAATCACACTTTTCTGACAATTTTTATGGTTCTGTACAGTCAGGTGCAGTGCTCCATAGGCAGTTGCAATACTTCAACCGTAAGCACGGTGGATACAGTGTATTGCGTTTCCTATAGCTGTTCGTTGACAAGACTTGGGTGTGTTTTCCAAAAATGGTCAATCTTCCAGAACCAAACTCTTACAAATGTGGTTCATTGTCCTTTTGGTGTAATTTTCTAAACCTTCTGAAGCTTTGTTTTGATGAGACGGACTAATATAGTGAAAGAAGAACTTTGGAAGTAACCATGAATAGACTATAACTAGGTGTTACAAGGCTGTGTAAGTACAATCTTGGATGATGAGTGTGTTCCATGGGGTAGTGAGGGGTTTAAAAGTTATCCACTGGTGAGTGTTTGTGGCTGAAGTAAATGGGAATTATATGTTCGGTGTTTCGAAATGTGTGAAGGATTAGAGAACTTATTAATTTTCTGTGTGGCAAGATTGTTGGTACTGATTACAAGGAAAGCTTACTTGTGAAGGGATGACTGGATAGTAAAAAATGGGTTTGATGAACCAAACTACTGTGTGTCTTAGCGATAAGCCCCTGAAACGAATGGTGCGGTTGCACGAGAACTCTGATCATTTGTCTTGCGATCTTCTTCAGGAGCAGTGTAATTAACCAAATGGTGTCAATCACAGAAGCAGTTAGATTCAGAAATTTTTGTTACTTTTTCCATTGCCTAGGCTGATTACGAGAAGCAACGAGTAGTAAATAAAACTTGCAATAAAAAACATATAAAACACAAAAACTGGAGGCAAAATTTTACCAGAAGTTGTGTAAAATATATATGTAAAAATTAAATGCAATGTTTATGCAAAAATGAAAAACAAGAATTTCCCAACAAGAAAAAAAAAAAGTCGAATATACAGCAGTAAACAAGATGAGAACCCTCAACTGACAGAAATCAGATTTACAGTATCTGTATACGGATACTGTGTATTTTGGTGTGTATGGGCTGCGAATTAAAAAAAAATAATACTACAAATGTGGGTTGTTGCATATTCACGCAATATTGGCACTACCCCCACCACCTAACATGTTCAGAAACTTGTCAACATACAGTAAATTTTAAAACTTTAAAACGTAGTTCATAAGGAAGTAAAAAAGAAAAGAACAAATGAATAGCTTGTCACTCGTGTTTAAATGCTTATGGACATCCCCCCCCCCCCCCCCCCCAATTGCTTGCCCAGCTGGCGTGCTCCCCTTTTCTCTCTCTCCCCTCCCCCCTTCTTTCCCCCTCTCACCCTCTAGCTCCCCTTCTCCCCCCCTTGAACTACCCCTCGATCTACCCCTCTCTCTGCCTTCCCCCATCCCCTCTGTCAGGACTAGGTTCTTTTTCAACCCCCCCCCCATCACAATGTGAGGGGGAGGGAGGTTGTGCAGGGCGGAGGCCAGTGCAGCAGCTATGCACCCAATGGCAAACTAATTATGTTGACGTTGCCATAGTTTGCTGCTGTTGTGCCGGTTGGCCTCCGCACTAGTTCAATGAGGCCCGGCAATATTTACAGGACTACAAAAATTCAGAGCGGCTTATACTTTAAATATTAATTTTTTAACTATCCTTAATTTTTTAACTATCTAATTTTTCATCGAAAACTTCTGGTGTGGCCTGGACATGCCACAATACGGTAGTTGTCACTTTACTAAATAAAATATTTATACCAGAACCAAGAGTGTAAAAATGAAAAGAAACGCAATATAGAAAAATATCAAGAAGCAAAAAATGTAATGCGACACAAATACAAAAAGAAACTAAAAGTATAGACATGCACACAAAAGAAA
Source organism: Dryococelus australis (assembly GCA_029891345.1). NCBI lineage: Eukaryota > Metazoa > Arthropoda > Insecta > Phasmatodea > Phasmatidae > Dryococelus > Dryococelus australis. The sequence continues at coordinate 36,506,483 of CM057006.1, forward strand.
ACAGCTTCCTAACCGTATGAATATGATATTAAAAAAAAAACAATAATATTGTGTCCAATTTTTTTGTGTATATACCTTTTTTTTTTTCTTCGCGTATTTTAGATTTTATTGGTTGCTTTTCTTATCAGTTTTGGTAATTAATGTAAAAAGCCCAACCAATTTTCTGAGTACAGTACAATTATTTCCACAAAATTATAAAAATATAAAAGTTTTATGCTTTATTATACTGTTTTGCACTTCTCTGACCAACTCTTCTGACTTTATAAAAAGTCTCGGCTGTCCTGCGACCACTCAGTTCCAAGGTTCTTTTAACTGTGACGTAATTTTAGTTCACATAAAAGCAAGCAAGACCTTTCTTCTTTCCAGGCTAACTTACTTACCTAACTGGCATTAACATGATTGTGGGGCTAGATTGCGCTGAGCAAGTAACAAGGGTCCACATGTGAATCTACATTATCAGTTTTTTCAGTGCAAATAGGTAACGCAGTTTAGAATCTATTAGGTGTGTGTGTGTGAAGCATGATTGAGCAGTAATCTAATCAGGGAAACCTTCACCTAAGAGAGAGATATGAAAAATACAGCAAGTCTTGTAAAAATGCTTTAAAAAAGTTTTATTGTAATTTAAATTTAATCAGGTTTATCTTTTTTCATTATAATTGGGCCATTTGCGGCTTGTGTCATACTATAGTATATCAGTGATGTGTATGGGGTAAACAGAAGTGTGATTTCTAGCTTCAAACTCGAACCTCGAGTAAGTTTGTAGGAGTATAAATACGGTACATCAATTATTTTGTCCATTTCAAAATTTCAAAAGTTGTGGGTTCAAAGTTACTGTGTAACTCTTTTTCCAGATTTAAATTTATGGATCTGTGTGTGCATGTGGGTGCGTGAGCGTGTGTGCACGTGTGTGTGTGTGTGAGCATGCGTGTGAGCATGCATGTGCGTGCACACGCACCACTAGCATTTTAATAAGAAGTTCACAAATTTTTAGCAAGTTTATTTACATGCAGCTGTGGTTTGTCTTGTACTACCCTATGTTCTATTCTCAAATTTGTAAAGTGGCACTACATCATGGTGGCCACAGACCGAGAAAACCGGGAATTGTCAGAGAATTTTTCATAAAAACCTGGAATTTGTTTCGATCAGACCAGCTTCTTGAAGAACATTGCAGTAATGCATCAACAGCTCAAATTTCTCCCGCGATATGTGTAAAAGCATCTCTGTGTATCGGTTGCCGAAGCAGCCTTACTCATTTGTCTTCAAGCTTTGGGGATAAAGAAGTATGGAGAGAAAAAGATAATCACTTTATCTTCGCACCACAGATCAAACTGAAACAACCATCCCTCTGCAGCGATCTGCGAATGGAAATTTTATTTGTGGTTAATAATGTAATTCTACACATCATTTCAGTTTTCAAAACACAAGTCCGAAGCTGGAACGAAAATGTGCGCTGATCATAAAATTTAGTTCCATGCCACTTGGATACGTGAGTCCTTGCTAAATGTCACGGAAGCTGACAATGAAAGATAGCGAGTAGCGACAGTGTTTTGTTGAACCTCTGTGTTTACAGCTCGTTATTTTTATTTATGGGTGCGTTTTGTTTTGTGGTATGTATTCCAGACAACCATATGTATGTAAAATATGTAATTGCAAAGTATATTTTTCGCCACTGACTTGGAAATAATAGTTGTGTTTTTTAAAGATCAATTCTCATGTGTCAAAAAGAAATATGTGGATACACAGTTTGGCGCTAGCCACTGGCGTCCGTCATCTGCTGCTTGTTTTCTATTTATGCGGTAGTGTTTTTACCTGCAAGGCTGTAACATTTCTTCATCAATGTTTTGCAAAGCTACAGATGTTACGTAAATACTGCACATGTTATTTCACAGTCAGTTTAATAATTGCGTTTGGTGTTTAACTTTGCCTTTACGTAACAAGATTTACGAAGGTTACTTTCTTAAATGGGGCGTGACTGTTGTGGACGAAGGGCTCTGCTACAATTGCAAGAATACGTGCAAACTAAGTACTTCAAAGTAAGTCAAAGAAGTACTTCTTTAAGAATTTATTGTGATATGCAAGGCTTGGAACCAGTTTTGCTGAAATAGTGGATTTAAAAGTAAAAGAACAAAATAATTACTATCGCTTTTCATATTTTGTTACGCTAACGTGTCTGCTCTTGTAATCACAATGTCTGGGAAGAAGGCGTTATTCAAGCAAAGTTAGCTTTTGGGTCCTGACTTTTCATGGCTGAAGGCAGTGAAAGAAGACAGCAACTCAGCATTTTGTGATTTATGCAGAACTAAATTTTCTTTAAGCAACGTGGGCAAACAAGCTGTCAAGATTCACATGTCTGGTACTAAGCACAAGACTGCCCAGGTATGTAAGGCCTTATTCACAATGCGCAGATGGCAGTCAGCAGCTCACAGTCGGCAGTCGGATGCAATTCACAATGTGCAGTCCATGTTTTTGAAGTATTGTTTGTAAACACTGCTAGTTTAGTTTTGAAATAAAGAAATACCGGGAAAACAATTTTCTAGCCCAATAATATCAATACCAACTGGAAGGTAAAAACTTATTTAATTTGTTACGCTAAAATTTGGTAAATAACCAAACATAATTTTAATTGTAGTGATGGGATATCATCTTGTAATATAATCAATTATTTGAATATTGAATTATAATTGATTCATGAATTATTTTAAAAATTTTTGATTATTCACGATTTGCAAATTTTTTTTTTGCTTAAATTAATAAGGCCTAAACAGTTCTTCATACATTGAAGACATTTTTTAGCAGTACTCCATAAGTAGATTGCAGTAGTCCTAATGCTTCTTTAACAGAAAATAGTTCTCCTTCAACATCATGCTCTATGCCTGTGTCTTCTCTGGTACCAACTAATGTAGATCTGCTTAGCACAAGTATTATTGGCCACAAAATTTGGAGCAGGCCTCACCAAAGGGGATAAATAAATTTCTTAGCAAGTTACTGAAGCTGAAATTACGTGGTGCATGCCGACTGTTATGTTGCATAATTGTTTGCGTAGTGCAAGTGTCCCTCTTTTTCAAAAAAATGTTTCCTTATTCAGCTATTGCAAGCAGGCTGCAATTACAAAGAGCAAAAATGGGATATGTAATTGTATATGGTTTAGCACCATACTTCTACAATGAACTGCTAAAACAATGTTTGGAGTGTAAATATCTTGTAGGATTCAATGAGTCGTTAAATAAGATGGCTCAAAAAGGACAAATGGGTATTTCGGTTTGCTTTTGGAATACATAAACCAGTCAAGTTTGCTCCAGATATTTTTCATATGCATTTTTTGGGGGCATTTCATAGCAAACGACCTGTTACAGTCTTTCACAGAAGGTTTTTTAGGTATAAATATGCAAAAGATTTTACAGATATCAGTGGACGGGCCCAATGTTAGTTTTAAATTTCTCCGCGAGTTTAAATATGCGGTTTTATCTGAACCATCTTCCCCAGTACTTCTTGACATTGGCAGCTGTAGACTTCATAGTGTACATTGTGCATTTAAAGCAGCAGTAAAGAGTAACACAGTGGGATGTTGTAGAGCTCTTGAGGGTCGTTATATTATTTGTTTACAAATGTGCCTGCCTGCAGGGCTGACTACTATCACTATTCATCTTCAAGCCTGTTGCCTTTGAAATTTTGCGCTATAAGATGGCTAGAAAATGACAGAGTAGCTGAAAGAGCAGCAGCAATGTTGTCTGGTGTTAAAGAATATGTAAAGAATCTGAACAGGGAGAAGAAAGCCCCAACTTGTCAGAGTTTTAAGATTGTATCGGAGGCTGTCAAAGATCGTCTTTTGGAAGCTAAATTAGCTTTGTGTCAGACTAGCAAGGGAGTTGGAAGGGTTCCTTACTCAATTTCAGTCAGATGATCCATTGGCACCGCTTTTGTTTTGTATGAATCATTGTGTGCTGTCATTAAGAATACAATGACAAGATTTGTGAAACCAGACATTTTGCAAGGAACATTTCTTGTAACAAAAGTCGACTTGTCCAGTAACAGTTTGCTGTCTGCAAAACTTATTGACATTGGGTTTGCTACTCAAGATGCTTTAAGAAGAGCAAAGATGGTACCAGAAGCTGATTTACTCAAGTTTAAAGCAGAAGCTTTGTACCAAGTTGCTTGAATGATCTCCTTTTAAGTTCCTGATTACCAAGGAATTTCATGTTTGGATCCCTCTGTTGGTTTGCAACCTACTATCGGGAACAAACATCTTGAGTCTACACTGAATGTGCTAGTACAGAATAATAGGATGTCTGGTGCAAAGGCAGACAGTGTTCAGAGGGAGTTTAAAGCAGTGTGCAACCTGCAGCTCTTCAAGAACCTAATGAGTGATTTCACAAAAAAAATGGAGGCAGGTGAGACACCTTTTGGTTGGTTGCTGCCCCTGATGATGGGAATTATGAAAATTTTATTTCTTTTTTGAAACTTGTCTTTGTTCTCTCGCATGGTAATGCTAGTCTCAAGAGAGGATTTTCCATTAATAAAGAGTGCTTGGTGGAAAACTAAAGGTGTGCTTCTCTGATGGCTGTTAGGCAGGTTTAGGATGATGCAGTGTTAGCAGCAGGTGGTGTGGAGAAAATGAGTATCATGTAGGGTTTGGTGCATTCTGTTCGTAATGCACGATACTGATATTCGGAGGCTCTGAAACTACAAAAAGCTGATGAGGTGAAACAGCATGCTGAGCGAGAGAAGAAAAGAAGACAGGAGATTGTCAAAGAACTGGAAAACAAGAAAAAAAAAAAAAGTTTTGGAAGAAACCAATAATGAAATTAGCCTGATAGGAAAGTAAATAAAGGCCTAATTAGGACCCAGAATACTCCAGGCCAGTTACTCATATGTTTTTAGTGGGCTCTGATTCTACTTTGAAAAAACAATGAATAGCTTATGTTTTATTCCTCTTGTATGGATTGATTTTTATCATTCAACTCTACATGGAGTAGGTGAAGTACACATCTTAAGTTATGTTTAAGTTATCACATCTGTTTAAGTTATGTGTTGATGTTGTTGGAAATTGTATAAACCGTACCATCAAGAATCAGGGGATAAAATTCAAATTTGACCTGGAAAAGTCAGAGAATTTTATTATGCCCCCCAGCCTGTGGCCACTATGTACATTTGTGTAGATGGTATATTGTAATCTGTACTACTTCTCGTGCTGTTCTGTTTAGTTCAAGGAGTTCCACAGAGAAAAGAGCAGCCTCAGTCAACACTCAAGTGTCCTCTCAGGCCACAATGGTGCAGTGGTTAGACTACTTGCCTCCCACCTACGTGAACCGGGTTCAATTCCCGGTAGGGTCGCCCCCGGATTTTCGCATGTGGGAATCGTACCGGACGATTCAGAGGCTTGGCAGGTTTTCTCAACAGGCTGTGACTGGTAACATCCACCCTTTATTACATTTAAAGGCAACTGTTTTATGTGGTGTAAGTCATCCCTGAAGGTTACTATTTCGTGAATTTCCACAGCGAGATTACATTTCAACTTTAAGCCAGCCAGCAAGAAATACAAGCCTTAACCTTCACTGTAAAAAGCAAACGCCCCTATCCACGCAAGCACCCATTGTGATCAGTCAGGTCGCAACAAATATGCCCTGTGGTACTTCAAGTATTAATAAAATCTGATAGCAATTTTTACACAAAAATTCAGTGACTTTTAAGTTTTTTTTCTTTTTGAGGTTTGTGTTAACTCGCCTCTTGTGTACACTTGCATGCCAGGGAAGATTACTGGAATTTTGTTTGTTGTTTTGTTGTGAAGGTACGGTTACTTTGAGAGAAATTCTTCGTAATGCTTGCAAGTTGCAATTTTGTTCTCGTGGTGAGTTTAGCTACTCCTGCAGTATCCTATAAGCTATCAACCCTGAAATAGATTGTTTTGCTTCAAAAGATATGTGGGAACTTACAGTAACCTCGCTTTTTCTCCTCTCACCTCCTCCCTACCTAACCTTACAAAATCCAATTTTTTATTTCGCATGTAGGTTGTATTAGTGTTGTGTAGTTCAGGTACATACTTACAGTACTTCTAAAGTTTAATTCTTTTAAGATTTGGTTTATTTAACTTTTTTGAAGTCAAGCTTTGCAAGTGTGAAAAGTTCATGTATGGAAATTCACCACCTGTGATTTTGTTCAAATTTAATAATTAAACATATGTCATAAAATTTTGTATTTTAAGGTTTTACAGATAATGCTCATGACATCATGAATGTAATTGCAGTTAAGTTGTTTTTAATGTGAGGAATGCCATTTGTGTGTGTGCCTATGCATTTTGTTTGTAAATGGGGTATACTTTATGGTGGCTTGTGTAGTGACTTGGAACAAATGGTTGTGGACATAGGGTTTTTTCCATTTTCCATGTATAGTCTTATGGCTCTATTGTAAATTGTACATTCTCAAGCAGCTCGAACAGCTGGTGCAGTTGGCTACCCTTGATGTAGACTTCTTGCAAGGAGATAAGTTCATTGAAGTGTGTGTTAGCCTTGTGGCAACAGTGTCACGAGGCACATTTTTCTCTTCTCTCTCTCTCTCTGTGTGTGCGAGTGTGTCCGACACACTGTTCCCCCCCCCCCCTCCCGTTTTGTGATTTGCTCTCCTTGTAGAGTAGACTCGATACTGTGTATATATTGTATATGGAAGAGAAGTTGATGTAGAGGGCTCGTTGAAAATTACGTTATAGTGTTTATTTTATCAGTGTGTTCATTTCCTTCATGAGGCTCAGTTTCTTATTGTACAGTATATACAGACGTAAATACAGCGATATTATTTACATTTGTTTCTTTATTGGTTTCTTCATCTTTATACCTTACCGGAAAGTTTCCACATCACTTGCATCAAATGGCTGGCTGAACAATTTTGTTACACCTAGTTATCAAAATTAAAAAGTTGGTATTTTTACTGATAGCGAGCCCAGCATGTTGCTGTATTGTGTTGCCAAGATTTTTTTCTTATTTCCTCAATGTTTGTTGAAATGCTTGTTTGTATTTTTACATTTTCATTAGAGATCGGACATTCGGTACTTTGATACCCCTCGATACTGGGCCGTATCGAGTATCGCAAGTCCATATCAATACTTTTATTCAATACTTTTTTATCAACACTGTATATAGTTTGGCGCTTGGTCCGCCATTTTCCCTATTGTTAGGAAGCAGCACCATTATTTTATATTTTCGGAAACTCGTGAAGTGTCGTATTTATTAAATGATTCAGCAAATTATTTTGTATGGATGGCAGAGAAACGTGTAGTAAGGTTTGCAACAGAACAACATGTAGGCTATTCAGGAGTTGCAAATATGAATTATGAACAATAAGTCAGTGTGTATTGTAAATAAAGAATTTTTAAATTGTTATTAGAATGTTTTAAATGTACGTGGCCTAAAAAAAGATCAGTTTAACTCTGTTTAGCAGTGTAAAATAACACGTTTATTGTATGGAAAACGAACTTCATCAAAATTACGTCCCAAATGTGTGTAATAGTCAAATTGGCATGAACTGCAAATTTATAGCGTTTTCTTTTGGTGAGGTTGAAATTTTACAGGTTATATAATAATTTGAATATTTCCTTCATACGAGCAAATTTTACTCTCATCCATTAAAACAAAATGTAACTTAAGATGATACAGTCTCGTAAGAAGAGGTGTAAAACAACTCTGTCTCGTGAAAGACTTTAAACGAAATTCTATTCCAACCCCATTCCAATCCACTGGTAATAAAATTAATGGAATCCCACCAGTATGACTTTGCCATAGCAAAAATAAGGTAGGTTGGAATGGTAACCTACATTGATCATAGTATTTGTTTACACTATTGTTTTGTTCATAGACAGAGCAGCTGTGGCACAGGGATACATTGTGTCCGTGCCACATTTCTATAACTGTCAAAATTTAGTGAACTTATGTTCGGTATTCTGAATGCAAGTACATATTTCGATTTTTTACTTGCCAGTTGTGTTTACAACTGGTATTTCATGCGGAGCACGACACTGATGGTGTTCGTCGTAGCAGTTGTTCATGGCTCTGCTGGTTGGTTCACACATACTTGGTGTTGTGTAGTCCCGGGCTATGTTATTGTCCACTGGTGTTAAGCTGTTTCTTTGTGTCCATTCTTGGGCTATGCAACACTGGTAGCACACAAACCGTCCTATCCGTACACTTATTGTTTCCATTGTGTTGAGTGTCCTCTCCGACTGGTGTTTCCAACAACGTTTACAGACGTCAGATCTCGCTCTGGTACCTCCCTTCGCGGTCGAATTCCGTGCTTGGCGGACTCTTGTGCACCAAACAAGTGTACAACAGGACCTTATGTTTAAAGTAATAATCACAGTGTTTCTTTGCTTAAAATAAACCATGTAATTAAATGTCCTGCAAATGAATGTAGCAAAATCCCACATAAAACAAATCAATAACACGTGTGCCAATGTCGTAATATGGTCACAGGGCCTGGGCGTTTAGCCACATGGAGGTGCGCCAATCGACGACTAGCGGGGATCGGTGTGGTGAAGCCCAAGTACAGGCATGCCGATTAAGTGCTATACGGGCTGGTCACAGGACCTCAAGTACGAGTAACAGTATTTAATTGGTGCCAGTTAACCTCCAAGGGAAATCCGCTCAGGTTAACACTTAGTATTTTAAGTGTTTGTCTAATAATCACCATCAATCTATTGTAAAATGATATTTGTTAAACAAGTATAGGTATGTAGGGATTTAGAACACACGATGTAGGTCGGAAAGAGTATAATACTCCTTTTTTGAGCAGTGGTCGAAAAGTCCGGGTTAAGTGACCCTGTGTTTTCTAGCGTCTAGTTGCGTTTGTGATTGATAGCATTAAAAAATAAACCGCCATATAAGTTACTCTTGGATTGGAATATATTGGCTCCGCAGCATGCCTTACCAATGTATAAGTACACTTGATGGCGAAGACATACATATAACACTTGTAAGCACATAGTCAGCTACACATGGTGGATAATTGGAAAAAAATAATAATTTGATCAATTTTAAAAGACCTCGGCAAGCGAGAATAAAGAGTCTGAAACATTTCAGTTAAATAAAAACTGTGATGATTCAATATTATTAAATGTGATGGTACACAATTGCAATGCGGTTACGTGGGCATGCAGAACAAACCCCGCATGGGCTGAAGCTGCTAAAATGCCTTAAGTGTGAAAAATAATTAAAGATGAATATGCCGTAGGGGCCCCGAGTCTGCTCCGGTGGTAAGTTTACCTACTCAAGAGGTGCATAAAAGAATTGATAAAAATGTTGCAGACAATTTACACTATTGCGATGAAAAATGATTAAGTATGAAGTTGCTTACCTCTGAGCTGCATGGATGCGACCTACCCTAATGCCCGTTGAATCAAGCCTAAAGATGTTGGTTTAACGTCGGTGAAGCCTTGTAACCAACGCCGTACCAGTACAAAAATCCCTTGCAATAATTTTAAAATGAGTGACGTGAGACACAGAACTGGATGAAACATATTTACCTTTACATTTGAATCACAGCACTAGTGCACAAAAATATAGAAGCATGTAAAAATAATGGAACAGTAATTTTTATATATAAAAAAAAAAAAATATATTAATTTTGTTAGTTTGTCACATTGGCTTTGTAAAATAATTGCAAGACAAAATTAGCCTTGAATTTAATATGCAGTGTTAATTTAATCAGCTCTTCATTAACATGAATATTTAAATAAAATATGAGAAGTAATTTTGCTCTGTGTAGTTCGAGCATACTGCATCCCACAAACTGTGTCAACGTTAGCAATTCATATTTTGGTTGAATTGAATGAATTCATTTGTGGGCTTAGACTACTTTTAATATACAGATTATGATGTCCTGGTTAGTTTCTCAAAATAAGTGAGGATTGCAAAGTTCCAGGAGTTCACGTGGTTCTCTCTTGGCATACGTGTTATTGATTTGTTTTATGTGGGATTTTGGTGCATTCATTTGCAGGACGTTATTTAATTACATGGTTTATTTTAAGCAAAGAAACACTGTGATTATTACTTTAAACATAAGGTCCTGTTGTACACTAAATTGACACTGCACTGAATCTCGTAATATTGGCTGCTGATTTTGGCCTTCGGCAGTGCTCTCCAGGACAAGCACTGTTTACCTCGGCAAGAAAGAGCGCGGGGGTCAACAAGGTCTGCACGTGATGCTATCCGAGTATGGCGTCAGGCTGTTGAATATAATGTGTATATAGTTTTCGGTTTTGTTTTAAATATTAGCAATTGTATGTTGTGCTTTAGTAGAGTCCCCATATTAATCACATGTGAAAAGTAATGTGTGGCACACCAGGTGTCTAAGTGCAACGTGTAGACGTGTGATGACTCGCCCGTGCACATAGTGCAGCAAGAGAATAAAGTGCAAGTTAGTGTGCGGAGTGTAAGGTACAGTACCGGTAAGTGGATGCCGACGAAAGTAGGGCCAAGTTTCAAAAGGGCTTAATACAGGTGCTGTGGACAATTCCTAACAGAATCCACGATAAATTACACCCTAGTACCAGCCTTATTTAAACTACAGCAGAGTTGTGGTGTTTTGTATTTTAACCTCATTTCTTTACATTGTTCACGTCATTAATTCCAAGGGTGTTGTGTTTTATTTGTTAGTTTAAAAATGTCTTGTAGAATTGTTATGTTTCATTTAGAGTAGGTAAGCTTATATTTATGCAAGTGAGAGAGTTGTTTTGTGGACGTAGAAAATAGTGCCCGCTTGGCACGCTCCTTCACCCCCCAGGCGATGAAGGTGCCAAGCCGGACAGTCAGAGTAACGTCTGAGACTCGCGAGGGCAAGGCTGTGTCGTGCGTGACAGTGACATTTACGTTTGCAACTCACTATCTTAACTACAATAGACTTTCAATCACTCCGGAAGTGTTTGTTTTAGCCGCCGGAAAGCCTACCTTCTCCCCTGGTGGTTTTGCATCACCCAGGGGGACTTACTAACTACCGTGATCTTTATTGACCACATGTGTGTCTATTGTCTGTATCGCCCTGCTGGCAGGCCGATCCCAGCGCAAGTGTCAGTTTTCTCTGATGAGAAGTTAATTAAAAGGCACTGAGAGACGTGTGAAACAGGACGTCGGAGTGTTCTCGTTTGTCTGACTGCAAGTTCTTCAGGTACAGGCCCTCAGAATACCCGCCAATTTTTATGTAAGCGTTCAATGTTAAATGTTTTTTATTACTATTGCAAGTTTATCAAATTTTTTTGGGCGTGTGGACCAGCCAATAGTCCACCCGTCAGTAACGGTAATTATCACGTAACAAGGCGTAGCACCTGCCGAGAAGTTGCCGAAGGGAAAAAACAGTAAAATTTACTAAGCACCAACAGGAAGGAATCAGTAGAGCAGTGTGGATTTCTATGCCCTGGGTCGTCAGCCCCGTGGTCCAGAGAGATAAGAGTCAGTTCTACTAACTAACACCGCTGAGACAGTGTCTTGGTGGCCTGGGTAACACACAGATATCCTAACCTCAACAGCACGCCAATATTCCCTTCGCCCAGCCAGACGGTGTCGGCGTCTATTTTAAATTGTATTGTATAAAATATATTCTTATAGTCCGTACGATACAGCTTAATTATGTTGTGCTAGTTTTAAGAGGGTTAGTGTAATGTATATTGATCTGTACCAAAGTGCTAAATATTGTTTGCAGTGCCAAACTTAAATATTGAAGGATACACCACGTTACATGTTGGAGAGAGACAGTGAAAAGAATATTATTATGAGTTTTCAGCTGGTATTTATTTATACCAGCCTGCTTGCAGTGCGATATAAATAATAATTATGATTTTAACGAATATCAGGTACAGTGTAAATACTCTCTTTTTCCAGTACCCATATATGTGTGGTTGTGAACCAGATGTCCACATGGTGTTACGTTGTGACCACGTGGTGGAAAATTGCAAAATAATTATAAGTTGTTTTTAAGTTTCGTATGAAGGGTTTATGAGTAGTATCACATGTTGTATTGAAAAATAATCTTTTATGAATAAATGTACCGAAATCCTTGCATGTGCAGAGAAATGCACAATATGTAGTGTAACCTCAAAGTGAAGGTTATATTGCCCCTACAATGGATAAGTGCTATGTTTACGTGAGATATATTTTTTCGTTGACTTTTAAGTGTAAAGTGTTATATGTTTTTTGTTTCATTTTCACCAATGGTCATGATGTTTCTTCATCCAATTTAATTTGATGTAAGGATATTTGAATAAATAGTTGATCACATGACCAGCAGGGAAACTGCAGCCAGTGAGCAGGTAGCCTGCTGCCATGATTTTTAGTAGTGTCCTTGGTATCTTGTGAGGCAGTTGTGCACATGTGGCCTCCCGGGTCTTCACCGTTTACCATCGAAAAATGTAGTCTTCAATAGTTATTAATGTAATTTACTGGAACCTTCTTTTTATAGCCCTGGAGTGAGCCGCCTCACATCCTGGTCGTTTTGTACACGTCCGGGACGTAAGCTGCTATGGTTTTCATTTAGACCTCACACTCCACTTTTACAGTGTAAGTGTACGCCCGCTTGAGTGGAGAAAATTATCATGTGAGTGCTGCTTGTGAAGGATCACCAGAAAGTGCTACGTAAAATATCGCCTTTTATTTCAGCGGCCACTTTACGATAGTTTTACGCAGTTTCTCATACTTATCAATTTTATTCATTGACGATGTCGGAAGCCAAAAAAGCCTCTGCAGGACTGAATAAACATTTGGAGGAAGCTTACAGGCCCCACTAGACTATGCTTTATGAAATTTAGTTCAACGTAATAATACAACTTTGATAACGGCATGGATCAGGAGTCAACACCTTGTCGTGTGTCACGTTCTCCACTGTGCACTCCTAAGACAGTTTTCCGGCCGAGCCCCTCGACGCCACCACAACTGGGGTGTGCACTCTGTGGATGTGAAAGTGGCTGTTGCGCGACAGGGTCGGCTGGTGCAGAGTAACATCAGGGCATGCCTGTGCAGTGTAGCCGGTGGTTGCCGATTGCAGCACCCAGAGAGAGTCCGTAGGGCGGAGTACATAGGTTTAAACTGCCGACAATATCTGGACCAAAGGACTTATTGCTCATGCCGCTCATTTTTGTGTGATGTGTTACTAAAGCAATTTATTATATGTTATCAATTTTGGTTCTCGATGTATTATTGAGTTCGTTTGTTACGTGGATGTTTTCTCATCATCCACCAGTGCTTTGTCCATTATCATTCAATCAGTGTTTTTATGTTTCAGAATCATCCAGAGTACTTTAAGTATTTTCGATGCAGGTATTTTTAAGGGTTCATAGTGTTAAGCAAAAAATATGTTGTAATAACATAAAGTAGTTCCGTTCTAGTGCATGGGTCAGCAGAGGCCCGCCCGTTCATCAGGCAGGTGAGTCAGTCAGCGAGTAACATCACATGAGGGTGTTGCATGTGTCTTGATCTCCCGTGTTTTCCACTTGCCGAGCGGCTTTCACAGTTTTGATCGTGGACATGTAACTACAATAGACTTTAATTATCTGGAATCTTTTCTTTCATTAGCCGCCCGGGACTAGGATTGCCACGGGAAACATTAATTTTCCTCAAAGTCATTGTGTGTCGTAAGACCATTTTTGCAGCATAACCGCAGTAGCCGGTGTTGTGTTTGCCACTCTTAGGATGTTAAAGGTTTTCCTGAGAGGGGTAGTGATGTCAAATAAATGCTGCTGTGAACTGAACAGTGCATGTGTTATTTCGACTGCCTGGTGCATTTAAGGGGACGGGCCCAAACAACACCCACTCATATCATGTCAGTAACTCTTAGTTTTATTCAAAATTTTCTAGTGTATATCGGTGGGGACCTGAACAAGTTCAGGGTTCGATAGATCGAGAAGAAAGACTCAATGAGTGCAACATTTTTCTCTGTAGAGCTATCTATGTGTTTGAGGTTTTCAGTTAGACTATATTGTAATTGTGTTAAGAATGAGTTTCTCAGTGTATGAATACATTAGTTAAAATCATCTCAGTTTAATGTGAGTTGTCCTTATTGTGCATGCAACAGTTTGAAATTGGTGACCCCGACATGATACAGCACGGAATGCTGATTTCAAGGTGATGAAGAAATATATTATGTGATGCTGAATAGTGAGCATGAGCCACTATAACCACACAACCCAGGTGAGGACATAGTAACCTCTGATATTATATTCAGCTCGTCCTTTTCTGATTGTTCAAGAAATATGAACATAGTATCGACGGGATCCTTTCATGTGATAATGTAGTAGAGCAGAAAATTTTAGGTGTGGAAAAAATGACAGTATCGTGGAAGTATCAAAAGTAGCTGTTAAGATGCCCATCTTTTGGGGAAAAAATTTCTATATTTGGCTCCTAGTAGGGTGTCAATTTTTCGGTTGCGAAACTTACCAGTAAGATCACAGATTACCACTACGTTACTTCTGTCGATCGAAAGTGAGATAGCTGAATTAGTATCAGATTTAATTTTGAAGGCATTATCGCAAAATACACATACTGACCTAAAACCAAGATTATTAAAAGAGTTTGCAGAATCAGACCAACGTAAGGCGAAAGGGCTCTTTATGGAGACCTGTCTGTATGGAGAACATACCTCCTACGCGAATTGCGGAACCTAACTGGGGATTACATTCAAGACTAGTTTTTAAGAACCATGTTTTTGCAATGCATGCCTGTCAATGAACGACCTAACCTATGCAATAATCGTGACGATGTCGACACTTTGGTTACTCTAGCGGATAAAATTGTAGAAGTGAATGTTCCTACCTTTGCATTCTCATGCAGTGCTTAACCGGACAACGATGATACCTGTAGCTTGGACACCGCAAGTGCAATACACAGTCCTAACATCAATGCAATTTCTAGCCTCACTCAGCAAGTGGCAGCCCTAGCATCGTCAATTGAGGAAATAAAAAGTGGTACCTTCCAACAAGGTAGGGTCCGTTCTGCTAATAAAGAGAAAAATTACGAGACTTGTTGGTATTACAATTTTGGGGAGAACGCAAATAAATGCATTCCACCATGCAACTAAGGCAGGAAATGCAGAGGGTCGTTGCTGATGGCGACAAATGTTGCGAGCTGGAACTCCTGCCGCGTATTCATCATAGACGCAATTTCTGGAGTAAGATTTCTCATAGACACAGGCGCGGATATATCTGTTCTACCTCCATGACTAGCGAGAAATTGAATACTGATGAATCTAAGGAGCTGTACGAGGAGAATGATAGTATCATACGCACCTTTGACAAGCGACTACGCAAACATGACCTCGGCCTGAACTGTTCATAAGTATGGTCTTTTGTACTGGCAGATGTTCGGACACCCATAATAGGAGCTGATTTTCCCAAACACTTAAATCTGTTTCCCGATGTGTCAAACGGGCTAGTATTAGATGCTAACACCTCGTTGGCAACCATGTGTCCCATTGCGGTGGACTCTGGCATCGACGAACTCCACACCTTCCCTCCAGGCTATAGCTTCGCCGATCTCCTCGAGGAATTCTCCAGCATACTTAAGCAGAATCCAAGCTTTATAATGCCCTCCTGTAATGTAACCCACACAATAGAAACTACTGGTCCCCCTGTTCATGGCGGAGCCCGGCGGCTCCCACCACACAAACTAGCAGTGGCAACAATATAATTCCAACAAATGATTGAGGTGGGTATTTGCCATCCATCGAAAAGTTGTTGGACAAACCCCTTACGCCTGACAAGTAAAAATATGGGTCGTGGAGACCATGTGGAGCTTACTGCACGCTAAATGACATTACAAAACTGGACAGTTACCATATACCACATCTGCAGGATTTAAACACTGCATATTATTGTATGCATATATTCCCTAAGATTGACCTGGTGCGAGCATTCCATTATATTTCGGTTGCTCCCGGAGAAGTATAAAAAAAAAAACAGTCATAACACCGTTTGGTGTGTTTGAATTTCTGAAACTCCCATTTGGGATGCACAACTGAGCACAAACTTTCCAAAGATGTACTGCTTCGATATTGTGGGATTTGCCTTTTGCTATATTAATGACATCCTCATCCCATCAGTCGACGAGCAACAACACCGTGACCACCTTCGCATGGTGTTTCAACACCATTAAGAATTCCATATAAATTTCGAATTAACAAATGCATATTCGGGGCCACAGAAATCCCGTTTTTGGGTTTTTTATTTAGTGTAAAAAGTGTTCTTCCAATACTGGACCGTGTGGCCACCATCATAGGTATCCACTTCCGAAGACTGTAACGGAACTGTGTCGCTTCTTGGACATGATCAACTTCTACCGATGCTTTGTGCCCAACTCTGCCACTATGCAAGCTGTCCTTTTGAAGTTTAGTCCAGTCTCATAAAAAAATGACTGCTGCAAGTTCAATGGGATACCGTATGAATACATGCCTTTGAGGACCTCAAAAGTAGCTTTTCCAGTGATACACTCCTCGCACGCCCTTCAATTGATGCTGCCTTAGTACTAATAGTTGATGCATCCGACTGTGCAACAGGTGCATCATTACATCAGGTACGAGAAGACAGGCTCGAGCCATTTGCATTCTTTGTCAAAAAAACTTGACTACACAGACGAAGTATAGCACTTATGATGATGGAGTTCCTGGCAGCTTATACCGCCATTAAACACTTTCAGCATATGCTCGAAGCCAGAGAGTTCTGCATTTATACAGACCACAAATTACTTGTGTTTTCCTTTAAGCAATGCTCGGACAATATGACACCATGACAACTAAGACAGTTGGATTTTATCGGACAATTCACGTCATATATTAGATTTATTGTTGGGAAAGACAATTTGGTGGCCGCTGCGTGTTCTAGGACATGCTACGTAATGATCTCATCCTATATGCTTTAGGATTATATCGCCAATGCACAGTCAGAGGATTTATAACTGCAGTACTTGCAAAAGTCTCATTCGTGCTCGTTGAAATTCAAAGACATCCAACTACCAGCAGCCTCAAATTGCTGCGCGACACATCTATAGGTGTGACATGAACCGGTAGCATCAGCCCGTTCTTCCCGCAGACAGCACATCTGCCAGAGCATCTTTTTCGACCACATACATCATCAGTGTATAACCTACATTATATGCGCCTGTATCAGTGTATTTTATTTGTTTTGAAATGGCCTTTTCTAATTTTTATGTAATTTGTTTTTTCAATGCTTTAGTGTAATTACCACGTGTGCACCCATAGCGCCCTGTATCACATCACGTCTGTTTGTTTATATTTGGAGAGGAGAATTATGTTCTTCCTGTAATTTTATTGAACTTAAACGTCGATACTTGTTTTGCAAATGTGAGAGCCATGCACACAAGCCGTCCACAGACTATTCATGCAAATCTCTTGACCACTGAATGATATTGAAACCCTAGACTTTAGGGATTATGTATAGTGTTGGGTTACCACAACCTACAGCGATTTTCTAGTGGTGTTTAAGGGAGGTCAAAAGCCCGTACTTGCCTATGCCTAAAATTAATAACTCATCGAAATTTCGACTTTCTTCGCAACAGGAAAGTCTCGTGACAGGAATGACATCGGAAGACCTTGTGGCCATCAGCCTTCACGACCCCTGAATCATTTTCCTGTGACCTGTTTTCGAATTCATTTGTCATGCATCCAATTCCCTTTGGACTACACAGTCCCGTATATTTCTCTACTGGAAAAATTTCCTAACCTTTCTATGTAATTGTGACCAGAGACGAAATTGGAGTAATTCGCATGATAACAAGGGAAAGTGACCACATGAATTTTGAAACCAGAATTCATCATTGTTCGAACCCCAAGTTTGCCATCTTGGGAGTATCATTCGCCAGAGGGGACACGACACCTACCCCCTCGGCCATCTCTTCGAGTCGGCCCCCCTCGTCGCTGGCATGCCGCTAGCACGGCATGCCGGTGTCAGCTGCAAGCCACGAGGCCCCGTAGTCCGGTGAAAACAAACATTTGGGACTTTTTCCGCACCATCCCTGTTGTGCATTCATGGAAGAACAAAATGGGTTTCCAGTTGGACACACGGATATTAACCTTTCAACAGTGTGGTAAATTGAAGTGAGTGGGCATACATACTGGTAAGCATTCCGCTTGCAACTGTTCATCACTGTCCACTACAACTACCCCAGAATGTCCGCAGACAGAGACATCGACCTACTGCTGGAATATAACATACCCGGGAATTGGAAGCAACATGATATTCTGTCGACGGTGTTCATACCCGTACCATGTTGAGTGTGAAATCGTGGAAAATTGGAAAATGCCAAACACAAATACATAATAATCCTTATGCAACAGATGTGCAGTTAGGGGGGAACTTGCGATTTGTGCAGAAAATCTCTTTATACATGCCTTGCTTCCGAATCAGCGTGAAATAAGAACAGTCAGCCATCCAAATAGTTGGTACAAAACAGACCCAATTATCGTACTTGAAGAAGATCAATAGTTTCCATTAACAATGTTTTTGGACAGTCAACCACAACAGTATTTTGACGAACATGAGCATGCCACATTAGCAGTGCCACAGCAGACAACATCAATAGTGTTCCGTTTTCTCGCTACTGGACGAACGAGGCACCCTAACCACAACAGAATGGCTACAATTAGCCATGCATAAACTGTTTCTGGAAGGGTCTTGTCATGGAACTGGGGCATATATGATAAACTCCCAACAGTGTTCGTGCAGTTATCACGAGGAATACGCAATCCCAGATGACAGGAAATTACCGGACTACCATGACGAAAGCAGTTGATGTAAATCATGCAAGGACATCGAGAACCCAAAATCAATCGCAACGACGTCGTACACTTCAGCAACCATATTAACCGCTACTCCACTTCTGGGCCAATGCGAAGCGTTTGCGAGAGAAAATGAGGAAAGTGGTACGAATACAGCATGAGCATGCTAAAAAGTGAGAGTTAAAAACCGTGTCCAGTCACGTGTGCAGACAAGAAACTGCAACAAAATGTCAACATTCATCCTGCATGCAAACACACTACACAACGTGCGCAATCGATATATGTATTGACAGCCGTAACGCCATTCTTCGACATTGGCAATGAGCAGTCGGTAATCTACACAGTGAAACACATTGCCATGCCCACCTCAACGCGCTTGTCAACAACTCGCTACGTGGTCTGCCTTCCCGAATGATACTACCAGCAGCTGTTGTGCAGGTGCAGAGCGAACCTCCTAGCTAGAGGGACACAACTCCAGCCTCACTTCAAAACATCGCAGTGGACTGTGGGAATGCGACACAGACGTCACATCTGCCCATCTCAGGATATATTGCCGAGGGGTGTGGTGCCACTAGTTAAGTGGGTGCCGTAACCTGCCGAGAAAAATTCACAAGGTCACCACAGAACAAATTTCCACTTGGGAACAAATTACTTTCACCTCACCGCCCACCATGTATGAGAACACAACATGCCACCTCGTACCAGTGCCACGTGTTCGCAGTAATCACACGATACGGCCGATATGCTAACCTGTTGTCGCACATGTGCAAAAAAAAATCGCCCCCAAGGAAACATAAACATTCAGCATCATACAGCAGTTGAACGAAACTTCAACAATTGCGTGTGGTCAATCGCCGTTTGGCCACCGTGAATTGTGGACAAAGTGCTCAACTCTTTACCTACAAACAGTACTTGCATCATTCCGTTCGACCATGCCGATCGTGTATGCACATGAAAATATAGCACGTTTGCAAGCCACCAAGGCCAATCCAAAGTATGTAAATATTGTGACATTTCAAACTTCAAGTCTATCATTTCAACATCAGCCACGTCTGTCTGTCTGGAAGTGACAGCCCGTGCAATCTAAGCCACGTGAATTTGTTTACATTAGGCCCAATTTCATCGTTCGACTATGCAGCAGAAGAGGGGCATAGAGTAACCCCTACTTCTACTCTTTCTTTCGTGCCGCCTCTTCTACACATCTTTCAACATGGTGCGACATCCGGATCACTCCGAGTACAGCAGACGACGAGGTCATTCCCTATGCCATTCAGCCCCATGACGGCGATGGCCGTTCCGAGCAGGATACGACAACCAGAGAGATTGGAGGTGTCATGGCACTTCATGAGAAAGGACCCGCCGAGGATCCACATGGGCATAAGGAGGAAGGTGACTCTCCTGAGGTGATCTTCGATGGCGATGCTCCCGACAAGCTTCCTAGAGGAGACAGCGAACAACAAAGTGCATCAGCACTTCAGGATGATGCAAGAGCAGCAGAAGAGAGTGCACGCACTTTACCCGGCATGATCACGCCCAGCAGGGAGCATATAGAAGCTCGATCCGACAGCATGGACAGTGAGACCCCTACAAGCATTCCCGCATCGCATCTAGCACAGGCATCCATGCATGTAACTAGCAGGCGGGAGGCAGTAACGGTGGACTCAGTAACTGATGCAGTTTGCCGGAAATTTCTGGCAGGAAGGAGCGCATGAAGAGGAGGAAGTAGCAAGCAGAAGGAGATCAATAAGAGCTTTTCGGCCGGGTCGCCCCTGGAAGCATCAGGCATCGCATGAGAGCAGGAGCAACAGCATGTGTGAAGGCGGTGACAGCGAGGCAGCGAGTTTTAATGCTCTCATCAACCTTCCCCTAAGACCGTTCGTCCAGCCGAGCACTACACTTTCACCGCAGCAAGGATACACACACTGCAGACGTGCAGAGTACACTGAGTGTTCGTAGTGCGCAACGAGTGCAAGGTTAACTTAGGGCCAGCATAAACGACGCCTGCCCAAAAGATTAGCAGGATTCTGCGAGGTGGAGTGATATGAAAAGAGTACTTTACAATGCACTGAATAAAGGTCTTATGGAAAATGCCTTCATAGTTGTTATTTGTTATGTCAATAAAGAGCTGATTTTGTTGTTCCTTTTGTCCTGTCAGTTTGTGTTGTGTTCTCTGCAAATGTGTATTTTCATTTCCATTGTACGCTGTGTCCATATACATTTCATGGTACTATGTATGAGTATATATTCCAGGGTCAACGTCTCATTTAATACATCATGTAATATTAATGTTTCAGGTGGTAGAGCAGGAGTTTATGTGTCATGCTGGAAGTAGTCCCGACTATATTGAACAAGCCAGCCTTTGCCTGCTTTTGCGCTGGGGTGGGATTTTTTAGTAAGCATCTGACGTCCAAGAAAGTAGTAGAGTGTGACAGCAAGCTCCATGTTTCCATGCACCGGGCGGCATGCATCTTTTTTGAACTTATCACTTCACTACAATAGCATAATACTACAGTAACCGCTTCGCTCCTGCCGCCCGGTACACCATGCTGACTTCCTCGTGGTTTGCATCACCCAGAGATGCATTAGTTCTCAGCAAGACGGTATTATGGTGTTATAGCGTAAACAGGTTTATGTCATCTCAGCAATTGTGTGTCCCTGATAGTAGTGTTAATTAAGCCGAATAAATACCCTGAGAACTCATCGGTGCGTAAGTTATTTCGGTCGCTGCAATGTGTTTAAGGGACGGGCCCTAAAAATACATAAATTCAGTGCAAGTGTTTTCCAGCAGGAAAAACATAAACATGTTTCAGAGTATAGGTGCAATATTTGTATGGGTGTGTGAGTAGCCCCGTTAATCCACATTGCGATATGTCACAGTAATTAGCAGTTTGCCGCCAAAATGTAACTGCAACAGCACGGTTAGTGATCAGCCAATCGGTTACCATTAAGTAATCACCCAACTATAATATCTCTTTAACCTTAGCTGTCGAAAGGCAAACTTCAACATTTAAATGAAGTTTTCTTCCGGGAATATGGCCCTCAATCCTGAGGGCATCGAGAATCATTGTGCTACAGCATCATCCAACATCATGGCATTGCCTAATGAGGTAATTTCACCATTCCACAGGACTCACAATTCACCGCCTTCGTAATCCCATTCAACCCATTTCCACGCCACTGCACGCCATCACCTTGTCTCGCAGTTTTGTCCCCCCCCCTTTTTTTTTTTTTTCAAATCCTTGGAGGCTATCACATTTTGTTACCAGTCATTTTATTTGCAATACTCTAATTCTTCCGGAGTTGTTTCGTTTAGCCACTCGCGACTCCGCCTCTTAGCTTCCTCATTGCTTGCAATCCTGGAGCCAGTGGGTAAAGCCCGACATTTATGTGTAAACTGTTTCCTGGAGGAATATGTAATGTTAACACAGTGAAAGCTATGTTGAATAAGATCACGTGTTTTTATTCGATTTGCCTTCGGACTCTTTTACGGTGTGGGCCCCCACCATTCTTGCCAAAAGTGTGGTATTCTTGCAATTATCTTTCATCATGTGTATTACTGTTCTTCTAACTGCAATGTGTGTAAAAGCATTCTTTTGGTCATGTGGTGAGCCCGAATACGCCACAGATTGTCAATCGAGGGGATTGTAGAATATTCATTACGAGTTATAATTTTCTGCCTTGGTCATAGGCATGCACAACCCTGGTAGAAGAGTCAGCTCTACCAGAAATTTGTGGTATCACCAGCACCTGGATGATACCTGAAGCCCCAGATAATATTACCTTTTTCAAAATTCCCAAACCCAACCTAATTATGATACCTCTCCTCAAAATTTGCATCTTCCCACTGAGGCTCTAAGACACCACGTCAAAATGTCTTGCCCTAACATGGGGCACAGATTCTACCATCTTTCCTGGCCTTGTCTGATCGAATACACCAGCATCAAAATGTCACCCAATTTTGTGGACTAATTTTACCGCATTCTGGCCTTCGTGTAAGACTGCAAAATTCCCCTCACAAAATTTTTTCGAAAATTACCCCAAAATTTTTCACTACCTGTAAAAAGGGAACAATGTGGGTGACCAGCAAAGACAGCACTAGCACAACAATACCTCCCAGGTGCATCCAAGATGCTGGGTGGATGCCACATGCTCAGAGAGAGAAAAAACACGAAGAACAGCAGGCCTCCACCATTGAGATGGCGAGGAAGAAGTGTGAGCAGAGGGCAGCCATCTTTGGATTGTGTGTGATGTCAGTCTCGCTCCACCTTCTCAGAGCAGAGGACAACGGATCGGAGGGTGCAAGCGCCAGCACCTCCTCCCACACCTCCATCACACCAGAACAGCTGAGTAGCGATTGATCGTCACGAGTGAATGGTGCCCAACCTCCCCACTACCTGCTCCTGCAATTGCCGCCCTTTACCCCCTAATTGTGAATGTACTCCTTCCCCTCTAACACCATAAACACTTTTGTGACTTGGTAATCCATGACCGCAGACATGCATTTGTTGACAAATACACCTTGGTTGGCCAGATACAATCGCATGTACTGGCTTTCTTGCATCTGCAGTGCTTATGCCATATGAACAATATAATAGTGGATAAGTACAAGTTAGGCAAAAGGTATTGCAAATATATCTGGAAGGCAAACCTGTCATTCAACCGTGCTGCAGACAACCACAAGAACCCAAGTGACTGGAAACAGACAGTTAACAATTCAGACAACAGTGCAAGCATTTTTTCCAAATTACCAACAACCACGATAAGGTGCCAATTTATTGAGTGTATACCAAGGATCATTACTTCTCAACTGCATGCAATGCCAAATTCAGTACCACAACTAGTACCTAACTGCAATGAGACTCGGTTTCGCGTGCGACAATTGAAGTGAAATTTAGGAATTCATAACACTATGCAAAACTTGGATGGCTGGTATCCAGAACTCAACAGAATGTCACCGAGTGGCAACCAGGGAACTGCATGGAGAAACAAGCTGCAGGAGTAAACAGCACCTTGATTGTAGCACAAGGTTATAGAAACATTGTCAACCAGCGAGTGAAATACTGCAGGGAGATCAACGCAAATGTAACAATTGCACTGCCAAGGTAAACACCAGCGACCAGATGTCACATGCCCACAGCACACGCATGACCACTGATGACATACTGGTGCCAACTGCACAGTCGACACAACCACGGCCAACCCTACCTTTATTACCTTTCCACTCCAACCAATGACACCATACCTTCCACAGCTGCATGCAAAAAACAACTCATAGTTTGTCGCAAGAAAGTGAGTACAGGAAACAACAATCAACAGGAAACGCATCGAATGTGGTCAATGAACTGAAATGCACCCCGACTCGTTTTAACAAATCCTACATATCTTCAAAGAAATTGCATGTGAGGATCCTTCAACCTTCCTGAAAGAGTGCACATCCCGTCTGCAATGGTATGGGGTGTGCGAGGGCGAGAGGGCGAGCTGCATAGGCAACCAATTGCATAATGATGCAGGAAAGTGGTAGCGTGCAATAAATTATTACAGCCTTGAATATGAGGCAGGAGCATCAGTCAGGGGAACAACTGCCTATATTCATCATGAAAAAAGCCCATCTGATATATCAACGACCTCATCGTCTGCCGTACTCATAGAGATCTGGATCATGTACTGATCAGCAGCCATTTTGCAGCTTACCTGCTATGATGATCTCTCACTTCGCGTAAGCTTCTCCTGCGATGTTGTCGATGTATTTCGCTGCTGGGCACCTTGCGCCAAACCTCAAGGCACTGACACTTTTACTTCTCCCAATAATCGCAAGTTGCGACCTAGGAGTATTTCTGGGTGTGATTTCCCTGTCGGGGCATGTACTCACATGCAGAGTGTGTAGAGTGGCTGGCAGGTGTTCTGCTCATTTTGTGTGTTGCTCCCCCACAGAGTGTTGCAACTACACCTTAATGTCTTGATTACTCCACTCTGTGGGGTTCACCATCAAGTGTAAAATTGTCTTTAGTTGTATGATGCACCCCCACCCCCACTCCTCTTGCATTACACAGTATGCGAGGTCTCTGCATCTGTCTTTCGTTTGTCCAACATGTTTTGAACAAATTGCACTTGTGGAACTTTTCACATTCATTCTCATGCTTTTGTTCAGACCTGTCAAAAGAAATGTTCATGCATGTTACAGAGGTTTGTTCAACGCCTGGGTGTCCTTTCATGCTGTGTACTTGATCCCTCATACACGTGGTGACATATACTTTCCATTTCCCTGGTTGTTTAACTGTGCTCGTCTCTAACCTTTCATTAAAGACATACCATCCCTCAACTTCCTGCTGCATGCATTGTTTCGTTTTAACCTGAGTGGATGGACATTTTTCCTGCGCCTGTGTTACCTCGTCATACAAGTCACTGATAAGTTTCTTGCTATTAATGACATTCGTTTGTTGCACATAAACTTAGGTAATGGAATCACGTACATCTGGCGGTAAAATGTCCACCCACTCTGCCTCATTTCTTACAATTACGGCATTGTTGGGGGTACATGACAATTATCTGCTAGCTTGTTTTCCTTAACAGTAATGTGTTCGACCACAAAGTCATTTGGTTGTAAGTTTAACTCCCATATTGTTAGCTTGCTACTCGCCTCCTGTATACTATGCAACCAAACTAGTCATCTGTTATCAGTTCAGAAGCATAAACATTTGATATTCTAGGTAGACTCAGTATCTCTTAATGACCCATGCGACTGCTAAAAATTCTCGCTCATTGACATCATAACGTCGCTCTGTTTGTCCGAACTTGGTGCTAGTAAAACAATTAAATGTTTTACCCTGCTGTTGTCCATCTGGTACAATACTGTGCCAATTTCTTCCTGGCTTGCATCTGTCTGAATGTATAAAGGTATCTCTGTTCTCTGCATAATAATGTGCGTGTGTTGGGCATGCAGAAATTCACAATTTATGTCAACAAATGTCTTTTCTACCTCCTCTGTCCATTTGAACAGATTTTGCGGTTGGAATGGTAATAATAGCAAAATTCTATAATGTTTGCGTAACCAATTTATAAGTCTAAAGAATTTGCGAACTTTTTCACTTTCATGGCTGTGTTAACGGTCGATAAGGCTTATCTGGTCAGGGTTCGGCCTATTTCCATAATGATCTACCACATGGCAAAAAAGTCGATACTGGTTTTTCCCACATGAAATTGCTGTGTGCCATGATTCTGAACCCTAGACCATTCACCACGTCTGGAGGACCCCGCCAAATCATCTCATCGCCACCCACCTGCACATGTGTGCAATCAGTGTTATTTGTGCACATATAAGTATGTTACGAATATACGTACTGTGTATATTTACTTAGGAATACATATTTATTTTTCTTGCGTTGCGCATCTGTGTTATATTTATTTTATTGCGTTCTTTTCAGTGTTTAAAGTGTAAGGCATTTTTATATAATTTTTACTTCATGTGGCCACTTGGTATTGATCACGCTACACAATATGCCCCAGTGCGATGTAAACAGAATATGTGCCATTATGTTGCCAACCTGTATATCACCTTCTAATCCAGAATAATGTGTTTTATATTTACCGGGTTTTTTTTATGGTGTCTTATGTTTGTTGTGGTTTTTTGTGTTCAAGAATGATGACATGCGCGGCTAGTAAACAAAAAAACAAATATTGCAGCCATTTATTAGAACTCTATATGTGTGCAATATTGTTATAAATATGTTCAGAGTAGTTTTGCATTTCACCGGAATATATTTTCTTAATATTATATTCACAAACGTACAGTATTGTGGACAGTAACAATACTGGAGAGAGTTATTATTATTCATAAGTGGTTTTTGAACGATGGACACAAGAAAAGTAACACAATGACCATGTACTCAGAAACAGCCCAAAAATAATAACTGTTCCTTTTATGTTAAATTTCTCATCCCAAAAATTCTGATTGGGTTCTATTAAAAAAGAGTTATTTAAATGACTGAGGATTTGCATTCCCCACGAAGCTTAACATCCATCAGAGACTACTCTCTTTCTAAACTCCACCTGATGCGTGGGCTTGCCCCAGTTTGACCACGTGCCAAAGCGCTACTACTTTCTGCTACAGTTTGCTCCTCATTTGCTGTACATTATAATATCAACTGGATATGTAGATTAACATTAACAAAATAAACATTGAAATACAAAACACGTTCGAATGAAACAGACAAAACACTATACGTGGTATGAGACAAATGATAACAGGATAACAATGCGCTATAAACTAAAGGAATGAAAACAACCAATCAATTTTTAATGCATATAACAAACATGGTGTAACTTAAACTTAGGTCCTGAACTCGCTTGTTCAGTTATTACAGGGTCTCTTTTGTGTTCTTCCACCTTATTGTGTCCCGGTTGTCATGAAGACCATCGACTGCTCTGCAACAGCATGACCTTGCACTTTCCCTGCGCTGATCGCTCTTGTTACAGGGTGCACGCCCTTCCCCTTGGCAGAGTACACAGCCATGCTGGAGTTGAGTAGCAGGCCACGTCCAGACAATATCTGTTAGGGTTAGGAACATGTGGTACATGTCAAATCCCCCACCCCCCTAAAAAATAACCAATTTGTTGGCCATCCAATGTCACTGGCAACAGCTGCAAATGCGGACCAGCCTGCATGACCGTATGTGGTACCACTGTTCCTGTAGCCCTGCCACATGATGCAGCACCGGCGGTTGCCCCTTCTTGCTAGGCAAATCCGTTGCTTTCACTGATGCCATTGCCGAGGCGGATGTTCTGCCAACGTGACCGCCGAAGGCACAGCTATCTTCCTGACTCTCTGCCCTCGCTGTTTCCTTCCTCGCTGCTGCTGTCCTCCTGTGGCGTGCTCCGATTGCGATTGCGACCGGGCTGAACAGCCACTGTAAACAAACTTTCACCTGCATTAACATTTATCTCTTGCAATTGTCCCAGCACCTGCTCATCTTGCACACACACTTGTATCCGTCCTCCTTGCTCTATTTGCTCTACTTGCTCTACTTGCTCTTACCCATCTTGCTCTACCTGCACTTGCATTCAAGGTGCTACATGTTTCCTGTGGACGTACTGATGCCGTGTAACTCCTGCGCATTATCCTCCACCCTCCTGCATCCTCCTGAAGTTCCAATTCACCTTCTGGCCTACCCCATTCCTGTTGGAGCTCGTCTGCCATTAGAGTCAGGAACAGAAATAAAAGCGAAATTACTGAAATGCTTGCTGGCGTAGTGGCCAGTGACCAATGAGAGAGAAGCTCGACACGCATGCACAGTAGGAGGGGATCCATATATATGGGATGGAATAGGAAGCAGGTAGGTTGCCAAAAAAACCCAAAGATGGAGCGGCCAAGCACAGCGAGTCGTTAATGTTCGCAGCGCTCTCTAAACTGCGCAATGCTTCCCAAGCATCCATACGGCGTCCTCTGGGCGTCCCGATGCTGCCATTGCCCTTGCCGATCCCTTCCTGTCGTCCTCACGCCATTGCTTTTACGATAGGCGAGAAAAATTACTGTTCAGGACTACTTCACAAAAAATGTAGAAAATTGTTTAAAAATTTTTGGTGGTAGATTTCCCCGCACGGGGTGGCGCCTCTTTAACGTGGACAAGATTTGGTGCAATGAACAATGTCACCACATTGGAAGCCATTTTGACTTCTGTGGGTTGCTGGAAGAGTGGTGAGAATTATTTTGGGGGCTGAGAATGTGAGGTTCAGGATGTGATTATACCTAGTTGGTGTCAGGTGCTGTCAAGGCTACTTCAGTGTAGTCATGGAATCCCTTAACCTCGGAGTTATGGGCCTTACGCCCGGAACAATCTCCTCGCCATAGAATCTGATGACCTCTGCCCCGTTGATTACTGCTGCAGATGAATGAAGCCATATGTTAAACAGTAGCCGGTCGGCCGACTATGTACCTTTGTTATCGTGGCAGTAAAACTGCCTAGACATTTAACACATGCATGCGTGGATTGTCGGGGTCAACCACACGCCCATATAGTTCGGACAATGCTTACTGGCACTTGCCACTATGGTGAAATTGTAAGAAATGCCTTACAACCTACAATGTATTACTTTGAAAACTGAAGCTTTCTGGGGCGATGATAATTCCAAGGAAGACGAGGTGGCTTGCCGGGTGGTGAAAAAGAAAAGAAGGTTCCAAGTTAAATTCCAATCTATTGCAGAGAATGACCATATTAAAATTTGAAGACCACCCAGTGCATGCAGGAAATTGCCAGAGCTGACGGCACACACTCCACCTCCTTCGGATTCTACTCGCTTACTAAACTCTCATTCTGAGGCGCAGGCTTGCCTCAGCTTGTCCGCACCAAAACGACACTACTTTCTGCTACAGCTTGCATCTCTCTTATTTTAAATCATGCTTTTTAACAGTGTAATGCCAAGTGCTCTCCTAGAGAGAGGTGTAAATTCATCGGAATAAATATGTCTGTTAACTGAGCGGCATTGTATTTATTTTCAATAGCAATATGTGTGTCAGGGGATGGGCCTTCATAATACCAGCTCAATCCAGTTTAATTCTTTTGCAAACTGACAGCAAGCTTTGTCCCGAACTTTACGGGTGTGTGGTTGGCCCTGGCAATCCACCTATGTGAGTGTTAATGACTAGTCACTTTTCATGCTAAGATCAACACTGGTGCGAGGTCGACCTACCAGCTACCATTTAACAAACAGCATTACTATTCTGGAGCAGTAATCAACAGGCAGAGGTCAACAACATCATCGGCGATGAGATAAGTCCATGTGTATGGCTCGCAACCCCGAGGTTAATAAATCCACCAACTACATCGACATCATCTCGACAGTGTCTGGCACATACCAGGTAACATCATTACCAGACCACACATTCGCCACCCCGAAAACTCTTATAACCCCTTTTTCAGCATCCCACTGGCATAAGTTTAGTGTAATTTGTTGGTCACATGACATGGCAATGGGATTTGGAGCTAGGGAGCAGGAAACCCACCACCATGATAGGCAATAGAGCTTTGCCTGCCCTGTGAGATAAACGTACGTCGCATGTCCTCCCAGGGCACTTCAGTGTTTGTACCAACAATGTAGTTTTTTTAATAGTTATTTTAAATCAGGATCCTTTTTGTTTCTTTAGCCGGGGAGTGAGCAGTCTCACAGTCCAGTCCATTTATATATAGCCGGGGCGTAAATTTACGTAATTTCCATGTAGGCAATTTGCCAGCTTTTTTTCAGTTATAGTGAGCACCCTACTTAAACAGTTGGCTCCTTGCTACTCTAGGGGTGTTAAGATGTGTTCGTGTTCCGATTGGGAGCAGGTGGTGAACAGGAACTGGTGATTTTCACTATTCCACGTTCGGTAGAGAGAACGATGTTGTGTTTGGGGTCGTATTGTCGACGGCCTATGGCGACTCAGGACACGTGGTCAATATGAGGGAGAGTTAATTTAATTGTCATGAAAATGTGTATGCTTGTTTATGCGGACCTGGCGCTCTGGAATTGCCGGTGGTCGCTACTGTGATAAGTAAGGCATAGGCCTTAAGTTAATTTTCGTAAAAATGTGTCTCATGCATGAAGTACTGGAATGCTACCTCAGGATGCATAGAGGCCTTCCCTAGGCAAAAGAAAAGTTCTTAAATGTTAATGAGTTATGTTAACTTTTGCAATGAAAGAAAATGCAACTTAAATTGAGGTGCCGAGAAGGGAAGCACTCAGCTTACCGTCTGTCCTGCCAGTTGTCTGGAATGCTGAAGTCTGACTAACAACATGGTGTCAGCTTCAGCGTATGTACCGCGCCAAAAGTTGATGAAACATCATAACGTCTGTGCCCCAGATATGGCTAAGAATTTGACGTCACGAGTATGCCACTGCACTTGAAGGGTGATATTAAATCAAATGATGCCTCAGGTGGCTGATACTCGATAGATTTTTACATGTACACTCTTATATTTATCATATTAAAATCGACGTGTGTTGTAATGGTTATAAATACAGAAATGCATATAGACGTGACGACACACAGATTTCATCACTAGGGGCAGAGCTAAACACGGTCTTCTGTTATATGTTATCTACTCTTTAAGTTGGAACTGGCGTTTACCATAGTAAATTGTGGTGCAATCACTGCTAAAAATGCCTGAAAAGGATCCTATTATTTAATGCAGCTAGGTAACCGCTCGCTACTCTACACTTCCTGTGGGAATATAATTCCCCATCTTTTGACACTACTTGGATTCATGTCGCTCTGCAGATTCGGCTACTGGGCCCGTCGCCATCGCGCACATCGGAAAGCTATGGGAATAAGCGGTGCCGCTTATCACAGTATTCCCTCCAATATCTTGACCTTAGCGCACCATGATATTTCTGATCTTGCCTAAAAACATTTGCTGCGTTGTGTCCCGGAAAGTTCTGATGTTGTTGTTGCTGCCTTTGTACGTGGTGCAATCAATCCCATGGCGCATGTCGCCATCGTGCAGCACTCATGTCATTGTGAGGCAGTTACACATGTGCTCTGAGGTAATGGCTGTATGCATTACATCTGCCAGGGTACTTTTGAGAATCAGTATCAAGGCTGCCCTGACTTCTGTTCTGGCAGTTTCGACGACAACCCCAGCACATCTTGCTCTTTTCAGTGCGGATAAAAACATTAATCTGGTGGCTTTTCTTGGTTATGAACGTTGTGATGGACTTGTCTGGTTGTTTTCCCTCTAAGGACAGCTTGCTTTGGGCCTGTAGCGATTGAAATAACCCTCGGAAGCAGAATTGGAACGATTGTTGGAACTCCTCCCACTGGAGCCTGTAATGATTATCAGGAAGTCACCAAGAGCTGGTTTCTTCTTGAATTTGTTCTCCGATACAGCTTGCCCATTTTCTCCTGCTGACTTCATACCTCGTAAGGTACTTTGCCGGCCACTGTGCTGTAGCCGGTCTTGTCGGTGTACTAGTTACGCCAACACCTGTAGTTTCACTGTGTGCTACCGGTACCTTATGTGGCATCATCACTCCTATGTAATTGTTGGGACACTGTATGACTGGTGGGAAATTTTGAAAGGGTGATGACATTGTTGGTAACATTGTGAGATACACAGGTGTGGGAAATGCATTAGGCATTGATGGATAATAGTGGGGCAATTGTTGGATTGGAATTGATTCACTGGTCACGGTTGGTGCAGGCAGTACAGGTTTGATTTACCTTGGCCACATGTGTCCATTCTTTGCTATTTTGCCTCCATACACTGTTACTATCCTTCTCCAGCACTGGACATGCCTGTACCTGTTATGTTATATCTGTCCCGTTCGACCATGACATTTGAACTATGAATTTTGACAGTGATTTGCATCTCGTGATCCCACTGATCCAGCAAGTTTACCGTGTTTGTTCGTGGTCCTCCTTCAACGAATATTGTTTGCGTTCTGTTTATGTCCTGCTGTTTGTTTGTTGCATTGCACCCCAGACTGACAAGTCCCACTTAAGTTTTCAAGTCCCTTGCATATAAACATTCTCAATGAAAGTTGATTTTGCACTCTGTATACAGTATCATAATAATGCCTTTACCACTGCATAGTAAAGTACCACAATAATTTAGGAAGTGATCATTTCGAAAATTTTGGCTTTCAACTTTTGCTTGTACAAATGTGTTCACTGTCCTTTGCAAAATATAATTGTCCATCTCACTTTCACAGTTGATCGTGATGGTGTTGATTGTTGGGCTTGACTGACGACGGCATTGCCAGTTGGTGTTGCCACCCAAATTCATGAATATGAGGTCCTGGGACATAGGGTATAAACATTCATTACACACACCACCGGTGCACTGTGGGTGATCCTGATAGCCATGCTTTGTTTGTCAACAAAGCCACGTGTGCAGTGCGGATGACCGGCTTGTGGAAGCATAGGTTTGGTGGAAGGGAGCACCCTCCCCGAGTGCGATGCGGCTGTCCCTGCTCAGCCCGATGTGGTGCAGGGGTCAACAACATGGCATGCTCAGCTGATTCGCAGCACTGTTCGTTAGCTGGCTGCCGGCGGCATGGGAAGAGTGCAATAGTTGGGGGAGGCGGAATCTCCTGCCTATCGTTTCTCCTTCTCTTTCTTTCTCCCAGCTCTTATTTCTGGTGGCGGTTCATGGAATGCGACATGGCGCACTCTCCCCAATTGTTGTCATGTGCCATGCCTCCTGGCATCTGGATGGTATCCTGAAGGTGTCATGCTGCTGCTTTTGCCCTTGATGATGTGTTCTCATCGTCCTCTCGTCTTTGTCGGGGGGAGTAATAAGATATAATTGTCTTAGATGCATAGTATTATGACAAAAAATTTGCAGAAAATTTTTGGTTGGAGAATTATGATAGTTAGATTCTTGAAGTTTTCACCACTTGCTTGGGCAAGCCAATAGAAGGCATGCTGTGGTGTGGAAATGGGTTGTATGTGGTTTCAAAGGCGTTGAAGTGTGAGGTCACACAAGAGGTTACTCTTGTGAGAGAAAAGTTAGCAGACTGGTAATGTGTCCCTGTGAAGCCAAGACAGTTAGGCAACAGTACCATTGGAGGGAGCGTGATATTTGTCTGTACAGCAGTGCAGCTTGTTCCCCTAGTTTGGCATGTGTCGGTGGGCTCATAGGCCAAACAACGTGCATCCAGGCAATAGCAGTGCCAATCCCTATACTGTATCAAGACACCACCTGCACGGCTACAAGTAGTAAAAAGTGTATAATGAAACTACAATTAGCACACTCTAGCATTCAGGCAACATTACATCATAACCACATAGCGTATCTCATAGGGGGGATAACTGTACATTGGTACAGTCACAAAGTAATGGCACTTCGTGCAAAGAGGTGCTGTTAATTCACAGGATGTTTTCCGATTGTCCAGCGACCTGTACACAAGTTAGAAGTGCATAATTTTGGGGGTTTTGTGGTATAGTTATGTTTCATCATTCGCGCAATCATCATTGCATAATCTCATTGTCTTGCACAATATTGTTACAAGGGCGGCGGCATTCCTGTGACATAATTAAAAACTTTGTTATTTTAGCTTTTAAAGGGTTGCTCTAATGTCGTTAATATATTTAGAATTAAGTTTAAAGTGAAAGGGGGAAGCTAAAGCACCAAATCACCATCATCATGAAATAAATGAGAGCATAATACACCAAGAATCCATTTCTGAACTTGCCCATGCTCTTCACGTGATCAACAGTGGATGGCATCGATTGTCTGACCCACGCAATCATCCGGTATTCATCTTTAAAGAGCATGCTCTCGCATGTCGCTTCGGTGCCTCAATTTTCGGGAATATTCATTTAGTTTATCAATAGCAATCAGTGCCTGTGACATCTTTTAAGCATAAAAGTACCGAAGCGCCGACTTCAAATAACTGTCGCAACTTAAAAACTTACACATGCACATCGATCTCATAACCTTATCGATTTTCAGCGTACCATATCGCCGAGCCCTATTTATTACATGTACGCATTATGTTACTCAGTGTTGTGCATCTAACATGAATAAATATGCCTGAGAGTATTACGAAAAATTATTCTATCTACTACCATTAACATAGCATCGGGCACAGCATCCTGATGTCCGAGCTGAATAAGTGTGTTGTATTACAGGCTCGGCGCCCAATGCCAGGTAAAAGCAGTGTCTTTGGAAACTTCTGTGTAAGGGGGCCTATACACTTGCACTATCATTGTGGTAAGAAGCACCTTTTCAAGTCAGTGCCGACAAGTGAACGATAAACACAGCAGCAAGCCTGTGACTTCAGGGAATCCCCCATGGCCGACGACCCACTCTCCATCATCATTTCATGCTCTCGTTTGAGCTGGCATGCTGGGAAAAACAACAGTTTGCGCCTTGTATAAACAAGTGGACGGGGAAAAATATAGTTTCTTTGAGGGCCGCACACATCAAAGAGATGCTAATATGGGGTGTTTACTAAATGGTGTCCGATTGGCTGATTACACGCCCTGCTGTTGCAGTGACATTTTGCAGAAAACTACTAATTACTACGACGTTTTGTGATGTGGATTATCAGGGCTATCCAAACGCCCATACTGATACAGTACAATTACTGTGATACATGCTCATGTTGAGTCCTGCTGGAAAACATTTATACTGATTGCAGGTATTGTTAGGGCCCATTCCCTTACACACCTTGCAGCAACCGAATGCAGTTACGCACTGATGAATTCTCAGTGCAATCATTCGGCTTGCATAACACTACTATCAGAGACACACTTAACACATGCTGAGATGAAATAAACCTGTTATTGCAGTAACACTGTAAAAAGCTACTTGAATCATGCAAAATACTTGCTGAGAACTTATGCTTCCCTGGGCGATGTAAACCACTGGGAAGTGAGCTTGGTGTACTGGGCGTTGGGAACGAAGTGGTTACTGAAGAATTATGCTATTGTAGTGAAGTGATAAATTAAAAAAATATGCATGCTGCCCGGTGTGCGGGAAACATGGAAATTGCGGTCACTCTATACTACCTTCTTGGACGTGAGATGCTTACTGAACTCCCACCCTGGTATGAAAGTGGGCAAAGATTGGCTTTCATGCCAAGGTGGGGACTACTTCCTGCATGGCACGTTAACTCCTACTCTATCTGTTGAAAACCTAATATTACATGATGTATTAAATTACATATTGACCCTGGATGATATACAAATACATAGTACTAGTGAAATGAATATGGTCACAGCATACAATGGAAATGAAAATACACATTTGCAGAGAACACAACACAACACTGGCATTATAATAGGAACAATTAAATAAACTCTTTATAGACAAGCAAATAAGAACTATGACTTCTTTACCAGTTAGCGCTTTACTCAGTGCTGTGTAAGATTCTCTTTTCATATCACTCCACCTTGCTGAGTCCTGCTACTCTCTTGGGCAGGAGCCTTTTACACTTCCCCGGCATACCCTAGGTTAACCTTGCTCTCGTTGTGCACTACAATCACAGTTTGCTCTGCACATCTGCAAAGTGTGCATCCCTGTTGCTGTGACAATAAAGTGCTTGGCTGGGAAAACGTTCTTTGGGGAAAGGGATCATGGCACACATCAATGGTGTTACACGTCAAGTGTTAACTGATTTGGTGGGTGTGGCATGCTGGTTGACTTGGCGTCTAGTGTGTCACATTTGAACTACTTGCTATATGTATCTTTCTATAAAATGTTCTCGAACTTACTGTGCATGCTGTTAAACTTATTACGAAACTGCAAAAGAAGACCTGAAATAATGTGGAAATGATAAGATGTACAAATGGTACATAACAGAAAACACTGTTTTAAACTTTTGCAAACTCTTTAGCATTACTGTGTTGTTTAAGAGGGCGTATCTGTTTGTCATGTACTTTTGTGTAACACAAATTTTCCTTTAGCCCTTTTTAATAAACAATTATGCTGTATTGGGTTCACTAGTATGGATGCACGCCACACTTATTACACTGCACTTCACACACGTTTTCTCCTTGCACTCTCTTACTTCTGCGTCTGCTTAATGTACATTGCACCATGCGAACTCATGCATATCTGGACAGAGTGAAGCTGATGGTATAATGTACTATTATGAGATTGGAAGGGAATGTTTATAATGATAATGATTTTGAATTTAGATTAATTTGCAAACATGCGTGTCTACGTGGTTGGTTTTTTGCCCTGAACTTAACTCACTTACAGCATATCATGTAGCCGACTTTTCTTCATTACATTACAAACATTTAAAATGCAGACATTAAATACAATGAAGAATATTTATTTTGAGAAAATTTAAGAATGCTGGCCTTATAGAGAAAACACTTTGATTCCTCGTGGAATAATTAGGTCAGCTTTCATTAATGATTAACCTGAAATATTTAAATATTAAGACACACATTACTAAATCAAGACCCCTTTAAAAAGATCCTACATTTAACATACACATTGAAACGAATAAATACCATTAAATATAAGTTTAAATTAATTCAGAATAATAGAATAACTCTCAAATTTCATACAGTAAGATACCTATAATGAATTTTGCCAAAGAAATCAGATTGAGAATTACTGCTTTGAAAACCTAATAATTTAACAGGGAGGGCACAACTAAATAAAATCTGCGTTCATAATACTACACGCCTTTTTGCAGACTAAGTTCAGATAGTCTCTCTCTTTTCCCGTAATTTAAAATTACTGTACTCGGTGTATAACACCAACCTTGAAATGGCCACTGTGAATGTTCATAAAGCATAGTCCATTTAAACATTTATCACAAAAGCGATTTTCATACTGCAACATCAAACTAAGCCTGACTTCCTTTTTAAAACAGTTTCTCGGACAAATCTGCCAGTTAAGCAATATTATCAAAATACTTTACTTAGATTGCTAAGCTGCAACTATACTTTAGGGTCATGCCATGGATAGGTCTTTCCTTGACAGCTTCGGGAAGCGATGGCGTCGGCATATTCAAAGCCGAATACGACAGGCATCACTGAAAATTCCACTCGAACGGAACATCTCCGTCCTTCCTCCACCCGGTTTCACGACGCTGACCATCCCCAGCTCTCCAGAGTCGTCACGTACACTGTTATAAAGGCAAAGACTTTGCCAAAAAGACAACGAATGGGAAGGGGGGGAACTTAACTGAAACGTCTGGCCATGTAAGATGTCTAGCCCTCGAAGAAGGACTCCTCAACCCTTTTACTTCCTCAGGAATTCACGATGCGACGTTGTATCCTCTCACAATCTTGCTGTAACAATCGCCTTAGCACATTCATCCTTGGTTACTTAAATATGTATTATTCAATCTAAGAGTAATAAACGAAACAATATTAATGGTTTTAGATACATTACTAAAATTCCTGTAGAAATCTTTAAAATAAGTCTATTGGTCATTTTAATTCTGATAAATTTTTAAGATTTTAAAACAAATTTGATATAAAAAATATATGAGTAAACACTTAAACTACTTAATTTGGTTAAGTCGTTTTTACAATGATAAATACAGATATTAATTATAAATATAAATATTATTTTATTCATTTTGTAAACACAATATCAGTTTTGACTTTATACTACAATTTCTGTGTAGTAAATGTGCTGCAATCGGCAAACTTATTTAGAAGCTTAGGAAAGAGATGCATATTGGAAGAGGTTAAAAAGAACGCTTAATGTGTTTTATAAACACCAAATTAATTTTTGCAATTATAATCTTATTAAAATATTCATTGTTTAGACTGCAGTTATTGTTGAAAAATGTAATTTTTTCCATTAATTTAGTTTAAAAAAAAAAACCGTATTTTCGTATTTAAAGACTTTTAAAAAAATGAAGCCAAACTCTTTGATAATTTAAAATTTACATGCATAAATTGTTCCTTCTTTTATTTTAGACTTTTTCCATTCTTTTCACTTTAATGTTAGACCGGAATTTTAATAATCCATGTAACTGGGTTTCCTTTTAGCGCTTTTCTCTGACCAATTAAGCTTCTCGTCTTTTAGTATATCTTTTGTGTTTTCTATTGGTGT
This sequence comes from Dryococelus australis, assembly GCA_029891345.1. Lineage (NCBI taxonomy): Eukaryota > Metazoa > Arthropoda > Insecta > Phasmatodea > Phasmatidae > Dryococelus > Dryococelus australis. The sequence continues at coordinate 36,544,744 of CM057006.1, forward strand.
TATTGGTGGAGAATGTCCATCACTGAAGGTTATATCCAATGGTAGCGTGCGTTGCGTAGGGCATTATTTGTGATGTTGAAGTCGTGAGTTGATGGCGTCTTTATGGATTAAATTTCTAAGTGTTCTGAATCTCACATTGTTTTAGTTAAATTAGTGTACTTTTTGCTTGAAACATTCTTGATTAAATTTATTTAGGATCTTGGCACTATGGGCGATAATATGGATCCAGCGAAAATGAAAGTTGTGGAGTTAAGAGCTGAATTATCTTCCAGGGGCTTAGATGCAAAAGGAAACAAAGCTGCGCTTGTTGACAGATTAAGAGAAGCTTTGGAAAAGGAAACTGGAAATGGTATGTAATTAATGTTTGTTTAGTATCCCATCAATTTACGTTTGTTATTGTCGCAGCAATTTGTTTTCTTGTGTTAGCATATACAGCCAAGCTTGTTTCCAGTGTTGTGTATTTTATGTTATACTCAGTGTATGTATCAAAAGAGTGAAAAAATGTAGGGTTTATGTAAGATTTTTAATAATGATATTGTAAGATACTATTATACGCAATTTTTACTTATTTTTATTTGCAAAACTGCCTTCCAATATACATTGGAGTTTAATATAATAGGCAATTTACTGTTACTTCTCGCTTTTCTGAAACCCTGCTTGAGTTCCAATTTTTGGTTGCCTATTACGTATCTTGCCCCCTACACGTAAACTTACACTGCCATGTGACTATATATATCTACATTTAGTCCATTCCCGATTGGAAGCGATTTATGAAAATTAACCTTTGAAGAAACACTCTTAGGCATAACATGCCACCTTTTTTTTTTTTTTTTTTTTTTTACAATAACCTGTATTCAACAAATATATAACACTTGTTCTGAATTATTGAATAAATGAACCTTTACCTTAATATCTTCTATAACTTGTAATATTTATTTATTTTTTAAATATGAGTTAACAACAGCGAGTGCAGCGATGTGTTGGCAATGACCGGTAAGTAGTTCACAGTTAAAATATTATTTTAACCTCGTTTTTTAGTATACTGTTTGTAAATCAAATGGTGCGTATTGAAATATTTACGTAGCCCCGATGGCAATACATTTCATTTTTACAGTTTAAAGTAACAGCGGAAAATATCTGTGTAAGCCGTAATGGTACAGTATTGTTTTATCGAGTGAGAAAGCAATTGAAACACTGCTGGCGAGAGTTGTCACACTTTTTCTGTTTCTTCTTCGCTTTCACACACTGGAAATTTCACTTTGCTATTAAGCAGAAAATATACATGTTTTCAATTGTAGCATATTTCATACTTATTACAGAAAGGTAATGATTTTTTAATGTGTAATTTACAGATGAAATGAGATTTTAATGTTTGAATACATATTTTAATATATTTAGATATGGCGGGGCAGTTACCTAGTGGAGTTGGCAGATGTGGTGAGCTATGACATGGCGTGTTGCTTTTTATCAAACGAAATGTAAATTATTCTTACTCCGAAAAATACTTCAAATTAATACATCACGTTTGTAGACGTGTTTTTTAAACCTACTTAGGCAAGTTACGATATTGCGATAAATCTATGTTTCCTTTGGCAGTAATAAATATACTGTGACGTGTGTTTCGTTAATGATTGTGTCTGTGAAATGGCGCGCCTTTGTGCATCGTGGTCGATACACTGGCCCTGTCTGATTTCAATTATTTGATTAGCACTATTTATACGTTTTAAATTTGAATGGTTTTTATGATGAAGTTATTTATTTACATCCACATCTGTTTATTTATCACAATGTTGTACTTGCTCTAAGGGGTTTGAAACACAGTCGTGTAACGTAATTTGCCACAATCCCTGAAGAAAAATACTAAGTCTAGCCCGATAAATTTCAATAAACCTATTAAACAGTAAGTAGCAATACATAGAAATATGAGTGGAATAAAAGTTATCGTAGGCTTATTTGTGTGCATGTTCACCGCTATCTTTTATATAGGACCCGTATGTGGAGGTGGAGGTGCAAGAACTGGATAAGGTGCAGAGAAAGGCAGCAAGATGGGTGAAGGATAGGTGAAGCAAGGGCAGGATGATGAGGAAGAAGGGAACTATAGGCCATCAGTGATGATGAAAGAAATGGGGTGGAGCTCATTGAAGGACAGGAGGAAAGTTGAACGGTTAGTCAGGATGTACAGGCTGGTGAATGAAGAGGGAGGATGGGGAGGGCTACACTGCAAGCTAAGTAAGGGGGTGTTTAGAGGAAGAGGAAACAACAGTGAGAAGCTTCAGAGGGTCTGGGAGGAGAACGGAGCGGGTAGGCAGTCCATGCTAGTGAGGTCTGTGAGGGAGTGGAATGTGTTGAGGGAGGAATTGGTATCTGTGAGAGGGGTTGGTAAATTCAGGAAGGGAGTGGAAAAGGAGTTGGTTGGGTGAAGGAGAGTTGAGAGAGCTCGCCACTGGGCGGTAGCCTAATTGCGAGTGTATGTATGTATGTATGAAAAAGTTTGTAAGACAAAAATTAGCAACATGAGTTGTGTGCTTGAATTTAATGTGCCTTTTTCACTGGTTGTTCCTTCGTTTTAATATTTATTCCAACTGAGGCCGTCCTTTTAGAGAAACTACCCAACACACATCAATAACAAAAGGATAAATACAATTTGTACAGCCCTTTACCTCGCAGTTGTAACAGTGTTAAACACGGTTAAACTACGTCTTGGAAAACAAATATGTTACTGTAAAATAAACGAAAAAACTGTCTTAAATTCAGGCATTTTTAAAACGTCATAAAGCTGACCTAAATAATGTTAAGATGCCTAAACTGTGAATATTCATACAGAATGGTTTGTGGAATATGACAGAATTCTTTGAAAAGATCTAAACAGTAAACAACACATTTGACAGGTATAAAAGAAGTCACACTTCAATGGTTATTTTTAGGTGTAGCGAAGGTATACGAACATATGTACACACACAGTGGAATGTAAACATTGATTTTGACAGATGCTACATGGCAGTCACATGGCATGTTTGTTTGCATTTGGTGGAAGGATACAAAATGGTTCTGCAAGTAGATATTTAGCAGGGCTCCGAGAAAGTTGCTTCCAATGGGGAATGGACTATACACGTGTTTTGTCTAACCACTGCTCTTTCTGAATACCGACCTAATGGATCCCTTTAGGCTCATCTACAATTGCCATACCGTACACAATGTTAGCCACATAAGAAACTGAATACCTGAAGGTTAAATGGCAAAAGTTCACAACTATGACTCTGCGAGACTTACATGGCGTGCAGAATGTGAACAATGGCCATCTCTGAGTACCTTGCGCCATGTTTTTAACGCCGGCGAATCAGAATGAAGAATGTCATAATAACCGTAGTAGTCAAATCATGTTTTGTAAGAATCGAAAGTGGAATGTATTTGACTTCGTATTCCTCCAGTGCAGGAAAGTGTTATATTTATTATTGTTTTGATTTTCCCATAGTGATACGTGGATACGTAAGTAAGTCTATTAATTCCATGTAATTTATAATCAAAACAAATAGCAAGGTATAGCTTTCCTTGGCGCCTATGTATATAGGTCACACAAAACTACCGCAAATTACGTCAAGGCCAGACTGAACCGAAGTTGGCTCTATCCTCCGTCCCTATCCCGCTTCCCGCACGACTCATCCCAGCTGCTAGGCTGCGAAGCACAGAACAAAAACTGCATATGTCCCATCCCCCTTCTTTTTCTTGTTACTGTATCCGCATGATGGTCGAGATTGTCTTTTCAGAATTCTCACTGTGAAGTAGTGTGTGTTAATGCAGCTAGGGATGTACGAAGTCAGACTCGTAGCTCCGACGTTGGGGTTGACAAATCTGTGAGGGAACTATTCTTTAGTTTGACATACACAGTATTTGTATACTGGAAGAATATTTTCCAATTTCCTTAACATACAAAAAGGTAATGTATCCTAGCTTTACGTAGTATCATTGGGCGCCAGACCTTGCACTGCGATATGAAAATGCAGCAAGGTCAACATACACTCAAGTTTACTGTGAAAATGCAAACTTGAAATCCTTTAAGAAAAGAGAAAGGCAAACCCTTTTAGTGTTAAGTTGGTTCCTTTGATAAACATACTACTCACATAAAGGCTGAACAAAACAACTACACAAGACACTTGGCAAATAATAAATCATGATCAAGCTCACACAAAACTCTGTAATTAAAATGAAAGCAACAAAACACAACACTACCAATACTATAACAATTTGAAGGATATTCAAATCAAATACTAAAATACAAAAAAAAAAAAAAAAAAAAACATACCAATGAACAATTTTTATCATCAGACAAGGATTCAACAGTGAGAAGAATATGGTATTAAGATATTTTAGTAAATTAGCACTGGCCCAGAATTGAGAAAAAGGCAAGTTAAATTTCAGCAGTGGCTGCCTCTCAAAACATTGCCAATAAAAGTTGACTAAATGGTATATTTATTGAAATGTCATTCACCAAACTAATATTATCTGTTCTTTAAATTTCAAAACTAAATTCAAATTAATGTTCAAAAATCTTATAAGTAGTCTGGCCAGCTGGTCATTCTGAGCATTAAATTCCTGGGACCACTGTTTTTTCAAGGCAGCGAGTTCAGTTTATTACACGTACGAAAATGTATTTTATAAAAAAAATATTCTTTCTAAACTTGCAATCATACAGTTCAAATCGAACTTTTTGATATAATACCTCAAGTTGTATAGCATTCACATCAATATGACAATAAAGGCCTCTTCTTAAGACCATGATTACAAATTACTGGCCTACGCATTTCTGGTACAAACATAATTTCTTCTAGAATGAGTTTTTCAGGTCTAGTGACAGTTTATTTATTTTTTGACAGATAATTCTCAAACTAGTCCGTCACGAAGTACAAAAATGGAAACTTAATTATTCGTAATATCAAACGTTTTTGTACATAGCAACCTACTACAAAGAGGTTGTCTGAAATGAATAAAACTTCACACTGTTCTTTTCATTTTGGTGTTATGTGGGACAGGCTAGCCTAAACGAAGTATACACATCTATAATTTTTGTCAGTGTCAAAATAAATTGAGAATTAATTTTATACTTAAATTTGCTATCAGATTACATATTAAAATTATTCAAAACACTGAGAGGGCTTTCGTTTACATTTATTATGACAGCAAAATAAAAATGAACTAAAATACTTATTCACAAGAAATATTGCTGTTAATAAACATTGTACTAACCTGTTGTAAACAAACAGCAAAATGAACACAAACATGTCTATAAACAAACTTGGAAATAAAGCTGTAATATTATCATCTCGCCCATGCCTCTCTTCAGACGTCCACTGCCAAGGGATACGACACTCGTGTTCACTGTTTGCATCCACACATCCCTTAGCTATGGAATTAGTTTGTCATGTGTTTATATTATTGTTTTTGTTTACATGGATTTCTCACGTGTGGTGTGACTGTGTTTACATGAATTTTGTGGATGAAAGCCTTTTTTTTATAGTGTTTGTGCTTTGGTGGTAGCCTCCCCACAGGTTTTTAAACTTTGTTTTATTTTTCATGTGATATTTATTTTCTTACCTTATTTCTTTATATAAATGTAAACGGAAGCCCCTAGATTATAAAAGGATGATACTAAAATGATTAATATTAATAGCCCATCTGAATTAACTTATTTAATTAAATTGGCATGTCACCTTAATGTATGTTTACATTTGGAATGTGTTAATTCGCTATTATGGCTATCTATTACGTTTATTTAATAACAGCATTGTTTGCTATGAGGATAGTATGAGTTTTCTCCAAGCATTACTGTTACCTGGCCTGGGTAGGCCTAAGAGGAATGTATGTTTTATCAGAAATTTCCTCTAGTGGCATCACTTAAGAGTTTTCAATTTCCTTCCTGTCCCTGATTTTTCTGATAGCTGATTTCTCCGAAGATGGAGGAGATTGATGTCCAACAATGTAATGTAGGATAGTTATCTGCATATAGAGAGGCGCCAGAGTGTGAATCAAGATAACAGCTGGTATATATGGTGACGCGTGTTCTATAGGGGAGGACTATCTTACAAGGTAGTACAGCATGTTGACTGCCCTGCCAAGCCATGGCTTAGCCTACCACGATGAACACTGTACCTTGAATTAGACCTCTGAGGTGTTGGTTTCAGTACAGCATTCTGCCACTTGGGGGCAGGTTTACGATGGGCCAGAGGGGAGTTAAACCCCAGAGTGAGGTGGATACAGGTTGCTTCCCATCCCGGGAGTGTGACCCGTCTCACTATTAGGGCCGCCAATATATGCAGGATGCCAGCGGTCCTGACTGGGTGTAAGGGGGAGGAGTTTATTCTAAGGGGACAATATGGATACGTAACTTGGCTGACGAGACTTTTAACTGGGCAGGTTGGTTGACATGATGGAACGTAGTCAGGGGAGGGGAATGTTATATGGACACTGGAGTCTGGTTGTTTCGGGAGTCGAACCCGGATTACTTTCCCCGTTGCTAGCTTGATGGTACAAAACTTCGGCAGAACCGTGCCCACTGGATGTTTCACTCAGATTCTCGGTCTAGATTTCAGTTTAACATCGCTAGTGGTTTTCTCCGGCTGGCTAGGGAGGTTGTCCTGGAGAATAGCCTTGTTTCCCATATCTAACAATTGTTCCTGGATCTCATAATCCGTAGTGGGATACCCCGGCCAATTACCATAAAGTAGATGATCAAGGGGAGACTAAATGTCTGGCGGAATGAAAGGGGAAATGGCTCGTGGTGTAAGATCACTATGAATAATTACTGGTTCGTCTACAGGCGTGGGTTGGGCGTTAGCTCGAGCAAGGGCATGGCGCTCTGTATGTGTCTCCTTGCAGGGCGCACCACCTAGGCTCGTGGGCTTTCTGGCACGATACATTTGATTCGGATTGCAGCTTACATATTCAGCCCTGGTGTGCACGTGGCTTGTAGATGGGGCGGAGTCGTCCGTAGAGCGTGCAGTCGTGCTGTGCAGCATTCTGGCATGCGTCAATGGGAAGAGGCTAGACTATGTTGGGACGTAAACTACACTGGTTGACGTCATCAGGTTTTGAGATGAGTGTTTGACTAAATTTGAGTTTGGGGTGGTTTTTTTTTTTTTTCCCTTTTGGACTGTAATCATTTTAACATAAACTGTAATCATTTGAGAACTATTTTCCTTGTGCGAGTGCAGTAATTAACATGCTGGGAACTAAAGTACAAACCATAGGCCGTTTGTTGAAGTTTCAAGAGTGCCCACCAAAAATTAAGAGCTAGTTGGGGAGTTAAGCAAATACAACAGACAGTCATGAAGTTAACCACAAGAGTTCTCACGAATTTGGTTGTTTGTGCATTGCAGTTTCGAGACGTGGTTAAATGGTATTACAGTAGGTTAATATCTCTAAATACATTTCTGCTTAGTTTATTTGTTGGGATCAGCGTTCATAAAATATCAGAATGCTAAAAATTTATTTAATGAAGCAGTTATGATTAGAGAGAGTACAATTTATTTGGTTCAAGTGAAGCACCCTGATTTAATAAATAAATAAAAAAAAAAAAAAATTGAACTAAGGCTATTTTGCTAGTTATTCTTGTAGAATTTGCTGAAGTAGTGTAATAAATTAATATGATTTATAATGTTGTATATTTGTATGTCCAAGGGTTTTTTCATGTCAATTACTTGTTTTAGTGAAATAATCTGTCTTGTGTGTTAATTTGTGCATGTTTTAAAGCTGCCATATTTCAGTGGCAATGTTCTTATTGGTGACTTGGATACTGGAAATTAATATGTTAATTTATACCAATATTTTCTGATCTAAGATTTGGTAACAAAATGGTAAAACTTTGTCATTCCCCCACTGCACATTCCAACGAGGAATTCTGTCACTAGTGTGACTGCATCTGATTCCCCTACTTCCCCTCTACTCGCTGGCGCCTAGCAGTGTGGTGTGCCTATTGGCTCTCGTTTATTTTATATTCATTAGCCTATGTCTTGTTTTATCTACAGTTCCCAGCCATTCCACATTACATGTACTATACTAGTTTTAATAAATTTAATTTCGTTGAATCTGCTGGTATAGAGATTGGTATAAATAAACTTCTCAATATTAGAGAGTTTACTCAACATTTACCACTCGTTATTACATCATAGAGAAATTGATGACCATATGTGGGGCCAATGATAGGTCCACACAGGTTGTGCTGAAAATAGTCGTAGTGCATAAATTGAACTTCAACATAATAACAAAAAATAAAATTATGTTTAAAATAATTTGTATAGGTTCATCAAACTTAAACTGTCCTATTTCTAAGAAATCTTTATTTCTATTTGCAGCCATCGCCAAACAAAAATTTGTCTGCAGTAAATTGTTGACATTTCACCGAGATCCCATACATAACACAAATAAAAAAATACAATTTCAGAGTAATAAAAAGTATGTTACAGCTAGCGCTACCTAAGCGTCCTCTAGCTGTAGCAGTATTCAGATATTTTTTCCATCCTTTCAATGTGGCCATTTCCACGGTGGATGCATGTACGAATGGGCATAGGAATGCATGAGCAATGGACGCATCCACTGAATTGGGAAACAGCCCATGACAATGTAAATGTGTGTTCTGTACTGAATGCATATATGTGCATGTTGTTGTAATACATTTTTTGTTCTTTTTAGAAATTCAGGAAACCAGTATAATGGAAACGTCTACTGAGGAAAGTTTTCATGAAGACCGAGAAGCTGAAGATCCCTCATTGTCTCATAGAGACAAGCGCCAGAAAATAGAGGAACCTGATGTGGCTGCACAGTCTCATGGTGAAAATGGTAATGTCAGAATCAAGGAAGAGCCAGATAGGTCAGATTATTATCCAAAGCAAGAGATGCAAGAGAGAGAACCAATGACTTTCATCAAAGAAGAAAAGCAACAATTGCAGGTATATGATTCATCTGAATAGCGTTTACAGCTTTGTCATGGTGCAGATCCATAAACTAAATTACTTAGTTTGCTGTTTATTAATAGTACAGTGTTTGACTGTGGAACATGTCTCTTTTTTTTACTAGGCCATACATCATCAGCCCTTTCAAGGTTATTTCTGCAGCATATCACTTAGGGCCATGTGCACAATTGACTTGTATTAATGTCTGGGAGTGTCCTCATTCTTAAATACCTACCTTTTGGACAATATTGCACTGACTGCTGTAAATTTACTGATGTTGTGAATATAAAGTGGTTTAAATAGTTGATATTTATATTAAAGTTCACTCTGACGACTGCATACAGGCACTTAGTTCTTAACATGTTGTGGTTGTTTCTGCAAAGCCATAGTCTTGTATAATTTTCCCCTTGGCTTGGCTGGATGACAGCTGCTTTGTTAGTCCGTTCGTTAGCTTGCGCTTCCTTGTTTTGTAGTACATCTTCATCAGTGAAGATGCAAAGTAGAATAATGTACAATTAAGAATGTGGGAACTAATGTACTCTACACAATTGGATAAAGTTGTTTGGTAATGCTGTAACATAGTAAAATTAATTTTCTCCTGCCTATAGGCTGCATTTGTAAAGTTTTTATTAATATATGTGTCTGGAATTTAACTGTTTCGTTTCCAGGCCTCCCTAAATTTATGTTTGGAAGTTTCTTCTCCTTATTTGGCAAGCATTCCTTCTGAATTATTAATAAAGTTATTTTAATGACTTGCCTACTTCTCTTGGAAATGCAGATGCCATCTATGTCAGTCTGGGTTGCTACAGGTCTACAAAACTTCGAAAAGGTATAGAAAAGTCTGGGAATTTGAAATGGACTGGGATCACCTGAAACTGTCTGAATATGGATGTAGGTGCTGGAAACTTAATATGCAGTATTGTTTAACTCTTGAACATTGTAATTGTTCTCAAAAAGACTTAATGTAATATTACAGATTATGAACTTGTTTATTTTTTCTTACTTTACGCTTGTTTTTTTGATAGCAGCTGTAGCCTGTATTTGTTTATTTACTCTACAGCACCTATTTATATATATGTATGTATTTATTTAAGTCCTGATCCAAGCTTGTTTACACTCGGAAATATTTTATTTTTCCACGACAGAATTTATGTTTGTGTAATAATTTAGTTATAATTTCACCATTTTTTGTATGAACACTTATACCATTTGAGCTCAGTCAGTTTTGGAAGGGACTCTTTCTTATACATATGTGGTATATGGGGATTATTAAGCATCTGAACGAGCTTAGACTAGCATTGTAACGTCACGGGAAGTGACGATTATGACAAATCCGTATGCTGTTTTTAAGAAGGTTGTGAACCCCGGACTTAAGCTTTGCTGCCATCATGTAATTCAGCAGACGTTCGTAAGCTGCAGTTATATGACTAATTTTGTGGTCTGCCAGCCTAATTTAGGTTAATTAGTCTGGCAGAGCTGAGTGTGAACTAGGTTTTTTTCTTAAGGCTTGATAAGAAGAGGTCTAATTAAAACCTAGCTTTGTAGTGCTCCGTTCAGAAGTACCAGCAGCTGGTCAGCTAAGTATTTGACTGAATCGTGATTGCTGTGTGTAGGGTTTCTCCTTAGTGTACTGAGCCTATCACTCCCTGAAATTTGTGTTTTTGTGTAATTTTTTTACAAACTTGATTCATCTATAAGTACTTGCATTAATTAAGTGCATTTCTCAGTGGTTCGAAGATGCAGAACTATCTCATGTCAAAATCTACCTGAGCATTTGCTGTGTTCTCTGACGGCCAAACATTTAAAGATTATATTTTTTCTGAGCCAATTTCGACGGACACTTAATTTTACCCATTAAAACTTATTGTCTTAGTCTCTAGTATTTTGGTTGTCCTATTATAACTAAATTTGCTTGAACAGTGAAACCAGGCGACATTGCACCGTTTTCAATACAATTTAAAGAACAAATAATTCTAATAAATTTTCCTCATCTTAATTTTACTACTGAGCTTTTATTCGTTAGAAGTTTATATGCTTTCGTAAAAGACTCTTTGACTGCTTGAAAATATAAATAAAAAAAATTTACTGTTGGTGTTTAGAAAAGGTTGCGTGAGGGAAAAGCAGTGTGAGGGAGAGAAAATGAAAATTATTTTTTTCTCCTTTTACCCTATTGTGCTCTACTGTCAGACTACCCTACATCAACTTTTATTCTCAATTAGTCTTTGATATCTTAAATTCAATTCATTTAGTTATGTACGGCGACGCCCTCATTAATGGATGGAGGGGAAGGAAGGGGAAATGGCGCATGCGCAGTTGCCACAGATGTCATTTGAGTCATTCGAACAAACTTAAAATACTTGAATGTGATATTGAAAAGATTGCAATTACGTGTGCATGGATAAAGCAGGTGTATGGGTGTGTTGTAGGAATGACTATTAATAGCATAGAGATTGTATGTGCCATGGTGCCACAAGACAAGAAATAAGGTTTCCACACAATAAAAGAAAAGATTCCAACTTTACAGCACTGCAAATAAACACTTGGACAAAATTAACACTGGTAAAGAAACTAACTACAATAAATTACAAGGTGTTGTGGTCTCCTTTAATTTGCATGACATTATTTTATCTTGAATGCTCTTTAGAAGAATGCAACCAAGTTGAAAAAAAAATGTATTAAATTTCCATTGTGGTTTTAGTGGTACTGAATCACCACTGGGAAGACACATGGGAAAGTTAAAATTTTGCATAAATTAAGAATATAATTTGGCCGAGACATAGTTAAAATGACTATGTGAAGCAACTGGACGTGGTCATCTTACAGTTTGCTGCATGATAGCCTGGGAAGATGGGCATTGTCGATGGTGTCATTCCCAGGGTCAGGAAAGTTTCATTTCTCCGGTAGCTTCGGTGACTTCAAAGCACTCAAAAAATAAGATTGTTGGGGTGCTTTGCGGATCTCTTCAAAGATCCACGCCCCCTAACAACTTTACAAATGTTCCCTGGTACCGCATACTGATATTTCCTACTTTAGGAAGAAATATGTCTGGCTTTGAAGTAAGTACCAATAGTGTCCGGAAACTTAAATCTAAAGCCTATCATAATAGGAGCTTAAATGTTGCCCTAGGCAACCAAATAAATAAACACAACAAAGAGAAGTTATCTAATTATTCCTATAAATGGAAGGATGTCTGTAACTTGTATTTACAGAAATTTAATATAAAAGTAAAACTTAACTAATTGGAAATATATAACTCAATTAAAAATTTATGTTAAAACAAAAATTAAAATTCTGTACCATAATAATTGCAAACAAAACTATATATAAGTATCCTGTAATATTATTATATTACAACTGGGATAACTTGAAACTGTCTGAAAATGGATACAGGTGTTGGAAACTTAGTATGCAGTATCTTTTAACTTTTGGACATTGAAAAATTCTCAAAAATACCTAATTATTACTGAACATTGGAAATGAACAAATTAATTGTGCATGCTTGTGTGTGTCCACGTGCATGTGCTTACACACACACACACACACACATGGAGAAGAGTGGAGGGATTTAAGCAGATCTTTACATTGAGGTCTTGGAGAGTCAATGAGGGTGAAGAGAGGTGATTATGGAGCAGTGCTAAAATACAAGGCTGGGGAAACGGGAGATCCCCGAGAAAACCTACCAACCAGTAGCATTGTCTGGCATGGTTCTCATGTGTGAAAATCTGGGAGCGACCCCGCTAGGAATTGATCCCAGTTCATGTAGGGGGTATGCGAGTAGTGGGACAACTAATTCATCGTAGCCCCACACACATGAAGAGAAGAGAGAAAAGGGAGTTGGGGTAGGATTGTGAGGTGGGCTACTACACCAAAAGAGAATAAACTTCTAAAGAATTGGCAGCTGCGTAATTCAGAATCCCCTGTCATTTTTCAATTGTTAGATAGCTAAATTTTTCAGTTTTGCAATTCAAAACTTTGCATGAAGCTCATTTTATAATTTTTAAATTTGGTCTTTTTATAAGGAAATTTAAATGGTAAAGGAGTACAGTGCATTGTGTAGTCTGTACTGTCCTACATTTAGTATTTAAAAACTAAGTTTTAGGTACTTTTAGTTTTTATTTTGAGCTTGTGAGCAATAAATGTTCAAAGTATAAATAAAATTAGGTTAATTTGAGTAATATTTATTCTGTCTTTTTTACCAGAGTGTTAAGTCCGAAGAAAAATATGAAAAAAAAGTGAAAGAAGAAGTGCAAATCAGTAACAATCTAAAGACGGAAGTGAAAACAGAGCCACAAACTTATGAAGAACGACGAGGGGAGAAGCGTCCACATTCTCCTCCCCGAAGCAATGTGTAAGTTTTGATACATATGCTGTATCTTGCCTTGTGACTGTAATGATTGGTGTTGCCATTTGTCATGGCTGTGGTTATGTCCATAGACTAGAACTCAATTTTTGTACTACCCGATTTTACTGTACACTTCAATGTGAGGGAACTATTCTTTAGTTTGATTTACACAGTATTTGTATACTGGAAGAATATTTCCCAACTTTTTTATCATACAAAAAAATGGACCCTAGATTTACATAGTATCATTGGGCACCAGCCCTCATACTGCGATATGAAAATGCAGCAAGGTCAACGTACACTCAAGTTTACGGTGAAAATGCAAACTTGAAATCATGGAAATAATTATTTAAGAAAAGAGAAAGGTAAACCCTTTGAGTGTTAAGTTGATTGCTTTGATAAACATACTACACTCACAAAGGCTGAGCAAAATAACTACACAAGACACTGGGCAAATAATATGTCATAATAAACTCTAATTAAAATTAAAGTAACACAACACTACCAACACTATAACATTTCAATGGGTATTCAGATCAGACACTAAAATTCAAAAACAAAAGATACCAATGAACAACTTTGATTATCAGACAAGGATTCAGAGAAGAATATTGTAGTAAGAATTTAGCACTGGCCCAGAGTTGAGAAAAAGGTTAGTTATAACAGTGTTCAAGAAAATTATTAACAGTGGTTTCCTGTCAAAACATTGCCATTAAAAGTTGACTAAGTGATTTATGTATTGGAATGTCATTCACCAAACTGATATTATCTGTTCTTTAAATTTTATAACAAAATTCAAATTAATCTTCAAAAATCTTATAAGTGGTCTGGTTAGCTTATCATTGTGAGCATCAAAAACTCCTGGGACCACCGAGTTTTCAAGGCAGCGAGTTCAGTTTATATCACTTATGAAAGTGTAGTTTTTAAAACATTACTTCTTTCCACTCTTTCAAAATCATACATTTCAAATCAAATTTAGCAGTAATAAAATGAATTATAAAGAAAGTTTTGAGATAATACCTCAAGTTATACTGTATTCACATCAATATGACAGTAAAGGCCTCTTCATAATATCCTGATTACAATTTACTGCCCTGCACATTCCTGATACAAACTTCATTTCTTCTAGAATGAGTTTTTTAAGACTTGTGACAGTTAATTCTCAAAACTAGTCCTTTATGAAGTACAAAAATGGAAACTTGATTATTCTTAGTATCAAACTTTTTTTATACATAGCAACCTATGTCAAAGAGGTTGTCTGAAATGTATTAAACTTCACACTGTTCTTTTCATTTTGGTGTTACGTGGGACAAGTTAGCCTAAACGAAGTAAACACATACCCAACGATCTTTGTCCAACAAGATAGGCAGAACAGCCATTGTACCGGGAATCATGTTGCGATGGTTACAGCCCCCTCCGCCTCAACCTATTCCCCTTTTAGGCATAAACGCTCACTTCAAGAATTGTCTTGATGCTGTGTAGTCCCTGTGAACTTGGTCAATTGGTTGGTTACTGGGTTATTTAGAGCAGAAGGTGATGCCAAAGTAACAAGTTGGATGTTCTCTCCTCAATAAGTACGTAGTTGAAAACTCCGGAGTTAGTGCTACTAGTTTTAGTTAGGAGTGTTAATTTTCTACTGTGGCAATATCTACTCATTATTGTCCATGCCAAACTGAATAAAATCCCTATTGGGTATGACTTGTGCGACAAGTATCCTCAGCCGTATCAAAATTACTGCTACCCAATTGAGCTACTAGCTGTATAACAGTCTTTTAGTGTGATGTGAGATGTGATTCATGGGTCTAGTTGCGATGAGGTGGGTGATGTGACAAGCACAGCCTCCGAACACATTTAAGGGTGAAGTAATTCAGTATGTTGGTCATATGAAAATTTATTTGAACTTACAAATGTTACTGCCAATTTGTAGTGAAGCTTGATGCCCTGTCTACTAGGCGTATGCCAGATGTAAGTGGGAGAGTATTTTTGTTTGGGTGCTAAGTCAGGCACACCCTTGATTCAGGGGGTTCATGTACCATTACTCTCTACGTGGGGCCGGTGCATTCCCTGTGTAGAGCACTGGCCTGGTAGCTGTTCGGCAGGGTCTTCCTTTTCAGGCTCTTAGCTATGGGCAGCTGGGTGACTGAGTTTGCTAGAGTTAGGGTTTGGTTCTGGCTAATTGACTGTGTGCAATGATGGTCCTGAGACGTGAATTTGTGTAGAGTGGTTTGAGTCGGTGGTGACAGAGCAACAGGCGTGAGATAGGCAGACTATTGGTTCTGTTGGCAGCTGTTCTGACTGATTATAATACTCAGGCGTGGAATGAACAGACATCGGAGTGCTTTAGGTTGATCGCTTGGAGAGAGTTGACCTACGTCGGCGACAAGGGCAGGGGTTGGCTTTGTCAAACATCCAGAGGAAATAAACACCCCGACTTAATCTTCTCCTTAAGACCACTCAGTCTGGAGTAAGGCATCTGGAGTCACACACCCCTCACGTCCGTGAGATGAAATACAGGGATTAGTGGTTCTCTACTGTGTAGAGCCATGTGAGCAGCTGCCAACAAACTGAATCCTAATCTTGGGTCTTTGCGCTAAGGCATGGTGAGCAGAGAAAATTGAGCCTCTGGCTACAGCTTGAGCACATGTGTGTTGGTTTTGTCAGAGTCTTCCCAGCGTAGGGGATGCCCCTTTCCCATACAAAGGTGCGATGGAAAGGGCCGAGCCCCAGACTGACAAATGAGTCCAGAAACTGCGTACCTGTGTAGGCTATGCCGTTATACCTACCGAAGTATGTAGAAACATTGGCTGGGTAAGTGCTAGTGGGTAGCATAGATGTGTACTGGCTCGTTTGAGAATCATTTCCTGGTATCACCTGTATTTTCTCTCAAGATGTCACCTGTGAAAGGTGATATGTCTACATGGAGGAACTCAAGGGTCCATTTCAAACAATGTTTAGTCCTTTTTACAGGAGTAAACACGTGATGTACTCCCTCCTGTATTCGTCGAGCTTGACGGGTAGCTAAGCTATGCAGTCCGGGTAGAGGCGACCCGTTTTTGAAATAGCATTTGGGGGGTGGGCAGTATAGTGCTGTGAGAAAAACTGTAAACTAATACAGACTCCTTATTGCATTGTTGCCCAGAAAGGGTCCCGGTGTCTATAGTGTATAGATTACTAATAGGCACGATGCTAGGAGAACTAAGCAAGGTGTTGACAGGAAGTCCAACATAAGAGTTCAGGCTGGTCAGATCCCCATCTGCTAGCGTAGTGGGAAAATGAAGACATGTCCTGAGTTGAATTCTGACTCCGTATTTATACTGTGCCGGGCGGCTGCTCGGCGCTGGTTGGCTGGCGTCTTGAAGGTGAGGGGTAGTCGCTGAGCGGGTGTGGCAAAAATCACAGCTCTCTGGCGTGAGATCGCCGTGCGGTTGGAAGGAGCCAGGCGAACAAAGAAACTTATTTGTGGTGCCATCTAGTGGTGTTAAGTAGTACTCACTGCCTTGAGGTGCATAGCTTCGCCTGGCCGGTGAATAATAAAATCTCAGCTGGCAGGAACGTCGATTCTTGCAGGGTCGCCAGTACAATCTTCTGACGTCACATCTGGTTAACAGTAATGCAAACTTTGTAGAAATAAGATGCGCTGCTGGCTAAGCTGATGAGATGAAGTCATCTAATTACCATTTTGGAAATTGCTTCATGCGTCAGTAGGAGGAACTAATAACTGAGTGTGCTCTCTTTGAATGGCACTTGCAGGATAAAGCGTTTAATATGCTCCTTCTAATTATGAATTTTATTTAGTGGAAATTTGTTGATAGCTGCTAATTGTGTAACATTTTTAAGCACAAATTGGTGCTTTGCAATTATAAGTTAAAACAGCTAATATGTCATTTTGAAGCTATATAAAGTACAGCTCGTCCCTAACGGATGGTTGGTTAGTGGCTGTCGACGGATAGTATCTACACCTGCTTTGGAGCAAATAAGCCCTTTCCTGTCTAAGTCATTTCACATCTGTAGTTGTGGTGGGTTCAATTGCATAAATGAAATGTATAGAACACTTTTTTACTCATTTATTTTCAATGGCCCAGTAATAACAATTCAATATAATGCAATGCAATACTTCAAAATTGAGTGATAATACATTATTTGAGGTTTCAATAGGACGTGCCTTTATAAAAATACTTTTACTGCAATTAAAATGTGGCATCAAATATTCTGTATCACAGACTCTTTTACAAGTATAATATTGTTACAAATTCCTGGCTGGAAAACCATTCAGTGCTTTATGTTTACACGCCCAAAAGCAATATAACGTGCTCGCTAAATAAAAGCTAAGAGCATGACCAAACTAGTACTTCTGAATTGCAAAAATATTTAATAGCCCACAAGTGCTTTTGACGCATTGAAGAATGATACCAAATTTGTCAATTTCCAAATTGACTGAGCTAAACAACCAGTTTACTACTCTTATTATATTATGACACCTAAAGTAAATTAAAATACTGAATCTGATGACACAATTATGGGCCTGCTAAACTTCAAAATACCAGGATATAACAAAATTTGCATTCCTTATGAACATTACATACACCGTGCCTCCACATTGCAGTGCTACAGTACATATAGAATCCAAAAATTTATTTTGAACAGAATGTACTCTATCATCAGTTACTCGTAATATCACCTTAATGTGGGGGTTTGCACAATGGCAATTCTTAACTGCCTTCAAAAAAATAAAAATATTCAAAGCATCTTTAAGTTTCATAAACTGGGCCAGACTAATGAGTGCAACCCTATTATACTCAACCTCTTTAAGGTTTTGACGATGTCAGAAAATTTCTCTTAACGACCTGAAATTAGATTTGAAATCAAGCTGTTATGACAAACAACTTTCACTCTTTGCAATTATTTTCATTTATGCCATCACATCTAGAAGAGCCCCTTGAAGGACGAGATAATTAAATAACACATTAAAACTTAAAATTAGAATTCATAGGTTTCAACAGTACGACAACCCAAAAATAACAGATGTTTCGACATTGCATGGGCCTTTCCAAAGCGCCTGCTTTAAAATTACAAAGGCAAGTTGTGGAAGGTCACGGTCCGCTACCAAACTTGTAAACAGTTGAGCGCAAGCAACTGGGGCGCAGCGCAGTGAAAGAACTATCAATGTGCGAGGCCTTAATTTATGAACACACATTACTGAAACTACGTCAAACAAAAATTTAGATGGTGCAGGCCTAAACATAAATTTTCACAAAACTCTACTATAATGCACACCCAGCTAAAAGCTATGCACACTCTACAAAAAAATACATTACAACTACCTTAATCGTACATTCTGTGGAAAATAAATATTAAAACATCCACAACTCACCGTAATATTCTTCCTCTACTGGCTCACAATAAAATATAATTTAGATATAAGAAACACCAGGCAAACACATTCACCATACCAATTCATTAAGAGTAGCCATGAAGTGAAGAAATTAATTGCTGCTCAGCACCTGTAGAATCGCATGTCCCCGATGAACCCTCAATGTGGAATTAATAGTCTTCCAAGGTAGCAGGGCGGAGGTCGGCAGAACAATAACTAACAAACAAGCAGGGGACTCACACACATCGAGAAACCTAATTAGACGTGTGTACCGCAGAGCGTGCGTGGTATTAATGGAAGCTGTGGTATTAATGGAAGCTGAATTAATTTACATGAGACTGCAGCTGCCGCCACGTCTCTGTAATCACAAGAAAAATGGTGTACTTTAACACCAGACCTGCCAACTCTTACAATTTTCCCATGTTTTTTATGGATTTTACGGGTACTCTCCATATCTTAAGATTTTCCTCTCGGCCAGATTCCAAATTCATGCAATAGAGGCGGCTGGGCTTTTAGCTGTTGGTCTGTAAAAGTGTAAGTTATATGTCGTATTTTCACGATAACTCAAGGTGTGGCCACTTAACCGGGAAATCGAGAAATATGGGGAAAAGCCATGAATTTTCTAGAGTGCCAGGAAATCCTTGAAAATGCCAGGAATTTTTCTGCGAGTCTGGAATGTGCATGTGCGAGAGATTTTTTCATGCGCATGCAGCAGTTGTTAAGATTCACTCTTATGTAGTCTTATTTTGTCTTGTTTTTCATTAAATAAAATTTTTAGGTGGTTTTTATGCTCCTGCAGTGCATTATTATGGTGACACTGGTGCCAGTAACTGTCAAGAAGTACATAAGTTCATTCCGCAAAAGAAGAAAATGGTTGCAGTTGCATTGAAGTGTATGTACCTGTCTGGGCGCAGCACATCGATCAATATCTTACCCAGCATGCATCCAGTCATATGACAACTGAACGTGGCACACGCTGACTGCGGCTAGACAAATGCCAATGTTGTTTGTTGTTTATAAAATACAATTCCATTTCAGTGTTTGAAAGTCATTGATATTGTCTCTTCACGCAAGTAATTTGCATTAAATAGTAAAAAATATTAAGTTCATACTACAGTTTTTTTTTTACGTAGCACGAAAGGTCCATTGATATGAAGCGTTTTCTATTTGTGGTCATAGGTTAGATGTTTTTAATATATTAACGTAATACCTACCATAATTTACATAGATAATAACGAGGTTTTGTAAACTTTGCCGGTGTGTTTGTACATCAACTGCACATATTTATTTCGTGGTCTGGGAGTTGAGCATTCCATGCGATGACGTCGGATTGGCACGAAGACAACTTATTATAAAGTTGATGGGTGTTAATATCTTGATTTTTTACATTTTTCTGCGGTAAAGTATGGGAATGAGCTTTCATTCAGGTGATACAAAACAAAGTATAAACAATTTTGGTAAGACAGTTTCACATCTTATTTCTAGGTTAGGTATGGCTAAGGCACCAAGTTTCTTCAGTGTGTTTTTGTAAACTGTTTGCCTTAATGTTTTATCTGCTTGCTTGTCTAGCAATAATAATAATGTAATTTTAATGTGAAATTACCACTTCCTGTATTTAGGTGTTATGTATCTGTTAGCAGTGGTAATTCATTTTTAAAAAATATCGGCAAACACTCGCACAAAGTTGTACTGTTATATTCGTGCACCAGTAGTAACAAAACAACAGTGTGCATGCCAACGTGTTAAATAACACGCCGTGGAGTTATGGATAAACGAAGATCTTTTAGGAGTATTTGAAGTGTGAAGAAGCGATTTTATAGCGATTTGCCTGAAATATGTCAGCTTTAGTTTGTCTTAATAGTCTGGTGCATACACATAATAATAACTGTAAGATGTGTGAAAAACAATACGTCCAAGTATTCAGTTATGCATATTCTGAGTAGTTTCCATTAATTCTGAAGTCGGAGAAAGGTGAACAGTATGCGTTTTGTAGTGTGTGTCGCTGTGACAAAACCATTTGTCATGGTGGGAAAAGTGACATTATAAATCATGTTAAAAGTGAATTTTTTATTTTTTTGAACGATTACCAGAATTTCGTGATCATATGCTAGATTTTGTAACTCAGGCAATGTGCTGAAAGTTTTGGAATATTTGGTAAATAGGCTTAGCTGAATTGAAAAAAAAAAAGTAATATGTGTCAGCCTACATGTAATATTATTGTGTTCTCAGTTGAAACATGAAGCTCAGAAGTAAGTATTGTATCTAGAAATAATTATGTTGATTTATTATCAAAATGTAAATCAATAATTTCGCATTTTCATAAAAATACCGGTAACAGCCGATGAACAAGAAAAAATTTATATGAAATGCTGCGATCCGATTACGCAATATTTTAAGCAGTCTTCAATCTTCTTGAGTTCAAACTTTACAATTTGGCAGGTCTGTAACACAGCAGGTTGCAGTTCAAATTATATTTTATTGGGTATATTTTCATGTGATCTTTTCTCAGACAGGGCACAACACTATGTCTTAAATTTCATGTCTTTTTCAAATGTTTTATGACCCGTTCAAAGGTGTCTTGCTGTTCAGTCAAAAAATTATAAAAGTTAAATGCTGTGCACACTGTTAGACAGATATCACCAAAATGGGGTAGGCTGCTTTAACAAGTCATGCTAAATTGACAAAGTACGCTGCTGCTGAAAATGGGTTTAAAAAAATGTTCTCGTTTTCATGTGTTCTTTCAGAGATACTAAAGATGTCACACCTACGATTCCAGTTACACCTAAGTGATGCAAATAGTTTGTATTTTAACGTCATCACCAAATTTTTTAGTTATTTACAGTGGCCTGCTTGAAATTGATATGTGGTAGCATTTGAATTGTGTGTTCATCTTACAAGATACAGTGCCAAGAAAACTTTGAATTTTATGGAGATTACCTGGAAAACCTGGGCACAATCAGGAATTAGAAATGGCATGTAGTGGCCCCCCTGTTGAGTCAAATTTGCCACTTCAGCCTGCACAAGTGTTTAAAAACAATATCTGCACCTGCAGTATTTAGTAAAAATTCAGTGATATTTAGTAAACCATTTATAACCCATATATTTTAAAGTGAGAAATAATGCCATTTGTTTCGTAGTTTTGTAGCTGTTGTGTTGTATCTACAGTAATGTTAATGCTTGTCTTGTGTGTTCTACTGTGCTATTTTTGTTCCAGGTATACTTTGTATAAAGATGATGAACCTGATTATGACGAGAAAGCAGTTATGCTATCTTGGTGTAAGTATATTCTGAAGTTGATATGTTGTCAATAATTAAAATTTAACTGTTCTTTCTAGTAATGCATTTTATAGCTGGTTGAGTGGAACATTCTAAAATTCATAGTTCACTATTTTACTCTGTCACTCCAACATTTACAACAGTACTGGTAATTTTTCCACTTTCTAATTCTTTCACCGTCATAGTCAAATTCTTGTGAATTGTCTGTTGTGGTGTCCTACATTATGTTCTTTTCACGTCCGTATACTGTAACTTCACTTTTGATTCCTCTATCGTCTCCAAAATCCTTTGTGATAACATCTTGGTGAAGTTCACAAAGTTGGCAGTGTGTTTTTTGGAGTTATTATAATTGATTGGTGTTCAGAGGACAGGCAACCATCTCCCCAACTTAACACAACTGTTACATATATGGCATGGATTATATGATGCATGATAATGTAAAAACAGTAACTTCTAATTGAGGCAGACTGAGTCTCCAATACCCAAAAATTGTGGACTATATTTCATTGTTTCTGGCGTATAAAGATTTTTTAAAAATTAAATATTAACTTTGTTCAATATGTAAATATTTTTCAAATTAAGCGGTACCTTTAAAAGTAAGAATATGTTGGTTCTATCATTTTTTCTGTTCTTGGTTCTTTACTAGCTTTTAAAAATCTGTTTTTGGTTCTGAATTATTTTTTATCTTTTTAGCTGCTTTAAGTACAATGTCAGTTAACATAAAAGTTTCAGGTTTTCCTCTAATTATAGGCTCTTCATGGTAAAGTGAGCACTTTTTAGGCCCTCCCAGCAGTCATTAACCACCAATAAATATGTCATTGCTGCCTCAGGCATTAAGTTTTGAGGGTGGTGAAATGTATACACTGAGTTTATTGGTCACATTGCAATGTTTATTAAAAAGCAGCATGAAGATGGAAATTGGATGAAAGGAAAAGTTTAGAAGGGTCTTAAAATTAAAAAGTGCTCACATTACTATGAACAGGCTATAGTAGTAAGGTACTTATACAGCAATACATCACACGAGAAAATTACAGTGCATGTTTTAAATTTTATACTTTGAATTAAATCAGAAAAACATCAGTAAGTTGTAGAATGTGTTCATTGATAAGATGCCATTTTGTGTAATATGTTGCCGTGGTTTTGCTTTCTCAAGTCACATTACCATCTGTGGAATAGTAATCCGCATTGTATATTCGTAAACATTGCAACAATGCAAAATTTCTGTCAAATGTTTTGTAGGGTAGAAATTAAGGCGGAATTTATTACGTTTGTACGGAATTGTGACTTAACAATATTTACAAGAATACAAGAATTCAGTATGGCCTGTACTTGAAATATTAGTTGTCCCTATTTTTTATATAAAAAAAAACTTCTGGTGCGGCCTATACAAGCCAAAATATGGTATTTCAGAAGTAGCTAACCAAACTATAATACGTATTTAACATCTACACTGTTCATATACAAAGAACGAGTTAAATTGTAACATTGGCAAATACCTAGTGTATAATTTACATTCCTTCAATGTAATTGAAAAGAGTCACCAGCACTAACAGTGCTCTGGTATGAAGATTTAACCTGGGTTTGTCACCCCTCCTTGAATGAAGGTGTTGCTAGTGGTTGTGGCTCTGCTGTTACTCTCCCCCAGCACTAGCCAGTGCTCGGCCAGTTGGAAAGCAACAGATTGCCTTCGAATGGGTGTATAAGAAAACTGAAGGGCTCCTGAATGGCTCCTGTTGTAAAAGCTAATTTGGTTATATAAAAAGTCCCGGTTCCTGTCAGTGGTGCACGTCATAAACTGTTCTAGCGGGTGAACAATAAGAATCTCTATGAAAGGAAAAGTATAGGAAACAAACTATGTTTATTGAGGAGTCAATAAACATTTGATGCATGCTACATGCTACCAAGCAGTAGAGTGCGAAAGCAAACTACGCTGGCCAGTTGTACGCGACCAGATTCTTGGTTGTCAAGGGGAAAGTTAGATCTAGTCAGTAAAATATATATTACTACTAAACTGTTCTCGTAAAGGTTTCTAGAGGAGACAAAGTGAATTTTATACGTGTTGATGAGCATGTTTGCTGGTTGTTGGGTTGACTGATAGTCGATGGTGAAGTAGGCACTGGGGGTGTACTCAACCTGAGCACTAGGTAGTGCTCAGGAGAGAAGAAACAAGATTGACTGCCCGAGCCAGAGAGCGTCCAGGTTTATATAGGTGAAGCTTGTAGCCAGACCAGCGTGGGCTGCGGGGAGGGCGAGCATCCTGCCCTGGTTGGCGTGGGAGTCAAAAAACTCTGGTTAGCAGTAATCAGTGTTACTGCTTCGTGCCTTTTCGGCAGCGCTTGGCCTTACCCGAGGTCCGGGCAGTGTATAAGTTCCTCTTACTTGGTAGAGTGGGCAGCCAAGAATTCATGTGTAAAATTTTCTCTACATATTTCTTATGTCTGTAGCAGTGGAAGTAGGAACCTTAGTAACGAGTTGTAATCAAAGTTGATTAGTAGTAGAAGTGTCACGCATTAGTAATTGAATTTTCTAGGTGTTCAATAGTATCATTGTTATAAATTGACATGTATGGTTAGTACATATCCATCATCTTGTTATAGGACTGAATCCATTAAGGCACCGATCATATTTCATAATTTATTTTGAAGCCCCAGTGACCTTTACTTCTAATTAAAGATCTTATTTATTCTTGGAATTATTGTGGGAACACAGTTTGTTCCAATGCCAAGAATTTTATATGTTAGTCCTTTTAGCAAAAATAAACTTTGATTTTTACCTTACCTTTACATCCTAGAGATAAATGACAAAGAAGTACAGTCAACTCTTAACTCTCAAATTCCTGGAATAATGACCCTCTTTCAATAACTTTTTTTTGGGGGGGGGGAGGGAACCATAAAACAATATTACCCTATCAAAATAACTAACCTTTTCTCGGAAACCATGAAAGGTCTTAGAATCTTAAGAGTTGACTGTACAATTAAATTCAAGTTAATGATCATCCTTAAGAAACTGAGTACTTTGTTAAATAAATCATGTTGCTGTTAGTATTTCCAATAACAGCTATGGTTAAATGTTAAGCAGTTAATATTCTTCCATGCGTTAAGAAATGTTTTCTGGAGTTTATTTTATTTTTTTACAGATGACTCTGATTTGAATTTGGTGATAGACAAAGAGAGTTTCTGTGTTGCCACACCAATGTATGAGCAAGGATTTGGATATGTGTGGGCAGGTGCCCGAGCTACATATGGTTTCAAGCAAGGAAAAGTTTTCTACGAAGTTAAGGTAACATAATTAGTATTTGTATGTTGAATAACTTTTAACGTGTGTTGGCAAAGTTTCTGGAAATGTTTTTATGTGGTGATTGTTTCATCAGATATAATCTTTATCTTTGTGATTTTTTTTATGTCAGACCCCATTTTTCCGATATTACCTATACTTTGCTGCCAATCCCGCAGATAGTGCCGATACAAATAATTTCAATTGTAATTTTTTATTGGGTCTGAACAACTTTAAAATGAGTACAGAGTCTCCAGGATGTGGAAAAATATGTCAGTAAATACAAAAAAAGTTACAATCCCGATATTTAGTGCATAAATTACATTTGTCTGCTTTATATATACGTACTATATATTTACTTTCATCATATCGCCATTATTTTTTGTTAGAGATGTTCATTTATGAAGTTCATATAGTTATGATTCTGCCTATGAACGTACATGAAACATTAACATTCTACCTTCCTACTAATTGATTTATGAATTGTGACGTGCTGCAAACAAAATATCGTTATACAATGTGGGAGCAATAGATCAGTATACAGTTGATGCGTGTGTGATAGAAAATGTACAACAATTACTATTATAGGTGTAAAAGAATTTTTTACATATGAATTTTATCTACCTCAAAAGCATATACCAGTGTTATAAGTTTAATTATATTTAAATTTACGAATTTCACCAAGTATGGCTTATACAGTGTTAAATATGTAGCAGCACCAAAGCCAGCCATATCAGTTTCCTTAATTTCAATTCGCCTGTTACTAAGAGAGAACGATAAAATCAAGAAAATAGTTCTTTGGTTGCAAATTTAAAATTCTTTGTGAAAACATGTCCCACAAGATAACCAAGTGTTGTAATTTCCATGATTATTAAATCATTTGGATTAATGAAATTATTTGGTTGGACCATGGCCAATTGTAACCGATACCTATATTGGTTTATCAGCTGATGTATCAGTATCAGTCCAGCTCAAATTCAGTCTAACTGGTTCTTCGTGATGAAGTGCTTAATATAATCATCTTGTTTCTATTTGTACCTCACTAAAGCAAATGTCTAATGTAAACAAGTGTGATTAATTTTTGGTGATTGTGGAATAGTAGTTTCTTGAAAATGAACTGCTGTGTTTTCTTTAAATTTTATTATTTTGTTGTGAAAATGTAGTATTTTTGCTACATTGTTTCACATTAGTAAACCTTTATCAGGCTAAGATTACTGTAAAACTAATTATTTGTATAATTATGGATTGCAGATATTGGAGAACTGTGATGTGTCTCATTTGGAAGATGAACCAAGCCCACATGTTGTGAGAGTTGGTTGGTCTGTAATTGGCACATCCATGCAGTTAGGTGAGTTGGTAGATATATATTTTTTGGATTGCGTATACAGCATGTTAAAGCCATGGTGTGAATTATATCTGTATTTGCTGACATACAAGGCATTATAAATTACTTATATGTGAAGATATAGTCCATTTCATATAAGTGGTCTCAAATTCGACAGATATTGTGACCAACCTACACCCTATGTAAACAGTAAATGCTCTCGCTCCTACAGTATTGTATCAGCTGATGAACTGCTGCAGGATCTGTGTTGTTAGGTTGGCTATTTTGATGATGTCTTTGGAAGAAAATAGTACTCGGAACTAAAAGTTGTAATTTAAAATTTAAATCATGTTTCTAAAGCAATATTAATTTTTTCTCCGCTATTAGTAACATGACTTTAAAAACATGTTCCGCATTTATGACAGAGTATCGACACTTCGAACAGTAAACGTTACCAGCCAATGGCTAGCCATGTTTATGTTTCCAGACCAGTGAAGAAAGTTGTGCAAGCACGTTTTTTGTCATTGTGTTTGTTACATGAATATCTTATTGGTGTTGTCGGAATATTTAATCAGTAGTTAATTATTTTTTATTTGCTTTCTCCAAACATAGTTGGTTGTAGGTACCATTGTAGTGCGTTTTGTTGAGCAAAATGTAATATTAACCGGTACGTTGTTAAACTGCTCACTCCACCATTTTCCTAACCGCCTCCCACAATGAAGCGACACAAATATAATTTCCGTATATAAGTTTAAGTTTTTTTGTATCAGGAAACTTGCGCAGTGTTGATTTTACTGAATGATTTTGCAAATAAATTATTTAATACTATTAACAAACAAACGTGATTTTAGCGATGTAAACTCGCAAGTATTGCCATAGAAAAACACCTGTTCAAGAGGTTACAACAGCAAGTTTACGTATTTTGTAAATGTATTTGTAAACCATTAATATAATTACTAAAATGCACGGGGCCTGAAAAATGCAGCACTTTCCACACTTTTGTAGAGAGTGAACAATATGTTTGACTACATCGTAAATTCGAGTGTAAGGTTAACCTTCGGTCAAAGTGTGTGCATGTATATATTGCTGCATCTGTACGAATATGAACAGCAACGCGTGTATCGCATTTTGTATTTTAATTATAGTTATAATTTTCAAAGTTAAATAATTTAAATTTTTTTTCCATACGAGAAAAATTTTCCACTGCTCCACCAAAACAATATGCAACTCAAAACGCCACACACTCATTCCGGAATCACATAGACCCGACCAACACAGCACAACACGACCAAAAATGCAACCTTGACACATTTCAATGTGACTACTTGAATTTACAGCACAACCGACACCACACACACTGCATTTAACGTAACTATTCATATGGCGCTGATAGGCTACGTTAGTCTCAAAGGTGGTGAACAGGACTGAAATTTGTAATACATAATGGTGACAAATTGGTATCACTAATGCATACATATGTAAAATTATTATTTTTAAGAGGTGGGTACAGTAATTTTCAATTTAATTTTCTTATAAGCTGCGTAATTACCATTGTAGGTAAAGCTTGCAATACAATTTCATTTTGCAATGTTGTACACTCTTGTGTCGTGTGCTGCATGACACAACGAATAATAGATATCATTTCTAATCCAAAATTGCTTGTCGGGTGACAGAATCGGTCGGG
Organism: Dryococelus australis; assembly: GCA_029891345.1. Classification (NCBI taxonomy): domain Eukaryota; kingdom Metazoa; phylum Arthropoda; class Insecta; order Phasmatodea; family Phasmatidae; genus Dryococelus; species Dryococelus australis. The sequence goes on from CM057006.1 coordinate 36,572,956, forward strand.
CTTGTGACAATCTATGAAGTATTTCATTGACTGTCTCGTGCACGCGGGGGCTATGTGTTTCCAGCATCGTAAGAACATCAGAATATTCCCATCTCATGAGAGACGATGAACTAAAGCCCCCACACACACTTTTCAACTTTTCCCTCGAAATGAAATAAAGATCAAATCCTAATTGGGCCCACATTTCATTGCTATGGACATTTCTCTGTGTTATTGTTGATTCAAACTCTTAACATTCAGGTTCTGGAGGGTTTCAAAATGTAAAGCTTGCTGGCCATACAAACTTGTATGTTGTATCACTCTTTTTTTTTTTTTTTTTTTTTTTTGAACGTATATAAAATTTGTCAAACTTGTTATGTAGGGATACTTGTTAACAAATAGATTTAAAGGTTTTTCCGGTTTTTAAAGGCTGTATTTGAACGTAAAGTAATGGCATGTAGGTTTCAACGTTGGAGTCTTTCATAAATGTTTTGAGCATTTTTGTTTTGCAAATTAAGAGCGCTCATATGTTTTTAACATACATTGTTAAGAATATTGTAAGAATAACGGAAAAATAATTCACATAAACAGGATTTACATTGAAAAGTCAACTTTTTTATATCAAGTAAATTACAACATGCTTATTAAACAAAATTCTTTGAATTTAAGCACCCAGTGAAGGTGCTCCAACATCATAAAGATGTGTCTCATGCATCAGCAGGAACTGCAACATTCCAATATTTATCGCCAAGGAAAATTAACTTTATGATGTTTTCAATCTTGGGTAGATGGAGCATCTTTTTGGTGTGTAAGTAACATGTTCGTTTGATATATTGTTACTGTGGGTCACATTTTCTTCTCTAGAGCGCTTGTGTAACATCTCTGAACTGAAATACAGTTTTTCCATTAGGTACCCGAGAACAGGGCTGTAATCACAATTTTGAGGAGGGAGGTTGTGTGACTGAACTTCAGTGTAAATATCAACACTGAGTTGGTCAGAAATAAGTTTCTATTTGCAGCATGACAATCTGATCACGTAGGTATTTGAGAAAAGTTATTAGATTATTTTGTATGTAGACCTGCAATACTTAACATTTGAGTTACTAAATGAGAGTTATTAAAATTACTAAAATTAAGTAACATTTGCTTAAATATTATTTTGTCTACCTACATACTTTAACATCCTGAGAAGAATTATAACCACCATAAAAGTATCATGCTGTACAGAGTTGTCATATCATACCACGAAACTGAATTATGTACTTTTAATGCAACAGTAGACTTGGTCTGTGTGTAAGAATGTATACTGTCTTTGGAAAAAAATGTGTTTGAGGGGGGGGGGGGGGTGGTATTTTATTTGTGCATTCCTGGGGGGGGGGGGGGGGGTCCTTGGTATTTGGTGCTTGTGGAAACCATGCTAAATTTTTATGTTTACAGGAACTTACTTCGGGTAAGTGTGGCAAGATTAGTTGTCATTAACATATTTAGTGTGTATTCAAAAACAGTCAAATATCTTTTATTCGTTTTACAGTCAAAATACAATTTCATTTTTGTGCATCCTGGTTACAAATTTCTTGCTAGGTAAAGAAATTATTAATTTATAGACTTATCATGTGAGCTGTTAGTCATTAACATAAAATATTTATAAACTAAAAAAATGGGATTGTTGCCAACCTGAAACTGTTTGAACAACACTTCACAGCTTCTAAAAATCATTTGGGAGGAGGTACATCCAGTTTGTTTACAAAAACAGGCGGTCATACATTGTTCGTTTACAAATACTGGCAGTCACGTGGTTTTTTTTTGCATAATCACATTTAATGACAGTTCAGCTGTGGCGGAAGGATACATAGCCACCCAGATGCCATCAGCACTACTTCCCTAGAAATGTCAAATTTGAGACCACGTATATGAAATGGACTATATAAATATTTCTGATTGGTAATCCAAAAATCGCTTGAAAGCTAAGTTGTCTGTTGTCACATTTTATGATACTAAAATTAAAAAAAAAAAGTGAGTTTCGTAGAGTGAAAGGTAACGTGTTCACAATTTCATTTGAAAACTCCACAAATGCATATTCTGTTATGAAATGTATTCAAGGTTGATAATATTTTATGCTGTCCACCATATTGATTACTCCTACATACAGTACCACATTTATCATCATAACTGTGTTATCTATTAATTAAGAAAAAATTTAATCTGTAAATAAATATGCATTAATTATTGAAAAAGATATTGATGTAATAAGCAATAAGATTACTGATGAACGAACGTACAGTGGAAACTATTCATCAGGCACGGGTGGATCGAAAGTCAGTGTTCACAGAAAATTTTTTGTGGTCCCGACATAATTCTTATGTATATTTTGAAGTATTTTTTGCCGAGCTGAAAATTTAATTTTTACGGCATCGATCAAACAAGAATTTATGTAGCATCGCCAAAAATTACATTCTTCGATTATTAGACAACGAAATATTAACAAAGAAGTCTAAATATCAACTGTAGTCACCATGGCGTACAAATTCGGTTTACAGTACATTATGTACACGTGCACTAGTAATACTAATAGATAGCACAAATAAAACAAATTTTCAGCACACGTTTTCGCTTGTGTCTTAACGCCCTGTGTTTAGTCCTATTTATGTAATTTGCCACTTTCGAAATAACCTGTGGTGGTTTTAGTCACAATGTTGCACTTAACTCGTACTTTGTGAAAAAAGGTAATAATAAACAATAGACGTCTCAGACTACACATGTATTTAGAGAGCACAAAACTAAAAACAAATGAAAACAGTGGAAATACAGTAGATATATGTATGAAATATGTTATGTAGATGTTTTATTGGGCTTTGAGCAAGCAGTCGCAATGCTTACGGTGGCAGCCACGTTTGTAGTGACTAGCAGAGCAACCACAAGAAACAGTGATGCCTTATTTTCGAGATATCTGTACACGATGTCTTGTTGTCAACAACACTCGCAAGTTTTTCACTTGAATATTTTGTCATGAAAATTACTAATGCACGTACGTATATGTTACTCTAATAAATATGGCCGGAAAATTAACAAAAAAAAAGCAAAGAAACATTAAATTGACTTCTACTCATCAGTACGAACCACTTAGCCGTACACTCAACAGTTTGGTTAGCAGTACAACCTACGAGACATCAGAACTTGTACTGTTTACCCATGGCAAGTAGACTTGCGCTCCACACTTGAAGAATTGTACTGTTCACCGGCCGAGTCACAGAGACTATGCTTCAAGGTCATTGAGTAATATAGCGCACTGCCAGGTGGCACTACTAGTATGATCGCAGAGACATGCAGTAGTTGGATCCTGAGCCGGCCAGTGACGTCGCGCCTAGAAGATCTAATGCAGCCATCCCCTCCACCAAAATCAAGGGCGAGCCAGGAAGAATATAAATACTGGGGTTCGGCCTTTTAAATGCAGTCTGCCCTGTTCCTTGACCTCGCTTCTGGTGCCAAAGTCCAAGTCTTGAGCATCCCTCTTCGCCTTGAAGATCATCGCCAGTTTACGTCACCAAACCCTTAGAAACGTTCTGGCCCCTTCAGGAAACATCCCGTTAGTTACACACCCCTCTAGCCTAGGAATAGGTTGGCCTTCACCTGACAAGTGTAACTAACTTCTGTTAAGCTCTTGTTGATAAAAGATAGTGCATAACCACCTTGTTTATTTCCGTACCACAATAACCAAGTTTTATTCCACTTACGGATATATGGATATCTTTCTCGCAGCCTAGAACCCCTCCTCATAGACATCAGACCTATCGGAGGGACAGCAGATGACCAGGAAATCTATTCAAATTGCCAAATGTCCTATAGAGAAACACACACACAACACCTTTGATGGTCACCCTTTCTGTGCACCCCGGTGTACGTAACAGTAGAGCCCTGATGCAGAGGTACTCTTCCCCTTGGAGTTAGCTTGTCAGTCAAGGATTTGCTCTTTTCGTCGCGCTTCTGGTGCAGGAAGGAGTACTTCCTCAGGTCTTAGGAGACTGGACCTTCAGGGGAACTCACCTATGTATCAGGGCCGTCGGCCAGTGATACCTGACCCTCAGCACCCACTGCACGCCTTGTGTGGGATACTAAGATAGGGAGATAGCATGGATTGGCAGAGACGGTACGTGGGAGTACACATGAGTAGGACCACCACGCAACCTGCTCCACCTCTACCAGTCTGGTTTTGGTAACTTCTCATGCTGTTCTCCCATCAAAGCTGTATACATAAGAGGATAGAAAAGGACAGACACTATCTCTTAAGTACCAGCAGGAGCTTGGCCACCTCCAGGCCGAACTCGTGCATTTCCGTCCCCAGGAGAGAGCGCAAGCCATTCACCGCCTAGAGGCCTGCATCACCATAACCAGCACAAGAACTCCTCACACCACCCATCAAACAAGACGGAGAAACTCACCTGGTTTTCATAGCATATCTGAGTGGCCAAGATACTTCATATGGGATAGCTAACCCGTGGTTTTGGGGGATTGCAATTACTGAACTCACCCCGGCGACAACCAGCACCCACAATCACTTGCTTGCCTACGCTCCTCCGTCTGAACCACCACAGGTCTAGCAACCATCATTGGTCACCCATCGCCCAGGAAATCGGTTAAGTGTGGTCCCACTTAAACGGAGAATCGTACTAGCTGTGCCAGATTTTGTACCCTGCCAGAATGCCACGCAGCAATTACTGTATGCTGGTTGGGTTTTCCAGTTCCACGAAACGACTAGAGATGAGATTAACTACACCCCGGGTACGCCTACCCTAGCACCCACCATAAACACGTAGAGCCATGACGTACCTCAGTTACCCACAGGACATCAATCGTCAAGAGGTTTTCCTGGCACCCGTGTGACAACCTTAATTATAGTGCCTAATTAAGCAGACCCAGGTCAGCGCGACTTTGAGAGGAGTGCCCTAGCCGGGAGTGAAACCACTAAGAACTAAGACTTCGGGAAGTCTTGAAACAACCCGTGGCGCTCAAGAAACATAGCAATTGCGTCTGACAGGAACATGAACAAACAAGAACAAGCCAGAGAAGCTTTAATTTTGTCTGTCTATGCTGAGCAGACAGTGCGATTCACCAACGGACTGGAATACCGGTGCGAGGAATGTCAGGCCAGACAAGCATTTTTCTGTAGCTGGATAACATGCCCCGGATGCTGAACACACGTAGTATGCTGTATACTATGTGCAGAACCATATCATCGCAGCTGCATTGGGTGGCCAAATGAAAGAGTAACCAGACCCGGCATGGTCTACCACGGCAATGTTTATCGGCTTGCTGCAGAATGCCGACCGCACAGCCTAGGGCCAGCCACCCATACCAGCACCACACTATACACAGGGGAACCCCAAATCCCGGAATTTGCTGGACGCCTGCATGATGACCCGCTTGTACTCATAGCGGAATGTGAGAAAGAATTCAGAGAGAACTATGTTCCGCCCAGGCAGTGGGTAAGCTGAGCACAGGCAAGACTCAAGGGCAAAGCACTTGAATGGTGGAACCAAGTACCGTGAAATTGTCCCTGAATGGAGTCAGTTGAGGAGCCGACTTGCCACTCAATTCACTGGAGAAGTACTGCTCACGGTAGAAAAGTTAGTAGTGGGCAAGGGAAACCGAGCGCAAATTTAAAGCACAAGCGATCCTAGACCAACCAGAAATCAGCAAGCTCTTTAAGACAGAAAAGCCATCTGAACCTAGACTGAAATTAATTCCCCCAGTGGCACAAGCCCCCCCACCCGCCACACACATTCGCACATGTGCCAGAGCTACTGAAGAGCTGGTACTGCCCAGAATTTTATTTTCACAAGGATTGCCCACAACGGACACCACAACAAGGCCAAACAGGGGAAGGGGATGCAACCCATATAGCAGACACTACTCGACAAACAACTGATAAAAAAAAATACTGCAGGTGGGAAATGTGACCATCGGGCGAAAAGGGCCAACCCCGCCAGACAGCAGTTCTCGTCCTACTCAACTCTGCCACCACTGGCAATTTTGTGAGCAGGAAACCTACTAACCTCCAAGCAAAGAGCATCAAGCCGCCCACAAATGCATACTGTGAGGATAGCAAAAGGAGAATGCACCGTACCAGTTGAGGGATGGACTACTCTCACAGTCTAGCTATACAAACTCTAAACCCGCAGAATTCGTCATCTCTCCAGACCACCCATACAACCACCACACGCAGTAATACTTGGGCACCCTTGGCTCCACCAACAACATTGCATAATGGACCACAGCCAACGCAAGATATACCTGGGTGACAAACACCTGGTGACCATCAACTGGGAACACATCCAGACGCTATCAGTCCGCCAACCCTTAAGGAAGAAGAAATCAACCATCATCTTCCACGTGCACAGTTCCAAGGATTGAAGGAAGTTCTCAAAGAACATGTCGGTGCTTTTGGACGTGGAGTAACCCTTTGCCAAACCAGATCAATTCAGCATGAAATATGGCTGAACACCGATACGCCCATCTACAACAGACCCTACAGGATATCCGCCAGATGACGCCCACTAATAATGGAGCAAGCCGAGGAGATGAAACAACAGGGAATCGTGGAGTCCCCAAGAACAGCCAACTGAGATTTTATGTAAACTACAAATTCTGAACACTGCTACTCACCCCATAGCTCCTCCAGCTATTAACTTGTCACACACCTTGTGTGATTTCAGGGAAGCATAAATCTTTAATACCCTCAACATGCAGTCTGGGTACTGGCAGATCACTGTACATCCGGACAGCAGAAAATACATAGTCTTCACACCAGAGGGAGAGACCCTCTAATTTCGAGTCCTGCATTTCAGCCTTAAGAATGCTCCTGCAACATTCCAGCAGCTTATGTCCACAGAGGTACTAACAACAGGATATGTAGGCCAATTCTGTTTTACCTACCTTGTTGGCGTCATATGCTCACTGTTACGGCAAATTCAACACTACTAAAATTAAACTGCCGTTAGTGGACTGTATAACCAATTCCAGCAATAAAAACGACCGACTGGTGGCAGCTGCACACAACTCAACTTACCACCATGATATCCAAAATGAAAACTGCTCTTCTTGTAGCTCAGGACTGCCAACCCTTGAGACAGCATTGACAAATGAAGAATGTGCACCAAGGCAGGTGTGAGGGAAATTTAAAAAGAGTCCCTCGAAAGTATAAAGGGGTCAGTAAAATACACCACATAAGTTTTGCGGTTAAATTATTGCTGGTCTAAAATTCTATTAAATTCATATTTACAAAGTCGCAAGTCCAAACATACCGCCCACCTTGAAATATAGAGAATTTCAATTAAATTAGCACTGTTTAGTTAAATAGCACAATTTAACAATTGAATGCTTGAATACTCCATTGGCAGTATGCATTGTAGCAACTCGCACAATACCATCTCCTTCTGGGCGAAGTTTTTCCACACATACAAGATACCACTGCAGAGGAGGTATTCTGTCATTTTTAATCAACACAAGTTGATTGGGAGCGATGCTTGCTCCTGGCTTCAGCCACTTCGAGCATTTCTGGAGAGTATGGAGGTACTCCCGGTGCTAACGCTGCCAGAAGTCCTGTCTTGATGCAGCCGCTCGATCATCTGCCAGCGCTGAAGCCTGGTTAGACTCACATTTTCATGTTTAGGTTCTGGCAGAATGACAAGAGGCTCAGATGTCGGGAAGTAAGGGTGACAAAATCATCGGGGTCCAAACTTAGAGGACACAAGGGTTTGGCATCCAGGGGATTGGCAATGGGACAGCCCATCCACTGAAATGCCTCGTCCAGAAGATGTCCGTTTAGCTTGCCTTAGCCCGGACAGACAACGCCAGAGAGTCACGAGGCATACATCCATAGAAAGTACCTGCCACCTCGTGCTGGCATCCGAGCTTTCAGTATGGGCCAATCAGTACTCCTACGCACCCACCTACTTAACAAAGCCAACGGTCAATTTAGTGCGGGTTTGGCAAAAAAAAGGGAGGGCCCATATCAGATTGTAGGGCACCAGGAAAATGTATAATGGGGAGAAGACTACCAAGGGCATATTCAAAGTATTACCGGAGGACAAATATGGCACTTCCCAAGGGACGTCCTTGACCCACAGGTCAACAGCCCTGCATCAGTGACCTCCGAACTACTAGAGACATAGACAGCCCAGCGCCAACCACCACTTCAGAAGCCCGATCGCATCCTCCCGAAATCCTGAGGTCGAATTTAGCGTCAGCTGAGGAGCCTGACTGTCCATTCCAACTAGAGTGGAATTCTCGCAACCAAGAGCGGCAGAATCTGTCCGGACACTGCCCTCAACACCAACAGACATCAACCAAAAGATACCGACGCGAAGATGGAGGTGGATGCAAAGCACGAGTGTGATCTCTTAGCGAAGCCCATTGGACTTAGCCACGTAGTGCCCGGCCACCGCCGAGCCCAATGCTGAATAAACGTGTAGCTTAGGAGGGGTAATCTTCCTGGTCACCCCGGGTGATGCTTGGCACAGCCTGCACGACTTCGTTCCCTCTCTTACATGGCTGGTGAGGTGCGAGATGGTTGTCTAGCAACCAGCATGGAATTCTTGCACCTTCCCTCTTGTTGGCTGAGTGGGTGGGGGTAAAACTAGCCTGTGGAAGGGTGTTCGCAGATTCCACCTCTCGTTCTTCTCTCTTCAGCGGCAAATGTACATTGATGTGCACTTTGCAAATCGGCCACATTTTTCCCCCTCTTGAACACAGCCTTATAACGTCATTGACGCTGTTTGTATTTACCGAGATTGGCTAATGGGAAGTTTTAATTGAGTGCAAGTCCATTTCCAATGACTTCTTGTGGGAAAATTAGATAAAATGTCATTTAAATCTTGATTTATATCAATCGGTGCACATTTTATAAATAATCTGATATCCTCAAAGGGCATATCAGATACCTTGTCAGATAATGCATAAGCTCTAGGCCCAAGTTCCATGTTATTCACTGCAAGTGCAATGTAGTTTTTATTTTATTTTTTTAATAGGTAAAATATTGTTTATCTCGTTACAACCATGAGGAGGCAAGGAATGTACACTAATCCGCCTTCCTATATTCCCTGTCGAGTCTTCTGGTGCCATATCTCTGGTGGGCAGTGTAAAGCAAACATTGCCAAGAACAAAAAAGAATGTACAGTGGAACTTCTATCCATAAAATTTCAGGGGACTGCCCTAAAAATTCTATAGCTGTGGACTAGATGTATTAGTGATCCAAAAAAAACCTTATTAATCTTGTTGTTCAACGTTTTGATATACTTATGTTAGGTGGACAGATAGCTGCATCGCACTTGCTCGCAGAAGTCCTGACCAACCATCACTGTCTATATCACTTAAATCTTCAGCTCACCGCCACCTACAGCAGAACTTCAGAAGTCCTCCCCCTGGGAAACCTTCCAGAAGTCAACTACTACCTTAGCCGCTTGCCCTGGCTAGCTGCGGCTACCGTACACTCCTTTCAGGATGTGGACACCTTTAAACCCCATCAGTTCACACGTACACAGTTTGACAGACAGTTTTCATTAGCTGCCTAGTTGAAACTGCCCCCAGCTAGATTAGAACCAGGTTCGCTTCACCATGGCTGATCTCTGTGACTTTCTAAAATAAACTAATTTTGTTTGCATTTCATCCTTTTTCACATTTTGTCGCACAATTTATGTAACCTTGTTGGTAGTATATAAATGTAATAAACAGAAAAATACTGAACACTTATCTCCAAAATGGTAGCCAAATTAATTTCCCTTCGCCACTAGGTTATGCGGCTAAGACACAGAGTACGTCCCATAGATTCGTATGTCTATGGTATTACCAAATGATTTCTTTTTTCCGGTTGAGTTTTATGTAAATGTTTTTAGAATTATCAAGGTTATGTTAGGATAACTTGTATCTGGTGCCATTTTAGTTTTGTTATGGCGAAGTAGTAAGGTTCTGTTTATTTTATTGGTGGGGTGGGGAACTTAATTTTATCACATTTATCATCTTTTGTGATAGGTGTTGGTTTTCGTGGCTCTTCTTGTGAGACAGTAGCAATTTTTACTGTTCATTATTTTGATGATGCAGTGGAAAATTTTGCTCATACGGAAATAACATTCAAATTACTATAACTCGAAAGTTGTAACTTCACCGGAAGAACACAACGTGATATATGCGTGATGCTATTCGTACGAATGTGAGAATTACACAAAAAACATTTTTATGAAAGTTAAACACATGATTTTTTTTTTTTATCTACACTAGAATCATTGAAATGGGTATGGCTTCCAGTCAGCAATGTGTACACTGAAAGGAGTTTCTTAATATCTGAGAATATGATTGACAAAAGAACCAATCTTAAGCCAACTAATCTGGTAGTAATTTATGACTGGGCTTTCATTTTCCAATTAAGTGTATGCCACTTTATTTTTGTGCCATCACTAAGTAGCCAAAGTTTGCTGAAGTATAAAATATGTGCGAGTACTTGCACTTTGATCATATATATATTTTTTTACAGGAACATTTATTCTTGGCCCAATTTCATCAAAATTGATTAAAAATTCACTAAAACCAGTCAGAACATTGGCGACATCTGTCAAGAAATTTTACCACTAACATGTGTGTATCTTTTAGTATTACTTGTGCATGTTACATAATGTACTGTATCCTGACTTTTACGTATACCATGGTGATTAAAGTTGATACTTATACTTCATTGTTAAATGATCGGAGCATGTAATTTTAAGCGATTCGACAGAAATTCTTGTTTGATCGATGGAGTAAAAATTAAATTTTGCGTTGCTTACATATACACATCTGTGTTTGGTGGATAGTTTCCACTGTAACCAATGATTGCATTGTGCCGCAAAAGCCCATTTTCATAGAAGCCGGGAAGACAGTGCATAATAGGATCCTTGTAGCATGTTTAAAGAAACTGTGTCTACGAAAATACACATTGATAATTGAAACCACAAAAAGTCACAGTTGAGGGATTACTTTACTGATAAAATTGAGAATCTCCAGTGTGATATTGTGATTTTAAAGTGATTGTGATTCGTTATTGACAGTATTGTTGAAGTTAACTGGTAGCCGACATCGGGAAATGTGCCAATTATCTTGATAACCAATTTTGCATACCTGCCAACTTCTATGGTTTTTTTTTCTTTATTATAGCATTTTTATTTTGTTTGTTTACATATTTTTCTTATGATCGCCATAGATAGCGCGATAGAGACGCATCACTGTAACAAAGAATCTGTTAGCTAATCACGGAATGTTATTGGCTGATTGAAGCTGTAGATAATGCTGAAGTCGCATATTTATGAAGTGTTCATGACTCCTATCTTGCCATCTTTGCATCACACAGTGTACTTGTGTTTACTGGTCGGCCATGTTCGTGTTGTAAGTGCGTATTTTTACAACGTCGTGTCACGTAGTAATTCGCAACATGAGTGGAAAACTTAAGAAAACCTATTTTGTGATTATTTTGGAAAGAGTACACTGAAGAATTTCCATGTATATTGAAGTCTAACAAAGGAGATATTATTGATAAGTATCAGTTTAGTAAACAATTTGATAATTTTTCACTTTCTTGTAAAGAAATTTCCTTTGAACTTCAGGTTGGCATACGTCCATTCATACAGAGTTAACATACAGTTGTGAAAGCTGCATTTTTTGCAAGTTTAAAGAAGTAGTGACCATTAGAATTTTTAACTTTTACTTCGTATTTATTTTGTAATATAGGTTTAAAATGATAAATTAACATATTAGAAAATAGTGGAAGAAATTCTCTTTATACTGAAGGTTTTGGAAAAATGCAGCATCCAGTTTACGTTAAAGTTGACATTTTCAAAATGTTTTACTGATTGAGGATTTGAAAAGTTGGCAGGGATGCTATTGGTTATCAGACATCAGGTCATCACTATGTTGTATATTAACTTACCATTACCAGAGTAGGAGCATGCTTGTTGATTCTACCCATATAGTTTACAATTCAGCAAATTGCTAAGTAAAATAAAATTTTCCCCAACATAACATTATTTTAATTTTAGTTAATCTCTTGGCATTGAATTTTCAGCCTATTTTCATTTTGGTGAATATAGGTGATAAAGAAATTTTTTTTTTCCTTTCTTTTATTATTTCAATTGATCATTTTAGACTTAGTTGAAAGAATTTGTTGTAGTGTCTATGTGGCAATATTGTGAGGTGTGTGTGTGTGTTATGTATGTGTAGAGTGAGGTTACCCAGTTGCTGTTAAATGGTGTTATTATAAATATTATATAGAGCTGAATGTATCCACACTGTATATTCACCACATAAAGTACATAAATATAAGTGTATATATCATGAGTCAAGTATCAATTTGGTTATAGTACACTGATCAATAAAGAAAGATGAACTATCAATCCCAGAAGAATTTGCCCTATTTTCTATTTGTCTTCCGCATATCAATACACTTTAGAGCAGGTGTGCATAAATTTCCTTATGCAGTAAGCAGATTAGATTACCAGAACAAAATTGACTCTTAACTCCATAGAATACCGTTTGAGAAAGATAATTTATTAAAACTTGATGTAATGCAAATGATATAGACCAAACATAAACATGTGAAAAAATATCCTTGAAATAACAATACACAAATTATAATTAATAGGAATAGCACACTTTAAAAGTACATTAGAACATTGAGTTTTCCTGACACCTCCACAAACCATAGACATTTAGAACAGAACATCATTGCAAAATTTAAATTGTCGTTGCACTCAATCTATTCTTACAATTTTGTTATAGTTCATGCAGGCTCTACTATTCTGTCGGTAGAGCTAGCTATCTTTAAGATCCCTGCCTCTGGGTTTAGATCATTAAGATTGAACAGAAATAGCTTGACATGCTATTAAAATGAAACACTTTGCAAATGATGGTTAACATGGCGGATTCAAGATTGATGCAATTTAGCTTACAGTTTGTAGCTGCCAATGGCTTACAAGCCATTGCTGGAGAGTCTTCCAGTTCACCATCAGGAAACTAGCAACCAAGAGTTAAGAAGACCTTTCATACATGCCTGCTCTTAATCAGTTCTTTCTCTTCAAACTATCTAGCTTTAAGTAGGACTAGTAATGTCTGTGAAACTATACAAATTCAAGGCACTGAAATAATTTTTGTCTACCTATAGAGAGGGTGAGAAAAAATGTCTTCCTTAGTCTGTTACAAATTCATTATTAATACCAAAATTTAAAACTGTTGTCACCTAGACTGTTTGACACATTTAAGATGTACCACTTATGGAAATTAAGGTAATCTTGTTTGAAATTTCTCCAAGTATGATGACAAATGTGATTTCTGTGCATTATAATCAAACTCTCTACTAATTGGAAACAAAATGCTACATTTTTAATAGGTAAATATACACAAAGAAAAATATAAACAAACCTGAAATACCTGATTTTGGGGTTAAACTTAAACATACCCTGAGGAACATGAAAAATATTATTAAATAGCAGCTCAAAATGTAAACATAGGGGTCCTGTAGTCCTACTACTTTGTGTTTCGCATAAAAGCGCTAACATTGTTACTTCAGCTTATACCTGTGCATTCTCGTATTCTTTCAGGTGAAGAACCAATGTCATATGGTTTTGGTGGAACTGGTAAAATTTCCACGGACTGCAAGTTTAAAGACTATGGGAAGCCATTCACAGAAGGCGATGTTGTTGGAGCATTTTTGGTAAAGATTCTAATTTTTGTTTTCGTAATTTTGTTGTTTCTTTGTTGACTATATTTATTGAATCTTGTGAAAAAGGGTTATTCCATGTTGGTACAAAAATTTTATCAATACAGTAGAATCCCGCTGTAGCGAGTACAGCAACTGCTAGAACACTGGTATAAGGTGTTTTTGAGGAACTGAAAAAAATCACAAAAATATTCCTTAAAAATTGTAATTTTACGAGTTGAAACATACGGCAAGATCATGTGAAGTAGGCTTGCAGCGGGAAAATGACTGTGTGAAGCGCACTTTTGTTATCTGTCTGCCGTAACTCCACTCTCTCGCCATGCCTCCGGGTGCCGCTTTCGTGTGTCACATTCTTCCACCTTGCCTCCTAGCCACCCTCTTTAACAAAACCAAGCCCATTCTTCAATAAAAAGAATCCCGCCCTTTCTACCTTGGCCCAGTTTTCATGAACCAGTTCCGCTTTTCCGTAGTTATTCACAGTCATTGTGCTGTCAACTGTGTTGAATTTCAAACTACTTGGGGTACTTGGGTCGAACGTTATTGTTTAATGAAAACAAATTTCATTTAAACATGACAGTCCAAGCGATAGCTGGAATTGAATACAACTACATATTAACAAATTTTCACCAGGTTTCTATTTCCATATTGTGGCATTTCAATTAAAGATAGGGACACAACTATTACCACATTTTATCGCTGTGCTATAACGAATGTAATTTTAATCTATTTTCATAGAGTTTTCTTGAATTTTTGCTGGTTTTGAGTAAGTCTCGCACCATGCAGGTTTTGTTAGTTGATAACGTATAATTTTCCAGTGACTGCCGTATTTGCTGGCATAATTCTCGCACTGGCACAATTCACGCATCCAAATTTTATGGTGCTGAATTAGGGGGGAAAATGTTCCTTTCATATTTCACGCAGCATGTTTCTCTCAACGAGTCATGTGATTGTAGCAGGCCCGTGCAGCACGCACTTTGTTCGACCGTGCCAGATCGCTGACACTGCAAGGTCACTGGTCCTGTTATCTATTTCTGGCTGCCATGCCTGCACTGGCTGCAAGCATCTAAACAAAATCAGCTAAGGAGTTTATTTGTATGCGGGTGGTTTTTTTTTTTTACTGTGTAAAGGATAGTTTACAGTAATATTAATTTTTGTGTAGTACAAATGCACAATGGGTAAATATGCCAGTCAAACTGATGCATTTAAACTTCAGGTAGTTCCATGTGCAGAGGAACAGGGCAATAAAGAAGTGGGCCAAATATACACTGTTTCTGAGTTTAACGTGCATGTCGTGTTTTCCCAATACCGGGCCTCTGTTACGATGTGAACCGAACCTGCAGTGGCAGACGGTGGCTGCTTGCCGCCCGCTAGAATAATAAGCAACCGACAGCCAGACAGTGGCAAGCCGCCGCTTCCTGCCGCGCTTATGCGCTCGCCCAGATACATGCACACTGAAATGTTTTCGCTGTCAGCCCCAGCACCTGAGCGATTTAATTTTTAAAATGTATCTTCATATCTATTATCAATAAATAAGGTGCTGTGTTTTTAAATAAACGTATTCCCTGCATTTGGCAAGGGATTGCTTACAGTAGACCCCATTTTAATGTTTATGTGAACGTGTCTTGGCGATTTCTTGCATAATTCACGCATCCTAGTTTTTGGCACTAAAATACTGTAAAAAATGTGGAAGAATTATGCATGCGGAGCTGTGACAGGTGAGTTAACGCTTGCATGGCAGTGCTTCAGCGGCCGAGTAAGCAGAGGAACTGATTGCAGGCTGAGCGGCTATACTTAAGTCATGCAGTCAGATTTTCCGCTCATTTTCATGCAATCAGTTGTCATATAACAGGATATTTTTATGTTATGGCATTTTGAACATAATTTAAAAGCAATTTTAGGGGCAATTTTTAAGTAGTAGGCCTTACTGGGCATCAAACTCTGTCTAATTCGGTGACAGCGAGGATACTTTTAGAACGAGGATCGAACCTGGAACCATGACACCTCGCAATAACAGGACTCTACTGTATATCCATCTTAAATTCAACAACACATTAGGAAAAATCACCAGCACATTGATACACCCCCTCCCCTTCTTTTTTTCTACCTACATCTCTTTTATTGTCTCCCCTCCCCTATCTTCCATCTACCGCACCCCTCTCTACCTTGTCCCTCCTTCCATCTCACGTATTCCCTCTTCCATCTCACCCCTTCATAAAAAGTGGTGAGATCCAGCTCTCCCACCCATCTACCCTCTCCTCCCATCCCTACTCCCTCGTTTCACTCTTTTCTCCCTTGCCTCTCCTATTTTACCTTTCTCTCTTCCTTTTATCTTCCTTCTCTCTTTCCTTCCCTTTCTTTCTCTTTACCCTTTCCCTCGCTACCTCTCCCCCTTCCACCCCTCCCTTTTCTCCCCTTCCCCTCACCTTTCTCTTTCCTTTTCTCTCCCCCTTCCCATTCCTCCTTTCACTTTCCCTCCCCCCTTCTTCATTATCTCTCTTCCCTTTCCATCTCCCCTTCTCTCTCCCCCTTCCATTTATCTCTCCTTCCCCTTATCCATCCTCATCATTTCTATTTGCTTTACCCCCCTCTGTTCATGAACCCCTCCAATTTCCCCTTTCTCTTTCCCCCTCTACCTCTTTTCATTGTCCCCTTTTCCCTCTCCTCCTCCTTTTTCTTCGTTCCACCTCTATACCTTCCCCTTCCCTTGACACTCCTCCATGCCTCTCCCTCTTTCTTCCACTACCACCTCTTCCCTCTCTCTCCAACCTTTCTCTCCCTCATCCTCTTTCATCATGTTAGTGTTGGAGGCATTCATTTTGACAGACGGCTGCAACATTCTCAGGTGGGAGTTCACTGCCTCTGTTTCATTCATTATTTAATACTAAATATGCGAGGCTTTTCGGATACAAATGGTAAACTTGCTAAACATGTGTGTTCAAAATATATAATTTCAAGTGTCTAACAAAAGAGCGAACTCAAGACTAAAGTATTCTCGTTGTGTTGAAGTTTTTCTGCGCAATTGGAAAAATTTGGGATACATGTTTCGTGATGCACGTTTTCCCCTACAAAGTAACACTATCTGCAAATGGTCGACGACTGTTCCTGTTTTATCCAAAGTGACATGCTTGTTTCTTGAATATCCCATACATGTTATAAAACGCAGTATGGCAAGTGTATTTATCGGTGCCAACAACTTTGGTGCATTCTATACGTCGCAAAGTACGCCTTGTCCATTCCTGTACGGAGGTTCTTGTAACATCTTTACTTGTAATTATTTTCATCAGATATGAGTTCTGCCAATCATAATTTGGCACACAATAATTCCCACAACAAATTAAAAATTTTGGCCTCATTGTCACGACCTGCTTGGTCAAAGCACCCACAGCAATATGCCACACTGATTCCAGGAGCTCGATTAATCTTTTTCGTATTTCTGGGAAACTTATTCTTTCCGGAATTGCATTTCTTCTTTGCCTCTACCTCCTGCCAGTCAACTCTTGATTCTAAGACTCCTGTAGTAACAACCATCTCAAAATAACAGCCCTTTTTCCAGGAACCGTGAAGGGTCGTAGAATAGAGAATTGACAAGAGACAATCATGGCAGCTGCTTAAGGCACCGATAAATGACATGAATTCTAACTACTGCAGTGTATCTTTGGCATTTAATCACATGTGTATGCAGTTCCTAATACTGTTCTCCACTTCTAGAATATTACTCTACTTCTTTAAATTTTTGTGAACAAAGCATTATATGTACATGAACTGCAATATAGGATTAAAACATGTTACCATTTACATGGTTGTAGTAACACTTTATTAAGTTTAACTATAGAATTTTTGTGTGTACAGTGGCCACTATGATAGGTTAATACTGTCCGGTGATATCTATCCTTCAAGAATAATCTTTTTTTTTTTTTCCAGGATATGGACAGCAAGTCTATCACCATGTCCTATACTGTGAATGGAAAACCCTTGGGAGTTGCATATACGCTACCTCATCATCAGTTGGATGGAAGAGCTTTGTACCCACACGTCTTAACCAAAAATTCAAAATTTGAGTGCAATTTTGGAGATAAGGAACCTTGGTGCCAACCTTTGCCTGGGTACATGTTTGTTGGAGAAGTGCCATTCGAACGACGCATCGCTGGGCCACCTCGTCCTGCGGGACGAGAAGATTGTGAGGTATATTTGTGATGCCACCTTCCTCTTTTTATTATAGCAGTAAGAATTTTATTTATTGTGCTACCACAGGGTGTTGAACAACTGAGTTGGTGAGGTGCTACATTAGTGGTAGATAGTCACTTGCAGGCTGTTTTTGTTTGGTGTGAAGACACACACACCGGGTTGCTTTGACTTGTCCTTGCTTAATGGTGTACCAGGGCCTTGCCACTGGTCGAGTGGCTTTCCAGCACGGAACAAAATCGGGGATGGCTAATACTACCTTTCATCTGATTGGACTTACTTTCACCTTGATGGCTGAGGGAGGCTACTAACCTTGCTGCTCCAGTGGTGGTTGTAGGCTGGTGTTGGCACCATGTCCTGGTGCGCTGAGAAGTCTGCTGCTGCTGTCTCTGCTGGTTGCCCTAGGTGGGCTGTCAGGCTGTTTGCTCCTGATCCAGGGGTTCGCTTTGAAAACTTTTAATAATGGAGTGAGTGTCCTCTGAGTTTTTGACGGGTAATTCAAACAGGGGTATTACAAGAACCGAGAAGAGAAGTTTCTGTGAGCAACAAGCAGCTTGGTCTGTTCCTGTGTAAGCAGACTGCTAAGTCCAGTTGGGTTTGAGTTAAAGCCTTTTTTTGTACTTGGAGGCAGTATTTGCCTTTTTATCCCTCATTTGACTACCACTCCCGCAGAAAGGGGGTTATGTGTGGCTGACAGCTACAACCCTTGGGTGTGGGTCCACACGGAATTAGACCCCCACAACAAAACAGATATAACCTCCGCACCAGAAGCACAATGGACAAAGTGGTTGCTCTACCGTTCTTATACACTGCAGTGTACAGGGTGGGTGGCCGTCTAATGTGTGTGTTCTTGACTTACAGGCATCCGTGAAGGGTAGATCGCAGTCCTGCGTTTAGGTTCTCAAAAAGTAGGTTAAGTAAATTTATGTGGTCTACTGCTTTACCCTTAATGGGGCCAATGTCTAATTAGGAAATAGAATAACACGCTTGGAATAGTATTCAGCAGTTGGATAAAACATGTTTATTCCTAGGAGAAATAAACCTGGTGGTTCGTACTACCTCCTATAGAACAAGAGTTTAACAGAAGTTAACTACTGTTTACAGGTGGAGGTGACTTATTCCTTAACTATACAAGCTAGAACGCCCAAGTGGCTATGAAAACAACTTGACTTAACTCTCTAGTCTTGGTGTCCAGAAGGGTGGTGTTAAGTGATGGCGTACCTGAAGGGTACGACTTCTGTGGAGATTGGCTCCAGAAGAACTCTTGAGGGTGCTGAAGATGGTGAATGCGTTGTTGAGCTACTGGTAGATCTGAAAGACCTGGATGACAGAGGACCCCAGCACACGAGGTGGTGGAGCGAGCTGCTACTGATGGTTCTTTCTGCACCGGGAGTGCATTGAAGGAAGAGACTGGCAATACGTCAGTCATTATACTGGTTGCGGTTTACTCTTTGTGGGGGAGGGGGGTGAGTTGTGTGACACACTCAATATGTGTGACGTTGCCGGCCTGAATTTCAGCCGAGTCTGCACAAGTCGGAGCTTTTCCTTGTTGTGCAATCCTTTGGCGCGGCATGGTTTTGCTTATCGTCATAATACACACCAAAGCTAAATTAAAAAAATACAGGCAGCCGATTGCACTGTACAGTTATTTGCTTATTATTGCTTTTATACAAAGAAATTCTTGGAATATGCACTTTCTAACAAAAAGATAAATTAAACACAACATTAATGTATCACATAAAATAACTAAAAAAATTTTTGTTACATACTGAATTACACACACACCTTACAAACGAGTAGTATAAAAGCTTTATTCTTAGTATTGTGATATTTTTGCCTCCTTTTATTCTCCTAACCATATAAGCTTGTTTAATTACAGAGAGCACAAGCTTGATTATTATGCCTGTTACAGATAAATATTTAAATAATTAAATATTGTTTTAATTAGTTGCGTAAATCTCCGTTGTACATAAATGTGAATACAGTGCCTTGTTTTTTAATTCATAAGCTGTGTCGTTACTAATATAATTTTCAGTACATTAATAGACCAGTACTCTTACTCAGAAACTTAAATGAATGAAGTCTTCGGGGAAAAAGAATCTTCATACTTTTTGGATGTAACCCAAAGTACTGTTAGCACTGTAGGTAACGTGTAGGTACGAACTGATAGAATCTTTCTTCTCTATTCTTTCTTCTCTTCTGCTACAGTAACTTTTATGCCTTCTGTTGTGCCCATGGGTATAACAGAAGGTAGCGAAAATTGGGTGTGTAGGTTCGGGTTTAGGAACGGGTCACTTAACACCTGTCAAGCGTAGGTTACTTCCATACTCACTTTCTACTTGGTTCAGAGATAGCACGCGGCACTTGTATTTATTATGTCTAATAAATACAGTTTGTTCTTTGCCCGGAGAGTATCTGGTCTAGAGGTATTTCCTTTTGCCACTAGAAACATATTACTGTACGTTGTCAATGGAGACCGAGTTTTTCATATTAGTACGAACCATAGAGTATGACTGCGGAGACCCTTCAGGAACCCGTTCTAGACCTTCAGAGATGGAATTGTAGAGCCCTGACCATTATAAACTCATCTGGCAGGGGCTAGGCAGGCTCCTTAAGTTGTATCCTTCCAGTATATTTACTAGAGACTGACTGCCTACCTTTGTTGCGACCTACACCCAATAGTAGTAGGGAGGCGGCCCACATGGTTTAACGTTTTAGGTCCTGCGCGCCATGGAGGGGGTACTGATCAGAACACCGAACTGCTATTGGAAGTGCACTTAGATAAGGAACTGTCTTATGTTCACGACATACAGCGAATATCTTAAGTGTGTAACCAACGTCAATGTCTTTTAGTAGAAGGGAAAGCTCCAAGAGGGAGGAGCTAAAGGCAGCCTATGCCGCCGCTAAACAGGAGTGTGTATTAGCCCCGCTTACTCCCATTAGGCAGTCTAGAGTGGGCCAGAGCGTCACTCACCTGACTCCTGGAAAGGCCTTCCTCGCCAGTATTTGAATACATTCATTTCCCGCTGCACATTCACATTGACGCTTGCCCGGTTACTGACTGGCACTATCGTTGAGGTTTTATTGTGTTAGACCAAGTGTGCGGTTTAACAGTGTTGGTTAACAAGTTGGCACGAAGTCTGGGATTGAAATCTCTATGGAGGGTCTGTGTATCGATAGCTAATGGGACGTGTTAGCTATAACTGACTTACTGTTGCGATCTTCGGGTCCTCGGGTTCAGACTAGGCAGTACTGGGTCATCTCACACCATGCTGCAGGTTCCAGGCCACTGACTTTTGGGATGTGCGGATGTGCCATGGGAAATATATATATTAGAGACCAAACTTTAAGATTTATGTTCCTATGTTCCAGTTGGATCTCAATTGATTGCCATGTCATAGATCATCAGTATGACCTTAAGTATTTACTCATGTACAGTGTGCCCTTTGTTTTTCTCCCCAAAGTAAAGGATGACATTTATGTAGAGGGGTAGTCGTAAATTATCCACTCCTAAAATGTCCCCATTATGTTAAAAGGGAAGTGTAGTGGAAGAGTCTGGAGGATTGCTACCTGAGTGAAAAGGCCAGAGGCAACATTTTTTTTACTAGCACAAAAAAGACGAGCATGCAAAAAAAAAGAAAAGCGCAACAAAAATATACCAGCATTCCACTACTGCCTAAAATAAGCAAAAAAAAATAAAGATGCTGGCACTGCATAAAAGAAGCAAAAAAAGGAACCTAGCCACTCACCTCAGTTGTTTACATTATTCTTTTAATGACCATAAGGATACTATGACCTAATAGAATGGACCATAAGGTTACTATGACCTTATAGAATGCCACAGTATTTTGGCTTTTAGCCCCACCGAGTTATTTGGTTCTAATATTTTCCAAATATATCACAATTGTTGCAAATTAATTTAAAATAAAAGACTAATTTGTTACATACTTACTAATAATGCCGCACAAATTGTTGGTTCAATATTAGAAATAAAAAAGGTTTTTCCTGGAACTTGTTGCAAAAATCATGGTGTGCACTATGCACGAGTAAATATGGTACTTCACTTCAAAGAAGTTGAAATATAACAATCCAACACGACAAAAATTACCGAACAAGTCATATTTGATTATTGTTTTTGTAGCAGTGATATCATTATATCTTGAACTCTATAGTATGTAAAAACCAGGTGCTATTCTTTATGTAAAGGATTGTATACAAAATATGTGATTTGCTTGAGTTTTTGGGAAGTGACATTTTCTATTAACATTTTTTTTGTGCTGCTAATTTGTGGGTTTCACATACCACGTCTAAAATGACCAGAAAGATACATTTATGATAAATTATCATATCTACCAAATCTATAAAAACCTGAAGTTAATATTAAATTAATTTTATACCTTTTTTCCACTAGGAAAAATTTGGCCATTACATTTCGGAACTGTAAGTGGTGAAACTGTGCTGGTAGTGTGTGTGTTTTTAGTCCCACGTGTTTAAAGAATTAGACATGAAATTGTGAATGTGGTTGTATGTGTTTTTTTTTTTTTTTTTTTTTAATACTTGAACATACATGTGTGTGTGTGTGTGTGTATATATATATATATTTTTTTTTTTGCACCGCGCAGCCAAGTCCAGAGGTCCAGTAAGAAAAATTTTTCATTACTTGAGTGGGCAACACTGCTAAAATGATCCACGGGACCACTGTAATTGATGTTAAGTTCTTAATTTGCAGATATGCATGTATGCACACACTGATTACTTTTTAGCATCCATAATCCACTGTATCTTTAAGGTGGTTCTACATATTTGTGTTTTGTTATATATATACCAATTTAGGGCTGAACTATGAAGGATGTGCTAGGATAGTTCTGTTTGAGTTCGATGAATTATAGTATAGTTTGGTTTGAGTTCAGTTCGTGTACAAATTTAAAGGTTTGGTTCAGGTTCAGTTCGATAAAAATATTCTGGGTTACGTTCCAGTTCAGTTCGTTTCCAAAATCTATTTTCGTCCCATATATGGGAACCCCAGGTTCTGGAGCCAGGAATCGACAGCGTGGAATCAACGGTACTGTGGGGATCGACACAGTATCAGTACCCAGCATCCCTCCACCAGCTTCATCGGTTCCAGCCAGCCAACATCTGCCCCATAACCTCCGACCTAAGCAAGCATAGTAATCGGGTACACAAAAGCATTAGTAAGTCAGGTACACCCAAGCAAGCATTAGTAAGTCAGGTAACCCAAGCAAGCATAGTAATTCAGGTACACCCAAGCAAGCATTAGTATAAGTCAGGTACACCCAAGCAAGCATTAGTAATTCAGGTACACCGAAGCAGGCTCTAGTCTCTTGAATAAGCTCATTACGGCTACAGAAGTGAGCAACTTCGTTTCCAGTCGCTAACCGACGTGTCCAGCAAGAGTGGCGTGCACGAAGCACAAACTATACGCGTAGATACTAGATCACCAGCTTGTTTGGTCTCACATTACTAAAACCACTCTGACCATCCACATCATTAGATAGCCTGTCATGCGTCAACGTGTTATTTTACTGTGGGGTGAAGAGTACACTTTTTCAGCATCTGTAATAGCCCCCGCACAAGGGGTGTGGTCTTGTAGGCACTTCTGGAAGACTTTAACTTCTTATAGGACCCTGTTGGTAGTAATATTTTGGTTTGCACTGATGAGGCAAAATTGTATTAGTAGCTTTGAAAAGATATACGTCGTCATGTGTAACTTTTTTAGTAGCACCTCCCAAAGAAGAGTGATGGATGTCTTGATAACATCTAGTCATAGGTATGGTCCTTTCCAAGAACAAGTGCACCTTTTCAACAGATCTGTTGATAGTTGTATATGCAGCAGTTTCCATGGCAATCGTTGTTTCTGCCTGTGCCATAGATGTTTACAAAAACATGTTCAGCTGTCAACCTTCCCAGTATGCCAACACAAAAATGTTTGTCACTTAAACATCTGAGACGTTAACTAGGATGTGGTATGTGTCCCAGATGGCATCAAGCATAATATAGCGTAACTACCATTTCGAGTTGTGTTATTTTTTTTAATTTTTATTTTTATTTTTTTTTTAAACCTTGGAAATATTGAAATAACCATTTAAAAAGTTTTATAGGACTATGCAGCTCGCAGTTATTGCATCAAAAAATTAAAAGGCGCTGTGGAATGTGTTGTGGAGTCAAGTGTAGACGTAATGATTGTGCGCCAGTTTAATGGCTGGTGCATAAAGGTAGCATTGCGTATGATGTATGCTGTTCTCAAAGCTCCTGCACATCCTTGGCCTCGGACACACAAAACACATCTTGGTGGGCCGACTTTATGTGTTTCATATCTTCTTAGTCTGATGTGTACTTAGTAATTCGGTCAGTTATGCAGTCATGTAGTTGGGTCAAGTAAATTTGCTTACCTTTAAAAAAAAATGTAATTTATATGTTTATGACGCACAGTGGAGCACTTTATATTTTTATACTAAGCCCATTTTGATTCCTTAATTTGGATCATGTACTATGTAATAAACCCATTTTTAAATTTGCTATTAATTTTATTTTGGACTATGTATACTAGGTTAAATATTTTTTCAGATGTTGATGATGTGTGGTCTACCTGCTTGTGGGAAGACAACTTGGGCCAACGATTGGTATGCAAAGAACTTGGACAAGATGTACAATATCCTTGGAACAAATAGTTTGATTGACAAAATGAAGGTATGGTCAGTGTTGTGTTGTGAGAGAAAGAGAGAGAGAGAGTGTGTGTTTTTTTTTTTTTGTGTGTGTACGTGGATTTTAAAAGTATTTTTTCTTTCATTATCTCAGATGTGTGTACTAGTGTAGTAGCAAAGACTGAGTAGAGTTCATAAACATTACCATTGGAATTAATTTTACTCTTTGTCTCGTAATGCTGTAAGCAGAGATTTTGCTTGCTTTTGGTGATACACCCAAAGCTGCATGTTAAATACTCAAGAGCATTTTGTCACAGTAACGTTTTTACACAATTAATTTTGGAAGGCAAAACTGAAGCCTTGATACCAAAAATGATCCAGTTGAAGGAGGGTTGAATTAAATTGACAGAAGAAGTAGTAAATGTGCACTTGACTCCATGGAAATAAACAGCAGAGCCCTGTAAAACCAGGGGGGACTAAATAGTTTTGCTATAAAATGCAGGAAATGGTAAAGAGGGTAACATTATTACAGTACGAATATTTCATGAGAGCAAAAATAACTGGTTTAAAATACATGAAATTGTAAGTCAGTGGGTTTAAAGAAAGTTTCAATGTGTTATTAATAACTGCATAATTTGTGTAGTTTGATATATTATGTTCAGTAACATCATCAGTGTCTACTATGGATCACTCTTAACATAGTAAAATGTTGCTGAATACAGTCAATTTCCTATCTATTGTTACCCAAGGAACTGCAAAAAAATGTCCATACATGGGGAATTTCAGTAGATGAGGTTGTTGACATGTAAATCAATAAAATACATCTTCTAACCGTATAAAACTTTATGTTGAGTATATGTAGTAAGAGCTGTACATTATCTGTGAATAAAGTTTAGTTAATACAGTCAACTCTCAATGTATCGTCACATGTATCGATAAACCGTATCCATCAACAATTTTTTGTGGTCCCGGCGAAATTCCTATGTAAATAATAACATATACCGCTTGTATCATTAATCGCATAGAGCATCTGTCAAAGTATATTTCGGGACCCTTCACCTGATATTTCCCGCAGCTGTAGTTTTTAAGCTGGTTGTTTATGCAAACGTCTAGTAACTGGATGTGAAATACTTCACTCACGCTGCCGTTTATGACTGCTCTGCGGCGGTTCGTCAAGTCTCTTCAAAATACGTCTGTCTGATACTGCGGTGTGGTGTCATGTGCAACTCTGGCTTGCTTCTTCCCCTACACATTTTCAAGAGGGGAAGTGCTATATGCAACTGCATATAGGAACAAGTGTGTGTCTATTGAAATAAATTAATATAAATCCTATTTCCCCACAAGATGTTACTGAAAATGAACTTTATGCTTGTAATACTAGTCGCTCGATGTTGAAGCAATTTTTGGCGATAAAGGTACAAGTCTAATATGTGCTTCTGGGCATGTAATTTTATTCGTGAAGATGCTGCCCCTTGGGTAAAATAAATAATGAGTGTTAAATTCATGTTGATTTTAGGTCAGATACAATGGAACACCAACCTTATGAAGAAAAAAAAAACAACCTTCAATCACAAAAGAGAAAATCATTGCAAATAAAATGTTTTGTGTGACATTTTCAGACGAAACCAATGACTTCGAAATACAAGTGGTGATAGGTGCAACTATTTTGAGTGACGGATAATCTTGACGAAATTTCTACATTTAGGGGACACATTTTATTTGCTCTGAGGCCGGCACATGAAGCCTAGCGCACGTAGCTGAGAGAGAGGATGTGCTTTTTCTTTTGCTAGACAATATCAGCGCCTCTCGATGGCTTGTGAAGGGAGGAAAGAAGGTGTGTGTCTGAGACAAATAAGGATGAGAGAGGATGCTAGGTCGCCACGCGGTTGCTAGGTAACCACTTCCCTTCTTTTCAGGCGTTTGGGATGTAACAATCCAGACTTGCACCACGCCGCAGATGTGGCAGGTTTTTTGGGAATACAGACAATGCAGAATGTACCGCAGAAGTGTAGAGCTGTGAAACGGTGGCGCGTGTGACGTATTTCACATCCAGTTATTAGACGTTTGCATAAACAGCCAGCTTAAAAATGATAGTTGCAAGAAATCTTGGGTGACGTGACTTTAAATATACTTTGATCAACACAACATGTGATAAATGATAAAAAAGTGGATTATGTTAACAGTATTTAAATAGGAATTTCGCCAGTACCACAAAAAATTGTTGGTGGATGCGAAGTATCAGTTCATGCAATAATGATACTTTGAAATTCGGCTGTATGTTCTTAAGCAAGGAATAGCATTGGACCGAATTTCATTGACAAATGGGGCAGTGCAACAGCTCCGTGTGCACAACTTTACATTTAAAATGGAATGTACCACTTTCGAAGCGATGCTGACAGTCACTCAGTGTATTATAGTCTCACAAAGCCTGAATGCAGTCCTACAATACAGTCTTATCTCATTATAATGTACTTTAATATATCTTCAATTTAACACTAAATGAAGGAAGTATTTTATATTGAAAGTCTTGATATGTAACGTCGTTTTGACTGTGGACGACGTCACTGTCAGAAAAGGTTCTGTTGTGCCTGTCTGAGACGCTGGCTAACTGTGGTGAGGGTTTTACTTTTTGGTTGCTGATTGAACCCGGACTGTTGTATGGGCTGGGGCACGTAGCCTAGTGACATGGTACAAAGTCAGGTGTGTGTTTTGTGGTTCTTTGCACTGCTGGTGTAGACACAGACATTGGTTTACCTACAGGGGCCATTGTCCAGAGTAGCTCCTGGCATGATCGCTGCTGCTGCTGGTTGGAACTAAGGCCCGGTCCTTGGACAATGGTGGTGCTGTGACTGGTGAAGCTGATTGGTGCCAGTAGAGGGCTGCTAGCCTGGTGGGTCTGAACCACGGGTTGGCGATTCCCAGTGGTAATGGAAGTCCTTGGTGAATTCTCTTGACGATCAGGTTTGGCTCGCCGGCAGTTCTGTGGGGTGCTAGGGAGAAGTGGGAGGTATAACCTCTCCAGTTTGCGGGTGGCTTGAGCTCGTTCCCGTGGGGTTAAACTGCTGAGGGCAGTTGGCACTAGGTTGCAGTTCAATTGGCTATAGTCTACCCATGGTAAAGTGAGCACTTTTTACGGTCCTGCTACATTTTCCTTTTTCTACCTTTCTGCCCCTTTTTAATTTAAACATTGCAATGTGACTAATAAACACAGTGTATACATTTCATCACTCTCAAAAGTTCAATTCTGGGACTGCAATAAAATATATTTATTAGGTATTACTGCCTTTTGGGAGGGCCTTAAAAAGAGCCCACTTAGGCTGTAGTGCATGCTTTATATTAATTGAAGAGGCTGCACATCTATTGCAGAGTATTTTTTTAATGTTTCTACATTAATAATGATGTAATATTTGTCAAGCCCAAGTTATTTTGAGCCCGCACAAGTTTAGAAATTTACTTTTAAAGTAATGGATATATACACTTATGTGACACAGCAGTGAAATAGGTTATCATGCTGCCATCTATTGGCTGGTGTACACATCTCGCTTTGCAAGCCACGCCTCTTTGAAATGACTAATTTTTTCATGTGTGAAATGCAAATATGTGAACTATTTCTCAGTTTTTTTAATTTTTCGCTAGCTCTAATGTAATGTATTCTCATGTGAAGCGATTATGTTTGCTAATCATTTGGATTTGGCCCACTGCAATTGCCAAGCCTTTCTGAGGCCGGCTCGCCATTTTGTGTATTTTTGTCCTGACTCCCCTCCCACTTCAGCCACAAAACGAAAATAAATATTATATGTTAAAACCACGTGTTGTCTGCGATGGAATCATTTTTGCATCAAATAATATTTATGTTAATGTGAACTCTGTGCTATGGTTTATTTATAAATAGCCTGTGCATTTGCGAGCTACTGTAAACTACACAATCTCACCTTTTTGACAAACAGGCATCAGTTTTAACCATGAAATACTTTGTTATTTTGAATGAAAATGTGCTGTTGATAATTTCCCTGAATTCCAAATACAGTAAAAGTCTGACATAGAGTGGCTGTTGGGGGACATTAACTCAGATCCACGTTATAGCTTTCCGCACTATTCCAAGAGTGACATAGTATAGTAGCAAAAAAAAAAAAAAAAAAAAAAAAACCAGTGTTCAAATGGGGCGTGGCACCTATCTGTCAAACATTGGGCAAGTGTTGTTATTTACCGCCGTAACTCACGTAACGTTTAGCCACTTGCTATATGAACTGTATTTTTTTTATCTGCATCACTGGACTTTACAGCACCCGAGAGAGGGAAACAGAACAGAAACGTGCTGTGGTGAAGGGGGTCACATGCATTCAATAAGAATAACTAAAAAAAATACCACACTTTCCAGGCAAAGGATGTACTTATTCCACCAAGGGCGGTTGGAGAAAGGGGTTCACCTCCCACCCCTTGCTGGGCATGGCTTGGAGAAAGCGAGAATGAGATACAAAGCTCATGTCCAAATAAAACTAAACCTAGGTCGAAGCACGCTTTCACTGCATACGGGATCCATCAATGCCTCATATGTTGTGAAACATGTTGCTTGCTCGTCTGATTTACATTTTCAAAAGGATAACTAAAACAAAAACAAACTAATTATTTGTGGCATGCAAAGAAAGGCCGCTTTTCTGCATCAAGTCCTTGTCCACAATAGCTCTTTCGCTGAGAATTTTTTTTCAAAAGTGGGAAGACAGCCGTATAGCCGGTATATATACATTATAATCAAACTGTTTAAATCATAATTCTAGTGATTACGTAGCGCTGTACTTCATAGGAGAATAATTATAGGCCTGCAAATGACTTAGAAGCACGAATTTCCAGGCGCACCTCAAGTTTCAGATCTTTTTTTTTTTTTCTCCGGAAATGGGGAAACATCTGTAGGAGATTCATTGTATGCCTGTAAATGACCTACAAGCACAAATTTCTTAATTTTTCTTTTTTTTTCTAAATGGGAAGACATCGAATAACCACTATATACACATTATAATCAAAGTGTCTGCTTCATAATTATGGTTGTGTAGAGCTATACCTAGGGACATGAACTTTTCTGTGTATAAAAAAACTGAAAAGCGGTAAGAAAAACTGTCAAAAGAGGTGAAAAGAAATGCCAAAAGCTGTAAAATATATGGAAGCACATTTAGTCATACAATTTGCACACATTTCTTAATTTAAAACAATCAGATTACAAAGAGTTAACGTTGTTTTAGAATTACAAATGCTCAGTATTAAAAAAGCCCATTAAAAACAATTGTTTGCACTTGGAGCTGCTTACAATTCCTAAGGAAACATTAAGAATGTGTTCAGTTTGCGTGCTCTTTTTACTGTTTTTTTTTTTTTTTTTTTTTTTGGTGCATAATTTAAGTGTGTTGTTTACGTATGGCAAGACATTTACATATACGACGATAGAAAATCAAGCCCGTGGTCCTGTCATACAATTTTATAGGATAACTAGTTTACAATTGTTGTATATGTCAACAAGGTATAATAAATTTAATTGAATACAGCCACTACGAGCACACACTAACCTCAGTCGTATACAGATGCCACAAAAATGTAGGATATTATAGCTAGGTTGGCATTCCTACCTGTTTTATTTTCGCCTAGTTACGTTTGTTTGGCTTGTTTACTTTATTTTAAGGGGGGGAAAGAAAACAGTGCTGCTTGAAGGGGATAATGGCGGGGGGGGCTTTAGTTTAACATCCTTCATGAGATGGCATTGTTTGGATGTTTTGATGTTCTTAAGAGTATGTGGCTTTCTGTGTTGCATATTATTTTCAGAGAGCAGTGGAAAATTTTGCTAGTATGGAAATAACATTCATATTATTGTAACTTCGAAAATTTTAACTTAAAAATACGAAACTCAATATATACATCACTCTTCGTATTCGTAGAGATGCAGCCATACGCATACACACTTTGGCAGAAGTTAACCTTAAACTCATTTAATTCACAATATAGGAAAAGAAATAAATATTATTTACACACTACAAAAGTGTTGAAAGTGCGACTTTTTTTAGGCGACTTACATTTAAATAATTATAGTAACTTGTTACAAATACGTTATTTACAAAACACTCAAACTTGCTGTCAGTTAAATTCGCAACCTCTTGAACACACGTGTTTCCTATGGAAATCCTTATAAGTTTACTTCACCAAAATCACATTTGTTCATCACTAGCACTATAATTTATTTGCAGAACCATTAGGTAAAATCAACACTGCGCACATTTCCTAAAATAAAAGAACTTTCCCTTTGGTCGTCGCCGATGCTAACGTCCAAGATTGTTAAACTTTCTCATTTAAAACGCCAAAAAGTTATAAACTTTAGACTTGTTGTAAGCAAGAATGATTTGTAACACAAAGCATTTGTTTATGTTTACCAAAATGACAGTGATTTTTGACGTGACTTGTTTTGTTTCACCCGAGCATGCGCAGTAACGTAAACTGTTTGTGTCAAATGTAGATGACGGCCATGAAATCCTGGTACACACATAGTGGAATACTGATACGTCATGCCAGGTTCACCTTCGGAACAAGCCAAACCCTTTTTGTGTGTGTGTGCATGCGTACATGTGTGTGTGAATTTCTCTCAGTCAATTACAAATGTTACAATCTTGGTGTTTTTGCGTATAATGGCAACATTATTTTGGTTCGTGAGTAATATCTTAAGACCTGAAAAATGGTACGTGTACCAAGAAATTGTCATGTTTACATTCGCTGGTTCGTGTGCACTCAATATTTCTCGGATTTGGTAAAGTTTAAGCTCAGTGAACAATCAATTTTTCAAGATTGATAGTTTCTTCGTAATACTTTGGAAGCTACGCCATTCTCATAAATATATAACCTCAAATATTTTTGCGGGTGGTTGATTTAAGTTTTTAAAATATTTGCGTATCGTTTTTTGATTTAGGTGTTTGTGTAGGTACACCAAGATGAAGGTTCCGAATCTCTCTAAGAATTTCGAATACGTAGGAAACTTTTTTTTTTTATATGAATGTGTTTTCAAATGTAATTTACACGGACAGTGATTGCGAAAATCACAAAATAACGATGGTGATTAGCGATACCGAAAAGTTAATGTCCCTAGCTATACCTGTAGGAAATCAACTATACGTCTGTAAATGACATAGAAGCATGAATTTTGAGGCATGCTTAAAATTATTTATTTTTAATAGGAAAACATACAGAATAGCTGCTATATACACATTATAATCAAAGTGTCTACGTCATAATTATAATAATTACGTAGATCTATACCCCCGTAGAAGGTTAATTGTAGGCCAGTAAATGACTTAGAAGCACGAATTTTGAGGCCCAGCATCAAATTTGGGGTTTCTTCCCCCCCCCCCTTAAAAAGGGTTGACCTACTGTTATAGCGGCTATATACACATTATAATTAATGTGTCAGCTGCATTATTATAATGGTTACATAGCGCTATATCCCGTAGGTCTGTAAATGACTTAGTCCCTACCTTACCCAGAATCTGAATCCTGAGCCCCTCACATTGCAAGCCAGTTTTATACCGAATGTGCCACAGAAGTCAGCATCCCTTTTACGGCAGTATTCCAGCGTTTTTTTAACGTACTTTAGTTAAACATTTTTGTATAGAATAATTTACATGTGTTACGCTATACTACACATGCAATTTCATATTTTACTTGTAAGTGCCAGTAAATACATTACAGCAGGACACTTGCAAGTTATATTTGCGGTTTGGAATATGGTCGTGCCATCATTCAGAGAGAATTAAAAGGTTGCCACGATATCTCCCCCCCCCCCCCCCCCCCCCCCCCCCCCCCGGTTTACGACCAAATGGCAGAACAGGTATAATAAGGTCACACAAAAAAGGACCACTAGGAATTCTTTCGTCTAATCTTCGCACCACGTCAATTAAACTGAATACAGAAAAACATACAATATTGGCTGCAATGAATCAGTAAAATAGATCTGGGCGCTGAAAGGAGGGAGAACCTGCGCCCACTCCCTCTGCCTCATCCATCAACATCCCCGACTTAACGACCACCTGCCGACAGACCACATGCCTACCTGACCGCACACTTTCCACTTATTTATTTATTCAGACGGGGGACATAGATTACCCTTCAGTATACCAGGCCACGGTATTGCAGGCTTCCACTGTACTATCAAGTTTCAAATATATTCACTGATAAAAATGTGTGTTAATATAGAATCTGAACACTTAATATCAAGATTAATCAGTACCGCATCATCACTTAACTGCAGCCTCGCAGTTCTACAATATTTGACTTTGAACTCTTTGAGATTCTTTGATTCTTTTGAGCCTTGATACGTCGCAGAATCGATAGGTATCAAGGGATTGAATTGAATTCCATATCTCTACACTTTACTTTACTTTTGTATTAACATTCTGGAATACAGCAGTGTATATAATTGGTAGAAATGCTCTTAGAAATGTGTTTCTGAAAGTTTGTGTTATTCTTCTCAGGTTATGGGTCTGCCCAGGAAGAGAAATTATGCTGGTCGTTGGGACGTCCTCATTGAAAAGTGCACCAAGTGTTTAAACAAGCTTTTTGAGATTGGGGGGCGCCGTCGAAGAAATTACATCTTAGATCAGGTAATTGTGTAATTTATTGTTTATGTTTACATGACGATATTAAGTTTGTTGTTTTTCGATGGCTTTCCTCTCACTTTCGTGTAATATCCAGTATGATGAGAAACAAGAGATTCATTGAGCTAATTTTCAGTATATATTGTTAGGAGTGGGCTAGTTAAGATATTTTCTAAGTTAATGGTAAAGCCTTGGAAAATGTGTACGGGTATACCTACTTATTTGCGTTTTCTGGAGAAGCGGTTTTCTTGCAGGTTACATATTATTTTCTTCTAATTATGGTGTTCTTTGCATTGTCAAATGCACAGCAAAACCTATAATTTTGCATTGAAATCTGAACCTGTAGCAAAAGTACAGGTTTAAAAGTGTATGCCTGCATTCTGGCTGTGATCAGCAGGGCTGACACTCAACTTCATACATACTTATTTTGCAGCTATATAACATAGTATTAACTTGTTGGTGATCATTGCTGTTGATGGTTTCTTATATTGGGCATAGATTGCCGATTATAATACAGGATTATAATACAGTAAACCAGTATCTGCCAGATTATTGATGGTGTTTAGTTAGAGTGAAGGTGTTTTCAAAGATGCTGATTTAATGGCAGTTCTAGGCATAAAAATGTGGCATAAGTCAAGCAGCTACTTTGATGAGTGTTTTGAACAAGATGTCCATATTAAATTAAATTTCAATTTGATATGTGCAGGAATCAAGATCCCAATTGTATGTTTGCGAAAAAAAATTTGTGTTCACTATATGAGGCCTGATATGTACTTCTTGGTTTGAAACCTGAGTAAGCAGTTAATGAGTTATAAATTTTTAGATGTAATTTGAGGTTATAGATAGTTCAGTTTGTAAGTTGTCTTGCCGTCCCCCTCCTCAGCATACTTTTTCCTCCAGTTATTTTTCCAGCATGAAGGTGGTTGTACTGTTGACAAGTGTATATCGTAAATAATCGTTAATCCTTGGATGTTAAAATATGTGTGAATTGATGATTAAACATTTTTCAGTTTCCCTTTGATAATATCACAGGCATATTGTAGATGATAATATGACTATTTTAAGTATATTAAATCCCAATGGTGTGGAGCTGTGAATTTTTGTTACTCACATTATCAAAAGGCCAGATAATAACACTTTTTGGCTGAAGATTGTTTCCAAAGTTTACATAGTAAATAGTGAGTAGGTATTCCACAACACTATGCAGTGAGGTTAAGTTTAAGTACCATGTTTATCCATAATAAATGCCTATCCCTTCCCTGATTTCAGACTACGTTCCGAAGGTAAGTTATGCTTACGAAATCACTTTGCTGTGTGTGTGTGCGCGTACCTTTTTTTGTACACTTGTACTGAATTTAACTAAATTTGGTGCATACATATTTGGTAAGGAAATTTGACTTTTCTAGTTTTCAACCATGCAGAGAGCTTATACTGTATTGAAAAGGCATCAATTTTTTTAATGTGCTGTCATATTTTTGGTACTATTCAACCAATTTAAATTAAATTTTTTATGTTGACAGTGTATCATGTTAACATTGAATTTGGAGGTGGATATTGTTGGTCCGCTATTTTGGAAGACAGCATTACATAGTTTTTATGTTGAAAACTACTCAACCAGTTCGTGCCAAATTTGGCACGAATTAATACTATGGTAGGTCATGTAAACGTATGGAATCTAAATAGAAACAGCGTTTTTCAAAACTGCAGCTATACAAATATTTTATGTTAATTTTCTATATCTACCGTACAGTTTGGCCAATTAAAACCAAATAGTGTATGTTGTATCTATTTCAAGCATCGTACATGCCAGGACACAATATTTGTCTGCTGTTTTGTAAACTGGTGAAATAAAGTTATGTTACATCTTGGGTAAACAATATACAGATTCCTATCAAATTTGTCAAACTAGTAGTACTACGATAGACCATGTAAATTTGTATGTTGTAAGTGGCTCATACTTATTTTCAAAATGGCTGTTACATAAAAATTTCAATGTGGTTTGCTAAATCTATGAAACCATATAACAACCAATTTCAGCTTAAGTTTGTATGCAGTCATCAAATGGTTCTTCGTGGAGCTTCTTTGTGTGCCAGTGTATAAGAAAGAGAGAACTTCCCCCCCATCATCTCTGGGGAAAAATATTGACCAATTCCTACCAGAATTGGCAGACAAGTAGTGCTATAGTAGGTGATATAAATGGTATGTATTAAGTGGCTCAGACATTTATTTTCAAAATGGTGGCATTGTAAACGCACATCTTGGTATGCTATATCTTCGAAACAATGTAAGCACTTTCAGTGTAAAACTTTTATGTGCTGACAGTATCTATTACAACAGTAAATTTGTCTACACAGAGCCTCTTCTGTGTGAAGTTATTTAATGAAGTGCCATATAAAAGAATAAAGTTTTGCTGTCATACTTCAAGAAACAATTAACATACTTGTATCAAACATTGCAAACAAGTATAACTATGGTGGGCCAAACAATAAACATATTTTAAGTGGCTCAAACACGTATTTTCTTAAATGGCAGCTATATTAACACATTAGTTTGGTATGCTATATCTACAAAACCATGTAACCAATTTCAACTTGAATTTTATTGTGGCAGTATCTGTAAATCCATCCAAATTTATATGGTTTAAGGGGTTTGTCACATATTCAAAATGTAAATATTTTTACTTAGTATGCCACATGTCCCAAATAATTTCAATTGAACTTTATATGTTTGCAATATCTGTAACAATAAAATGTGCTAATACATAACCCTTCTACCTGTCGTTTATGATCATCACATGAAAAATCGAGGTTTTATGCCATATCTGAGAGACCAATTAACTAGTTCCCACCATATTTTACATACAAATAGTGCCACAATATGTCTGTAAACTTGCATATGTTTGGTGGCGCAGACTTTTTTTTCAAGTTATATTAATATAAGTAATTTAGATTAGTATGCTATATGAGTTAAACAATTCAACAAAATTCAAGCAAATTTTCTATGCTAACAGTATTTGTCAGAAGTATCAGTTATGTGTACAGGGATCATATTTTGCCTGTCTTGTATGATAGAGCAAGGTGAAAAAATAGAACAATTATGCCATATTTCCAGAACCATGCAATTAATTTCCACCAAATTCCACTGCAGGCGGCCAAGTAAACGTACATGGTTTGAGTTGGCGGGGCACTGGTTTTCAAAGTGGTTGCCATATAAAAAATTTAGACAAGTTTGTAGTTTCTATTAATAATTGAACCATATTCAAACAAACTTTGTTGACAGCATCTCTTAGAGGCATCATAGGCCTATACAGAACTTCTTGTAAGGCCTTTTTGCACAATCTTCCCAAGTATAGAAAACAATTTTTGTCATATCTCGGGAACCAACCCGTTCCACCAAATTTTTCACACAAAGTGCCGCATAAACTTAACAGAAATTAATTAGTTAACACTTATTTTCAAAATGACTACTCGTGAACTTATCTTGTTGGTAACCCCATGCACCACAACATGAGACAGATTACATCCAAAGTTGTTGCTTTGAATCCTACCTCAGTAATACAGTTGGTTCCACACTAGCTTATGGTTCCAGTCCCTCATAAGGCAAGTGTGTGTGCAATTCTATCACTATTGTTACATATGTTTCTTGTTCTCTTTCTAATGATAATGCTGCCAACAAGACATCAAGGTCTAACTATCATTAAAGCTTTTAAGAGCTTTATTAAGAATTCTTTGCACCTGTAGAGTGGAAAGTAGGTTTATTAGTTACTGTTACAAGATGCCGAAGGGATGTATCAGAGTTCGTTAGGGATAGAGGTCTTCATAAAAATACAAGAACTAAATTTGTTTTTTAATTTATTCATACAGCTATTATTTACATCATCTATCTATCTCCAGTATTATTATTTTAATTCCCCAATGAGCGCAATTTTTCATGTCTATCTCAACTTTAATTAAAGTCCTTCTCAATGTGTATCTCAATGTCA
This sequence comes from Dryococelus australis, assembly GCA_029891345.1. Taxonomy (NCBI): domain Eukaryota; kingdom Metazoa; phylum Arthropoda; class Insecta; order Phasmatodea; family Phasmatidae; genus Dryococelus; species Dryococelus australis. The sequence continues at coordinate 36,610,111 of CM057006.1, forward strand.
ATTAACTCACACTCATCATTAACACATGTTCGGTTTGTCTGTGACCATCACATAAAATGTCTTTCACTCTCACATCCAGTCCAATAGTCTAGCCTGCCAGCTGCACCCTTCACTGCACAGATTCCCTCTTGCTGGTCATTTCAGTCGCAACTCACTCTTTAGTCTCTTTGGGCAATTGTACAACCTAAACGATAGACAAACTCCCGACTCGGAGGCTCGCCGCACTAGTAATCAATAACCAGATCTCAAAGGTTCGCAGCACCCCGAGTTGCGCTGAGAGAAACTAGGACATAACTAGAATATTCCTACTGCAGAAATTTGGTCTGCTGAGGGTAGGAGCATATGAATGCAAAAGGCTTATTATGGCAGCACGTGTAAGAATGTGTGGCAGCACACCTTTATAATTTAAAACCCTGATAGGATTATCACTTGCCTGTTAGTGAAACATTTCTTCATGGCTTGCCACTATCATATCACTATTCTGTACTCCATACACTCTTGGCTTGCTTGTATGATGCAAAGCAGCAACGTGTAACACTATTTTTGTAACTAATTATTTTCTGTTTGGTAGCTTGGAACTTGGGTTGGCATTATATTAGTGACTAGCAATTTTGCCTCCCAGCTAAGCACTGCTGATAGCCAGTTGTGCAGGTTGAATGACAAGAGTGAGGGGAAGCTGTCAGCCAACTACAATATGAGCATGGCACAAATACAGTGAAATCCTGTACCTACGAGAGTTCACAAAAGTGTGAAAACTGACTTAATTACGAGTATTCATAACATTAGATTCATCATTAAAAAATTGAGTATTAATTTTATGGAAAAGGTAGGGTGACTCGAGTGATATAATCATGGCAGGAATTACAAATATAGTTGGATTATATGCGCTATCACTTATTTAGTAATAAATAACCATGTCTGAATTCATGATCCGTAACTGAGAAATTATTTTTCTCTCTTAAAATATGTACGTATGAAATTTATACTCAGATGAGATAGCTGGGGACGTCATTACAGCAGCAAAGATTATTCGCGAAAAGTTACTACTCTATACCTTATGTACTAGCATTATTGTCACTTTTTTTTTACAGAATTTTTTACTCCAAAAATTAGGGTGCATGAATTATACAAGGAATCGCCAAGACACGTGCATGGAAACATTAAAATGAGTTCTGCTGTACTTGCATGTTGTGGCCGATTGCTAGCTGCTTCCTCTACATCGTCAATTGAAATAATTACGGGAACAAAATAAAGAAATTAGGGACAATTGTTAGTATTACTGCACATTGTTTTTATTTTACCGTGCAGCTAAATGTAGAAAAAGGTGTGTGTAAACATCTGTAATGGCAATGCAACTGTTTTCAACATGGTGGCTTAGTAGGAAAAAAGAAAAAATATATATATCTAAGCTACGTACATTTTAAAACATCCCGCAAGACCAAAATATGAAATGTCTGTGTTTATGAAAACATTATTATCAAATTTAACACCACACGTAAACCAGCAATTGATAAACGTTTATTGATAACAAAACCTGATCTGCACTCCGAAATATGTTCCACGAATGTTCAACCAATCATCTGCTCGCGCTCATATTGATCCAGTGCCTCTGTTCTAACTACATGCCAGTGCCCCTACTATACCGGCCATCTTATGAAACCTAAACCTGAACCACACACCGCAGTATCTTCCACATATTTTCAACCAATCATTAGCTTGTGCTCGTATTCATTCAGTGTTACTATTCTAACTAAATGCCTTGACAAAGGATGCGAGTGCATGTCGGACAAAGCGTGCGACGTTTCAACATCTACTGCACTACAGCGTTACCATTTCTCATGGAGTGTGGCTTATACACGTTCTACGAGATTAATTATACTAAGTGCACAATTTAAGCAATTTCAATTCACCACAATTGTTAGAAAAGGCAAACACAATTAATCTAAATGCATTTGAATCGCTTGTAAAAACGGAAATACAAAATAAACTCTCACTCGCTGTAACCAGATAATTTAACCTTGGTAGTGTAGTACTGCTTGGCGGTGTATTAAAAAAATGATGTAAGTACGGAATTCTCATAATAGGCCGTACTGTATTATAGAACCAGAAGAAATATTTTAACACAAAAAGGCACTTCATGCATTTTGCACCTATAGCAAAAATATCTGCATGACTGAGTAAACTTATTGTTTACTGAACTGCAGAGTAACCAATAGTGTGTGTTGGCACATTCTGTGAAAACTTTCTCATTTGAAACCATACTGGCTGCAGTGATCATTTCTGTTTCCAGTTGAGTGTACAATTACTTACATTGGCCCAAAAAAGAGTTTGTTGGGGAACAGTGATGAGTCTTGATATGTGCATTTAGAACATATATTTCGCATGCAACCATGAATTGCACCTGTAATCTATATCTATACTACTAAATAAAATAAAATAAAAGTGTGTGTGATTTTTGAATTTTTCATTTTAAATACTTTTTTCATTTATTATAATTGATACCTAAGCTATATATAATGTTAATTTTTTTTGTGTCTGTCGGTCTGAATGGATTTAACTCAAAAACCACTTAACGCATTGACATCAAATTTGCACAGTATATGGATAATAACTCCAGGACCAACTTAGTCTTTATTTCATCGAGATATCTCAAACGGTTCCGGAAAAAATTATGATCCAGGATGGAAATGGGTACTGGCTTAAGATTACTGCATTAATAAAAGCGTTGTAAAAAAATTCTATCATTTCTCCTTTCTTTTTTGTCTATGTGCTGTCCTCCTTTCATCCCAAAAAGTCGTAGTGGTCCAGTGGCTAGAGTTATTCAAAGTGAGGCCGCAGTAACCCATTTTGTAGATATATATATCAAATGGAGTCGCAGTAGCTCAGTGGCTAGAGCACCCAGTAAGGGGGCCGCAGAAGCTCGGTGGCTAGAGAATCCAATAGTGGGGGCCGCAGCGGCTCAGGGGCTAGAGCACCAATAGTGTGGAAACTGTGACTCATTGGCTAGAGCACCCAATAGTGGGGCCGCAGTAGCTCAGTGGCTAGAGAACACAATAGTGGGGCCGCAGTGGCTAGAGCGATATGATTATTAGGGATGTAAAAAGGACTAGATTAAACTGTTCTTAGGATTACTGCATAATAAAGTTCTTTCATCCCCCCCGTATGGGGGCTAGATTAATTCAAAGTCCTAAATATCATGTTAATGAAGTAGCACTGGCCTGCTAGTTTGTAATAATGTAAATGGTTTTGTGTCTCATCCTTTTGAAATGTTCGTGGGCCATTTGTTTTTTGTGGAATTTACCAATGCTATAATACTTGTGTGTATCAGCTGCAACAGGGTAACCATAAGACTTAATGTTGATTAGTCTTGTTATATTTTGTCAAGCTATTGGAGGGAGAGGAGCTACATAATTGATAAACGTTATCTTTTCCTTGACTCCCGCCATCAATTTGATATCCCCCATTGGTATGTCACCTGCACTGTAGATTTAGTACAGCTCTAACTAAGAAGTGTAGTAGTGGTCTGTTGCAACTCTCTATAATACGATGCGACTGCATGTATAATGAGAATTGGGTTGCAGTGTGCAGTCTCCAGGGTTGTACATAAGCTAGGACACAGACTTTGATTTTTTGGTTCTGAACTGTTGGTAGATTGAAAAATTAAGTTTGGAAATATTAATAGACTTCCTGAGGTTTAAAACAGACATTTTTATCTCGGTGTAACAATTTTATTTTAGCGGCAGAGTTAGAATAATTTAATGGCCTTATAAACATATTTGTGCTAGTGTTAGGTATTATTGTTAGAGTTATTTGTTATTTAACTGGCAAGAAATTTTTAGTGAGATGCAAAGCAACATACTTATATTAAATTTTTGGAGTACCATTGTTAATTTATTTCATTCAGGTGTATTGGTATTTAATGTTTTGTAGGATTTATATTAAAAATAATCTCATAGTTATTGTAAGCATCACCACGATAGACATGTAACAATTCAATGCCCACTCATAAAATAGGATTCTTTGAAGAAAAAATTTTACCAAAGGTAAACTATACCCTTATATTAACATTGGTAGAAGAATTTTAGTACTTTATAGCAAATATTTTATTGAATCAAAAATTGGTCTATTTCCACGCCATACTTTCAAATGAACCTGACAGTGTTCATTTGTGTCTAGTGCATAAGCTACAATTTTTGTTTATACACTATCTATTTCTGTTTGTAATTTTCCAAGGCTTTACTGTAGCAAGAGTTCTGAGGCTGCAAATTAATATATTTATTTAAGTTAGTCATCGTGTAACAAATTGCTGTTAATGTATGTAAAATATTAATTAAATATTGTTAAGTGACAGAATTTTTTGTGCACTGGAAATTTGCGTAATAAGTGATAATTTTTTTGTGAGAACTCGTTTGCTTTGGCATTTTCTGTTTTCAACCAATAGTAACAACGGGTTTCTGAATATTAATTTCTTTGTGTGTGTACATACATTTTCACAGTGATTACTAGATATGTTAGAATTTGTCAGTTGCAATAGAACATTATACAGTATGTGTTAGTCATAATAATATGGTTTATATTTGTGTATAGTCCATTAACAGTAAATATACATAATTGATTAAGATTCCACAGAAATTTATCCTGTTTAATGTGTGCACAAGCTAGTCGGGGAGGGGGTTAATGTGCCCCACTTGGTGGTACTGTGACTCAAGGCTGAGTTATGCCACTCTTGCATGAACATGTTAAAAAAATGTAATATTACATCATAGATAGTTTAAACATATCCTATTGTAAGTTTTATTAATTAGGTTGATAAGAGACACATAATTGTTATGAATTTAAGAAGACATTTTCAATTGACAAATATGTTAGTGTTAATACTGCTGTTATAACGTATTACCTTGCCTTCTACTATGTATCCTTGTTTCGTAAATTATGTCGCTTAACTCTAAGATAATTGCTATTGTTTCTGTTTCAAAATAAATTACACAGCTAATGAGTGAGGCCTGGGGTACATAATATTTCAGAACATTTTTTTTCTTGTCACTGAATTCATTTTAATTTTCTTGCTGTAAATAGTTGTTAGGAAAGTTGAATGATATCCTAGGTATGCTTTAAAAAAGCAAAATTGTGTTAATTATTAAAACATTGTTGTTGATACGCTGAAAGTATTTTTAAGTTGTCAATTCTTGACAAAGTAATCCCGGTAATGACTCCCTCAAAGTAAAGACCATTTTTTGGGGAGCTCTAATATTTTTTGTTAAAAAATAAAAAATTTGGAGAAAATGGCGAAAAAGTAAGTTTGTTGTGCATTTATTTTTGCTGTTGAGTGTTGTGATTCTCCTCTTCTGTACATCTCTGAAGAGGGAGAGATTGAGAAGTAGACAACACTCAATAACTCATGACTGTCTGCTACTTCCATCAAGGTTAGCCAGTATTAACCCACGCTTACCTGCCATTACTTAAATTACATGTCATAGTTGCCTAGTCCAGAGACTACTCTTTGGAGCACAGAATATAAAAAACTCCGGAGTGAACTGCTGAAAGGAGGATTAAAGACTATTTATCTGTCTTTGACGACATGGCTGCGAACAAATAGATTAACTAAAAGTTCATACTCAGATGCAGTGTGTGTGTGTGTGTGTTTTTTTTTTTTCCCCACATGTGAAGGTTGTTAGGACATCAGGCAAGGTGTATGCGAGCTCTTTCTCAAAAATTCTATACTAGAAGACCATGATTCCTAGTTTGGATAGTCACAAAAGTTCCGCTAAAACTATTTCATAGATAATAAGTATCGAAATGTAATCAATTTGCACAATACACCACGAGGTGAAAGGTGGTGGTTGCAACTGTTGTCTCACATATGAATGAGAAATATTAGACGTATGACCCAAAAGTAATTGTTTCTGGAGGTTATGAATTTAAAGCTTCAAATATACAGTTATTGAATTGCTTTTTCTGTCTGTGTATTACTGCACCAAATACTTCAAGAGTATGCCATAATAGGATGAGTTAACAGTGTAGTTGTTGCTGCTAATATTATTTTATATTATTATACAATATGCCATGTTTTCTGTAAAGGAAACGGGTTTTTTAGAATGTTTGTGAGAACGTAAGCAGTATACAAAAACAAATTTTTGCACCAACACTGGGAAGTTTCTTTCATGTCAAAATGGAACCCTAGAAAAGTTCTTTCACACTGACGTAGAACACTTGAAGGGTCGTTCTGCACCAAAGTTGAACACTGGGAGGGTTCTTCCGCGCCACTTGCGCGCTAAGTGGGATACCGGAATGGTTCTTCCGCACAGATGTGGAACTCCGGAAGGATTGTTGCACACCGAAATGGAACATAAGTTACTCTAAAAGTTGGGATAAAAATGGCACCCAAGGAGACAGTGTTACTGGTTTCTAGAAGAATCAGAAAGCAGCATATCCATAAACAGGTGACATATCAGTAGTCTGCAGTCGTGGCATGTCGAAGCACTCGGCCATCGTTTGATGGAGGGTGGGAGGGGGCTGAGTAAATGAGTATTGGCTAGCCTAGGGCGGGTGGTATTTGTTTTTAGATTTGCAGTGCTTGCAGCACAGTGCTCAGCACGATAAATGCAACATGCAGCAGCTAGAAAAAAATGGATCAAACTTATTTTTTTTGCAGTTTCCCCATAACTGTTAAACTTTTTGAAGTTCTAGTTAAGTAGTTCCTCAAAAACTTATATATATATATATATATATATATATATATATATATATATATATATATATATATATATATATATATATATATATATATATATATATATCTTATATATATATATATATATATAAAATCCCCTCATTGATGAACTTCATGCTTAAGTAGGTGTAGTCAGTATGGTTTTATTACAATGTTAATTTGTTGTAGCAAATGTACAGTATTAGAAATTATGAAAGTACTGTGGAGGAATAGAATCTTAAGCTTCGTTTCATATCTTTAGGTAGATATTTGCAAGTTAGTTAGTAATATTTTTTCTCATTAAGAAATAGATCGTGATTTCCTTTCCAGTTTGTCAGCCCACAGGGAAGTAAGGGAAAAGTCACGGTCTTGTGGGTCAGGGAAAATGTAAATGATTGTCATTTTGCAAAAAAAAAAAAATATATATATTAGTTGTGCAGATGTAAGATAATAATTAGAAGCATGAAAGTTTCATTTTTTAATTTCGTATTCTGGGAATAATACATCTTTGCCAAGTGACATAGGGCCTGTGTGTACAAAATAAAGTATATGTATTTTTGTAATGGGCATTTGTGTTAAGTCAATAGCATGTTTAGCCAGAAATGTTGGCCCTACTTGCTTGGGTCTGTTATGTTTTAATTTAATTCAACCTCACTGATAGCATATTTGTTATGTCAGCTCTGGAAAAATATCCTGCATGGAAAACGATGAAAAGTCAGGGAATTCCAAAATGGAATTTCAGTGGACTTCTTGCTTTCATTGGCTCAACCAAATTCATGAGGGATGGTCTTGATAAAAAAAATAAAAGGACTAGATTTAACTTTGTAATTTATTTACAAGTCATAAAAACACACTTAGCTAATAGTGAAAACATTAACACACCTCTCTCTACTATTAACAATTATTATTTCTACCAGTGAGCACAGTATGTATGCCACTTTCAATTTTATATAGTCGCTTAATCCTTAGTTATTTCTAGTACCAACTTCTATGGTAAATAAAATAAACTGATTTCATAATTCAAATTTCACCCAAATAAATGTTTTAGCAAAATACTTGTGTGTGGTTATTAGAGGTGTGTGGGAATGGAATTTTGTCATCGCAAAAAATTGGAGTGGGAAAATCAAATTTCCCACTGGTATTCAGGAAAAATGCTTTAGGTTAGATAAATTTGTGGGTTGCTAGATGTAGTAAATATCATTCTGTCATGACTTATTCCATGAAAACAAAAAATTAACTTAGAATAATAACTATCTGCTTAATATTAGATTCGAGCTAGAAAGGTTGTATCGTTTTATGTTTTCATACACTTAATTGTTGCACTATGAATTAATTCTTTGGGTTTGGAGCACTTCTTTTAAACTGACCACTTCCAAGCAATATGACAAAATAAAATACCACTTTAAATTTTTTAAAAACATTCACTGCAGTTTTATTTCATTTACTAAGGAACTTTCCCATTTTTCCTTTCATTTTTGGTTGTAAAATGTGTGTACATTGACATAAATTTACTTGAATTAAGTACAGTTTTTAATGTCTGCGAACATGAGCTTCAAATCACAGGGTGCAATCACAGCCAAGTCGTATCGGGCAGGTTATGAATACAACATAATATATCAGTATGCTAACAAACTCATTTCTAGATTGATAATGCAATGAAGATGGCAAAGTAAATTAATTATATTTTTATCATAGCAAATTTACTTCATTTGTAGTTTGTCAGCGTCTTGGCGACCGCAAGTGAGTACAACACGCAGTTAAAACAAAAAAAAAAAAAAAAACACTTTGAACTATAAACAAAGACAATTTGCTGGCATGTTACAAATAGTTTTAAACAAACCCATATTTAAAAACACCATGTTAGATCTGGGTAAAATAGTTAAACATTTAGTCAAATTATCATAAAGCAAGCATTGTGCACTACATTACAGCTTATTTTTGTGGTGGTGCTGGTGGTGGTGTTCAGGTTATGTATATCGAAACTCACGTCCCACATCAGTCTGCAATGGATACTTGCGCCTTATAGATGTCGCTCACATAAAAGATAAATTCAATGCAAGCGGTTCATTATAACTTTGTAGTAGTGCAAGTTTGCAACCAATTTTAATAATTTTTCGCAATAAATGCATTTCAGGTTGATTAACTTAGTGTTTGTTTCTACGTAGAGAACTTGGTGAGAGTACAACACTGTTTGCTGCACAAATCTATATTCTCGAAGCTACATCACTTTTCAATGGCATTGTATGACAGCCATAGTTTCTCGTCGGAAACTTGCAAATGTGTTCAATACATTGTAATATATGACGTACAAAAATGTTTTTAACTTAAGTAATAAAAAATCTTAATTTGTGAATAAGCAGAAATATCTAGATTTTTTGAATATTTGATTTATCAAATCATAATCGCTCATGTGACGAGTGGATACAAAGTTTCTTGCACGAAACCCGACTTATTCTAGGAGAACCTACAGGCGTAAACAAGAACTTTCCCAAAAATATCTGGAAAATATTTTCAGCTCGACGAGGAAAACCATGCATTCCCAAAAATTTTCCTGAAGTTCGGTTATTCCGCACACCTCTAGTTATTATTAAAACACAAATCTATTGTTTTTCGAACATTCAATCTACCTAAGTAGAATTTTTTGTTCATTAATTTTAATCAATACATTTTAGGTGAAAACTTAAAAGAAAAACGTAACAATAAGGGAAGAGCACATTTGTCGTGTGATGCACACTGTGTCAGTCAGTTTTATGTGATCATATTTTGACGTTTAAAACTCTACAGGAACACTAGTGTACGACTCCTGCAGTGTTTTTTCACAAATCTATTGCCCTCCACCTGTATCATGTGTTATTATTAAGTAATGGAAAGACAACTAATAAATTAGGGATAAAAATAAAACTAACAACACAACAAACACTGTTTGCAGTTAAACATTACTTTAACGCAAATTCACAACCTATCTACAAAAAAGTTTAAAGATTTTATTATAAATAAAAAAATACTTAACAAATGTCCCTACAAAGTTTTAAATTATAGCTGTCAAGTTTTTCTACAGGGAAGTGGCAGAAACTGGTTTTACACTATTTGCTTTCAATGCCTTATTTTGCCACACTGTCACTGTATTTGTTTGAAACTACATTATTTGTAGAAACAATTTACTGTTGTAATCCCAATATCTGCTGAACATATATGAAACTCCGTGGACAATCACTTCTCTAAAACCACGTTGATCTGCCACTGTTACAAAATAATTAACTATTTGCAGATTCATAATTTTACATTTCACTGAAGACACATTAAAAAGACCTTACAGGGTATACTTAATGAAAGTAAATACAAAAAAATAACTGCTGGTAAAATATTCTGTTAACACCAGAAATACACATTTACAAGAGAGACAGTTCGCAAACTGCTCTAGTTGCTAGGCGTAGGACATGCACAGCAGAACACAAACCGTGTCAATCAGGCTAGGTGCGCGCACAGCTCTCTTTGTCATCTGTGGGAGGGTAAGTCAGCCAGCTTCCCCTCATCATTCACCTTGGCAAGGTCAGGATACTGTTTGTTCAGAGTGACAGCGAAGGTAGTCACTGAAATTGCAACTACATTGCCACATCTATCTTTTACAGCTCTCATGTTAAATGTATATAAAGTCTGCAAAGGACTGGGTAATGAACTAGTGATAGTAAATTAACATTTAAACAATAAATCAAGCTCGCGCTTACTAAAAGCTGCTCTGCATGCTGTTAGTGGCAAAATCCATCTAGGATACAATTTCTCTCAAAAGATTTTATGATTTTAAAATTGATCAACATTTCAATAAAACATGCTATTTTCGCTCTAGAAATGTTTGACCACAGAGGTAGTCTTTTACCTTTTGATGGTCAAAATCAGTCAAACATCCAATTTGATCTTTAAGCATTTAGATCTTAAGGCGTTTCACTATAATCACTTTACAGTATTCAACAAATGTAACACAAAGTGTGCCACTAAAACTGTGCAAATACAGCCTAAGCAAACTTTTAATGCATTTTTTGTGTATAGATAAGTCAGAATGTGCTCAAATTCAAATGACAATTTCAAAGTACCAACCATTTTCCTGGGAACTGGGAAAGGTCATAATTTTGAGTTTTGGTTGTATTGTGATGGCATTTTATATTTTATGTAAGTAGTAAATTTCTAAACCTTTTTGAGTCTGTTGTGTAATGGTACAATACATGCCACAGAGATGAATAAATTGTTTTATTGCATTCATCCATGGTACTTAAAACTGTTAGGTTATTGTGGCTAAATAATTGATTATAAATAGTTTCATAAAATATGAAAACATTACAGTTAGTGTTGGAACTGGTTAAAATGATGATTTGTTTTGTGTTATGTGTATTATATTAATTGTATAAAGATACGGGAATTTTTTCTTGGGCATAATTTTTATGCATGGTAATTGAATATGTATTTGTAAATGAGGACAGTATGGTGGTATCCATAAACATAAAATGTCACGGTTATCACACATCCTAGGTCATCCTTCATTTTCTTTCCAGCGTTTGTCAAGCTCTGTGTATAATATGCATGCTTGTGGGTTATTTATATATTTTCTGTGGAATGTTTTGTCTATACACATTGAATAGGTGAATTTTGTTGGCTAAACTTGCCAGGATTAGTAATTAGAATGCTAAAAAGTTTTGAGTTATTCTAATGTGGAGAAAAGTTGAAATTGCAAATATGATATTTACAGTAATTTTCCAGTCGAGTCCAGGTGAATTTTAAATACATTAGGGGTGTATGTGTGTGCGTGTGCGTGCGTTTGTTTGTTTGTTTGTTTTTTTTTTAAGGACACCTAAGAATAGTATAAATGGTGGGAAATAAAAAATTTCAATACTGCATGTACACAAAAAAAAATTAAAATTAATTCTGGAAACAGGTGTAAAGGTATATATTACAGCAATAAAAATTCAGTAAATACCTGCTTATAAAACAATTTTAAAAAATTTCCATCTTACAGGTAGGTATTCTAATAAATACTAATTTGTTAAGTTTTATTTTAAAGAATTGGTTTTATGAATAAATACACATTCTTTGATCAGACTGCCCAACTCTTCATACTTACACATTTTTATTGATTTTATGTTTTTGACATTTTGCTGCATTTTGAAGCATTTTCTATCGACTCTCATCCTTCGGATTGTGTTCAACATTGACACAGGATGCCCCAACTAGCTAATGACGTGTGTCCCATTATGTGAATCTCAATATTTTAAAATGTTGACCTTTTGTTCAGTTGTTAGCATTTTCCTTTCTCTTTGGTCATTTCATGAATAACATAAAAATTAAAAAAATATGTGATACATCACCATAAATGTTCGTTTGATTTAAACAAACAGTCTTCTTTCCATAACAAAACATGTACCAAGCTATGAAAAAAAAACTACTTAAACCATAGATGTGTGTATACAGAGAAGTGCACAGCAACTAGAATCAATAGTCTGGCAATGTGACAGAATGAATCTGGATACATTTTGTAACAACAAGAAAATTTTGATTCACAAAGTTAAATAAAATATTTCCTAGCATACTCTGAAAGTAGACCAGAACGAAAATTTGGATGTGAAAGGTTATTGTAAACAACATTTGAACCAAAATATGCTCGGAATTAAACTGTATTGTGCAGGAATGCTATATTTATCTCGATGTTAATGGTGGAAATGTGATGTGTTGTAAACATGGGCCAATGGTCTGTACCAAAATAAAATGTTGTAATTCAAGGGAAAGTGTAAATGATGGGAACATGAAATCGGGGTTTTTGTGTGAGTAGCCAGGACGTAATTTTTTAATCATGGCCAGCATCAGCTTAAACTAACCCTACTTTAAGAAGGGATTCATAAATATTTTTTTAATTGAAGTAGTTGTATTTGTTATCTGATATTTATTGTCAAGTCTTCGCCACCTCTGAGGTTTCAGTATGGGGTTGGCCTACGTTGTTATCCTATATCTTACACCTTCACATCTTGTTTAACTAACACATACAGTTCAATTTCAGCATTTAAGTTTCCTGCTGCATCTTGATTTGCTCTCTGATTGCTATGTTTACTAACAAAATTGAATCTGGATTTGCTGTGTATCGTTACTTGCCACCTGAAGAAGTTGATTGAGCCAGTAGAAAGTTTGTGGTCATTCTTCCACACATGGAAGTGTATTTTCGTACTACTTGTGTGACTGTGTGTGCATGTGTGTAAGAACCACCTAATACCTGTGCTAGTGTCTTCCTCTTTTAAGATAATGGAAAGATCCCGTCATGATCTTTTTAAAACACTTGTTGGGTTCTGTGGGTATCGTAGTTTACTTGGAAAATTTACCAGTGCGAAACAATGCACATAAACTGACATTTTTTATTTTAAATGTGCTTATGGTTATATATATTGGACATGTTATTTAAAATAAAGTGTGTGAACGTCTGCACAGTTTGAAGCTTGTGTAATTGTAATGTGATGTGCTTACTGATAACCCAAGTATTAATGTTCTTGAAAATAAGAATGAACAAATAAAAACAAACCATCCCTCAACCATTAATTTTAGAGTATCATACTGTGCCATTATCACCCAGGTGTTTGCCAAGGTGCATGTTGTAGTTCATGGATGCCACCAGTGTCATATGGTTACAGAGAACTGTCTTCATGTCAGAATTGTTCAGTGGTCTGTATGCACTAGAAATAATTTGTTACTGAAGTGTAGAAAAAATGTTTAATTAAAAATTATGCCTCTTTGAAAAATGTAGTAAATATGTGAATTGTTTAATTCATATGTGCTCAGTATGTACTATATTTCAAAGGTATTTTGCAGTCTCAGAACCTTTTGCAAAATAAGTTTTTCAAAATTAGTTAATTATAAATCTATACAACTAAGTGTTGTAGGAAATTAAATACTAGAAAATAGAATGTTCTTGTGCCTGTCCATAGTGCTGAAAAGTAATTTCAGATTGCTAAAGAAGCAAGAGTTTTCGAAACTACTGTATACTATAGAATTATGTATAACTAGTGCTGTATGATAGAATCTTTTTTATTGAGAAATATAAGGTTGACCAGAGATGTGATAAAAAGTTTTTGAAATTACAATTACTGTCACATAATATTGTTTGGCTATCATAAAAAGAAAAAGGAATTTCGAAAACTGATCTAATGAAGTAGGTGCTACTGTTAACATAGCATTTATTTTTGGTGATTTTAAGTTTGATGTGTTTGTATGCTGTTTCTGTAAAATGTAAATAGGTCATTCATCACTTAAAGGCACATCGTGAAATCACATGCATCATTTAGTAATTAATTTATAATTATATTACGTTATAATTGTATTTTATTTAAATTTTTGCTTACTGTTCAAAATTATTTGTTTGGCAGCCTTTCCTACGTTCATTTTGATAAGCAGTGTGCAGAAATTTAAAAAAATTGATGGTTTTTTGTCTATGTAAAAAAAATAATACCTTCAGCAACTTCGCTGGCAAAAAATGTAGACAATCGCTAGTTTTGAGGTATTAAGAAGAATACTTTTTCAGAAACAGAATGTTTAGTTTTTGTAAGAACAGAAATTTGACAATTTTCAAAGTTTGGCAATATATTTTGTAATTATACTTACTGAAGAAGATACATTGCTGACTGATTCACAAGGAAATAGTTAGGTTGGGATGGTCAGTTTTTCAGGTAATGACTGCTGTAGCTTTTATAGTGCATCGTAAGTTTGAAGACTTGCTGTACTCAACTATTATAAGGTCTTGAGCTGTAAAGAGTCTACTGTTATAAAAGTTGTGTATACACATTTGACATGGGACTTAAGCCCATAAAGGATTTTAAAGCAAAATTCTTATATAATTTATTCATTTACATACCACATTGATTTGACATTAATAGTCTACTAAAATTTTTATTATATTTATGTGTGTGTTTAGCTTTTACACACCACATTTAAATTTATGTTATATTACAAAACTTTGCTCATACGAACAGATGGATATACGTACTTCTATACAGTGAATATTAGTACCAATTGAAATTCTATCACATTACAGTGTGGTTTTGCATAAAACTTGATTTGATTCACCATTATTTCACACACTAAAAAATCTTCATTTTTACGGTTTAATTTTGCCTAACGGATAGTGTTATGAACAAGCTATTGGTCACTATAAGTTGGCATTACTTTAATCTATATTTTAACTGCTAATCCACTTGTAAATTTGCATGGTGCGTATTAACTTCAAATTCCAGGTATGTAAACTCAAACCAGATATTGTCCATGTCATGTAAGTGGCATGAATTTCAACCAATCTAGAAAAGTACCGTAGCCACAGTGTATCCTTCCACCACAGTTGTTATGTCAACAAAGAAAACTAAGGTTGTTAACTGATTTTGTGTCTAGTGCACGCTTACATTTTCCTTTTGTTTCCGGTAATGGCAGGCACTGAAAGACTTGTCCAGTAACAAATGTGGGCTATTGTAGAACTAGGTTGGCATTCCAGCCTGTTTTTTTTTTTGTAACATCAGCTCACGCGGTACAGCAGCATAGGTACATGGTACAGCTGCTTGTTAAATGACACATGTTACAGCATCATCTTGCTGCAGAAGTTACAGTAGACTTTGAAAAAAGTCAAAAGTCTGCGCGGATAAGCCGAAAACTGGTTAAGCGAAGCATTAATAAACGGGAGTGTAGTGTATATTTAGGTTGTTCTCGTTCAGGTTGAGTGAATAAGAGCAGTATTGGATAATGTATAGGTAAGATGAAAATAATTTCTGGAGAAAAGCAAAATTGTATAAGTAAATATAAAAATATGTACATTGTCATTTCCATTATTGAATGTTTTTTTTCTCTATCCATATAAAGATACATTATTGTTAACTAATCCACAGTTTTTAATAATATAATTTACAATCCCATAACTCGGAAAAAATTTTGGTTCTAATAATGCAATGTTTTAGTAAATTAAGTTTCCGCATATAAGTCTTCAAAAATGAAATCTGTACCTAACATCAAAGTCTGGTATTGAGAAGGAAAAAATTGCTGTAAAATAACGTCACAAAATCTTGTCCCTACGATCCAATGGAGGATGAAAGCACCTTTTTCCTGAAATTCAATTGACTTGGTTTCTGTTTGTTAGAGGAAACATTAGCAAAGGAAAATATTTTCCCTACCATATGGTTCCTTATCCTGCTGTGTCTTGTCACTGCCAACATATAGGCTGTTCACGTTAAAATGAGCACTTTTGAAAGCCCTGCTTGTGATCTACTTGTATACACGTTGTGTGTTCTTCAGTCTTGTGTAAAATTAATATTGTCATGGGCCTAATCACTTTATTCATGCGTCGGTCAAGTGAAACTGTGAAATTATTAGAAAAGTAAATATTTTACAAATCTCATTACTTTTAATCTTTGATACATTAAATAATACAGAAAGCGATGTAGTGGAGAGTAAGGGGTGATGAAATAAAAAATTGTGATGTAAAATCATGATTGTGTGAAAACATAACTCAAAGGTGAATGTACGAGTAAATTAAATTATAGCAATTTAAATATGTTATGGGCATCTTTACAGATGAATAGCTGGAGAATATTAAAATCAGTAACATTTTCAAGAAAAAATAAGTAATGATAAGGACTCGTGTTAAACAACCTCTTTAAAACTAGCGGTCATTAAATTGTATTATTCTGAAGAACTAGTGCATCTCAACTAAGCACTCTACATACAAAGAACATCAGACGATTCAAATATTCTACCATTTTTAATAAGACAAAACAAACTATGTCTATTGAAAAATAACAGATTTCACATTAAAATAATATTCAATGATTAAACGAGCAAAATAATGATTATAACTTTTGCCAGTTGTGTAAAATAAATGAAATGAGTGTAGTTTTTAATGGCTTGAAAAACAATTACTATTTTCTCCAAACGTTTTTCTTCGGTATACATGATTGTGAAATCATGTGCAATCGTCATTTAAGTAATCTTGCAATGTTTGTTGGAAATTGCTAATAAATGAGATATGTAAGTGTCCGACCAGTCATAGATCAGTACTTTTGAGATTCACGATATCTTTACCCAACTCTCTAGCCTCTAGGTATCTGATTAGCTTGCTACTGTACTTTGGAACACATTCGTGGCTGTAAGCTGATACCGCATGCAAAATAGGATATTGCAATCTTACGTTAATTTGCAACGACTAGTAGACTAGAAGTTCTCGATGCCTTCGAAGCGCAGGGAACAAGAGCATTTTTTAATAGGATTCAGACGGACTCCACTATAGAGTGTGGATAAACTCTGCACTTTCACATAAACATCTTGCAATGAAGTTCCATTCCTGACATAGCCTTAATAAAATTGTGTTTTAAATTGAAAACATATATGGATGGACATTTTAAGGATACGTTAATTTATGATGAAACAAGCAAGATAGATAAATAATGAGTGAGATGATAAGTGAGGAACGACTGTAAGGGAACTCGTTATAAAAACCCCACTTATGTTCGTAATTAAGTGGACATGATCAATGACAAACATACATAAACAATGAAATAAAAAAGAATACAATGAATGAGAGAAACTGAAAATGAACGCATGAGACATACATGAGCAAATGAGACTGACAGTAGTTATTCCAATCTAAATACATGATAAGCATACAATTAATAAGATTGACACATTGAAAAACACAAATACGCATCAAGATGAGTTCAACAAATTAACAAGAAAATTAACCCTATACCAGTATTTACATAAACATCAAAACAAAAGTTCACTCAATTTAATCTCTAAATTACAATATGAATTAATTTCTGGTCAGTTGTCAGTTTGTCTAATTATTTCATGATTCACTGTTGTCACAATCAATCTTTTTTTTTTCTGTTAAAAAGTTTAAGTAACTCACTGTATTATTTTTTTTTTTTTTTCGTCCACAAACACTTGATGTTAGAAATCGCTGCGACGATCAACCTGTATACATGGACCAGAAGCACTATCACCTCCGTATGCTGCAAATCATTCTCAGTAGCGACTCTGGTGGCACTTTTCCATTAGGCTGGTGGTACACTATTAACATAAAGTTTATACCATTATAAAAAGCATAGTATATATTTCACACGACTCAGATGATATGGCATGTAATGAGTTCTTCACTTAATTAGGGATTTAGAGAACATGTTAACAGTCACAGTTCATTTATGCACTAAATCACCTAGTTCTTCATTAGCTCTCACTGTTGACATTTAAAGTTCATGTGGATTGTTGATGACAAGCACAGACATGTTTCCACAATCATGCAAACATAATGATATGCTGGGGTGATGATACATGAATGGACTGTTGAAAATACATATATTTTCCCTATAACAATCTCTAAACTAAGCAAATATGGAAGACCCTATACAACATTAAAAGGAATGCTTCGACAGAAAACTTGCGCTACCACTCCCTATACAACATAGTCTAACATAACTAGAAAATATGTTATTGGATTGACATATAAAGACAATAACACGAACAATATTCATGAATACACAAGGCATTCAATGAAAACATGACATGAGGCAGATAACATGAAGAAAAAAAAACATTAAATTCAGTCGTCACTAGGAATATCACAAAATTCAATTGAAAATAGTGTGAACACAGTTAAACTTAAAAGAGCATGGTACTGACAACTGTCCAGGTATATTTGAGATTGCTGTCATAATCTTGGATAATCGACTTTCCCTTAGCATCTGGCGAACTCTTCATTCTTTCATTATTGGTAGTGGAAGACAAATTTAACAGCATATGTACATTTAAATGATCTGTACTTGAATAGGCTTTGGTGGAAATTTGATTATCAATCCTGGGATTACAAGGGTGGATTTTCTTCATTGTCATTTTGAAGTAGGCATTTTCATATCTTGTGACAGAACTCACTTGTCATACAAGGTTCTTCTTTTTCTTCCTTTATCGATCAACATATGATACGTCGGTTGCATATCCCGTTCTAATCATATTTTCGGCATTACCAGTATTTTCCAGAGTATCTGCAAGTTTTAATTCTAGCCACAACAACACAACATACGTGACTGATAATTCTGGATTAAGGCTAATAGCTTATGTAGGATCTGTGACGAGTGGCGAACAAACGTATGTGAATGTCAAAATAAACAAATTATAAAAACCAACCAGACCCTTCAATAAATGTCTAAACCTAACATAGTGATACTGGACATAAAATTAAACAAAAACAACGAACACTAGATATCTGCTTCCCAATACTCAAGGCTCTGCTACTGGTCACTTGGTCAGATCTACTACCGCACTGCTTAAATTTGTATTCTTAGAACTACACAATTAGTGTTCAGTCCAGCTTACATTTATTTCAATGGCTGCGCAGCATTACTGTTGCTGGTTATACTATATGGGTTTGCCTTAGCAATACGATAGGGTCGCAACTGGGGAATGTTGTATTTACCTACAGGTACCCCTCGCATATCTGCAAGTTCATAACAATTATGCTGTACGATGCCAATTACTTTGTAGGGACCCTCAAAAGTTAGAAATAACGTCCTCGTTACTCCTTCCCAAACATAGCTTGTTGGGTTACTTTGCCGCAAAACCAGATCATTCAATTGAAACTTTGTTAGTTTGCTAGTTTGGTAGTGCTTTTTCCGGCTTGCATTTTTGAGAGTTCTTCTAGGTCTTTAGTTGTCCCGTAAGTACTTCAATCGGTGCATGTCCCGTGGTGATGTGAACAGTATGATTTTGGGACAAATTCTACAAGAATGATTTTGTCCCTCCAGTTCTGCTGTGCATTATGGCAATCTATATGTCAAATTGTTCCGATGGATTGCATGCTTCGTTCGACTGGATTCGATTGTGGGTGGCGGACAGAAATAGTGGTGGGAATATTATCCATATTTCATAGATTCTTTTACCAGTAACGTGGGTGTTTTGGCCTGAACTATCAGATATAATTTAACAAATTTGGAGAATAAATCCAATAATACCAACACATATCTGACACCAGCTTTGGCCCTAGGTAATGTTCCAAATATATCTACTGACACCAATGGTAATGGTTCTCTTGGTATAATTGACCTCATTCCTCCTCGTAAGTTCTCTGGTGGCAATTTTGGCCTTTTGGCACAGTTCACACGTGGAAGTACGTTCAGGGATGGTCTTTAACATTTTAGGCCAATACACTATACGTCAAGACTAACATACAATTTGTTGGTTCCTACATGTCCCAATGTTTTATGAATTTCCACAGCTACCAAAGCTCTAATACTTTTTGGAGTGATTGGTTTCCATTCAGTTTCAAATGTTTGTAACTTATCACTGCAATAATACAATATACCTTCCTCTGAATTGCTGTAATATCTTAGCATACCGGAAATCTGAGGTAACCTAAAAAAATTATCTTTGACTGTACGGCAGTGTTCGTCCTGACCCTGCAAATCGGCCAGCGGTTGCAACACTTCCTTCAAAAATTTACTCATTTTACAATTCGTTTGAGCTACGAGAAATTCCCTAGTTTTCCTGGGCTGAGGTACCCAATTACTGTTGTCAGGAATGCAGCTCAGGTAGTTGGCTGCGTCATTGTCTGATCCTTTAATGTACTGGATCTCGATTTCATACTCTTGTAGATACAGTAACCATCTGGTCAAACTATCTCCGAACGCTCGTCCACTTCGCAGACACGTCAAAGCCTGGTGGTCGGTCAAAAGCTTTATAATTTCTCCGTGTAACAAATCTCTGAACTTCTGGAGAGCCCAGACAATTGCGAGAGCTTCCCTTTCAGTAACAGTGTAGTTACGTTCGGCGCTGTTCAGTGTTAGACTAGCCATCACTACTGTCCATTCAACATTATGGTCATCATTTTGCGCTAGCTTAACTCCCAGCGTGTATGCTGTCGCATTGGTATAGAGTAGAAACTCTTTTCCCTACACTGGATGACGTATTACATGATCTTTCAGAAAAATTCTCTTTAGCGAAGCGTTGACATTCTTCGCCCAATGCCTTGTGAAGACGAGTAAACTCAGCCACTGCATTGCATAAGCTGAATGACATTACCTTGAATACATATTGGAAATTTCTGGGTAAAAATTCAGTGTATTTTTGTGATTCCTGACTTAGTGGTAACTGTCAGTATGCACACGTTATGTCTAAAGTGGTGAGTTATCGTACACCATGTTACAGTCGTAGTATATCTCTGGTCTGGATGGGTCCTTCGCGATCTTTAATGGTAATTTTAATATTTCTGGCATGCAGACACACAACCTTACAGTTCCGTCCTTGCGAACGCATAGAATAGGATTTGCATAAGGACTCTCCTTACGACTAATAATATTCCATTCATTCAGTAGTTTTAGAAATTCTTCCGCCTCAGATAAATACTTCACCGGAATCGGGTATGATTTGCAGTGAAAAAGACTGTCATCAGATGCTTTTATGTGGACTTCATAAATATTATTCCTCCCTGGAATCTCGGACATGCAATTCTAGTATTGCACTAACATTTAGTGTAACTGCCTTTTCTGAATATGATCTAGAGTATTAACTACAGATACGGGCGTTTGCGATCTCTGTGGTTAGCGACTGGTACATTTACTTTAGGAGCATGTAACATTTGTACTACGTGCACATTATTATGTAGTATTTCCAAAGTATTGTCAGACCAACTCCAATTTTCAGGTGTAAGTAAATTAACAGTGTTTTCTGGTGACTTAATTAACCAACCACCAAGATTTAATACGAGACCATAAGTTTTCAAAATGTCAGTGCTTAAGATAAGAGGTTTAGCAAGACCCTTAACCACTAAAACATTTGCTATCTTTGGTTTACCCAGTTCTTTAATCGGCAAGACCGTTTGTCGGTTTACAATCGGACTGGCACGTGATGTAACACCCATAATTTTTAATTATGGAACTGATAACATTGGCAGATTTACGTTACTCCTTGTGATTTCTTGGAATAAATCCTCGCTTACACAGCTGATTTCCGCCCCACTATCCAATAGCGTTGGAACTATTATCCCACAAACCCCAGATTAAATTTGGGACAAACTGATACCTTAGTGTTTGGTAACACGTCGTCTTCCTTCTCTGAGTAGGAATTCCCCCTCAGGCTCGTCCATCATCAATGTTAAAACACGAACATTAAGATAGTCCGAAATCTTGTGATAATCTGAAGCATACTCATTGCTCATACTGTTGACAGTCTTTGTCTCCATGGGAACATACCGGGTCAGCGTTGAGAGACGCTCATCACCAACCCTGTCTAGTTTATCTTAGGGTTTGAAATGGTGTTGTGAGGGGTTGGCGCTCACAGGTATTGTTGGAGGTGGGAACGGGGACCCTAAGGATTTAGTCCCTCGTTTCGCTGGAAATATCCCATTGAAGGTAAAGAGTTGGTTGTATGTTAGTGTTTACAGTGGCAGGATGTACTACTGGCCCATTTGATGGTGGAAATAAATTCCATGGAGGACCGTTGGTAGTATGGTAACCATTAGTTGTGATTGCACTAGGAAAATGCGTATTTCCAACTGCCCACTTTCTTGCCATTGGCGCACTCCAATGTGAGTTTTTGGTAGCGTTACGTGCATTACAAGTCTGAGAATTTGGCCTTCGTCTTTCACCGCTGCTCGCATCGGTTTGTAGTACATACACACTTCCGTCAGAGTTCAGATAGGCATTCGGAAACAGTGCATCCGTGTTACGATCACTCTCCTTTTGCTTTTGTTCGCTCAAAAATTTCGCCATAGTGCTGTTTGAATGACTTACTTTTGTTAGGATCGAACCGCTCAAGTGCAGCTGTGCTCAAAGATTTCCCTGGATTTGTGTGTTCCAGTATTTGTGTAGGTACCTGCTTTTAAACTGGGTGAATGAATAAATTTTCTCCTCTACTTTCCACGAGTAGAACACAGTTGATTTTAGACTCTCCAAACATAATATTTCCGCATCTTTAAGATAAAATTAACGAGTTTAATCCTCCAGTTTATTCAAATATATTACCGGTTTCTCACCGTTTTTTCCAGAAAAAGTGGGTAATCCCTCACTCCACTGTTTCACAGGATGATGCAGTATAGTTGCTGTAAGATTGACCGGTGATAATGGAACTGCATAGTCTACATGATAACAGGAACTTGGCTCTTGTGTGTCTTTCGCATTCGTGACTGAATTTGGTACTGATTCTTCCATCGTTCTGTAAGTTGTAACTTCGGTAAGTGTTATTATCCTTACACGTGCGTCTAATTCAACAAGTTTACTTTGCAGTTCATTATTACGCAGCGAGAAATCCTTCTGCGAATTAAAACATTCAGTAGCTGTTTTATTAAACTTCGCCTCTAGATGACGTTCGAAGTTAATGAGCTGATTATCTATGTCTTTCAGAATATTACTGCTAAAACTAGCCTATGGTGTAATCTGCATATTTTTCACCATGAATTCGTGTATCTAAAGCCCTCATTTGATTCTCAATTTCCAGAGTAGTACGTTCAACCTCACTGACGAGATGTCTCTCTATGGATTGAACCTGAGTCTGGATATCATTAATGCTAGTTTGTACTTCTGTAAGGTGTTTTGTGGTGTTTTCCCTTAAATTTACTAGTTTTGTTTCCACTAGCGATTGTGTTTGCATTAAATTATTTTGGACGGTATCCAGTGTATTCGCTTGCACATTTTGATTTTCTTTTAAAACTGCAACCGTAGTTTCTAATAAGTGCAGTGACACGGTAGTGTTATCTAAGAGTTCACTCACATTAGCCAGATGGTTTTCTACATTTACTACATGTTGAGTCAAACTGCCAAATTTGTTATATTGCTCCTCGAAACGAGCATCGATATTAGCACTCAATTTCTGATTTTGCACGCTCAACTCGGAAATGATTTGCGTCCCTTGTTCATCCATTTTTGCACTGAGCATTTGAATCATAGCTATTAGTTCGGAATTTATTCCTATATTTGCCTGGGGCTGTTTTGCAGCCTCGCCCAAATTTGCCATGATGATGTCGCTTATTACAAGCGTTACAACTTCTTCGCTGTCAATGTAAAACTCTCCATTGATACTATTTGAAGGCGTAGTTACTGGTATGACTTCTATGCTAAGAGTGTTGGAATGCATTTCAAATGTATTTACGGCCTCAGTATTCCTTAAATTAATCATAGAGCTTCGTAAAAAATATTGCTCGCCTTCCATTAAATCTTGTCAAACACAGCAATAAACTAGTTACTCCTCTTTGGAATCACAGTTAATATTACGACTTCAGACAAAGAATCCCTAGCTACAATTAATTCCGCCTCTATGGAACTTTAACTGAACATGAAACAGAAACATATTTTTAATTTAAAAAATCAAATTACAAGTTATCTCGATTACATCAAACCTCATTACAAATCTCATTACTTTTAATCTTTGATACATTAAAAAATACAGAAAGCGATGTAGTGGAGAGTAAGGGGTGATGAAATAAAAAATTGTGATGTAAAATCATGATAGTGTGAAAACATAACTCAAAGGTGAATGTACGAGTAAATTAAATTATAGCAATTTAAATATGTTATGGGCATCTTTACAGATGAATAGCTGGAGAATATTAAAATCAGTAACGTTTTCAAGAAAAAATAAGTAATGATAAGGACTCATGTTAAACAACCTCTTTAAAACTAGCGGTCATTAAATTGTATTATTCTGAAGAACTAGTGCATCTCAACTAAGCACTCTACATACAAAGAACATCAGACGATTCAAATATTCTACCATTTTTAATAAGACAAAACAAACTATGTCTATTGAAAAATAACAGATTTCACATTAAAATAATATTCAATGATTAAACGAGAAAAATAATGATTATAACTTTTGCTAATTGTGTAAAATAAATGAAATGATTGTAGTTTTTAATGGCTTGAAAAACAATTACTATTTTCTCCAAACTTTTTTCTTCGGTATACATGATTGTGAAATCATGTGCAATCGTCATTTAAGTAATCTTGCAATGTTTGTTGGAAATTGCTAATAAATTAGATATGTAAGTGTCCGACCAGTCATAGCTCAGTCCTTTTGAGATTCACGATGTCTTTACCCAACTCTCTAGCCTCTAGGTATCTGATTAGCTTGCTACTGTACTTTGGAACACATTCGTGGCTGTAAGCTGATACCGCATGCAAAATAGGATATTGCAATCTTACGTTAATTTGCAACGACTAGTAGACTAGAAGTTCTCGATGCCTTCGAAGTGCAGGAAACCAGACCATTTCTGAATAGGATTCAGACGGACCCGGTCCATCTCGTCACCATGTACGTAGAAGCCGTTCTCGGCGATGAAACGGAACTCCAGGCCAATGGGGCATCATCCTTTTAATCAGTTTCTTACTGTCCTTCTCCTTCATGGAAGCTGCCTCGTCCAGTCGTGCAGCCATCATCTCCAGAACGTAATAACTTTTTTACTTCTCCACCCAAAACGTTCTACTCAAAATGTTACAAAGCAACTCAAAGACAAAAGCTCCACTTGGCAACCATGCGTGAGATTGGTATTTTATATGGTCATAAAAATGTTCCCCATGTAGACACAAAGTATATGAGAAATTTAATAGGAATTCATCAGCTTGTATGTGCGTTGCAAACAAATGAAATATTTAGGTAAAAGTGCACTGTAGAGAGTGGATAAACTAACTCTGCTGTTTCATTTAAACACTTGCAATGAAGTTCCATTTCTGACATAGCCTCAGTAAAACCATGTTTTAAATTGAAAACATACATGGATGGACATTTTAAGGATACGTTAATTTATGATGAAACAAGTAAGATAAATAAACAATGAGTGAGATGATAAGTGAGGAACAACTAAGGGAATCCTTACATAGAGAGAAATAATTTAAGTTAAATGGTTACCGAACATTTTTTGTTCTACTGTAATTTATGGAACTACTTCCCCCTCCATCATTACCAACTTTACTGGACACATATCACTCATTGCCCCCGTTAAAATGTATCTAGGTAGTGGGAGTGACTTTTTTCTAAGGTTAATTTCAAAAGTGCTCACTTTATCGTGAACAGCCTTTACTAATGAATATCGTACTTACAGCCATGATTTTTCCAGCTAGTTTGGCCATAGTCTAAGTCTGCTTCTTATGTAACAAGGGGAATTAAGTTTGTTAGAAGTATATGTGAAGAATTAACTGATTTTATCACATTTACGTGGTCAACCTTGTATTTTTAATGATAAGTTAAAATAATTTAGTTGTATACATATTTTGTAATTAGTACAGCTGTAATTAATGGTTTCTTGAGTGCAATTTTCGGTAACTTCTAAATTTTCAATGCTTTGTCAGAATTTATGTACTGTTAAACAAAATATGTTAGTCCTCACTATGTGAGGTCACATATTCTTGCTATCAAGTTGACAGTTCAGTGTGTATAGTTATTTTTCAAAGTACTTTAAGATACCATTTTCATCATTTGTGCTTGTGAGGTAGTTTAAATTTCTCACGTCACAGGGTCATTGCAAGGTAAGTAGCATTATTTCTGAGGCCAAGCTAGTCAGTGTATGGTAAGTAATTCAGAAGAAGCCATTTGTGCGGTGAGTTACCAGAGTCGTGCCATCAGAGTTGAAGGTAAGTATTCACATTCTAATTTGAGTCTTAACTGCATAATACTTATACTTCACAGTTGAAGGTGAGGAATAGTGGTAGTTAGGCTAATAATTTTGTTATTGTTTAATGCGCACATTTAGTAAGTTGTGCAGATCTACATAATATGACGGCTGAAAGAAATTAAGAATGATATTGGTGACTAAATGCTAGTCCCTGAAAATGATACTAGTTGTAAGATATCAAATAAGTAATATATAAGTTGTAATTTATAATCACTGAAGAAGAAGAAGAAGAAAATTTTGCTTTTGCGAACTAAGTTAGTACCATAAGTTGGCTGTGATGTATTGGTTGATGCACAATAGCTGTGCAGTAAGTTGTGTCTATATTATGAGGCACACCTTGTTCCTAGGAGTTTGGTCATACAATTCATCAAGAAAGAATCTCATGCACGAGATTGTGTGCATTATAAATTAAGATCCCAGGGAAAAAATAGCAATTAAGTAGGGTTAGTATTATTTATACAATATAGTTTATGATGGTAGCTTTGCAGCACCACTGTAATTATTGTGCAAGTAATTAATTTATTTAATGTGTGTGTTACATGGACTGACTGGCTGCACGCATATTACAAACTTGTGACTATGAATGTTCTGGTAGTGCACAAAGAACATGTTAAGTTAAAAGTGAAAAAATAATTATGCAAGACATTCATGTTGCTTAGTGGCAGCAAGAATAGCTGCAAGTATCATAAATATTAATGAGTATGGAGTCGTTTTCTTGGCAACACTTAGTTCAAGGATTGCTGAGAGCAATTTTTTGGCATGAATTTAATTGCCCGGGGGGGGGGGGGTATTGTACATTGTGCTTTGTGGTAGATGTTACAGCTAGGTCACTGCCACACTGCCATATAATCTGCAGTATGCAAACAAGGGTTCTGTGCTACAACAGTTTGTGCCTTTAAGTAAGGAAAAAATGGTAGGAATAACTACCAAATGTTTTTTGGCATTTGAGATTGATAGTGCAGGGGTATGTTTTCCCCAGCATATTCAAGTAAAAACTTATTTAGTGGGAAATTATACTGTAGGATTGGTTTATTTTTTTTACAGGCATGTCACTGTGCCTGACTAGTAGCATATCTGATTTCTCTTAAAGATTTGGCGAGATAGAAGTACGGTATACACGTCGGCCTTTGTAGACATTAGAACATAGTAAATTAAGTATACATCATACTATTGCAGTAAATGGTGTTTTTCTAGATTTGAGTTAGAGGGATGTAGGAAAGTTGTCAAAAACATATCAAGATTTCCTATAATCATTGTTTTGTAATTTTTATGATTTGATGAAATATGGATAGTTAGTTTCCAAGTAAATGTTTAAAGTCACTTTAAAGTTATCTGATATTGCACTGTAGTATAGCATAACATATCCAATTAGTTAAAGAATTGTTTTTATTTGTAGACTGTTAACAGATTTTTCGCAAGTGTATTCCAGATTTTTTCCCAGATTTCGTGTCCCATCCAAGTAGTAACATACAGTAACAGAGATGACTGTATATAGTATGTATTGTACGCTACTGTACAGTTAATGAACATTATTTTATATTGTATGATAGATTGGCAGAGAAAGAAAGGTGGACAAGAATAAAATATTAATGTATTTACAGTTTGCTGAGGGGAATAAAAGTTCATGTTTGA
The DNA here is from genome assembly GCA_029891345.1 of Dryococelus australis. Taxonomy (NCBI): domain Eukaryota; kingdom Metazoa; phylum Arthropoda; class Insecta; order Phasmatodea; family Phasmatidae; genus Dryococelus; species Dryococelus australis. Next base: position 36,638,106 of record CM057006.1, read on the forward strand.
TAATGGAACTTCATTATTGTATTAAGCTCTGGAGTTGGCTTGTAAGTTGTATGCTCATAAGTTTACGTTGTGCAGGAAATTGGGTATTCGCACAGATCTGACCTCAGTGTTTCAGACTTAAGTCTTCTAGTGGCCATAAATTGTACCAATGGTTTGCTTAGCATCCTAAAAACTTCTTGGAGGAATGTAAGAAGTTACTTAAGCACTTATTGCAATCAAACTGTAACACAGCTACCTGTAGTAATGACATTTAGGGCCCTGTGCATAATTTTATAACCTGTTCTTGTATTTTCTTCGGTCTTTAGCTGTTTTGCTTTTTTAATCATTAACTTAAGCTGTTTCATGTGATATTTACAATGTGGCTGTGAACGCCTTGAATTGGCTTGTTGGAAAAGAAACTGTTTTTAACCGTTATAAATGACACCTAATAGCACTTAATTAGAACTGTTTGCAGTCAGAAGTATGTAGCATAAAGTGAGCTGAAATCAGTTGGTAATACAAAAGATAAAAATACTAAATTGTATTTTTAAAATATAACTGATTTATATGTATACGTAATTGTGACACTGTTGAAAATGAAACTTGGGTAAATTAATACAGTAATACAATTTAAAATAATGGAAATTACCCTAATTTTGGGAATTTTCAGTTACTTATGCATTATATGTTGACCATTTGATCTGTCCTGTTATGGTAATTTGTCTTGTCCTGAGCACTGAGAAAGATTGTTCATGAATTTGTCAAAAGGGAACAAAATGAAGAAAAAATATTCTACATAAGTAGATATGGAAATTATACAAGATTTCATTTTTCTACTTCATCCCAACAGGAGTGCTGACATAAATTAGGTTTTCCACCAAAATAAATTAACAATTTAAATAGAGAGTTTACAAAATTATCATTATTGAAAACATTATTTCCCGTGGCATTTGGAAATTTATAAAGTGGCACAAATGTTTTTCTATAATACTAACAAACCGTCGGAGAGTAAAAGAAAGAAAATACGCTAACAGAAAAAAAACTCTGTCTTTTTATGAAATTTACGTATTGTTATGGAAAAATCTTTAAAACCGCATGTTAAAAGTATAAACATTGTATTACTATTAAATTTTGTTGCGAAAAACTACATTAGGTGACTGCGGACGTAAAAAAAAAATAAAGTGCTTGTTTTTGATATGCGTTAGTGCTAACTTTAGTCATTGGCAAAATATTGTGAAGTTTCATTCCTGCCTCTAGAGAGGTGTGGAATTATATGGTGCTGCATCTTCCTTTTCGTATGTTCATCTACGGAGTACAGAAAAAGAAGTATTTAAACAATACAGTGTGTCGATGCAATAGGATAATATAGTTGAACCTTTGATGATTATTAGAATTGTGTACACAAGAACACAAAATCAAAGTATTCTATGTGTTTGATAAAACTAAGCAAATAGTGATGTGTAAGTACTGCAGTCATAGAAATGACTTGCGACTCAGGCACACATGCATGAAACATTGTACCAACAGTATCGCACACAAAGAAAATAAAATCACAGTAATGGTTCTGGTATAGTTACAAACAACTGTTGTCTGTGCTCAAGTGTGCTTCTAGTTCAGCTGTTAGGATGGCAAAACCTAATATAAAGGAATTTGTTTGTGCCATGGCGGAAGGATTCATGGCTGTGAATATTCCATAGGATAAACCCCATAATCTCTTTCTGGGTTCACGATTTACGTTCAGGGCACCAGTCATCTACCCAAAGCAGAGGCTCTTCTGCAGAATTATGTTCCATTCGTACATAACCAACACAAGTAGTGATGTTTTGCAAAGATACATTACTAATAGAAAAAGCCAATATGTCTTAATTGTGTTGTTTAGAATGACCAATGCTAAAGAACAAGACAACATCATTGGTTTTGTTTCTGTCATGAAAACGGCCATAAATACCTCCTGACAGACAAAAAAAATTATTTTGAAGCCCTCCAATTTAGTTTTATAATGTTTTTACAGTATATTTTTGTGTGTGCATATTAGTTATATTATTAATTTAAGTAATTGTTTGTACACCACTGCTGTTTACTTACAAAAGTATTCATGTATACTTTTTTTTGCCTAAACATTAAAATTTTAAACATTTTTTTTTCCAATGGAATTAAATTTTTCCTCTGAAACTGTGGAAAAATGTGAAAGTGATGTTTTATGTTGAACAACAAGATAATGCAAGATACTGTGTAGTTGAATTCTACAGCTGTTTAAAGTTTGTAGTAATAAGTATTGCTTTTTGGAGACTAACTGGTGTGTGAAAAAGAGTTTCTTTTTTGGTGACATTAAATATAGAGCAGTGGGGAGCCTATGTTAACACCTGCCTTATGGTAGCAATAATTAGGGACTGGAATATGTCATCGTTTTGAAAGGGCAAAAAGCGTTGCTTTGAAACTTCAAAAGCAGTATTTTCATTTTGATGTTTTCACCAGTGTGCTTTTACTTTGCGAACACTCAAAATTAATTGTGAACACCGCAAAAAACCTTCAAGCCATTTCAAAGAATGAAATTATTATTTATATACCTTTTTGAGTTAAACAAAATATTTTTACATAATTTTAACATAACAAACCTATATTTCATGTTATGTAGAAATGTATTTTTTTTCTTCATAAGAGTTAACTGCTTGTCCCAAAATATAAAACATAATGTTTACTGTTGCACAGGGGTGTATATAATTTCATACATTTTCATATATTCTTAATATGAATCTGCACAAAACACACTGAAACAGTTTTCATCCTTCAAAATACATTTCACTGAGTATTGCAACATTCTCTGCATGAAGGTGCTGTCGCTTGTCACAATGAACAGAACTGATTTTTTTTTTTTTCTCCCCCCCAGTCTGCATTCGCACACTGCCACCATACACTTTTCAAGGCAACCTTAGAAAATTCTGGATGATTTACAGAAAAAGACATTAAAACTGAAATTAAATTCAACAGTACATTACTTTGTTCTCCTTAATTTTTTTTTACCAAAATACTAAAGTTAGATACAGGAAAAGTGGTAATTGTTAAATGCCGGATGGAAAACAATAGAAATTCTTGTACTACTGGAAGTAAGATTAATTTATTATTCTGTTTTTTAACATGGTCATATTCCCAACTTCTCTAACAATGGTTTATTGACATGATGCATAACCAGCACAGGAATATCGGCACTTCTAACATATTTAAAGCAAACTTTTATACACCAACATCTTCTGCACTCCTAAGCTAAACTGTGACGTGCACTCAGTAGAACCAGGCCTGTTAAATCCGGTTCACCAATCTTCTGAACAAAGTTTTGAGGTACTCAAAGGTTGAAACGCATCTTTCTGTAGTTGCAGTAGAACAGGGGAAGGTAGAAAGAATCTTTAACAAAAAATTGTGTTATACATGGAAAGAATGTTTCTTCACAAAATGTAAATACAACTATCTATGTTTTCTTATTGTCATCTTCTGACAGTATATGCCATTTACACTGCTACACGTCAATTTCTGCTTTGAAACTTACAAAGTCTTCGTTGTAAACTTTGCTGGTTTTCTGCAGCATTTCTGATTTCACATCTTTACATTTGCTAGGAAGCAGATGTTGAAGATTGGCTTAGAATGTGTTCTGAGAAATGGTCCATAAATTCCTTTAAGAAATATTTAGGAAAAGTAACAAGAAGTTGCATCAGTAGTATTCACTTGCATTATTTGCAGGAGCAATTTCACGTTTCAATTCTGGTCCACTATTGGCTGTCCAGGACATTTCACTTCCAACGTTATGTAACATACATTGATGCAGTGGAGTGAGACACGAGACGAACAAAGGCGCTAATTACTTACTGGTTGGTGGGTGCCAGCTGTGTTTCGTAGACACCGCACGTTGAGATTCAGGGTTATCAGAGATGCTGTGGGTTCTGTGTGTCCATCTCACCCAAGCATCTTTACGAAACACTTCTGCATTACTAAACATTTATGAAAACACTGTATGAAGTAGGAGTTTGGTGGGTTTCGATGCTACATAGAAACATATTCTGTACACTGAGACAATTACTTTTATTTTACCACTTATTACACATTGTGCAAATATTGAGTTATGGTTAACCTTGGGCATGACTGGCTAACTCTGGTGGGTGATTCCCCCAGCTCCTAATTTGACTAGCGCACTCTGTGATGGATGATTTCTCCGTGGTGCATGAGAGCACAATCTCCACATGGTAAGGGGTCTACAGCCACTGTGAAGGACTGCAGATTTCACCCAAAGATGGGACACGGAGTATGAACATGAACACCAACACGTGCAATTACCTATGTCACTAACGCATTCTCGTCGGGACATGTCTCCTAACCACATGATTTGTGGCGATGGTTTATACACTTAGTAGGTTAGGACGAAAATAATACCGCCATACAAATTACGTAAATATCAATTACAAAACATGGGGCACAATAAACACGCAACTGCGTGAATGCATTCTTAGATGGTGCGGATGCCGTTGGATAAAGTTAATAGCGGATCACGTGGTGCAGATGAAGTGGCAATAGTTTTTCATGAGAAGCTGCAAATCATTACTGGACAAAATGGTAGCGGTTTTGGGAAAATTATTCCCCTTTTGATTATTTAAGCATACAAAAGTATGTAGTGCACCAGATGGCAGGAAAATCAAACATGTGCACAGACTGCGTTGTCATTTACAAAAGCATCAATCATGGAAAAATTACAAGAACCCTTAAATGAAACAATACATACTGCCCTGAGAATATTATGGTGTGCATGAAATTCAGAAGTTGTGCAGGCTGTATGGCCTCTCCGACATCTTTCCTCCTTCCCTCAATTTAAATTCTAAAAAGCCACAAGGGCTGCAAAGTGTTTATTTAAGTGGAAGCATTATGCTGGGGATGTATGGCAAAACGTACGCAAAACAAAGGTTAGCCAGTGAACTAAAGTGAACTATGGAAATCTCACTCGGTGCAAAAATATTATGTGCGTATGTGACAGCATCTCACGGACCTACCATGGCTGCCTACGGGGTTCACACAAGCGGAAGGGCTATGCACGCCGAGTAAAACTTGTACTATGGAAAATAAATTATTTTAGTATGTATTCTCAATAGCAGTTTAAATTGTGAAATACTGGTGTTCTATGACTGTTCTTTTCACAAGCGTTTACACTGGAATATTAATGTCCTTCACGTAGCATACATTTTGAATTTGAAAGTAACATTGTGCAACATTTTAAGCAAAGACATATTTACACTTTTATAACGCTTTGAATCCAGAAAATAAGAATACATGGCACTTGATATTATCTATCCCGTTTTGGGAAGTTCTGTGGTCGTGACATCTTTGCGCACGTGCTTACCCACGTGTCACTGTGAGTGCCATCATAGTCTGACTGCCGCTGGCTAACAGCCAGCGTCAAACGACCCCTCCGTCGAAGGCCAAGACTGTGCGAGCAGCTCAACCCTGCTCTGATAGGCTCCGCCCAGGTGTAAACCGGGACCACCGGTCGAGGACAGATGAGGCATGGCCTCGGAGGTCTCCTTGCTCTTTGGCGTTTGCAGGGGGGGTGGGGTGTAGCCTAGAACCATGTTGTTGTGACTGGCTGTGACTCGCCTCTCTTCGTGTGAGTGACATGATGCTGTTAGTTTACATGTGCCGTAGCACTTCCCGTCACACACGCCTCCCTACTGCTCTCCCAAACCTTTTAAAACTGGTCTGCTTTGCTATCCCCGGCGGGTGCAGGAAAACCTCTGAAAGGTGTGTCACAGGCACTCGTAGTGCTAACTTTTATATTTTCACTTTTGTTACAACCATCTTCCCTCGTACTCTGGGAAAACCCCCTAAAACTACTTTGCTCTGCTATGCTGTCCCCTATGGGTGCAGAAAAACCTGTAGAAGGTTTATCACTGGCACTTGTTGTGTTACAATTTACATTTACACTGGTTACAATTTATGCTGCCATCCCTCTCCCTGTTTGGTGTGGAGTGTTATGGTGGCGCGAAGTCCCTGAATAACATGGTGTTTACCAAACTGTTGTTATATTTTCTGGGTGCGGCATTACAAGACTGTCGGCGTTTCCTTACCTCTTTTTCCCTACAGGTGTGTGGGCTATACCCTGGTCGTCATGGTGATCTTTCGTTACCTGTCGCAGTCCCAGTTTTACTAAGAATGTGAAATTCCACATCTTTGCCGTTACTTTCACTGGCCCAATCCACCTGGGTGCCAGCCCTGTGCTATGTTTCTTAACTCCTGCAGATAACTGGTTTTCTCTCACGTACATGTACATGCCTGGCACTAACTCTGGCAGTTTTCTCCTACACTCCGGTACCCACATGTTACAAATATCTCTCCTGGTTCTTTCTCGCCTATGTGTGTATTCGTTGTTGATGTTCATTTATCTCCTCATGTGGTACGGGGGTGTTTTTACATAGTGCTCTGGGTGTGTGCAATTCCCGGCCTTATACCATTCCAGCAGGTGTTTTCCCTGTCGCCGCATTCACTCTGTTTCTTACACAAAACATCACTTCCGAAATAAATTCCTCCCACCGGGTATGGTGCCCCTAACCGTACTCGCGGCTGTATCTTAATATTGTGGTTTCTGCGCAGTTGGATTCACCCTGTGGTGATAGGCTGGGGTAGTACGGTGTTCAGTTCCCCATGCAGTACAGTATTCTCGCCATTTCCTCCCTACAAATTGGATTCCCCTGAGTCAGTTAACAAAAATTTTGGGTAACTCCTGCTGGGAAAAAAAATTTCCTCTGCATGATGTGGGCTACAGTGTGTGTCCAGACATTACTGACAGGGAATTATTCTGTCTATCTGGTAAATAAATCGGTAACTACAATAAGGAAGCGCTTGCCGCTTTTAGTATGCGGGTACGGGTCCATGATGTCAAGCGCGACAGTTTTGAATGGCTCTGTGGGTAGGCGGGGTTGTTGGGGTGCGCCGCAGTCCGTTTTCCGCGGCTTCCTTGTGTTGCGCGTAACACAACTCTGGACATGTTTATGTACGTCTCCCTGCACTCTGGGCCTATGAAATAATTTCTGGATATTCTTACGTGTCTGTTCCAATCCCGGGTGGCCATGTTCTAAACTGTTGTGTCCGTACGTTAGCACTAGTTCCCGTGTTTCTTTGGGTACAGAGGTCCACCATTCTCCGCAGTTTCCGGTGGCTTCACATGTATTTCTCTGTCGACTACCCTCCAGTGCTCGGAATACCTATCGGCACAATGTTGCCAGCGTTGTGCAGCATCTGGGGAATTTTCCTGTGTCACGTGCACTTCTCTCAAAACCTTGCAAACATTTAAGGAAACAAGTTCTCCGGGCGGGTTGGCAACAATGTTTTGTAAAACTAGAGGTTCGTTTCCTGTTACCAGGGTTATACAGCAAGGTGGTAGCGCCTCTTCCCATTTGGCATCGTCAGTCACCGTTATGTGTTGGCACGGATTCCTAGACAGCGCATCTGCAAGTTCAATGGTTTCCCTCACCACATGTTCTACCGGGAAGTCAAACTCTTGCAATGACAAGGCCTAGCAAGCAAGTTTGCTCTTCCCATTATGCATTCCCTCTAGCCAAACTAAACATCTGTTATCCGTTCTCAGGGTGAACTTCCTACCTAACAGATACGGTCTGTGCCTCCTCAGTCCATGTGCGATCGCCAAACATCCTTGATCATTAACATGGTATTTTCTCTCGGCATTACCAAACTTCATACTGCGATAGTTAATGATATGTTTTTTTTTCCCCTTGTTCTCCAACTTGATAAAGTACCACTCCAATGCCCTCTTGCCTCGCGTCCGTTTGTACTACTGGCAGTTCCCGGTTAAACCTGGCTGGTGGTTAACAATTTAGGAAAGCAAGTTTTATATCTTTGAAGGCTTGTTCAGCTTGAGGTGCCATACAAATTTACATTTTTCAAATAACAACTGTCAGTGGTGCAGTGATAACAGAAATATTCGGAACAAATTCTCTCAACCAATTGATTAATCCAAAAAATTTCCTGACTTGTTTGTGTGACCTGGGGGTTGGTTTTTCCTGTGTCTGTTGTACGAGTTGTCGTTCCGGTTTCATGTCCATCCCCTGACATAATGCCCTATAAATTCCATCTTACTCATTCCCAACGTACACTTGTTGATCTTACACGTCAGCTTGTTGCGTTCGAGCCTTTCGTACACAAGGCTCAGTTGGTGAAGGTGTTTTTCCCAGCTGTTCGACCTTAAGACATTAACCATAAGGTTTTGGAATGTAGCGGTAGCACATTTTAAATCAAATGGCATGGCGACAAATTGGAATCTATGTCCATCAGGTGTTGTGAAAGCAGTTTTTTTTTTTTTCTGTCCTGGGGGCGAATAGGCACCTGCCAATATCCGGACTTGAGGTCAAGTGAAGTGAACAAAGTAGCAGGCCCTAGTGTTGACAGTGTCCTTGATGATTACAGAAGGTGGCATGTTTACTGGTACTTTATTTAACGGCCAGAAGTCCACACAGAACCTCCATTCACCGTCCTTTCTAGGGGCTATTGTAATGCCTGAATAGTAGAGACTTTGCGTAGTTTCTATTGCATTGTCACTCAACATCTCGCATACCTGCTGATTTATCACACGCCAAAAGAAGATACCTGGGTCTCGCGGCTTTGAGTACACCGGGTCCTTGTGCATCATGATGATAGCATGCTTGGAGACATCAGTACGCTGCAGTTTCCCCTCGGTGTGGAACACACCAACATACTGGTCTAGCAGATGTAGCTTCTCCTGGTGTTGCTCTGGCACCTCGTTCGAGAATTCCACAAGTGGCACAGCAGTTGTTGTCTGCGTTTCTCCCACCGCGTGCAGCATCCATCTCCCACATGAAGACGGTAGAGATGCGGTTCAATTACAGCTTGGTTGTCGATCAATCACGGTAACCCCAAAATCATCTCTTCACACAAGCCTGGTACAATATATACGTCACATTTCGTACGGAGCTTTGCGGATTCCTACAGTCACGTGCATTACACGTTTCACCTCACCCTGTTGGTTGGTGGTAGCAAATTGCAAACGACATGGCCAGCACTCTACTTGTTATGGCCTGTATCAGTTCCTCGCGTACAGAGTTGTGGCTTGCAGCCGGGTTGATACAGCAATTACATTTTTACCCTCAAGTTCTACGTTAACACGTAATGCACGTACAGTGCTGTCACTGACCTGAAATACTTTTGCACCTTCATTAGGTGGATTCCTAAGCTCTGGCGGTAAGATTCATACAGGTGTTGTTTTGTAAATCTCCCTACTCAGTTTCCCTACCGATTACCCTGGTAATAGTTATTACAGCTATTGTTGTGGAAGTTCGACCTCTGTCCATGGTTTGCCCCCAGTGGCGTAAACGGCTGAGGTGGACGCGTAACATCTACCATTACTGCGGGTGTTGACATGCAGTAATTCTGCTTTGGTGATTGGTACTCCTGTCCCGTGTCTACATCTCGCTCATAGAGGCATGCCTCTCATGAACTGTTCTACACTTACACATGTTGGTCTCTGCACGTATGGCCTAATATCAGGTGTTGACAACGCTACAATGATTTTGAGTACTCCACGGGTTGGCTGTCACAGATGCAGACGCTTGTACAGGCCTAGCTTTCGCTGGATAAATTCCTTAATTCCTTCCCTTTCTCATTGTTATTCATGGTATAGCCTCGCCTGCGCTCGTATAGCAACGCCGTCTGTATCAAACCTACCAAGTAACTGCTCCCAAAACTCCTCCCAGGTGACTCGGTAGTCGCGCTTCAGGTTCCGCCATGTGGCGGCAGTTCCCCTTTACCTGTTCGCGGTGACCTCAGTCCAGTCCTCCCGGTGTACACAGTGTCTGTGCAACTTTTCTTCGCATACAGCTAAGAAAGTCTTCTGCATCAAGTCCCGCAAGGGTTGGTAAAAGTTTCTATCCGGTCCCATTGGGCCCTGTGGCGTGTGTTACTACTACATGCGGAGTCAGCTTAACTTCCGGTAGTGCAATCTCTACACAGTTCGCCTTACGACACTCTGTGCAGTTTATCACTATATCGCGAAAGTTTACATAATCTTCTGGACCTATGCATCTAAGATGAGAGTCTCGTTTGCATCGTTGGCACTGCGCCCGTTTTGTTCCCGACCCGTCACAGGGGGTGTTCTGATGGCATTGACATAGCGGTTGGTCCCACAAATTTTTTATCTCACTCAGTTTTTCACAATGCACGCATCTTTCGACCGGCATGTCCTCATTAATCGCGATCGTGGGTGTCACGGATGCCGACGTGGACGTCTTGATGCCTTCTCGCGGTTGTTATGGCATGGTGTCCACCATTATAACTGGGTTGATGCAACACAGATGAACACACTGGCCCCACGTTGGGCGCCAATTGACACTGTCGGGTGAGACACTATTTGCTTACTGGTTGGTGGACACGAGCGGTGATTCCCAGACACCCCACGTTGAGGCTCAGGGTTATCAGAGATGCTGTGGGTTCTGTGTGTCCGTCTAACCCAAGCATCTTTACAAAACACTTCTGTATTATTAAACATTTATGAAAACACTGTATGAAGTAGGAGTTTGGTGGGTTTTGATGCTACAGAGAAACATATTCTGTACACTGAGACAATTACTTTTATTTTACCACTTACTACACATTGTGCGAGAACTGAGTTATGGTTAACCTCGGGCATGACTGGCTAACTCTGGTTGGTGATTCCCCCAGCTCCTAATTTAACTAACTCTGTGATGGATGATTTCTCCGTGGTGCATGAGAGCACAATCTCCACAGGGTAAGGGTTCTACAGCCACTGTGAAGGACTGCAGATTTCAACCAAAGATGGGACATGGAGTATGAACATGAACACTAACACGTGCAATTACCTATGTCACTAACGCATTCTCGTCGGGACATGTCTCCTAACCACATGATATGTGGCGATGTTTTATACACTTAGCAGGCTAGGACGAAAATAATACCGCCACACAAATTACGTAAATATAATTTACAAAACATGGGGCACAATATGAATAGGCACAATAAACACGCATCTTGCGTGAATGCATTCTTAGATGGTGCGGATGCCGTTGGATAAAGTTAATAGCGGATCATGTGGTGCAGATGAAGTTGCAATAGTTTTTCATGAGAAACAGCAAATCATTACTGGACAAAATGGTAGTGGTGTTGGGAAAATTATTTCTCTTATGAATTAAGCATACAAAAGCATGTAGTGCGCCAGAGGGCAGGAAAATCAAACATGTGCACAGACCGCATGGTCATTTACAAAAGCATCAATCATGGAAAAATTACAAGAACCCTTAAATGAAACAATACGTACTAACCTGCGAAAATTATGGCGCGCATGAAATTAAAAGAAAGAACACTTTAAGCACAATGATGGCGCAGATACGTACTTGGGGGCTGTTAACCACATGGTCGTAAATGATGTGGCCATAACATAATTCAATATGACAACCCTAAAAATACATAGAGAACAATTACTCTTTATATTGCACATAGCAAATATGCAGAAATTACAATCAAAAGCCTTTAACATAGGCAGATGGCACGTAATTCTCCGACATCTTTCCTCCTTCCCTCAATTTAAATTTAAAAATGCCACAAGGGTTGCATAATATTTATTTAAGTGGAAGCATTATGCTGGGGATGTCTGGCAAAACGTACGCAAAACAAAGGTGAACCGGTAAACTAAAGTCAACTATGGAAATCTAACTAGGTGCAAAAATATGATGTGCATACGTGACAGCATCTTACCTCGCCAGCTCTCCTAGAATGACTGTTCAGAGGCTAGCATCTCACGGACCTACCATGGCTGCCTACGGGGTTCACACAAGCAGAAGTGCTATGCACGCCGAGGAAAACTTATATTATGGAATATAAATGACACACGAGAGATTTTAGTAAGTATTATCAATAGCAATTTAAATCGTGAAATACTCGTGTTTGATGACTGTTCTTCGCGCAACGTGCATTTTGAATTTGAAAGTAACATTGTGCAACAATTTAAGCAAAGACATATTTACATTTTTATCCTGAAGATAAGAATACGTGGCACTTGAAATTATTTATCCCATTTTGGGAAAGTCTGTGGTCATGGTGTGTCTGAGCATGTGCTTAACCCACGTCACGTGAGCTGAGAGTGCCGTCATGGTCTGACTGCCGCTGGCTGTTAGACGGCGTCAACGTTCTTCTAACTACTAAATTTCATTGAATGAGTTGTCACAGTTTTCTGGCTCACATTAACGAATAAGTCAATAATGCGCAAAACATTGAGCCAAATCTAAATTCACTTTTTGAAAATTTTTAGAAAGATGTGTGCTGTAAGAGAAGGTTGTATCTGAGACTAACTAGGAAACTATGAATTCTGTATTGTTATTGTGAATAGTAACTGGTAAGTATGATTTGAAGTTTCTTTGCACAGAGTTGTTTGTTTGCAATGATGAACGGAAATAATTCACTCCAGATTTGATTATGCATATGCAGATTCCAACACATGGCATGTCACAAGCATGTGCAATAACTCATTTCAAAGAATGGACATTGCAGTGCACATACTGTGCTTTTGGATACCTGCCTGTTATTAATGTACCTATACCTCTGTGCTTTCCACTCATGGCAGCTGCCCCATTATATTCTTAACTATTTTGTTCAGATCTACATGGAGCTATGTCAGTGTTGACTAAAGTGTGGTGGTTACATCTGATGAGCTTAAATCACCCACAGTAATAACACACACAGATAACTTGTGAATTATGGTCTCTTTGCTATCGGATAGATTGCAAGCTGTGCTTTCGTAAGAAAGTCTTGTGGTTTTTCAGCCAGGAGCAAAAAGCATTTAGCTTAATTTACGCTCAAAGCAATTAAATCTTGAATTATTTCACAACATATTTCAACAATCTCATTTTGAATAGTTTGACTGATATACATGTAGAACCAGATCACATGGAAAGATGATCTAACCATACTATCATTGCGACCTGGTTAATTTAGAGTGAAGGAGCCCAAATCTTTAGTTAGTGCCTTTCAGAGCAAATTTTTGACGACCACGTAAAATTATGGTTTTGAAAATTGGAATTAGTGGTTTTCTGTTCTCTTGCACCTGGTGTTGGTTTTCTTTCTCAATTTAATAGTTAACCTGCACCCGTAGTAGTCCCCAGATGATATTTTGTTTCCTAATGTTTGTTTGGTAAGTGTTCTTTTACATTTTTCCATTAAATGTGTGCTGCCATTTTGAAGGCACACAGCGATTAATCACATTATATTGAGACAAATCTATAAATTATTATCACTGAAAATAACTTTTTTCGTATCTGAAATTTTAAATGCCTCCTAATTCACGACCAAACAACACACATACCTTGCACAATACACTGCCAGCATATTTTGGCTAAGCTAACCAGGGTTAAATTTTCAACCACTTCGCTTGAAAAGACAAGTTCCACTTTGTGGAAATCGGGGGAAACGAAATCTTCCCAAGGCACCCAAGTATTTTTTTTATTGCCTGTTCCTTTTGAATTTAACTTGCTGTAGTTTTTCCTACAAAATTACAGATATCCAGCTTGTGACAACATGATAGTGTCAGGGTTTTCAGCAGCAGCAGCACGTGTTTTATTAAGCCTACCATTAGAATTTTATTTGGTTCATTTGTGGATTTATTTCTGTTACTTGAAACAGTTGTAGCAGAACAAGGTTGCACTAATTATCATTGTGAAATTTATGTTCATGTGTGCTCGACTTGTCACGTGTCTCTTCCTTTTGATTTTTGTTTGGCGCCATAACAGCCAGTACAGAAGTTTTGTTTACTTCCTTCATTTTTTTAACTGTCACAATTCAGCACAAACATTCACACTAGAGCCACATTAAGGCACAAACAGAAGTGCTCCAGGTAAAAATGTGAAAACAGCAGCATTCCCAAGCTGCAGATTCTCGAGCTATAATATGCCAACTGAGGGCCAAAACATACTGGTATTTTACTAATCTGTGCTAGACTCTCAAAATAGCAATCATGATGAGCTGAATACTTTTGGAATCAACCTTTAAAAAATCTGTATCCGTAACAATTTTTAATGTTACTTGATGGGCCAGGTGTGGCACAAGTTAAATACTAACTCACCTAACTCAGTTCGATCTGAACATTCTCAATGTGCCAAAATAAAATAATCTGATGATTCAGAAATATAGCTCAACTGAGTTATGCAGTTCAGTTACAGTAGTGGCACAAAAAAACTTCACAACACTCAAAGAGCAACAATATAAGAATTGCATAATTTATTATTCTTGTGTCCAAAACGCTCGCATCGCAAGGATGTTTACAAAGACAGTTGAGAAAAGAAATTCACTCCTGGTGCCCTGAATGACGCCTCTTATTGGCTGAAAGAATTAGTAGTTTTGGTTAGTCTGAAAAGAATGATAAAGTCTGTGGTTCTGCCAGTTTGTTACAATTGTGACTTGTGCATTCTGTACTCTTTTAAGTATCTATCATCTTCCACTCTGTTCTGTTACTGTACTGGATTACGATGAAGGTCATGCCTACCATAAGTACCTATCTTCCAAAAACTTTGTTGCACTACCCAAAACTGGCCAACCAGGGAATGCGTTTTACAGTCATATAAAAAAAATAGCACAAACTGCATTGCTGTGACTCTGGAACACTTGCAACAGGGGCATGTATCTCATCACTTCGCGACAGCACAACTGTTAAAATGACTTGAAATTAAATTATGAATTTGGAAATATTATAATGTATAAAATAGATATGAACTGATATTATCTCAAGGTTTTTAACCCTGAACAAATTACATTACTCCTTAAAAGTATGCATTAATTACTATTGCCTGCATCATTACAAAGTATCGTACCTAGATTATGTTTGGAAGCTGCTACTATTGCTTCATTAAAAGCTAAAGGGTAGTCTTCACAGTACAAGGTAAAATTGTAAGCTTGGCTTGAATTAAAGTACACTGCTAGTCAATGTGTCAGGCTGTTAACATAATGTGTCATGGATAATTCAGAAAAATTATCATTGTTCATTTCCTTGTACCTATGGTTATTAGTGATAAAATTGTGATAAATGCCATTGAGACTCCATACCTTACATACGACCTTGGCTATACCGTAAGTATGTTGTATTAGCAGTGTAAAAATAATTACTTGCAAATAGAAAATTAAATAGGTAAATGGAAATTACTCATACTATGCATAGTTTCAACAAATCTGGCTTGAATGACTTGATTGTGCCCAGAATAGGGATTTTGATTCAACCTTAGATGCTCAGGAAATAGTTACAGTCTTATTTTTTTCCATTTGGTGGTGGTTAAATAATTGATGCTTTTGTAGTCTTCAGTAACCTTGTAACCCTTCAAAGAGATTTGGCAAGGAAGTTGGATTGGTAATGGTTTGTTGTAACCTCGGACACTATTTAAATAATAAACACAAAGTGTTTACCCAAGGTAGAAACAGTTATACTCTTTCCCTTTCTTTGCATCATTATCGGGAGTAATATCCTAACTGTATTGCAGACGAATATATACATCTCTGCTGCACTTGAGCTTGCAGTCCCTTTCGTCTTGGGAGAAATTGGTTCTAGTGTGTCCAGTAATATAAAACTACTTCTATTTTGTGTCTTATAATTGCATTGTTGTTTGTAATTATGCACTACACTTTTGCATTCCATAATTTTCTCCCTGCCAGGTTATGCCATTGTATATACTTGAACATATAAATGCCTAGAGGAGGATTGCTAAAACTAACAATAAATAGCAAGTATGAATTTTATTCAATTAGTCTTAAAGGTAAACTTCAAATTCACAGTTGTAAATGAACCTGCTTTAGAAACAAATGTTAATTATATTAAATGGAAGTGTTTTGTAGGTTTTCTCAAAATTAGTGCATTGTATGGAAAGTTTACAAGAAACAATTAAGGAGGAAAGAAATAAGAAATCCAGATATTTGGTGTTATAAAAAAACTTGCAGCTTTTCAAATACAAAGATTGGCCTGAGCAGTTGCCGTGTATTAGATTTGAGGCAATTTATAATTCACAACGAAACAAAAGTACTGACGTCCTCTTAGGAAAAACAACAGCCACATTGTCAATATCATTGAAAAATTTTAACCCTTCCAGGCTCTGTTAAACAAAGTACATTATGCTGTGCAACAAACTTATTTTTATTGTAATTGAAAAAGTATTATTGCTAATGCAATGCCAGCTTACACCACTAAAAGACCACTGAAAAACAATTTTGTTTTTCTAGTAATTATCAAACCTAAGGTTGTCTTCTCATCTACTCGAGAAAAGAACTTGTAAATTGATATTGCTGCTTTTCTGTATACATTTAGGTTACAAATCTTCAGTCTAACACGTGCAGTAGCAAAATTAGACTATTTGTGCCCAATTAGTGCAGGTCGTGTGTATGCTGTAACTACATGTTACATTAATGTTATAAATTGACAAAAGATTGCAAGACTAAGGAAATGTAGGAAATTAAGTATTCGTCTGTTAACTTAAAGTACGAAAAGTAATTGGCGTGATGTAGGAGTGCAGTTCCAAATATTTTGTGCTGTCAACGTAAAGCAGTTCCTTAATAAAGAACAATATCAGTAGCAGGATTATCTGTAATATTGGTATCCTGGAAAGCAGTAAGGAAGATAGAAGAAGCTGTCTCAAATTATTCTTGTTTATAATAGGCATTTCATGGCTGGGCTGGGCCTCCAAACTATTGTATCAAGCTGTTAACACTTTGCAAAAACTTCACCAGAATAATGTTTTATTGCTGAATCATGTGGCCCTCAGTTTGATAGTGAGTGATTAATGGGCTATTTTTGTAAGGTTATGATTTAGAGCAAAGTGTTTAATCTAGTAATGAATTTGCAAGGGGCATATGTGAGAAGCTTTGCTTCCAATTATTTTTAAACAGCAGTATTTTACATATTCACAATAGCAAAAATCATATCTTGATTGCACTTATCTTGAAGGTATTTTTACATAAGATACCATTCACATACTGTAGTACTATAACAAAATAGATTTTCTGCAAACAGGTTTTTATGCAGAATTTGAACAATATTAATCATTGGTTTTAGTGTTTGTAATTTTCTTTGTGAAATCTTGGGAACTTTGAATAAAGCATATAATAGTTTAAGATCAGAAATTTTGGAATGTAGGTGGCACAGGTTTATTGGCCTCGTGGTGGTTGCTTTCCATTACTAGCATAAAACTTTGTGTTCCTTTTTTGTGATCTGACAAGTGGTATAGCAGTTCACTGATTTTATGTAAATCTATATTAATACAAAACTGCTTCGTGGTCTTGCAAACACGTGCAAGGTGCACACGTTGAATTTATTGCAAATCCAAATGAAGTTAAACTCCGTCGGCTGGTATGTTTACTCTGTGTGATGCACATTTTGGCTTGAATATTTGTGCTGTTCATGCATGTGAATTATTTTGTTATAACAAAAGGAATGTAGTATTTAATTAAAAACTTATTCAGTTGGTCATTTTTAGGAAATATTTGAGCATTGTAATGGTGGAAAATCAGATAGTGAAATTTATTATAATTCCCAGCATTAACACAAAGAAATTGATAGAATATACAGTTTGAAAAACGGAATATATAATATTTAGTTTCAACTGTTATTCAGTTATTATGATATTACGAATAGTGCAGTTCAGATTTGTGTCAACATGAGCAAAAGCTATTTAATGATTATTATAGTGTTATGAATGGTTTTTATTTAGCAGAAGGAAAATTATTTGTGTATATAAATCATTCATTTGAAATTTCAAAAACCATTCAACCAACAAAATTAGCAACTGACACTGTTTTTTCCTTGACCACATTATGATTTAAATTGAAAATGGAAATAATAAATTTGTTTGTGAACAGAAACTTTATGGCCATTTGTGAGAGATCTGGGAAAGTAGAGAACTTACAGATTTGCATAATTAGAGAGTAATGGTTTTGTGAATGCTCATGAAACCTTGAAGCATGGTTTCTTTAAATTGTATTATAGGAAGCAATTTTCTATATAATGAGTTGATTTTTGTAGACTTGGTGAAGCCACGTGTTATGGATATTTTACAGGCTTTACTGGTCACATTTGAATTTTTGACTGAAGAATGGGATTACGTTGGTGGTAAATGCGACAATTGTTGATTTTTTATTAACTTGCAAAATGTTGCAAGAGAAGGCTTTTAATGTGCAGGAGAATAATATATGTATAAATAGGCAGTTGGCATTTATTTTTGAATAAGTATAATTTCATCAGAATCACACACCTACATAGGATGTGGCTTAGTACTGGTGCCCATGGAGTTGGGGTTTCTTTCTTCAAAGTATTTTGCTATAGATTCTAAGCTCGGTTTCTTTGTGTTAACATTAATTTATTATTCTGTTAATTGAAAGTGAGGTTTAGAACTAAATTGCCACAAGTTTGTAAAAAAGATGTGTTGCAGAATGCCTTGTCCAGATATAAACACGCGCATATTTTCATAAGATTATTTTTTGAAACAGGTACTGTGAAGTGTGCACATTCATGTTATGTTGTACTGAATATTGTTCATACGAGAATACTTTTCAAAGTGAAAAAATTTATCAAGCTTAGGTTTTAATTGTTTGTAGGCTAGATGTAATGTATATTTGAGAAGCACTATAGACTCTGTGTTACAGATTATTTTTATCTACCAGAAAACTACAGTAGATGTCCAAAAAATTAATTAATTAATTTGGAGGATTGAATACATGAAGAAATTAAGCATCTCCGAACACTTCAGTTATCAGTAGTGTTTTTTTCAAAGAAATAGCCGTAATTTATTTACCACTTAAGTTTGTAGTTAAGACAGAATCTTAAGTTTTAATTTTAGAGGAAGCAAAAGGATTTGCACAGTTTATGACTTTCACTAGCTAGTAAGAACATGACATGGGCTTTGTAGAAATAAGAATAATCTCAATCTGCACTTCAGTGGATGAAATGTTAGGAATGAGTATGTATTATAGTTGGAGCCATGTTGAGGCTGTATGAACCAGGTAGTTGTTAAAATTGTTATTTATTAGTATTTATATAACTGGCGGAAGGAACACTGTCAATAGTGGTTAGCTACCAAGAACTGAGATAGTTTTTAAGCGCACAATTAGAGGAAGCTACTTGGTTACATATATTGTATAGTGATATACAACAGTTAAGTTTTAATCTATATTTGGGGTTAATTGGAGCTGTATCAACAACTGAGTCCAAGAAGGTGTTATCTATTAAATACAGGTGCTTGATATGTAGTAGTTAAGGGCTAAGATAGCAACATAGTTCTTCAATGCAGAAGAAGAGGAAGCATCTCTGCATTGACCATATTGTATTGTGAAATGTAAAAAGTAATTATAAAGTTCTTAATAAGTGGCAAGAATTGGAACCAAAGGATAGAACAGTTGAGAGAAACATATGTTTCAGGAAGATGTTATTCAATAGTTAGTTGTGGAAACATCAATGTCTTTGGTGTTCAGTTCTTAAATGCATAAGTGAAGGAAGCGTATCATTGTTGAGCATATTGTATTATAGAATATAAGAAATAATTATAAGTTTATATCTTATAGAAATTGGAGTCTTTGTAGACCAGAAAATTCTGAGAACTAATGCAGTTCACAAAGGTGTTATTTACTAGATTCTAAGTAAGTGGTGACAAAAACATCATCAGTGGTATTCAGCTTCCCAGAGCTAAAATATTTCTTAAATATATGAGTGGAGAAAGCTTCTCTCAGTTTTAAATACAGGATGTTGTGAAACATGGGATGTAGTTATAAGTATACTCGTAAGTGGAATGATGGAGCCATATCAATGCTAGTTTGGCCATACAAATGCTCGTTTTAAGAACCACATGGTTCATAAAAGCATTATTTTAAGTATTATGAGTGCTGGAAACATCGGTGAATTTTGGCTGTTAAGACTTAAGCAGTAGAAACACAAGTGGAGGAAGCCACTGTCTTTGTTAATTTATATTTGTAGCATATACTGTGTATATATAATCATAAGAAGCACGTTCCATCATTGTGGAGGTGAGTGTGGGCTGGGAGGGAGTGGGGAAAACAAACGTAACAAGTACTTAACCCATGTATTGAGAACTTGTCATTGCAGAAGTGTTGCGGGGTCCTGGCGGCCCCTGCCTTATACTACATAATCTTATGTGCAATCCTATACATTACACAGACCAATGTCTATCCGAACGCCCAAAGACGCAAAATGAAGGGTTTTGAGGGCTTCGTACGGCGAGCCATAGTAATTGTACCCACAGACGAGGAGTTCAAGAGACGTTGTGCTATGCAAGAGAAGGTGGAGGGCAAAGACGTTCCAGATTCTGCCGTCTTGGAGATGAAAGGTAACTATAGGAAATTGGGTTCATTTCTCTCTTTCTCCCTCTCCTCTGTTCTGTCTCAGTAGTTTGCCAAATATTTTTTGTTAACCTTTCTGTTTTCCATATTAATTGTAACACTGCTTTAAGTGTACATGTTTTCTTTTTAATTGCACCTTACATGATGGTGGGTTCTGATGTCACTAGAATTCTTTCACTAAAGGTATTTTGCACATTTGGTTATTTTAAACACTTAAAGCATTGTTTTGTTATGTTTTCACAATACCTTATAATGTTCTGATTAAAAGCAAGTACTCTACACCACACAGATTCTTGAAGTCATTAGTTTCAGAACTTTATGCACACTGGTTTGCCCAGATTTTGGGAAAGTTATACTTCTAGTGCATGTTTGGCTGTCGGCAATTGTTTCCCACTGCCTTCAAACATCTGTGTGGCTGTAGAGTCTTCTCTTTGTTCTGGCAGTTTACCGACTGTGTGGGTTACAGCAAATTTTGAGCTGCCAGTTCTTGGTGATCCCTTCGACGAGGTGAGGTTCATGGAACTCCAGGAATCTGAAGCTCAAGCGCTTATAGATCAGTACCGCAAGGAGGCTGCAGACGCAGGCTACACACCTCAGAAGATGCAGCGTGGCCGAGGTTTCCGTAATAGAGGTGGCGGAAACAATTTCAGGGGTGGTTTTCAATCCAGAGGTGGTAGTGGTGAGTAAAATTCATTTGATTTTAATGGGAGGAGGACCATCCAGATTTTGGTTTTTCCAATGGTCTTATATTATCGTTTATGACAAAAACCAGGGTACGAGGATATTTCCTTGAGACAAGCAGACATTGGCTTTTTTATTCCCCAGTGGTGCTGGTTCTGTCTAGGTACTGTACACCAAAGTCAATCATATATGGCATATAAAAAACTAAAATACAAAAAAAATGCCGCAAAACTCTGTCGAGATGTTTTTCAAGGGAAAAGGTTTCAAAAACTAAAAATTTTAGTCTGAGACAGAATTTTGCAGTGACAAAAACACCATGTAGGCATTAATATCAAATAAAACCAAATAACCCAACAAACAATATAACCGAAAAATAGTTAACATTGTACATAAATTGAAATGAATGTTTTAATTTAATGGTTATAAATGTATTAAATCAAACATGAACAGTAAACAGAAATTGAGGTTTACGCCTGAAATGCAGGCTTGTGTCTACACCTTATTTGAATCATCAAATATGATTTTTAACTATACAGTACTTACTTTAATCAGTGAAGAGGCAACTGGTTGAAAACAGAACTGAAGTCATACAATACTTTGTCATGAAAGGCTTCAGAGGTCTTTATTTTTTAATTGTTGGTTTGTTGTTTTGTCCCACTTTTTACATTTTAAAATATTGTTTTTGGGTAACTTTTAATGTTTACATTGCAAAGTGAGTATGTTTATGTTATGGCTTATCGGTGGGAAAACTACAACGTTTTATGGCTATTATTTTTGTTTGCTGTCTCTTTTGAAATACACTGAATGTTTTCTTTAGACTTAATGTAATATGCTGTAATTTAATACGTGGCTTGTTTGAAATATGCAAGTTGTAAAACGTAATAATTTATGGTAAAATGTTAGAGGGGTAATTAATGAATTACTCACTCACTGAATTTTTGTATTCCTGTAAATTTTGTTAAGTTGCGTTTTCGTACAAAATAAAATACATTCCGACTTCATTTCCTCCCTAAAAACATTTGAGACAAAAAATTTGTATTGCAATGTTTTTACTATGCATCGTTCGAATACAATTCCAATTCCACAGATGGTAATATGACTTGAGAAGAAAGCAAAAACCACAGGTAACGTATAACACAAAATGCCGTCTATTAAATTAATTTGTGGTGCTCGGAGGGCATGCGAACTATGTTAATTTGGCGCATTTTATTTAGAGAAATTTAACTTTAACGTCATGAAAGTTTTCACTTCCGTCAGAACTTTGTCCAAATTTTGCTGGCTACCCTGGGACATACATTTTCGTGTCTTGTTTAAGTTTCTCGTGTTGATATTTCGAGATTATAGTTATTCGTGATATAATTGTTCATGAATGATGAAAAATTTTCTAGAAAACACCGTTTTGTCTGGGAAAAAATTGATTGTATTATCGGGGAACGATTATTTTATAAAAAATGTTAAATGCAGAAAAAAATACTACAGAAGTATATGGCAAAGTAGCAGGACTACTCGCACTGATAGTTTTAGCTGGGAAAACGTCTCATGTGGGAACGTCTTAAGCGAGTTTTACTGTATTGCATTTAATGCACACATGCATTTGAATGGCTGGTTATAGAATTCCAATGATTCATGTCCTCCCCCCACCATACTTTTACCTATGGTGTTTCATTGTGTTTCTTATATACAGTTGGAATTGGAATATTGAATTGCAGTGATTTTTTTTAAGGGTCTTTTAAAAAATAAGAGGATTATACTTTGTTTGGTAGACCACTTTTATCAGAGTAGTAAGTGCAAAGTGTATTGTACAAAGTCAGAGCGTGTGCTCTTATGTGTACTGTTGTGAGATTGGAAGGGAATGTTTATACTGATAATGGTTGTGTGGGTGTCGTGAATTTAGATTAAGTTGGAAACTTATGTAGCTGTGAGGTTCGTACTTTTGCCCGGAATATGACTTTTAATGCAATGAGACATATGTAATTTGAGATACTCTAGGATGGCTGGCTGACATGCCAATGAGAAACACTTGGATTCCTTACAGAATATGTAGGTCAGCATGTATAAATCATCTTAACTTTCTTCCTTTCACAGAGAACAATAATTTAACCTCCTTAGAACTCTGTTGTCAACACATGAATATAAAAGTTTGCACCTCTGCAAGCTTTTGTACTGGAGCTTATGTGTGTCTAGCATTTGCCACTCCGCATTCAGCAATGATTAAGACACCTTAAGAAAAAAAACATTTTACAACTAGCAAACACATTGAAAATGACAGAATAACCTCAAATATAGTATTGAATGAAAATGACATTTAAGTTTATCAACCCTTAAAGACAAATTAAATTCAAAGAAATAGCATAACACTCAAAATCAATGCCGTCATATACTACCTATAAGGAATTTTTCCAAATAAATCAGATTGAAAATTACTGCTTTGAAAACCTGAAAATCTAACATTTCTAGCCCTACTGTAACAATCACATTCTTCCTTGCTTACCCAAGTTGGTATATTTTATTCCAGCTAAGAGTAATAAATTAAAGAATTATTTTAGATGCATTCCTAAAATTACTGTAGGAAACTTGTAAATCGCAGTCTAGTGATCATTTTATATCTGATTAATTAAGAAATTTGAAAAGAAGTTTTTTTTTATATAAAATAAATACGCTCTTATGTTCCAATTAAATAACATAAACATTTGTCAGCAGTAGAATTACTTATGTAAGCACTGAAGGTACTCCATCTGGGGAAGTTGAAGCCTTGAAAGCCTAGGTTCAGCATAAGTTGGTTACAAGGTAACTTTTTACATGAAAACAATTTTAGAGGTTAGGTAATACAAAAATTGTCAGTGGATCAGGATTTATTCCAAGTAAGGGTTTATAGAAACTTTTTTAATACCTGCAATGTAATTCATCCACTCTTGTAACTTTGGCTAATCAATTTTTTCCAATGGAATGTTAGCTTCCATGAAAGCGCGGATTGTTGACAAAAGAAGTTCTTATTAAGTTTTATACCAGAAGTCGATGAACCCTGAATTTGTTTTGTTTCCATCTCTGAAGCTTTGTTTTTCTTAAGAGTAGCATTACTCTGATTAAACTGTAGAAAAGTGTCCTTTGTAGCCCATTCTATTCATACGTTACAAAATTCTTTTTGCGGTACATATAATATATTTTTGCGTTATAACATGGACACAGAAATATATCACAATTATCATGATAATTAAAGCACAAATGTTTAGTAATCAATTCTATTAGTATATTGACTATGTGGAGAAATGCGTTATTTTCGTGATTATTCAGCAGATTTCCGGAAATTAGTCAATTTTGCAGAAATAAATGGATTTTGGCAAAAATTTCGCGCTCGCGTCCTGAATAACAGGGGACTAATGATAAGAAATTCTAAACTGGATTTTTTACTTTC
Organism: Dryococelus australis; assembly: GCA_029891345.1. NCBI lineage: Eukaryota > Metazoa > Arthropoda > Insecta > Phasmatodea > Phasmatidae > Dryococelus > Dryococelus australis. The sequence continues at coordinate 36,662,569 of CM057006.1, forward strand.
TTGGCAAGGCTATAGAAAATATTGCAAAGTTCACAGAAGTGTATTATAAAGAAAGTTTATACTGACACTGTATCATAGATATTAAAATTTGGTGTAAAATGCAAAAATCTTAAAATTCTATTGTGAAAGTAAAGAATTCTATTTTGTTACTTTTTAAATATTCAATTTGTGTTTCACATTAACAATTTTGTAAATAACATAAATTCCTTGTGTGTTGGGACCACAGTGGTTGTGCGATTAGCATGTTCGCCTCCATCAAAGCGAACCGGATTCAATCGCTGGCCAGGTCACCGGATTTTCGCAAGTGGGAATCGTTCCAGATGATGCCGTTGGTCTATGGGTTTTCTCGGGGATCTCCCGTTTCCCCCACCCCTTCATTCCAGCACCACTCCATACTCACTTCAATAACCTCATCTGCTCTCAAGAACTAGCTGTTAACAGCCGCCCAAATCTCTTCACTCACTCACTCACTCACTCTTTGTGTGTTTTGATATTCTTTCCATTTTCTACTACAGGTGGTGGCGGCGGCACAGATGGGGATCACCACCACCACCGTCGTGGTGGTGGTGGCGGCGGCGGCGGCGGTGGCAGAGGTGGAGGTGGAGGGGGAGACAGAAACCGTGGCAGTGGTGTGTGAGGCAGGCAACTGGCAGCAGAAGAAGAAAATGGATAGCAGTGCTAGTGATAGCTGGAGAGACAAGTAAGTTTTTCATGTGTGCCCTCTACACAGAATTGGTGATGAGTTGGGAGTGATCCGTAGAGCAATTAGTATGGGATGAGGTGGGGCTATCCTGGCAATCCCTACTCCTTGTCTCATTGGCGATATAGTCTCCCAAGAGGAGATGGCCTGGTTTGCTTACGCATGGGAACGTAGGTGTGGAGTAAGCCAGCAACTCTATGTCTCTTAGTTGGGGGTGGGATTACCACCTTCCTGGCAGCTGTGCATATTGTACATGTCTTTGCATACGGGCGTGTTGCTGATGTGGGCGGAGTAGACGGTTCAGTGATCTGGGTAGACGGAGGTGCACATAGATAACTGAGGTTGTCTTAACTGGGCCACGGCCAATACGTTCCTAACACAGTCAAGTTCGGACTCGTGTGTGAGCATCACCATGGGCGAGATACGGCAAGGTCTGGGAATTGTGACCTCTGGTATTGGCGAAGGGGGCGTGCTATTCTGATCTGGGTCATCGGTCTTACGTTGCAGCTTGTCGGACCTTGCAATGTATCATACTGGGAAGGCCACATGCCTTCTTCGTCATTTGAATACGAAATTAGAAAACAATTTTACTATTGGAACAGTAATCCCGTACACTAGACTCACCAACTATACAAGGGACACGTCTTCCCTAGCCTTTGACCAGTATTTCTCGGTGAGTGAGTTTTCAGCAGCTCAGATGGCTTACCAGAAAACCACTGCTAAAGTTCGTATGTGCCTGCGGGGAGGTGTGGGCGTACCGGACTTACTCAGATGTCATATCGTGTCGTTTTGGACTTAACTGTCCTTTCGGACCTTGTGACACTGGGGGGTTTGGTATGCTCATACTTACCCTGCAGAGGAATCTTTAAATGGGATTTGAGCTGAACTATATTTTAAATGCACTCAAAGAAACCAAATTCGTTTTATGTAGTTGGAGAAGCAAGGTAAACTAATAAAATATGTAACAAAAATTTACGATAATTGCTTTAGCGTTTTATTGGCGCTTTTAAGAAGATACTGGGGAAGACCGATTAGTATAAGCTTCTAAATGAATGCTTTAAAATTACGTTAAGTCAGGCGAACGCGAACCGAGGTAGGATTACAATGTCGGAAACGTCTGAAATTCTCTATCGCACTTCACATTGTTTGTGGGAGGACGTAGGACGTTTCGACTGCCTACTACTGCGAAGTTAGGGATGATTGGGTTAGTGGGTGCATGGTGCGGACGTAGAGGTTACCTCTGGAGAGTGAGCCTTGTCAAGCTGCTGGATGGGAGAGGAGGAGGTCCTCCCAGACCCAGGAGAGCTCACTGACCAGTGTGGTTGGCAAGCCAACGAACTCTGGCAAGGACTGTTTGAAGCTTTCTTATATAGTCCCAGGTTCCTCTTGGTGGCTCTCCCAGGGGTGCGGGGGTGGCAAGTCTCTCGACACGGAGGTCGGTTATCTCTCGTAGTAGGGTGGCGTAGCATATTTTCTTATCTCCGTTGATTAAGGCTGACGACAGTTTTACCTCCTCTACCTGAGGCTCTGCATCTGTGACATCACTGGACGCAGGGGTGCTGCGATCTTGTGGGTATCTTTTCAACTTCCTTGTTGAAGTCGGCTGATCGGATAAAACAATCTTGTTGAGTGGGTGGCGACCACATGTTGGAATTCGGGCGGGCAGTACAATTTCATAATTATCCTTGCTAATTACGCACGTGACCGTGGTTGTGGAGGCGCTTGGAACCTACTCTGTCAACACGGGAATTTTGTATGCCACTGTTTCTACTTGCCCCGAGATCTTTAGCACTCATTGATGGGGTGGGAGTCGCCCAGTGAGTACGCAGGTGCGCTGCGCACCATTGTGGAATGCATCGGTACATACATTATATGTGGAAGTTATTGAACAGGTTAATGTTTCAATGAAAATATAGAGAAATCCAAATGGGAAAATAATGTGCAGAAAACAAAATGGGGTCAGGTGAGTCAGGAGAGGACATTGCCTACATGAAGAGGTGGGCTTGTTCAGTTATCTAGTCACAGGGACTGTGAATGATTGGGGTGTTTTGTTTGTTTAATGCCAGCAGTGTTGTGGTTTCTCTCCCTACCAGTAGCAGGCACTCAGGAGAGCCATCCCTTACTTTCCCTCCATCCCAAGCTGCACTAAGATTATTCTTTAATTTGAACTTTACTGTACTATTACATGAAATGTGTATTTTGTAATTAGATTTTGTTGTGATGAAAATGTACTTGCTTCAGTGCTGATGACTGTTTGTTTTGGTTATAGGCACTGATTTTGTCACAAATGATTTTTCATGTGTTAATTATTAATTTAATTTTTTTTTAAGGGTTCAGAAGTTTGATTCAGGAAGATCCAATGGCCCCAGCGGCGGTGGAAGCAGAGACGGTGGTGGTAGCAATTGGCGCGGAGGTAGAGGTGGGCGCGGAAATGATTACGGTGGCCGAAGTGATTCCTACAGCAGCCGTGGAAGTGATTCTTATGGTGGTCGTGATTCTTACGGCGGACGTGGCAGTGATTCCTACAGCAGAAGTGGAAGTGACAGTAGTTATGATCGTAATCGATCATCAGGTGGCAGGGATGGAGGATATGGTGGCAATCGGAACCAGTCTGGAGGTGGAAAGGTGTGTGTAAAAACTACATCTGTGACTATTCACAAAATTGTGCAGATTGTGTAATGCTGATTCACAAATGTCCTGTCGGTGTATGAGAATGCTTTTTATTTATATTTAAGTTGAATTTTGGTTATGATAATTCTCAAACACTGAGTAGTGAAGTGTTGCACAATTAAAAGCAATTTTTAACTTATATATGTACGCGTTACAGGCTGAATAATAATCAAATACCTGGGGAAACAGTGGTCTCTTGTTTGAAGAGATGGCCAGTCTCTCTTCTGATGGGGGTTCAGTTCTGACGGGGTACCGAGCCCGTGTCAGTATAATGAACTGGCTCTGTGGCTACTTGGCAGGGCACAAAATCTTGTCCAATAATGTCTAATCTGCGTTTCGCAGGTATGGCAGACTGAAGGCCACTTGGGACGTTTCAACAAGGCTGGAGCTTTTCGTGATGCAGACATTTGTGGTGTTGGTGGAGTGGCAGGTCTTTCCTGTGGTCTGTAAATGGAGGGTGGCAAAAGTACTGTAGGTGTTAAGTGAGCTATGGCCAGTGTGGGTGGTAGTTCAGACTTCCTCTGCTATTCTATAATGCAGTCAGGGTAAGCTGCTAGTCCATAGCATACAGGCGGTGAGAACAGATGACTGGGCACTAGAACTTCTCTTGGCTCTAGCAGTCGACAAAGAGCTTGCGCCTGCTCTCTAAAGACTTGCTTGTGTGAAGTTAGTCTCTCACTGCAAGGGTGTGGGGCCTGGTAACCGTCTAGCACTTTTGGGATTAGAGGTCTATACCAGAGTCCACTCAGATAAAGTAAAACTTAGTGATATCATTCTACATCCGGGTCAGTAACAAGAGTATCAACCCTTGAAAGCTGTCGGGTAGGTTGGCCGGCAGAGGTGTCCTACTAAAGGTTTGTGTAGAAATTACAGGTGAACTTCTTGCTAGGGTGTGTATGTGTTGTAGAAATGACTTCAAGGTATCGCTGGCCCTTTGCTTGGGGAACTAAGCGTGGGAATGACAGATTAGTAGCCTTAAAAAAGACTTGGATTGGTTTCATTGCAATCACTTAGGAAGGCAGAGGAGTGTGGGTTAGCAGGGTACATAGCGGGTAGCTCCTAGCTGACGTAATCCTAACCTACTGCAAGCTCTGCTGATGTGTACCATCAGTAAGGGGTGTGTTCCGAGCAGCACACGCCTGAACGATGGCAATAAAATAAAAGTAGCATGGGGACAAATGTTGGCATGAGCAACGCTTGCTGGGCGCAACAACAATAAGCTAGGCTTAAGACAGGGATCAATTCCAAGCAACTAGTGCTGGAAAAGTGTTAGCAATTTGAGTGGATGCGACTAACGCGTGCTGGAAACAAAAACTGACATTGAGACGCACGTCTTTCCTTTTATACTCCTTGTGGGCAGCTTCCCATCTCTCATTGGCTGGTACACTATGGCAAGTGGTAGTCGCTGAGCAGGAGTTGCGAAGCATGACTTGCCTCTGTGGCTTCACTGGCTTGCTGGAAGGGGATGCAAAATAAAAGATGAGCAATGTTACTACTAGTGCAATCTTGCGGGGAGTAAATGAACTCACTTGTCCTAGCATAATTACGGTGGACCGGTGAATAACCAAGGCGGCAAGGCAGGCAGTACAATCATACTTTTAATGTAATAATTTTAACTTCAAACACTGTGCGAAATACGCGGGAGATGGAATTGAAGTCGTTTAAAATTATGTCTAAAAGTGTCATGCATCAATATATTAATGTGAGTTCAAGTAAAGACCAAAATAAAATTAAAATATGTTTGTCTAGATTCCTATAACTACTTTATCCTAAACTCAGAAAACACTAAGAGTACAAAAGGTTGTTTACGTCTTTTGTTTCTGTTGACAGTCAGACTGTAGGCTTGAAGAAAAATTGTGGGTGGTTTTTATATATGAATTGGTTCTGTAATAAAAAATATTGTTACTTGCAAAATATGTACTCTTAAACGTAGTTCTTTAAAAAAAACAAAGTTTAGGCTAATTGATGATTTGTGATTTGGTGGTTTGCAATATTCAGTGAAATCCCGTACCTGCAAGAGTTCATAACAGTGTTAAAAACTAACTTAATTACGAGTACTTGTAGCATCAGATTCATCGCAAAAAAATTTAGTATTAATTTTATGGAAAAAGTAGGGTGGCTCTTCTGATTTAAACATAACGGGAATTACAAATATAGCTAAATGATGTGCGCTATCACTTATGTAGTAATAAATAACCGTGTCTGAATTCATGATCCATATTTAAACATGATTTTAATGTTATAATACGTACGTATGAAATTAATATTCCGATGTGATAACGGGGAACGTCATTACAGCAGCAAACTGGCTATAAAAAGAGTGTCTCGAGGAGACAAAGTGAAGTTAAGTAAATGTCCTGGCTGGTCAGTGTTTCTGCTTCGTGCCTAGTCTGCGGCGCTCGGCCTCGCCCGGTTGGGGGCCGGCTTGTTGGCTCTCTGCGTGGAGAAGTGGGGATGGCATGCCTGCCGGGTTACGTAGCCTTTGTGTGAAGAGAATCAGCTTGCGGGTTCCTGTTACTGGTAGAGTAGTCAGCCGAGAATTCATGTGAAAAATTCTGTGTCCTGCAGTAATAAAAGTAGGAACATTTAGCAATTAGTCGTAATCGTTGTTATTTATTAGGTTGAGCGGCACACGTCAAATTCAAGTTCGTAGCTTATCTTAGCGGGGTGGAGCTTGGGGCAAAAATATTTGACTCTTGATTTATCGTTATTTAGGGGACTGCCAAAAAATGTCCATACATGCGGGATTTCAGTAGATGAGGGTTCAGACGTGTACATTAATAAAATTCAACTTGACGCGTGCCCGATTAGACTGACATGGCACATTAGTCTAGGATTTTGTTCACTAGACCAAAAGCAGGGTTTTTTGGTTTAGATAGTTTGTGGGAGACGAGGGGTGTTGGCGATTAGAGAACACCGTCATCCTGGTTACTGCTGGAGATGCTGTTCGGTATTACAACCGAAGCAGGCGCGAATGCTTGTTGACTAAGTTCTGCGGCGCAGTCCCGTTCCGCCAACCTTTCCTGTGTAGGATGGGTATAATGCGATCCACGGTTTACGAGTAGAGTGAGCCAGGAATTGTACCCTATGTTTTCTACCTCTTTCCTTGTGAGGCATAGGGCAAACAGTTGAACAGTCTGCGTGATTTACTTGGACAGGAATGTTTGACAGTGTAACCCAATAGTCACTTGCCGACAGGAGCTCAATAAGTCACCACTGATCCCCCACAGTATGCGGGCTGATCAGGGACATGGAGCCGTGGGGGCCGCCAAGCCTCTACTGGTTGTGCGTTCACTCTAGGATGAACGGCAAAACTGCAGGTTACGATCACTGCGCACTGACTTAATGCGGGTGGTGAGAAGCAACCTGAGTCTGTCGTGCCTCCTGGTGTGAAGGTGTTTCTAGTGGTTGTAGCATAGCTGTTTCTCGCCCACGAGCACTGACTTAATGCTGATGTGTGACAGGGAAGAAATAGTTAGCCGTCTAATATGTATGTCTTCTGACGTGCAGACACCTGAAAGGGTTCCACTGTCAGACTAACTTGATTTAACAAAACTGTTGGAAATGCATGACGTATTTTATCTCCAACTGTTAATATAAATTAATACCCTGGAAATGAAAAACAGAAAGGCAGGTAACAATGAATGTTTATTTGGATTCAATAAACCTACCAAGACGTGGAGAGCTTAATGTAACTGTGTTTCCAGGTGTAGGCAACCTGGTTCTAAGTTAAAAGGGAAAAGCTGGTTCTAGACGAATACTGCTAAGTAAAACGTAGTAAGTAGCCGCTGGGGCCTACTTGAAAGTAACAAAATTCTCCGAAGATCCCGAGCACTGACGTAGTGTTGTGGGAGGTGGCTAGAGATGCGAAAGAATGACTCCCAACCTCGGCAGCGTCAGGACTTATGTAGTGGAAGCTTGTAGGCTGCTGGCACGGGGTGCAGGGGAGGCGTGACGTCCTCCGGCCCTGGTTGGCGTGGGAATACTCTGGTCAGCGATTCTGCTTCATGCCTTGTTGAAGGCGCTCGGCCTTGCCCGAGGTCTAGACAGCTTGTTGGCTCTCTGCCGGGAGGGGGGGTGTATGCTGCTGGGTTACGTATCCTCCAGGTGAGCAAAATTATCTCATAGTTGCCTGTAGGGGAGGCAACTTCACACGTCAGTAGTGGTGGAAGAGGTACGCTAGGCAATGAGCCATAATCATATCATATTAGATTAGATATGTATAAGCGGTATGCTTCAAACTTCTAACCTTATATAACTTTATGTTGAGAATATAATAAGAGCTGTGCATAATCTGTGAATACAATTTAGCTAATAAACACAATAAAAATGAGAATTTTAGAAAAAATTTATTGTAAATATTACATTAAAAAACATTCCACCTAAACTCGTTTAAATAAAAAAATAATGCCTCAAAATATTGTAAATAGATATTAATTTTAAACCGACACCAAATGCAAGCTGACCTAAATCTTCCAAACCTTCTAAAAATTAGGGATGGGCCGGCACAACATTTTACCAATACCAACTATACAGATTCTCAACGGCTGATGCCGCCAATTACAGCCATGCCGATACCAGTTTTGATGAGCACAATCATAATTCCCACGTCTCAATATTTGGAAATACTTTTTATTACTTAAATTAAAGTATTCAGTTTTGTGAACACTTTAAGCACTTCGTATGAGTCTACAGCGTAGAAATAAAATACAACACTTATTTTAATTATTAAATAAGATAGGCAATTTAACTGGGCAAATATAGTCCACTCCCCATTGGAAGCAACTTCTTGGAGCCCTGCTAAATACCTACTTGCAGGCCTGTTTTGTATCCTTCCGCCTAATGTAAACAAACATTGCCATGTGTCTGCCATGTAGCATCTGTCAAAATCAGTGTTACATGCCATTGTATGTTTACATGTATTCGTATACTTTCGCTATACCTAAACATAAACATATAAATGTGACTTCTACTTTTATATCTGTCAACTCTGTTGTTTATTGTTTACAGCTTTTCAAAGATTTCTGTTAGGTCCATTTCAAAAACCATTTTGTACGAATATTCACAGTTTAGGCCTATAACATTATTTAGATTAGCTTTATGATGTTTTAAAAATGCCTGAATTGATGATAGTTCTTATGGTTATGTTACATTAACATATTTGTTTTCCACGACATGGCGCAGTATATGTAATATTTTGCCGCAACTGTGTTGAACACTGTTACAAGTGCAGGGTAATGAACTATAGTATAGACTGTTCACGGTAAAGTGAGCACTTTTGAAGCCCTAGTTACTTTTTTCTCTCGACCAATTAATATCCTTTCACCACTTGTTAATGTAAACATGTGAGTAATAATCAGTGTGTGTACATTCACCATACCCAAAAACTAAAGTCGGAGGTCACAATAAAATGTATTTATTGATTATTATGTCTGATAAAATAGTTTCAGATAGTGCTCACTTTACCGTGAATGACCTATATTACCTTTTTGTTATAGATATGTGTTGGGTTATTTCTTTGAAAGGACGACCTTAGTTCAAATAAACAAAGAATAACCAGTCTAATGAAAAGGGTACATTAAAATCAAGCATGCAACTCGTGTGACTCATTTTTGTCATACAAACCTAAAATATAGTGGTGAACATGAACACAAATCAGCGTACTGTAACTTTTATCCCGCTCATATTTATGTGTATTAGGTTTATTGAAATTTATTGGGGCTGGGCTTGGTTATTTTGTTGGATTGGTGGTAAATCATGTTGCACGGCTGCGTTTCAAACACCCAGGGCAACTTTGTGATACATAAATAGACGTGGATGTAAATAACTTCGTCGTAAAACAGTTCACATTTCAAACTTATAAATAGTTCACATCAAATATTTTTAATCACACGCGCAGACAGATTCAGCGTAAGGATCACCATGCCACACTCTTTCACATGCAGCGGTTAACGAAACACACCATAACACTATATTTATTACTGCAGCAGAAACACAGATTTGTCACAACGTAACATACTTAGGTAGGTTTAAAATACACAGCGTCTAAAAATGTGATGTAATTAGAAGTATTTTTTGGAGTAAGTATAATTTACGCTTAGTTTTGTTAAAAAACAACACGCCATGTCATGGCTTGTCACGTCTGCCAACTTCATTTTGTTTCAGGCCCGCCATCATATCTAAATATATTAAAATAAGTATTCAAAATGTTAAAATCTCTTCAGTTGTAAATTACAAATTCAAAAATTATTGTTTTGCTGTAATAAGTTTAAAATATGCTACAATTGAAAACATAAAAAAAATTTACCACTTACTTATGAACTGAAACTTCGCGAGTATGACAGAGACAGCGACAAGCCTCGCTCAGCAGATAGTTGCTTGCTCGCTTGATCAACACTGTACTATTATGGCCTACTCAGAATATTTTCCGCTATCATTTTAAACTGTAAAAATGAGATGTTGCCATCAGGGCTACCTAAATATATAAATATTTCAGTAAGCACCGTGTAATTTACTAATAGTATACTTAAAAACCAGGTTAAAATAATATATTTAACTGTGAACTATTTCTTACCGGCCATTGTCAACAAGTCACTGCTCTCTCTGTTAATTCATATTTAAAAAGAAATAAATATTACAAGTTATAGAAGATATTAAGGCAAAGTTTCATTTATTCAATAATACAGTTCTTTAAAGTTAACCGCAGTGTTATATATTTGTGGAATACAGGTTATTGAAAAAACCGGTTGACATGTTATGCCTAGAGTGTTTTTTTAAAGATTGATTTTCATAAGTCGCTTCCAATCTGGAATGGACTATAAGTGACTAATAGTCAGGGGAAAACTATTACCAGACAATGCAGCATTCATTACAACCTAAGTTCATTAAATTCAATCTTAAACACTTCTGGCAGTCTGGTGCTGACTTTAATGCTAGATCTGAGAAATTCAGTGGATTTTCTGTCCATTGTTTCCCAGAGGACTGACAATAAATTTCAATACATGTAGGCTTGAAATGACTGTGGGTTTGAAATGCGGATAAATAAAAAATATGACCACAGAATATATTCCATGGATGCGGACTTTCAATCCATCTGGGTTCCATACATGCTTCCACTGTACCTTGCATAACCTCCACATGCATGTTTAAACCAACAGACTAAAGATGTATTTATAAAGTTTAATATTAAATATTCTCTTGAAATTGACCAAAAAATGTTTTATTTGTATTAATATTTACGCTTCGTATTCCTTCATCTGCAGAGCAGTAATCATTCCCTTGGTTAAAATAACAACTGATATATTTGTGACATTTTTTGCCAATTTTTACTTGCCTAGTCTTATTCAGACCTTTAACATACTAACAAAAACAGCAGCCGACAGTTTCCAAAAAGAACTACGCCCCTATCAAAATCTAGTGTATTTGCTTTCACTTTCCATTTTCAAGTACATTGTCGAAGAATGTGTGATTAGTTTTCATTGCTGCCAACCTACGAGTGCAGTAAATGCATAAGTAGAATAATAATACAGGTTACTTTCTCATTTCAGCCAACCTATGAATGCAGTAAACAGTAAAAACGTAAGAAGAAAATTAAACAAAAAACTCTTGCAAGATATGTAAACAATACTATTGATGTCATCAGTTGTATATTAACTGTGTTGTTTTTCATTCATGTAGTGTCCAAAAACGAATTATGCACACAATCTTTGGCGAATCTACCAACACGAAATAGAGCAAAAAGTAAACAACTGGAACAAATCATCGAAAAACAATTTTTCTCAATATATTTGGTGTTAATGTGAGAATAACTGATTAATGGATGCTGTAAAATAATGCTTTGCTATATCTAGCGTGCCAGGCTATTTAAACATTGTGTTAAGTAATCCAGTGCTACAAATTGGTGAATAATAATAGGCAAATTATGTTCAGATGCCGCTGATGCCAATTGTCGTGGTATCAGCGATTTAATCAGTATTGGTATCAGCCCATCCCTACTAAAAATGAAAATTATATGACACGGAATGCAAGTCAACACACATTCGTTAAGCAAAGAGCGCGCTGATAAGTTATCGATCGGGCTGTGCTCACGGCGGACACAGGTTTTAAAGTTATTAATTATATTTTACTGCAAGAAAACTTTTAATTTTGAAACAAAACTAATTAAATAAGATGATTATGATTTATATCTTCACTCTCTAAGAAATAATCATTCAAAACTACGTCCTCTCATTTTCCCTGTCGTAAGTTACACTGCACTCAGCTCAGTACTTACCTACCCATTATAAGATTGCAAAATGTGTCAAATAGGTCCTTACATTTTATCAGTTTATTCAAAAGATGCATGTCTATTGGAATAAATTAGTACATATCTTCCAATTTCGCCACAGAAGTTACTGAAAATGAATTTTACACTTATATTAAATACATAAGTCGCTTGATGTTCAAACAGTTTGTGGTGACAAGGGGAGTACAAGTATATGCTTCTGAGCATATAATTTTATTTAAAAAGATACTGCCCCTTGAGTTAAATAAATATTACGTTTTTAAATCATGTTAATTTTAAGCCAGATACCATAAAACACTAACCTGGGGGGGGGGGGGGGGGGGGGGGCAACTTTACTCACAAAAGGAAACATATTATTAAATAATAATTCGTTATTAAAATGTTTCGCATGACAGTATCAGGTGAAACCATTTTCTTTGAAATACAAGTGATGTTAGGTGCAACTTTTGAGCAACGCATAATCTTTATAAAAATAAGTTCTCCGGGGGACCAGCGCGTTAAGGCAAGGCAAGCGCTGCACGGGGGGGGGGGGTGTTTTATCTTTTGCTCGACGACAACTTCCCCTCTCGGAGGCTGGCATGTGAGGGGAGGAATTAAGGTGTGTGGCTGAGAGAGACAGAAAAAAGGATAAAAGAGAGGATGCTAGGTCAACATGCTTGTTGCTATGGGGAATCAGTTCTCCTCTTGGCGGCATGTAGGGGAAGTAGCAAGCCAGACTCGCACCACGCCACACGACCACAGTGTCGACAGATGTCTTAAGATGACATGACAGTAGACAGCGCGCCACAGAGCAGTTGTATACGGCGGCATGTGCGACATATTTCACATCCAGTTCCTAGACGTTTGTGTAAACAACCAACTTAAAAACTATAGTTGCAGGAAATGTTAAGTGAATGCAATAAACAATACATAACTGTATTTAAATAGATATTTCACCAGGACCACAAAAAATTGTTGGTGAATGCAGTTTATCAATACATGCTATGATACATCCAGATTCTATTGTAGCCTGTGAGGGTATATCGTCCACGAGAAATAGTCACTGCTGTCCTCTGCTGTCATTCTTTAGGTAAAATCTGAAAATGAATAAAGGCAATACATCTGTAATAATTCGACAAAGCTTGAAAAGCTGTTATTTGTGCTGGTATTCAAAATATTTAGTTACATATTTGTAAGTTTAACTTACAGCTGAAAATATCTCAATTTAATTTGATGGGAATGATTTCTCCTCAGGTACTGCCATTGTCTTTGCCATTTGATTCCATTACACATTTTTCACTTTGCTGTGATAACTGCTGCCCAGAATTCCCTTATTTGATTTAATAATTGTCTAAACCTCATGGGTTGTTGTTGGGTTTTTTTTCCTGTGACTTTGAAGTTTGTTATTATTTAGTTGGTATGCTCTCCCTACCCTATATGATATGTTTGAATGCAATGTGGTGTTGGGTTGCGTAGGGTAACTGGGGCAGTGGCTACAACCAAGGCGGTGGTGGGGGTAGTGGCTGGAGCAGCTCCAGCGGTGATGGTGGTTCCGGCTCGTGGGGACAGCAGGGCTACGGCCAACAAGGCAGTTGGGGTGGCGGACAGCAGAACTATGGCCAGCAGGTGTGGAAAGGGGGTGAGTTTCGTAGCCAGTGTTGCACTTAATTTCTGCTACTTGTATAAATTTCCAATATGCTACTCCGATAGTCAAGTAATGTAGAGGATAAGATGAATGAAGCTAGACTAAAAGTAGTTTTTTCATACAGTCTTAATTTATATAGAAAGGTTTTTTATTTGCTGGCATTTTCATAATAAGCAACCATGAAATATTTCTCAAGTATTGTCTCAAAAATGTGTGTGTATGTACAGGCATGCCAACTTCTATGGATGCTCTGTAGTTTCTACAGACAGGATGTGAAAAAAATTAATAATTTCCAGAAGCTGGATTGCAAACAATGAATTTGCTCCCGTGCACCGCGGCAAATGCTAGTGCAATTTTTCCGTTCAGTAAATTTTGCTCTGGCAGCCAAGAATGCCTGCTGTAAGAGATATGTAATTTTACGTTTTGGTAAATTTTATTGTTTGTTTGTAATGATGAATGTCGACTACAGGTCAGACGGTGTCACGTTGTTCGTTCTTAATTTTGAGAATGGTCTGCTTGTGTGTGCACACACTCTCCTTTAGGTTTGTTTTGGTTTGTGTCAATTAGTGTATGTACTTGGATTCATATTCAAACTTGGCGCCAACTGTTGCGAGTGCCATGGCCGGTGGTCATCTTGACTTGTGGTGCTATCTATGAATGAAAGCAGTTAGTTACCGTTATTCAGTGTTGCTGGACGTCCCGCAGCTGGAATGTATTACAAATATATTGTGTGGAAACATTTTTGGTCCTCCGGGCCGGATATGCATTATTCGAGCCACTTCAAAGTTTAATCTATAATTACGGTAAACAGTAGACGTGTTTTCAGTATTTCTTTGTGTGCAGAATCGGGCGTTGTGTGGCACTGAAATACTTTGTTTCGCGCCATCGCGGTTATGTATATAAACACCACTGTATTTAATCGCAAGACTTCTGTCTTCTGTTATACAATAAGTGTCGTATTTATCATTTTCGTGATTTTTTTTTTTTTTTTCCCCCCAGCAAATGTTTGTTTTCACCAGGCCGACAATTTATTCGAATCACGACGAGAAATTATTAAAATGTCTCTACGCCAATTGGACACGTTCACGCCTCGTGAAGTGTCGTATAAGGAGACTTCTTACCTTGGCTGGTGAAGTTGACAACAATCAGAATCGGGTGGGACGTTTCAAGGCAACATGCTGTGATTTGCAGCAACTGAAAACAGACTTTGAGGAAAGCCATCTGCAACTTGCTGTCAAACATCGGAAACTACGTCAGTTGTAGTGTCTGAAGCCAGCGATAGGGAGCTCGAGGGGTTTGACGAGGCCTACAATAGAATACAGGAAGTTTTCAACAAACTTGTTGTGATAAAGAATTAGAAAGAGAACAGCAATGTCATCTCTGCCGAGTCTCATCCAAATTACGTTACCAAATTTTCAGTTGCCTACCTTTAAGGGGTTGCTTACTGACTGGCCTACCCTTTATGATTTATTCACCTTGCTGGTGCACAATAAGGCCCGTGCTGCAGTAGAAAATCTCATTACTTCAGTTTTTGGTGAGCCATACAACCTTATTAAAGCTCTCCCACTGTCTGAGGATAATTATAACCTAGCATGGCAAACATTAACTGAAAGGTACCATAATGTCAGAGCAATAGCCACGATGCATTGGGAAAATATAATGCAACTTCCTCGCTTAGCTGCTGTCTCTCCTGACAAATTGCAGAGTATGGTAGACATTCTTAAGGAGAACTTGGGTGCCTTGAGAATTCTAAAACTGGCAGTAACTGAATGGAGTTTTGTGTTGTTAAACCTTACTTTTCCAAAGCTTGATCCATATACAAGAGCCCAGTTTGAAGTAGCTCATAAGACCATAAAGATGCCTACATTTGATCAGTTTCTCGGATTTTTGGAATCTCATTGTAAGGCATTGGTAATGGCTAACTATTCAGCATCAGGGTACACTTGTGCACGATCAACAACTAAGAAGTTTGTAACTTCAGGTACAAACATCAAAGCTTCATTCTTGGCAACTGTGGAACAAGATATTTGTATAACCTGTGAGGGCGCATACCGAATTCACGTGTCCTACATTCAGTGGTCAGTCAGTTGATGAGGTGATAGAGTTGGTGCGACGAAAGATGTGTTTCTACTGTTTGCAAAGCCACAGGGTGAAGGATTGCAAGTCAAAGAGAAACTGTATGTACTGTAGTGGGAGACACCACTCCCTTCTTCACACTGCTGTCTTTCCAAATCAAGTGGAGCAAACTCCAGATATTTCTAACCAACAAGAAGCAGTCACTTCCATTCCCATTGAGGAAACTGCCGCTGTAGTCTCACTTACCTCTTCCACTGATGTGTCAGCAACTGTCATCTTAGGTACAGCAGTCGTTACAGTTAAGTGGTAAGATGCAGAAGGTTCGAGTGTTGCTTGACTCAGGATCCCAGAGCTCATTCATCTCTGAAGAGCATGTCCGCATGCTAGGGTTAAAATGCCAAAGGACTCATGTTCCTGTTGTGGGGTTTGCTCAGTCTGTTGTTCTTGCAAACAATGGTTCTGTTACTTGTGTTCTGACACCTGCGACAAGTGAAGGGCCTCAATTAATCTCCAATGCACTAGTCTTGAGGGATATTGCCTCCAAATTACCCAGCATCCCACTTCCTCACCAAATAAGGGATGTGTGTCGTCATTTGGAATTAGCTGACCCATCATTTCATACTTCTGGGACAATCAATCTTCTTTTGGGTGCTGATATATACCCAGATATGTATTATGGTGGGCGGTACGAACCACCATGTGGGTTCCTCATTGCTCTTCACAGTATATGTGGTTGGGTTCTAATGGGTAAAGTCAGTCGAACTGCAGCTGCTGCCTCCAGTAGTGTTTCTCTGTTTGTACTGTCTGAGGCTTCCCCTAACAGACACCATCCGCAAGTTTTGGGAGAGCGAAGAAGTACCTACCGTTCAACATTGTAACCCAGAAGATTTTGAATGTGAGGGTCACTTTGTTGAAACCCATTCATGAGACCCAGAGGGTAGATATGTCCTGAGACTACCTTTCAAGGAAAAACCAGAGTTAGGAGATTCCCGCAGCTTTGCTGTCAAACGGTTGCATTAACTGGAATGCAGATTGCGTAGTCAGTCAGAAACCAAAAGTGAATATTCCAATTTTTTGCGTATGAACATCTTGGACACATGCATCCAATTAAGAATGTAGTAGGGCACTCTCCTCGTTATTATATCCCACATCACTATAGGTGTTCAAAGAATCCAGCTCAACAACCAAGTTAAGAGTGGTGTTTGAAGCTTCAGCGGCCTCCACCGGGAAAGTCTCTTAATGATGATCTTCTGACTGGACCTAAACTTCAGAATGACATTGTGGACGTTATTACACATTTCCATCTTCATCCTGTTGTAATGACCACAGATGTCTGTAAAATGTATTGACAGGTGCGCGTACATCCAGAGGATGCATCTTATCAAATGATTCTGTGGCGTGAGTCCCCTGATCAGCCAATACATGAATTCCAACTATACACTGTCACGAATGGTGTGTCAGCATCTCCTTTCATGGCTATGAGAGCCTTACAACAGCTTGCAGTTGAGGAAGGTGGCTTGTATCCCAAGGCAGCCAAGGTCGTGATGGAAGACATATTTGTTGACGGTGCCATGACAGGTGCAGCATCAGTTGCAGAAGCCCTCAAGTTGCAGCAAGAACTGATAAATCTCCTAAGGCAAGGGGGTTTTGAATTAAGAAACTGGTCCAGTAATAGCCAACTGTCTTAGATGCAGTCAGCACAAGTGTCACCAAACGAGCTATTCTTTCAGACATTGCTAGGTTGTATGACCCACTAGGGTGGCTTACTCCAGTTGTAATTCGAGCTAAAATTTTCCTCTAAACACTCTGGCTGTTGGGTGTGTCATGGGATGAAGCTCCACCTCGAGATGTGCTGGAGGACTGGCAGGTTTTCATCTGCCAACTGGATGTTCTCAGCAAACTGTCCATACCTCGTATTATGTCAGCATCGCTGTCAGAATATCAGCTTCATGGCTTTAGCGATGCATCCAATGAAGGTTACGCAGCTGTTGTATACCTACGTACTGCTCATCAAGGTGGGGTAAAGACGTACCTGCTTCTGGGCCAAATAACGTGTTGTGCCCACTAAAAACAGTCGCACTTCCTCGACTTGAATTGCAGGCTGCACATTTACTCATTAAGTTACTTGTCAGTAATGTTGACCCTTTCAGAACGTATCCACATTAGCTGTATTACTGCATGGTGTGACTCAACAGTGGTCCTCGCCTGGATCAGGATTCCTTCTCATCGTCTGAAAACTTTTGTGGCAAAGAGAGTCGCTCGTATTCAAGAGAGCAGATAACTTTCCAGTGGAGATATGTGCCTTCTGCTGACAATGCTGCAGACTGTGCTTCCAGAGGACTCTCACCCCAAGAGTTACTGACACACGCTTTGGTGGACTGGTCCTAGCTGGTTAATATCTGAGATGGAATCGTGGCCATGTGTAGGAATAGCAACCAGCATTCACAAAGGTGAAGAAGAGCTAAAGCAGCCTAAGGTAGTCTCATTGGTTGGACATTGTGATCCAAAGCTCCTCGCAAGCCTCTCTAGGTTTTCTTCCTGGTCTCAGCTTCAGAAAGTGCTTACTTATGTATTAAGATTCATTTCAGATCTGAAGGTGTCACTAGGGTGTCAACGCACTGGCCCCCCTTACTGTCATAGAACTTGATGCTGCTAAGAAAATGTGCCTGAAGCAGGTTCAACGAGAATGTTTTAGCTCTGAGATTGGATGTTTGATTTCAGAGGGTGAATGCTCCCCTTCCTGTTACTGGTATCAGAAAGTTGAATTCATTCTTGGATTGTGATGTCATTCTGTGTGTGGGTGGACGTTTACAAAATTCACAACTATCTCACAAAGCTAAACATCAAATCTTGCTACCAAAGAAGAATTTCTTGACAAATCTAATTGATTATCATCATCTCGTGCACCTCCACGCTGGTTCCAATGCCACACATACAGCCATTCGTTGCGAGTACTGGATTGTGGCAGGGAAAGGATCTGTCAAGGCCAGGATCCACAGTTGTTTCAGATGTCACAGATTCAGGGCCACCAATACACAGACATTGATGAGAAATCTTCCACTGAGTAGGGTTCAACAAGTGAGGCCATCTCTAAACGTAGGTGTTGACTATGGTGGCCCGTTCCAAATCAAACGGTCGCGTGTTCGGAACAGTCATGTGTCAAAGGCTTATTTGTACCTATTTGTTCGCAGCTTTTCTTGATGCATTATTCAGATTTACTGCTAGGCGAGGGCCGTGTAAAAATGTTTGTCAGACTGCGGAACAAACTTTACAGGCGTACACCATTATTTCAATGATCTACAGAAGTTCGTAAGTTAGAGTGCCAACTTGCAGTGTGTTGTGGATACCATTGCCACTCGTGGCATTCAGTGGAACCTCAATCCTCCATCTGCACCACATTTTGGTGGGTTGTGGGAGGCAAGCCATCAAATCTGCTAAGTATCATCTGAAAAGAGTTTTAGGCCAGCAGGTTCTTACATTTGAGGAGCTGCCTTTTGCCCAGATTGAAGCTGTTCTTAACTCACGTCCACTGTGTGCTATTTCATCAGATACAGATGACTTAGTGGCCCTGACACCAGCCCACTTCCTTGTAGGTACCACCCTGACAGCACCTCCAGTTCCAGACCTTACAGAGCTCCAAACAAACAGATTGGACCGGTGGCAGCTGGTACAGTGTGCCACTCGGCGCTGGTACAGTGTGCCACTCAGCACTTTTGGCAGAGATGGCACAAGGAGTACCTGCATACACTACAACCATGTGGAAAGTGGACCAAGAGTGAACGTGAGGTGCAGATTGGCGACCTTGTCCTTGTCGAGGAAGACCACTTGCCACCCCTGCAGTGACAGCTGGGACGTGTTGCAGTTCTACATGCAAGCAAGGAAGGTGTTTGCAGGGTGGTCACCATTAAGCAGCAACATTGAACAGTGAAGTGCCCTGTTATCAAGTTGTCGACTACCTATTCACTGAGAATCACATGTATCATTGTGACATTGTGCAGATTTTCTAGTTTGCTTAAAAATGTTATTTTTTGTGGGGGGTATGTTTAGGTTTGCTTTAGTTTGTGTCAATTAGTGTATGTACTTGGATTCAAATTCAAACGTGACGCCAACTGTTGCGAGTGCCATGGCCGGTGGCCATCTTGACTTGTGGTGCTATCTATGAATGAAAGCAGTTAGTTACCACTACTCCGTGTCGCTGGACGTCAAGCAGCTGGAATGTATTACAAATATATTGTGTGGAAACACTTGTCTTGTCAGAATGCACGTCCTTGAGACATAACAGCACTGCCACACATAGATGTTAGACGTTTCAATTTCTTGGTACATATACCAGTTTCCAGGATCTCATATTATGTATGCACCAAGGTAATTTCTGCCTCGTATGCAAAAAGAATAAGATTTTAACTGTTACCATACATACAAAATTTTTTGTTTTAAGTACCAGTCTTTTGCTATGTAACAGAATTTCCTAGTGGCAATTTTTCCTATTGCATGTTAGTGTGAACTGAAGCCGGAGCACTAAAGCTTGTATGTTTATGTTGAGTGACAGCTTGCATTACCAGTGTAATGTCGAATAGTGTTGATTGTAATAAATAATCTTCATATGTGTAGTAAATAATCGCAATCTATTCCTTCAGCCATGTCGTCAGGTGTCCTGTTATAGTGAGATGTCACGGTCCCAGGTTCAATCCTCACTATGATTGTGTCCTCGCTATCGCCAAATTAGCCCAATTTTGATCCCTAGTAGGGTCTGCTACTTAAAAATTGCTCTAAATTTGCTTTTAAATTGTGTTCTAACCACCATGTCGTGTGCCGCGTATATAAACGATTTAATTACAATTACGACTCATCTTACTGCAAACCTAGTATACCTACTTCTACCCCCGAGTGAATCAAACTCCACGCCAACCCGTACATGGAAGTCGCGGCCTGCCACAAATCTGAAGGGCAGCCGGACACGAGGGGTTGCGCAAACAAGCGGCATGTGGAAACCACCACCACCACCACCCCCCCCCCCCCCCCCCCCCCTTCATTCTCCGTGATGAGGCCTGCAATCCAGCAGCCGCCTCGGGGCATGCCCGAGCCCCACCGAAGATATGAAAGATGACCAGAGGGTGCTACCCCCCACTCCGGCCTCGCAACAGAGTGACATCACACACGCTACCCTGACTATGTAAGTCCGTGCGTGATGGACCTCACTAGATGTTCGTGCGATTCTTCGAGCTCGCTCCACCACTTCTAGTGCTTGGGCCCTCAAACTACTAGGAGATCTGGCAGCCCTTCCAGAGACTGCCACCAACAGCCCAACACTCTTCAGCAGCCATCCAGAGGCTGCTACCTTTGCCGTCACTGTTAGAACTCTGCAGCACCCACAACTAGACGCTCCAGTGATGCCAATCGAATTACCAAGTTACCAGAAGCTTCTTCAGTAACTAGAGACATACCACACACATTCTTCACCATCTCCTTCAGACACCCCGGTTATAGTTAGTTTTGTCGTAAGCAATTTCAGTTAATTTTATTTCACTTTCCCTATCTAGCCTAGGACCAGGTCACCTACACCTGGCTATACCGTAGGTTTACCTCGTCACCCATCTACTTGGCAGGAGAGCACTAGTTACTGTGTTTACTAAGCGATTAATAAATACAGCTTTGTTTCTTCTATGAGTCTCATTCATAGAGTACTTTAAACCAACTGCTAGGAGAACCTCAAGCCAAGTACCACCAACTGAGAATGGGAAATTGTTACTTCAATCTAGCTATAACTGGAGACTCCCACTCAGGCGGCTCCAGTTCTGATAAACACATATTAGACGGCCATCTATTTTATTCCCACCAAGTATACAGGTACTGGAGGAGTAAAATATGGGAATCCCAATCACTATAAACAATTTCCACCCAGGGAGAGACTATACGCATGAATTGTACCCCTACCGGAGTACTTGGGTGCTGGCAGAGGTATTTGCTTAGGTGCTACGGCCTGCCCTTGGTTGGGAAACTCACACCCAGTAGTAGCAGTGGTAGCCCCGCTAAGGCACCGGACTAAGACACCCTTCTGAGGCACCGGGCTCGTGCTACCAGTCACTACTGGGCAACACTATTCTAGGGTCACTCGTGTCCACGGTGCTCATCCCTCAGTTCTCAGCAGCCGAAACCCGCTCTATGCAATTTAAGGTGAGACACTGCGCAAGAAGGGAGAAGCAAAGAGTTGCTTGCCTCGCTGCCAAGCAGTCAGGTGGCTTAGCTTCCCCTACAGCAGGCCGACAGGTAGAACGAGACTACACCAGCATCAACAGTCTGCAGCCAACCACCACTCGTCATCAAGACGTCCATAATTAAACCCTGAGCACACAACCGACCTAAGTGCAACCAAAGTCACACGACCGTGACCCAGCTTTAACTAATTTGACATGCGTCAACCATAACGTAAAAATATCCTGTTATAGGCTGTTCACTGTAAAGCGAGCACTTTTGAAGCTCTAGTTACTTTTTTCTTTCAACAAATTTATATCCTTCCACCACTTGTTAATATAAACCCTGCCATGTGAGTAATAAACACAGTGTATTCATTTACCATACTGAAAACCATAAGTCCAAGACCATAATGAAATGTATTTATTGGTTATTATGTCCGATGATACAGCTTCAAAAAGTGCTCACTTCACCGTGAATGGTCTATATATGATAACTGTTTGCATGAAAATCAGCGGAAAATCCGATAGCCACACGTAAGTACAGCCGCTCAGCCTGCAATCATTTATTCGGCCAATGTAGCATTGTCCTGCAATCAGTTGCCCAGGCTACGCAGTATTTTCCACTATCGCTTACTCGGCCGCCGAAGCACTGTCCTGCAAGAGTTAACTCGCCCGTTACAGCTCCACACACATAATTCTCTAACCTTTTTTACATCATTTTAGTGCCAAAAATTAGGGTGCGTAAATTATGTAAGAAATCTCCAAGACACATGCATCAAAACATCAAAATGGGGTCTACTCTAAGTAATCCCTCATTAACTGCGGGGATACGTTTTTTAAAAACACCACTTTATTTATTGTAATAGATATGAAGATACATGCTCAAAATTAAATCACTCGTGTGCTGAGGCTAGCAGCATAAACATTGGCTTGTGCGTGGAGCTGGGAGAGCGCATGGATCCTAGCAGCGCAGCCTGACGCTGCAGCTTGCCACTGTCGGTCGGTCGGTCGCTACTTAATTATTCTGGCGGGCGGCCACCGTCCACCACTGCCGTCGTTGCAGGTCCAGTTCACGTTCAGTTGCAGGTCCAGTTCACGTAACAGCGGCCCGGTATTGGGAAAATATGACATGCACGTTAAATTCTGAAACAGTGTATTTTTATCCCGCTTCTTTATTTGCAGTGTTCCGCTGCACACGCAATTACCTGAAGTTTTAGTGCAGTGTTTTGACTGGTATATTTTCCCATTATGCATTCGTATTAAACAAAAATTAATATAAATGTAAACTATTCCTCTCGCATTAAAAAAAACCACCCGCATACAAATAAACTCCTCGACTGATTTTGTTTACATGTTTGCAGCGTGAGCGCGGCAGCCAGAAACGGTAACAGGACCAGTGGCCTGTGTCAGCAACCTGACGCGGTCAAACAGTGTGCGCCGAGCGGGCTCATTAGCATTACATGCCGCGTTGAGAGAAACATGCTGCGTGAAATATGAAAGGAAATTTTGTTTAAATGGAATTTGTTTTTATTTAACAATAACGTTCGACCTACATACGTCAAGTTGTTTGAAACCAAACACATTTGACAGCACACTGACCGTGGACGACTACGAAAAAGCAGAACTGGTTCATGAAGACAAGGTGAAGTTAGAAACGGTGGGGTTTTATTTATTGAACAAAGCTCTTGGTTTTGTTGGGGGTGGTTAGGAGGCAAGGCGGAAGAATGTGACACGAGTGGCACGTTGAGGCGGGGCGAGGAAGTGGAGTTACAGCAGACATAACAAAAGTGCCCCTCACGCGGTCATGAGTCGCGCCGCAAGCCTGCTTCACACAATCTCACTGTACATGTTTCAACTCGTATAATTACAATTTTTCATGGAATATTTTTTGCAATTTTTTGACGTATAAAGATCTCGTTTTACCAGTTTTATCGCAGTTGCCGTGCTTGCTACAGCGGATTTCTACTGTATTTCATGGTTTGTTTCTGCCGAATGTTAGAAATAGTACAAAATAACAAAATCAGTTCTATTTGTGGTTTTTACCTTAAAATCAAATGCATAAATAAAATGATTTTTGAAACAAATAAGTGTACATTAAATACACTATGCGTGTTTAGAAAGCAAGTACAGTGTAACCTCGTAGTTGTGAGATTTTATCTCATAGTAAAAACATTTTTACGATGTAAGGAGTATTTTTATTTTATTATTGTTAAAAATTAAAATACTCCTTGCATAGTAAAAATATTTTGTAGCTGGGTTGTCGATTTGTTGATTTAATGAAAATATTGCTGTCTACATATGAACAAAAGCTGTGTGTGTGATGTAAATACTGTATATACTCTTGTGTAGTGTGACCTTTTTTCCCAAAATAATGGAAGAATTTCAGGGGTGCTCTATACAAAAAAAAGCGCAAGGGAACTGGCGGGCTGTTTGTCTTGTTTGTAGTGTCTTATTTCACGCTTTTGCATCACTCCTCTCCCTGTGACACCGCTCCCCCTCCGGCGCACGCCTTTCCGTACTAGTCACTAACTATAGGCATCCTGTTGTGCTGTGAACAAGAGCTGCCACATGTTTACGGCCTCTTCCCTCTCGTAATAACACCCAGATGTTGCCGGTCGATAATTCCACCATCCCTCTTTGTTTCCATGGCAGAGTTCAAATTTATACATACCAAATCACAAATTTCAAAGTAACAATTTTGTCCATTCAGACACAGCCTGAACTCTGAAAAGTTAAGGCCTGAGCGAAACTAACTCGGGGCTGCCACCAGTCCTGAAGCTGAAATCCTGGTTCCTATATATAGAAATTCTGTGAAATCCTGGAATTAAAAAAATTGTGAATTACAGAAAACAAAAGTGGTTATGAAAGATGTTTACATATTTAACGTAGTTGTTTTGGTTTGGAATGTGCAATCATAGTAATTATTTCCGCCACTCACACTTATACTTTCGTTTATATGACTGAATAGGCAATAATTTTCTTTTCATCGCCATTATGATAACAATGCCAAACGCAAAAAACTGTCACCAAATTCGGATTGAATGTGTAACCGGCACTTCGCTGGGAAGGTTCTTTTCAATAATAGCCTTGGTCATTGCATGTGATCATTCAGCCAGGAACAGAAATATGTAGGTAACTGTATACCCATGCCAGTGAATAATTAAGCAAAATATGTTGGACATACACTATTGAAGCAATGGCGTATATCTAAAATATTCTGCCAAGTTATTCACCTCCATTGTAAGAATCTTTCAAACAAATGCATGAGACAAACTGATGTGATCTGGCCCATAATTACAGTAGTATAAAAGCTGAGATGGCTTGCATCTTTAGAGTAGTATTCTTTCCTAGCACTTGACGCTTGTAAACTGACCAGATTGTTTTGTGCAGCACTTGTTGCTCAGGTACACCCCCTTTTCTTTTAATGCTAAGTTTTGAATTTGTACCGCAGTTCTAGCACGCGTTGCTCAGAACCTTACCCCGGTACACATCGCACATCAGCAAGCTTGTGGTAGGGTAGACTAAGTCATGTCAGTTAGGGGATATCAGCTACGTACCCCACAGCCCTACACCCCCTTGCAGTTATGCCCGTAGCTACAGTGAATCTTATCCTGAGTCTTTTTCAAGACTACCGTCCTGTCAGGTAACTGCTTAGTTTCCAAGCTCGTGTCGGCAATCACGTGACGTTCCAGCAACATGCACGCCAGCAATGCAATAGTTATTTTACCAGTAACACTCGCCACTCATTTCCCATCTGTGTTGTTGGTCGTCTCTACCGGCCAACATAACTTAGCTTTAGAGGTTTAAACCCCGCGATGCTGTTCCGGAGTTAGTGTGCTTTCATATTTTATTTTCATGTAAAATTAAACATGAGTTTTTAGTTTGAGTACCTTCCTTTTAGTCTAGTACTTTGTAGTTGTTTGCGTAACGTATTTGCAGGTTACGGGATCTACTAATACGTGTCATACACCTTACTTTTAAAAATGAATAATGTGCGCAGTCTTTGACGAATGTACCAAAAGAAATGCGTAAACCGAAAATAACTGGAATGAATCTTCAATAATCCACTATATTTCATAGCTAAACTATTGTTCCTAATATATTTTGGTTTTCGGGCAGAATATCTTAGTGATGGATGCTGGTAAAGTAAATTAATGATTTAAGGGTCGTAGCATGCTGGTTTTTAACATTGTTTATATGGGATGTTTGTCGGGTCCATCCAAAAAAACAACTAATACGGGAAAACAAAATGGAGATCTCAACAACGAGGTGTCACTGTACTTAATATATATATATGGAAACAGCTGTGTATTTATTTATAAAAATTTCAGTATGTAGAGCTCTTGTAAAGCTATTTTTAATTTTTGTTTTGGTTTTGTGAGAGTTTAGTTTTCTTTGCATTGAAAGAATTTATGCTGGCATGGGCATGGTGATGACTTCCTGTGCAGGATATGGCCAGCAGGGTAGTGGCTACAGTGGACAAGGTGGCTACGGACAGCAGCAGAGTTATGGCCAACAAGGTTATGGCGGGAGTGGTGGTGGCGGCACCGGGGGTGGCAGTAGTGCTGGTGGCTCCAACAACTACTCCAACTGGAACCAGCAGTATTACGGAGGCAGTGGAGGCAACCAGAGCTACGGCGGCAGTACGCAGGGTGGCTGGGGACAGGTAATTTTAGTTGGATCATTAAGTTGGTGTGGGACAGTGCTTCCAAATGTGCTTGGGGAAGGCTTGAATCATACTAATTAATCAAGAATAGTAGTTTTTGCACAAAAACGCTGTTTTTGGAGGGTCGCTGTGGGCAACGGAAAAGAGGGAAGTGGTGCATGGATGTTTACAGTATTGATGTGC
This sequence comes from Dryococelus australis, assembly GCA_029891345.1. Lineage (NCBI taxonomy): Eukaryota > Metazoa > Arthropoda > Insecta > Phasmatodea > Phasmatidae > Dryococelus > Dryococelus australis. Next base: position 36,688,966 of record CM057006.1, read on the forward strand.
ATTTTTATCAGCTATGTTTATGTAGTTGTAGCAGATATTGGCATTATTGGCACTCGCCGATCCGGATTGGCACAGCACTAATATTATTTACAAAACATGCAGCCTTGCTGTTTGTAAAATTTGCTACCTCTTGAACGCTGGTTTTTCAATGGGGTTATCCTGAAAAGTTTATTTCACTAAAATCACGTCTGTTCGTCACTAGAATTAAATAATTTATTTGCAAATTCATTCAGTAAAATCAATACTGCATACGTTTACTGAAACCACCAAACTTAAAACTGTATAACACACGACGACCACAGAGTAAATACACAATGGCAAAACCGTATCACTACTGACAACAGTGCTGTTTTCTCTTTCCAGTGTAGCCACGATTTTACTGATCATAATACCGAATTTATAGTGCTGTTTGCAAAGAATACTGAAATTTTGGACTGGGATGCAAGCTTCTGGTAAAAGTACGATATTTACTGTATGGCAGAGAATACATCTGTTAGGCAAAGAATACATCGTACCGTATATATATATGTATCGCGCTGTGTGCAGAGAATATCGAAATTGTCGACTGACATGCAAGTTTCTGGTTTGAGTAGGATATTTACCGGACTTCAGACAATACATCATACCGTAAATATATACGAATTTTAAAAAAATACGAAAAAATTCAAATCGTTATCAAGGCTATCAATTTCCATAATAAACAAGCAAGTCTCCGTAATACTTGGCAGCATCATGTTTTCCAGCAGTTAAAACGGGAGCATAGGCTCTAATCATGCAATTTAAGCACAAGGACTCGGTAATAGATGCCCGAAATGTTGATCGGTTCCTAATGTTACTAAACAATAAAAGTATATTACTCCCTAAGTTTTCGGTTGCAATAATAAAATTGACGCGTGCCTGGATAGGTTACTAGGCACGGTGGTCTAGGTTAATAGACGGCGAGAGACAAGGGGTGTTGCCTAGCACATACTTATTGCTTCTTAGGTGCCGTGGTCGTAGCGTGTTTTTACCAAGATGTAGCGAGTTTGACCTACACCGAACTGACGATTCCACAAGCGAGATTCGTTTGTCTAAAAGTGGATGTTATCCCAACTGAATCCTGTAGCTTTGCCGATTATCAGTCCTTTCACCACAGGATGGCACGAGGGATGGATTCGGATACACTGTGATACAAATAATGTGTTTACCGGAGCAGCAGATGCTGACTCGTGCCTGAATTGGGCGGCGCGGTGCTGTTCTGCCTGTCGCTTCGGAGTGGGTTGAGGAAGTATTCAACTGTGGCGGCAAGGAACGCTGTGTTTCGTTCCCTACGTTTACGACTGTGCCTATTGTCATAAGGCATTGAGTTTCTGCTTAAAGTATGCTAAGTACACTTTGATGTGACAAACTAAACACATTTTATAGTTTTAATCCGGTTTTGGCTTGCTTACCAGGCTCTGTTAAGTCTCCACTGATCCCTCATGCATGTGGGCTGATCAGAGACAGGGAGCTGTTTGGGTCACCGATGCCGCCACAGGATGTGCGTTCACACAGAGATGGAGTGCAGGTCTCAAGCTACAGATATCCCAGCTGCTTTGGGTGTTGCTAGTGATTGTGGCTCGTCTGTTCCTCTCCACCGGCACTGGTACAGTGCTTTGGCAGTTGGAAAGCAACACGTGTCTTGTCTAATGGGTGTGTAGAAAATATGATGGACCCCTGAGGGGAGCCCACTGTTGAAGTTAAATAGGTTATATAAATTATCTGGTTCTTGTCAGTGGTGTACGTAACAAGCTGTGTGTGAAGCAGGCAGACAGATACTCTCAGAAATAAAAGTGGTAAGGTAGGAAACAAAAGTGTGTTTATTGATGGTTCAATAAACATGTGATACATGCTACCTCCTACCAAGCAATTGAGTGCTGAAGGTTAATATGCTGGCCAGGTGTAGGCGACCTGGTTTTAAGCGAAAAAATATACAATACTTCTGAACCGTTCTAAGAAAGGTGTCTTGAGGAGACAAATTGAATTTAACGTGTTCGTGATCATGTTCACAGGTTGACGTTCGTCGACGGTGAAGTAGCCGAAGATGGCATACTTAATGCTTCTAAGCTCTCTAGAGGTCCAAGCACTGAGCAGTGTTATGGAAAGTGGCAAGAGAACAAGAATAATTCTCGAGCTTGGCAGCATCCTGACTTATATAGTGGAAGCTTGTAGGCTGCCAGTATGGGATGCGGGGGAGTCATGACGTCCTGCCGTGGTTGGCGTGGGAATACTCTGGTCAGCGTTTCTGATTCGTGCCTCGTAGGTGTTGCTCGTTCTTGCCTGAGATCTGGGCAGCTGGTTGGCTCTCGGCTATGTGAGGGTGGGGAGCAGCATGCCAGTTGGGTTGTGTATCCTCTAGGTGTGGAGAATACACTCATAACTTCCTGCAGCCTGTTGATTTGGCTGTCACTCGCGTCTGTAGTGGTGGGAGAGGTACTCTTGGTGATGAGTCATAATCGTATTAGATTAGATGTATAAGCTGCACGAGTCATATTTGTTTGTGATAACACATCCCGCAAGATTACCAAGTGTGATAATTTCATTGATGATCAAATCATTTGGGTTGATGAAATGATTTTTTTGTACAATTGCTGATGGTAACTGATATTGATTTTGGGTTTGTCAGCTGATTTATTAGTATTTGTCCAGCCCTAATTTTATACATTTGGTGCAACCAGTGATGCTCAATTGTGTTTTAACTGCAGTGTTGTAGTTTATAGCTGGCGTGTGCCCGGTAATGCTGACTGGCACGTTTGGCTAGGATTTTTCCGCTATACCAAAATGGGGGTGATAAACTCTGGTGAGATGGCAGTGGTGAGGGGTTTTGGTTACTGCTTATTTATACTGTCATCTTGGGTGTTGTTGTTGGTTTCACCCAATAGTGGCGATCTCATTCCACTCCGATGCGACGATTCCAGTTGTAGGCTGCACTTCTCGAGAAGTTCGGTTTGGCCCAGCCGTGTCTTGCCGCAGTTTTGTTTAACAACCCTTGTACCACAGGGTGACACATGGATGAGTACGAAGGCAAGGCGATAAGTAGATTACTATGACCGGAGCAGGTACTACTGCTAGGTGCCTATGTTGGGTGGCGCAGTCCCACGTGTGCGGGCTGATCAGGAACGTGGAGCCGTCGACCACCAAGCCTCTACTGGTTGTAGTTTGCATGGCGTTGAGTGTCAGACCTCAGGCTGTCTCTTCGGCACTAAATTTAGTGCTTGAAGCTAGAAATAACCTGAACTTGTAGCCCCTCCGTATGTGAAGGTGTTTGTAGTGGTTGTGGTGTTGCTGTTTCTTCACATCAGCACTAAATTAAGTTCTGTTTTGGGAAGGAGGGGTGGGGGGGCTGGAAATAAACAGGAGCAGTCTAATGTGGATGTCGGCAATCTCTCGGTTCCTGTCGGCAGTGCACTTCGTATTCCAGCTGTAACCGTTAACACAGACAAGTACCCTGCAAATGAAAAAGCGGAAGAGTAGTGAACAATGAGTGTTTATTGAATACTCAATATACACGTGACCCGTGCTACCTCCTATCAAACCATGGAGTGCTGAAGGTAACTGCGCTTCCAGGTGTAGGCGATCTGGTTCTAGGTTAAAAAGGGAATAGCTGGTTCTAGACGAATACAAAGTTAAAGTTAAACTGAGCTGATTAAAGGTGTCTATGAGACAAGGTGAAATTAAATACGTATGTACATGTTCGCTGGATGACTGGTCGTTGTTGCGTACTTAGATCTGTGGAGGGTCCAGCACTAGGTATTGCTCGGGATGTCGCAAGAGAAGAAACAAGATCGACTGCCCGAGCCCGACAGCGTCCAGACTTATATAGGCGATGCTTGTAGGCAGACCAGCGCGGGCTGCGGGGAGGGCGAGCATCCTGCCCTGGTTGGTGTGGGAGTTGTAAAACTCTCGTCAGTAGCAGTCAGCATCACTGCTTCGTGCCTATTCGGCTGTGTTTGGCCTTGCCAGAGGTTTTGACAGTTTATAGGTTCTCAGTGCATGGGTTGCGTAACATTCAGGTGACTAGAATCTGCTTATAAGTCCCTGTTGCCTGATAGAGTAGGCAGCCGAGAATTCATGTGTAAAATTTTCTCTACATATTTCTTACGTCTGTAGCAGTGGAAGTAGGAGCTTTAGTGATGAGTCGTAATCGTAGTTGATTAGTAGTAGGAGTGGCATGCGTCATAGTTTATAAAAAGTGGATTTATGATCGTGTTTATATATATATATATATATATATAAATGCATGCATACATGCAGGTATTTGGAGATGGTGAACTTGCACACTTACTTGTGATCAGTTTTGCTTGTTGTGGTTTGAATGTTGTGTGTTGTAGTCAGGCGATGGCGGTGGCAGCTACGGAGGTGGTTATGGTCAACAACAGAGTACGTGGCAAGGATATGGCTACGGCCAGGGACAGGCACCCAAGTAGACATGCATTCCTACGCCTGTGTTGTAGTTTCGACACCTTGTTCTTATTATTGTAACTAAAAAGTACAATGTTTGTGTAGAGTAGATTATTATGTGATGTTTGTAGTGTAGTTTTTTAAAAAGAAGTATTATGCAAACAATGTTTACTTGATTCAAAAATTTTTCTCCACTAGACATGAGTGTACTAAAAGTACAGTCACTCCTTTTGTTTAACTTTTATCATTTGTTGGAGTGTATTCTACCATGATATGAACAGATCATATGTAGCAAATATAAATGATTTGAGTCTATTTTTGATTTGGAAATAGATTTTATTTTGTGTAATTTTGACAAAACTAGTGAAACTTACCCGAGTAATTTTTACGTGCTTCTGCATGTATGCTCTATTTATTTTTCAAGTTATAATAATCCAATCAATATTTTTTTCTCTTGTATAGTTTTCTGTGTCAAAAGCAAAGCAGCTTACAGCTTCTCTGTTTCCGATCACTCAAATTTCAAAGATATAATTAGTGATACATTCTGTATGTAAATGTTGATGAATGTTATCTTTTATATCAAGTTAAAGTGTAGGAAATTTTTAGATTAAATTTGAAATATGTCTACATTTAAATAGATTTCAGTGTATGGAGACAAATAGGGTTTTAGGTTTTCTATGAAATTTTTCGGATTCTTAATATCTGGATACACAAACACTTGTACTTGTGAAAGCACCCGTTTGGAAACATAAATTGCAGAGGAAATATTTTGCATGTGTGTTGTTTTGCTAAATAGTTTTTCATACTTGTTAGCATTGCTGCACACTTGAAATTTAAAGGCAAGGGAGTGCAGTGTCAATTTGTTTTATTAAAGTTTATTATATAATTTTCAAAAAAAAGTGTGAATTGTTTTCACATTAACATCTAATGTAGTGAAGAACTACTACTCTGTACCATTATAAATAAGTTTCATTGTAATTTAAGAAGTTGTAAGTAACCCTCGGAAAGTGCTAGTGAAATTGTGCTTCGTCCGTGAAGTTTATGGATTTTTATTAATTTTAAGAAAAAATATATGCAAATGAGAAATAAGTTTATTACTTTGTACCATACTATGAAATATAAATGTGATCTCCTAATTGTGTGTTTTATTTACTTGATGAGGTGTTATCTGTATAGAAGTTTGATGTTCATTTTGTCTCATCCTAAGGAAATAGTTTTTCACACTGAAAATGCCATTTTCCAGTGATTCACCTTTGGAGTAGTCCATTGGATATTAGTAGGGGCATGCAGTTTGGGTGTTTACATGCAGTTTGGGTGTTTATTTTTATACAGAATTCAATGTTGTTATTCTTGGAGATTGGTGTTATTTTTTATGAAAGTGTTGCTACTTTTGGATAGTAGTTAACAATGTTAACGAGGTACCAATACATTGCAAAATTTACAAAATACGGTTTTATCATCACGTGCATACAAGCTTTTTTTTCCCCACAGCGAGTTTTGGCTTTTTATAAAAGAAAATTCATTAAACAAGTGCCCAAGTATAACTTCAACCACACACCATATGCAATATGAGCCCAAACCGAATCAGATAGCAATACAAAATTGAAAGATGCATTAACAAAATGTGTTGACTTACTTCCGTCTCCGATTGTAGATGTTAGAACCTTACAGAAGATTATTTGTTGTTAGTCGCACTCGCACAATGTTGCACTATGACCACAAGTGAAAAAATGGACAGTTACAGCAGCACTATAAAATATATATGGATTTTTTTTTTTTGTTTACGCTATGCATAAACTTCAAGGTTGAACAAGTGATTTTGTCGTTAACTTAGGGTATTGTTATACTGTTTCTGTGTTGATGGAGAACAAATGTTTTGAAGTATAACGAATTCCCACACCCTTTTTGCTGAGGAAAATGCCATTGGATATTCCTTGGCAAGTATAATTTCCCACTAGAAGCAAGGTTGTAAACTAATTTCTCAGTTTGTTTATTCACTTAATATTAATTCACACTTGAGAATCTGTAGAATGAAATATTGCAATCAAACTGCATACTTGCCAACTTGTACGATTTTTCCGGAAGATGTGCGAAAATTGATCCTACTGTACAATTGTACGATAGGCGTAAATATCTTCCGAATTTCTGCATCTTCATTGTGCGAGAACTTTTTTTGTATTAGGGTACTGCGATGTCCCATAGTTGCATGAGGGAGGTGCCAAAGAGGCGTGGCCTCCCACATTGACTCCTCGTACTGGACCGGCCAGCCAACCAGTATGTAACCCGATCTATCTAGTAGTATCTTGAGCAATAGTGGCAGCGGCACTTGGCCGACCCTGACATGAGCATCATTACCACCTCACACAGTGAAATGCCGTTGCCCAGTTGCCATTGTTTTCTCTTCTGTCAATATTTATCTATATGCGAGAATTCCTTGCTGGCTGTGTCTGAATATTATAGATGCAGTTCATTATGTTTGCATTTGCTTAATTCATTAAATGTGGATCGTGGTAGATGCCTTTTCACAACAGTCGCCTCAGTGAAATAAATTGACACGAGTCTGCCTTTGTAAAAGTTATTGTGTACTGAAGTCCACCATTTTCTTTGACCTTTGTGAAAAGCATAAGTGGAAAAGTTTTTATGTTTTGAAGTTTAAATTTTTTGCTTTCATGAAATAGCTCGTGTTATGTTAAAAGAATAAGTCAGGAAAGAAATTATTTCATATCAGTAGCCGACAAAAGTGATTTTAGTGAAGTAATCTTGCAAAGTTCAGCATATGTTTCGGAATTACAAAGTGAACAGTAAGTTTGTGTGTGTTGTAAATGTTTTTTGTAAATTGTTGTTAGAATATCTGAAATATACTTAGTAACCTTATTCTAACTTTTTTTTTTTTTTTTATTGATTTTCTAACGATTTTTATGTGAAAATTAATTTTTGCTGGAATTGTTTACATTGTGCATTTCATACATTGGTATTACCAGTGACATAATTATTGCATTTTGTTCTCGGCGGGGGGGGGGGGGGGTTAATATGTACGTGTTCTATATAAACACCCCTTTAGTGTAGTTCATTATATAAAAAATGCTATGATATTTATGTTGAGTATTTCTCGCATCATTAACTTATGAACAGCTACACATTTATCTATTTAGTTCTTTCAATTAAGTTAAAATTGAGAGTTTATAGTAATTGAATGTTACTTCCGTACAAACAAAATTTTCCACTGTATTATGAAAACAATGTAAGTTCGAATCGCCACTCTTTCATAAGAAGAACCGCAAAAAAATCATGTCTCGCGAAAGACGTTGCTGTAAAACTTTAGTTTTCCACACCACCAATAAAATTAACAAAACCCTGGATAGTATATTATGTGATTATAACAAAAATAAAACAGTTGGGAATGGCAACCAGACAGAACTTGTCAGTCTTTCAATGCCTGCCATTGGATTCGTAGTTTGTTTACAAGGTATGTTATGAACATACTTTCAGCGACACATTTTTACACAAAGCAAAAAAAGCAACTGTTTGATCCCTAACAAGTCAAAATGACTTTCTCTGGGAACAGCAGTGAATTTTTTCTAAATGTTATTTATTGTGGACTTAAAAGTGTAAACCTTCAATTTTTTAAATGTAATTTTTCTTAAAATGTTGAGGTGAATGAGATATATATATATATATATATTTTTTTTTTTTTTTTTTAGCATGCAACAAATTCTTCAGTGTTTTCATATGTTTGAATTGATATTTTTTGTTTCAGTAGTTTTTAAAAAACAAACGGAACAATGTAGCTGTGTGATAGATAATGTAAACACAAGACTAGAAGTGAACTTATGACAAAAGTTATTTTTCATCAGAATTGCCGCATATCATTTACACAAAATTTTATAATTTCAAAATGTCTTCCTAATTTGAATTGTGGAAAGTTGGCAAGTATGAAACTGATACTCTGCCATTTGAGGCTAAAAAGGATTTTTTTCCAACTGTTTTGTAATATATCAAAGTTAAAAACAGAATTTATTTCATTTAAACACTAATTTTCGCATAAAAATTTGTTTTATCACATGCCAGTTTTGCATAGTACTAGATATTAGGGGAGGGAGCTTCGAAAATTCGAATCGAAGTCTTGGCTTCGTATTCGAAATCAAATTGCTTACTTCGAACCTCGATACAAAAAATTGCTTTTGGGCAACTTGAATAATTTATTATTTGACGTGTGTTGCTTACTGTCTGTGTACAAGTGTCTTTTGGGTTAGTAGTAGGTCATTTGTGCACTAAACGAAGTGACTTAGATCAGCCTTTTACTGGACACTAGGGTTTGCTGCCGCCTAGGTACAAAGTCTAGGTCTGGCGATATGGCGTATCGGAACACTGGCCCTCTTTGGTAACGTCGATTTACCAGGGCTCGGCTTGGTGTGTTTGGTTTCTGCGGAGTAGCAGAGGCACTGTAGGATGTCCGGTTAGTCTCCACTGTCTTCCGGGTCTCTGAGGCTGCGGTAGTGGTCAGTTAGGTGCTGGCGATCCCACCGGTTGGTTTCCTGGCTTCGAAGTTGAGTTGGCGATCCCAAGTTGGGGTTTCACGTTCAGTGACTAGAACCCGAACTACCGGATGGTATCCACTGCCTTTCCTAGTGAGGTTGTAGCAATACGTGAAGTGCCTGCTGGGAGAAGTAAGTGTCCCCCGCGTGACCAGTGGCTTGAGTTTGACCTCGTGGGGTCTCGATACTCGGAGTGACGAGGTTGGTTGCACACTTCTGCTTGGCACTACTGAACTCCACCTTTACAGGTCTCGGAACCCCATGCCTGTCATTGAATAGCAAAGAAGTAAACACTCAATACCCTCAGCAGGGTCTGATAAAATATCATTCCGGTTCAAGTCCAGTCCGAATTGATATTAGTTTGTCCAATTCTATGTTTCATTCGAGAAGAATGGTAATAATGGTGAACTATTTCTCGAACTGTTATTCTTTACTGTCCCATTTCATTCAGTCCGGTATTTTTAGTCCGATGAATAAGTTCTAATTTAGGTCTACAAATTGCTTTGAATTGAAAGAATGTGAAATGTAATTTCCAGTTTACTGTAGAGTAATTAAAAAAGCACTGTATCTCAATCCTACCGCAGTACTAGTTTCTATTAGCCATGGTTTTCAATCTATGGAAAACGTGCCCATGCTCAAGTTCGTGGTTGCGCATTTCTCAAGCTACCATCATAGACTTTGACATTTGTTGTCCCAAGCAATGTCAAGCAATAAATTGCTTAATGCCAGAAGGGGACACTGGTGTATTGTATGTTGTAGCCTCGCGGAGGAGGGGAGGGTGGGGGGGGGGTGTTGCAAGCCGGGGCCGGGTCTGTAAGGATTCTTTGTCCTAGTCGCATGCCTCTGCCTTACCCTCCCTGTCTTTTTTCGCTTCCATTATTCCTCCTCTTTTGCTGTAGAAACAGCGGCTCATTACACAGACTATAGTCCGTTCACAACTGGAACAGACTTTATCGGAATCTTTCTTACTCCCATTTTTAAGCAATGGATAAAAATATGCGTTAAAACATTCAAACTATATTCTCTCTCCGTGTTGCCAAACTAACTGTACTCACATCAGCCTAATGATGCATACAGCTGACGACTAAGGTGGTGTTCAAAAGTCGGTTCCAGTCGTGAACCAACTTTAGTTTCTTAATCAGTGTATGTATGATAACTTAACATTTAATTTGCTGCCCCCCCTTTCATAATAATCACGTGACGTGCCACCACCTACCAAGTCGAGGATAGCTGAAGGTAACCTGGTTCTAGACGAATATAAATGAATTAAAGTTAAACTGCTAAGAAAAGGTGTCCTAGAGGAGACAAGTGAAGTTAAAAGAAAATGTTCGTCTTCGTATGTCGGGTTGACTGGTCGTCGACGTATGTAGTAAGTAGCTGCGGGGGCTTACTTGTAAAGTAACAAACTTCTCCAAAGACCCCGAGCAGTAGTGCTGTGGGCAAGTTCCTGTTGCCTGTAGGGTAGTCTACATGTTGCACACATCTGTAGAGATGGAGGAGGTAGTCGAGGCGATGTAATCTTATTGGAATATATGTATATGCGGTACGCATCGATTCGTACCCTCCTCCCCCCTCTGGCACCTACGTTTTGACGAAGCCTCATCATGGGGAAAGGTATAGGCCTCCCTCTCTGGAAGGACTAGGTGGGGGTAGGCGTCGGAAGATGTGCTGAGGTAGGCAGCACAAAAATAATTTTCGTACCAATTTGAAGATGATCTTAAAAATATTAAAAGCAAAATGTCTTTGTAGTGTTGAAGTTGCCTAATCACTGTCGTGGTGGTGAGCGCCTCTACTGTCTGTTTAAGCGTCTATTCGTAATGCTACTTAGTGACCTGTCAGCCACTGTAACACTTGAACCATGAGGTGTCAAAATTTATTGACTTACAGTTTTTTACGGCTGTATATAAAAAGTTAATTTTCACATAGTCTAGTGACTAATTACTAATTCATTTACCTCGTTGGTTCTTTATAATGGAACTACTGGATATTTTTAATTTAGCCTAGTTGTGTTTGTTCTGCTTACATCACTGTCTTGATGCGTGTCCGATTAGACTGACTGGACATGTCTTGATGCGTGTCCGATTAGACTGACTGGACATGGTACTTACAGATTTTACTCGTTAAACCCAAAGCGACTTAGGTAGCGGTGATGAGGAGTGTTGACTAGTTCTGATACACACTCCCCTCTAGTTAGGTAGTTGAGGTAAGTTTATTCTTAAGGGGGGTGAATGCCTGCACAAATGTTCCAAAGTTGTGTGCTTCTTTAGTCCAGAAGACCAACCTTGTCGAACTTCCACTCCGGTTAAGCTGTAGACAACAGAAGTTCCCATTGCCTGTTGGAGTAGGCAACGTGTTTCTCACTTCTGTAGAGACGGAAGCAGTACTCCTATTATAATGTAGAAATGGCACACGTCAATTCTGCCCCCCTCCGTTGCAATGAAGAGACTGTGAAATAGGTGGTGGAGAAAGGTGTAGGCTTCCTCTGGATGGTCTCTAGATGGCAGGGTAGATGTCAGAAGACGTGCTTAGGTAGGCAGCACAAAAAAATATTTCGTACAAGTAGGCGGACCCTTAATGTAGGGGGTTTGACCGCTGTAGCCACGCGTGTTCTTTTCGTTTAGGGCGACCAGCTGGTGTGACACGAAACATGGAGACTTGAATTGGTGTCGGCCGGCTGGGGACTTTGAAGTGGGCGCTCTCTCTCTCCCCCCCCTCTCTCTCTCTCTCTCTCTCTCTCTCTCTCTCTCTCTCTCTCTCTCTCTCTCTCTCTCTCTCTGCGGACGGGTGTCCTTTTCTGCCCCTCGTCCTGTTGTAGGGCTTTACTGTTGCGGTGAGAACATGTATTCCCCCATGTGCCAAAATTACTGGGTTGGGAAGCTGCATGTGTCAGGTGTCCCCATTGGCCTACTTTTAATAATGTATGTAATACACACGAACTGTCGTAGCTCTAGTTGATATTACAAGTAAATCATACATAAACCCTGAAAGAAAAATTATTTAAAAAAGAATGACACGGCAAAACAAGGAGAATGAAAGTAAGAATATTTATACTATGTACAATCCTTACTCGTGGGAGGTGGAGAAACGCCGCCACTATCCTGGTGCTTGCTGCAGTGATAAGAGGAAGGAAAAGGGTAAGTCTTTGCAGGGAACCTTTGTCTTGCTAAATAGTTACGTGTGACAATTTACGAAGTGGTTAACCACAGGCCCATGATCGCCTGGGTCAACCGGCTAAGTTAATACAAAACGAGTACATGACATTCATGAATAACGCTGCAAGTTATGAGCACATTGGTCACAGGTTACTTACATATATGTTCACTCATAAATAAAAACGTGGAAGTTAAAGTATCTTGTGCCAAATTAAAAGTATTTTAATGCTCAGACTGTGAATTTGAGGTGGTGCACAAGATATTGCAAACAAAAGCACTGATAAAATGTACGCATATGAAGCATAATAAACAAAAACCCTCCTACAAAATGGCATTCTTACAGGTGATAATCACATAAATACTTTGAAACTCATTAAATAATTTATATGTATACCTACACATCAAATAATAATATAAAAAAACTAACTTTCGGTTGTGTATCTTTCTTAGCAGTTCGTGATGTAAGTTCATAGAATGTTTACGAGAAAAACATATGTTTAAGAAAAAATATAGCCGTGAGAAATGGCATTCTTTCTCGCAGTTGCCCTGCAAAAATGGCATTCTTTTTGCAGTTGCATCTTCACATAAACACTTTTAAAAAAAGTAATGAGCATATTTAAATGTGTAACTACACATCAAATAATTTAAAAAAAAAAATCATCTAAAATTAGATAATAGTCCTGTGCACGAAGACTAATTCTAACATCTAAACTATGGAAGTCTCAGTCTTCACCTGTCACCCACACTGTGGCGAGTGTCTACATGTGATACTATCACGTGCACTGTGGAGAGCGTTTGTTCGTAATGCTACTTTTTATGTGGGCTGTTGGCCACTGAAACACTTAAACCATGAGGTGAGGTGTAAAATGTCCAAAAGTTACTACTGTACAACTTTTTACGATTGCAAATAAAAAGTGAATTATTACATTGATGAGTGATTAATTACTTGCTCATTTACCTCATTGGTTCTTTGTGCTGGAATTAATTTAGCTTAAAAGTGATGGTTCTGCTTATGTCACTGTCTTTTGGCTTTCTGCTAAATTAAATGCATTGCACGTGACCAGTCTATAACGAGTCCTTTTGTCACGTGCACGTAGCAGTGGTTTAAGACTACTACACAGTTTTTTTTAAATGTGCGTGCACTATTGGCGATATTCGTCTTCCCCCTCATTATCACTAACCTTAGGACGAAGGGCAGCATGCTGAGGGGACTGCCACATTTACCTGGTTGTAGGTCTCCATGGCGATTCCCTGTACCGGCCAGGTGTGTGGGCGGCCTTGGTGATGCGTGGGAGCATCAGGTGTGGAGCAGCCTAGGGTGTCGTGGCTTCTGCCGCAACAAAATGAGAGGGCACTCGTTCAAGGGACGTTTAGGCAGTGCGGTGGAGAGTCAGCCCGTCCACCCCGACTGCACGGGTTCCTACCCGTAAAACAGGATGTTTCTCTGACAGCAGTGCGGGGTAGAAAGGTCTCCACCCCGACTGCGGGTAGCACAGCTCGTCGTGGGCGGCATCGACAGTCTCTGTAGCCAGGTCCTGGGGCGAGGCAGTGGAGGGGAAGTTTACGTCAGCCTCCACGGCGGGTAATGTGCCTGTTGAGTGGTCATGGTTGGCATCGATGGTCTCGACGGGTGTAGTTTCTTGCGTAGAAAGATGGCGGGGCGGAGCACTTCCGGCTTGGCAGCTCGATATCCTGATAAGCAGGTATACCTGTGTAGCAGGTGGTTGAAGCGGGGCACTCTCGACTGAGCTTGACGTTTCAGGTTCCGGTGGTCTAGTGGCGTCATCTGTGGACGATCTCTTTGAAGTTAGGACAGCCGTGACTTCCGGTTCCGTAGTTGTACTAGGTAGGAAGGTAGGCGCCTGGGTGATACCTAGTCCCCTCACCGACGGTACTTCCGATCGCTCACTGATGATGCGGCTTGATCGATGGGGTTCTCTGTCACTGGGACTCCGCCAGGATAATTCAGAGCAGGATCTCACGGCTGCTATTATTCGGCATAGCTGTGTGGTCGCGAGGGCATTGATCTTGTGAAAAATGCCCCTTGACGTTCAGCTTCGGGTTTCCGTGGTGCGATGTAACTAGGTGCCCGTTCAACCACGATGGGCATTGGTTCGAGTCTCGTTGAAGGTCCTGGCTCGGTTTCAGGATCTATCCTCTTGAGTGGAGGTTCATCTTCATCTTCTGATTGGCCAGACGTGCCCCTTCAGCATTGATGTCCCCAAGTGTTGGCATGTCCCCTGGGTATGGTCATATCTGACCTCTGGTGTTCTTACGAATTTGCCTGCATATATCCTCGGCCCAGTAAAAGTTATCACGTTTGTCTACTATATGGTAAGGACCATCCCATTTGTTAGTGAGGCCAGCACTGAATTGTTTGCTGGCTTTGCTGAGTGGGTGACTTTGTAGGAGGACGGCTTCCGCCATGTTGAATTCTCTTACCCATGTCTTTGGTTGAGGATATTTCTTCAAATTATAAGTATTTTGAGCTCTCTGGGCATGCGTGATTCGTTTTAGTACTGCTAGCCAGATGTCCTCAGGCTGAGGCATCTCAGTGGGCTCGCTTTACCACTGCCAGTCGCCTGATCGGCGCAAGGGTTGTCCCAGGAGTAGGACGCTCGTGCTGGTGTCGACAGCATCGAAGGGCAAACAGTATGGTGGGGATGTGTTTATCCTAGTGTTTGTGGTCATTCCCCACACTGATACGGAGGCACTTCTTGAACTCCTTGTTCCTCCATTCAGTGAGGTTGGCTTGTTGGGGGGGGGGGGGGGTTAGTCCATGTTTCTACTCCCCACTCTTGAAAGGCGATTTGCCATTGACGGTCAATATGGCTTTCGGGTAACCCCATCGCGCGAAAATCTCAGCGTCCATTTTCCGCACGATGGGGGTGGTTTCTTGGCTGGGTAGAGAGAATGCCTGCACCCACCGGGAGAATTGGCCGGTTACCACGAGGAAATAGCGGTTTCCCTTAGTACTCCCGAGGATACGGGCCCATCAGATCACCGGCGATGTGGGTACAGGCTGTCTTGGGTCTCCGTGGTTTTGCAGTGGAAGAGCAGCACATGACACAGTTGCTAACGTACTACCGGACAACACGGCTTATTCCGTCCCAATTGTAGCGGGTTTTAGTGTCCAACAGGGTCTCCCTCGTACCCGGGCGACCAGCTCGGTGATGGTCGTGATGGTGTCTGCATATATCCGCTCGTAGTTGTGTTGGCACCCAGATCTTCCACAGTGTATTGGGTTGCCCGCTGCTTATCCATACGTCGTCGTCCCATAGGGCTTAACGTTGGGGCTGTTCCTGTATTAGACGTCTGATATCGGGATCCACCTGTTGGCTTAGAGTTACTTGGTGACGGGTTATCTGTAATTGGAGTCGGATTTGCTATTCCGGACTTCTTTCGATCTGAGGGGGAGGAGACATTTCCTCTTCCTCCTCCTCTTCAGCTTTTTCCTCCAACTTCGTGGCACGAGACAGGGAATCTGGCAGATCGCTTAGTTTACCTGGGCAGTGTTGGACCTCGAAGTCGAACTCCGTAAGGAACATGTCCCACCGGCCGTGGTTGGGGCGTTACTGTTTCTTCTCCACGAACACTAAAAGTGTTGATGTGTAACTGGGAAGAAACAGGTAGCCGTCTAATACTATGTCTTAATTCGGTTTAATAGAATTCCCGGTTTCTGTCGACAGCGCACAGTGTAGTCTACCTTTAACTGTGGATACAAATAAATACCCTGGAAATAAAAGCATAAAGGTAGAGAGAGTAATGTATGTTTATTGAAAGTTCAATAAACACGTGACCTGTGCTACCTCCTACCAAGCCGAGGATAGCTGAAGGTAACCTGGGTCTAAGTAAGAGGGAAAATGCTGGTTCTAGACGAATATAAAGGAGTTAAAGTTAAACTGCTAATAAAGGTGTCTAGAGGATTGTCTCCTCTAGACACCTTTTATTCGTATTTGTATGTCGTTGGGTTGACTGGACGTCGACGTACGTAGTAAGTAGCCGTGGGGGCGTACTTGCAAGGTAACAAACTTCTCCGAAGATCCCGAGCACTAGTAGTGCTGTGGGAGGTTGCTAGAGATGCGAAAGAATGACCCCCGAACAGTGTTGCCAACACGGAAAGAGGCGATTTTGTTTCACATGTAGTAAGATTCCGCTAAACAACTAATTTTTTTAAAAATTTCCTTCTAATAATTTTGCTGAAAATGTTGCCTGGCCTAAATATCGAAGCTTGTACAACCAGAAGTACAAAAAATCTCGAAAGAAAAAAAAAACAACGAAAAGCGTGAACAAACACGACTACAAACTTTCCAAAATACAAAGTATCCAAAAATCGTAACTCCAGAAACTCGCCAAACGGTCAAAAAGCACACACGCAAAATGACAACGCAACCCCGATGCCGAGGTCCAAAAATCATAACCGTCACAGACGGAAAGAACTATTACTCAACTATTAACGGGAGGAAAAAATACCTTTATAATAACAGGCGATACAATCAGAAGGGTGAAGAAATTAAACATTCATTTCATAATAAAGATGTATTCTGAACATTCTGCTGTCTTCAACACAGTCGTGATATTGACGGTAGCAGTAGTATGTATTTGGTGGCAGGCGATGAATTACGTGGTCGTCGAACAAATTATATGTTCACAAAATTAGAACAATATTAAAATATTAAGAAATTTAAAATAGTGTTTAAGCTTTAAAAAGTAAACCTAACTCTGCTGCGGTAAGTTTTAAAGCACCAATGCCATTTTTGTGGGTGCCAGCGGCATGCTAGAAAGTCCCCACATTATCTATGGTTATCACTTTTCGCCGCTTTGTCTCCCCAAGGTTTAAATGTCGCTATGCGTAGCGGAATTCCGCTACTGTTGGCAACACTGCTCTCGCGGCCGGCAGCGTCCGGACTTATATCCGCCGCGAGGTGCAGGGGAGGCGTGACGTCCTCCGACCCTGGTCGACGTGGGAATACTCTGGTCAGCGATTCTGCTTCGAGCACGTTCTGTCCTCCAATATCATTTGGGGGGGGGGGGGGTGTGCGAGCCTGCCGATTTTCGTATCGTCCAGGAGAGAAGGAATTGCTTTTAAGTCCCCGTTGTCTGTAGGGTAGGCAACGTGTTGCTTACGTCTGTAGAGATAGAAGAGGTCGTCTAGGCGATGAGTCGTAATCGTATTAAAATAGAAGTATAAGCGGCACGCGTCAAGTTTATGTGCGCCCATGCCTACGTAATATGCTAATTTTTTTATGGTGGGCAATTGTTTTTTTTTTCTTGGGAAGTCTATTTTATGTGTAAAGTGAATAAAGACAAGTGTGTGCAAATATAATGTGTTGTTATGTTTCGGGTACCATATTATGACGAGTGAGTCTGTGTTCGTGTATAGCTACGTCATAAGTTTTTGATGAACAATTCGGGATAATTAACATTTCAAATAGACTGCACTAAATATTTATATTCCCGTAAACATTGCCGGTCCTCATCATGCCAGTACAGATGCCAATATGCCACCTACATTTCGAATAAATTGAACACATTGAGGTGAATCGCACCTATTAGCATGTTTTCCCGACTCCGGGCCGCTGTTACGAAGTGAACCGGCCCTGAAAAAGCGGCAGTGTTGGCGGTCGGGCGGGCGGGCGGGCGGGCGGGCGGCCGGCCGCTGCTTGCCATCTTTTAGTGACCGACCGACAGCTGCCCAGCTTGAGGATCTAGGGCCGAGCTTCAGCAGCAAACCGCCACGCCCCTGCTTGGTTGCGTTGCAGAGGATCTAGGCGCTCGTCCAGCTACGTACACGTGGCAGCCGGCAATGTAGTCGCTGCCACCCCGATAAGGGGTGGTCCGATATGCCTTTCTTGGGAATCGAATTAATCGGGAGACGTCCAACTATTAAAATATACATGTTTATGTTTAATTTAAAAGGTGTTTTTTTTTTATGCTCTAGAGATGATTGAACAAGAACTTCATGCAAAACATGGCAAGTTTGGTGACACTGGGGTTAGGGGTGGGTCGAAATCGGCCCAAAATGTTCCAGAGTATTTATTACGACCCTATTCTCGGGAACCGTGAGGGGTCGTAATAGAGAGGTTCTATTGAATTAAAAAACTGTATCCTGAACTATATCTCGTACATCTTGTGTCATTTTAGTCCGACATATAATTCGAAGATGAAATTTCTAATACATGTTTACAGCCTACCATGAACTAAAATTAAGTTTCCAGTTTCATTTCCAGTTCATTGAAGCGTAAAAATTAAATGACTATATCTCGGAACTATATCTCATACTTCTTTATTTCATTCTAACCCAGGCCTGCCGTTTTAACTGATTTTATCCGTTTTCTTACGGATTTTTGACACACTAGAAAAATCCAAACCCGAAAAGAGAGAGAGCTATTTTTTTACCCCTCCACCTTACTTGTAACACTAGCGCCCACAGTGATGCGTGTCAGTTTCACTGATGTATTTCATTGAAAGATTCTTACAACAGAGGTGATTACTAAGCGAAATATTTTGGACATACGGCATTGCTTCATTAGCGTATGTCCAAAATATTCTGCTTAATTATTCACTGGCGCGGGTATACGTTGACGCATGCCCGGTTAGACTGACAGGCACGATGGTCGAGGATTTTGTCCACTAGACCAAAAGCGGGATGGTTTAGTTTAGCTCGACTTCGAGTGGCGAGATGTGTTGGTCAGCACTTACTTACTCCTGCTTCCTGGGCATCGTGGTCGTGGTGGGGTTCACCCAGACGTAGCGAGCTTGGCCCACGCCGAAACGGCGATTCCACAGGTAGGCTTCGTTGGTCCCAGCCGAATCTTACTTTGGTGCCTGTGAACAACCCTTTTACCACAGGGCGACACGAGGGGTGAATACATAGACAAGGAGATACGTATAATACAATGACCGGAGCAGTCGAGACTGACTCGCGCCTAAGTTGGGCGGCTCTGTCCCGTTCCGCCTGCATTTCTGGTGTAGGTTGAGGAAGTGCACTCAACTGTCTGGCGGCAAGGAATACTGCGTTTCGTTCCCTACGTTTTCGGCCGCGCCTATGGCCGTAAAGCATCGATTCTCTGCTCACAGTATACTAGGTACAACTTGACGTGAACAAACTAAACACAGTTTATAGTGTCAGTCTGGTTTTGGCTTGCTGACAAGGCTCTGTAACGTCTCCACTGATCCACGCTATGCGGGCTGATCAGAGACTGGGAGCTGTTTGGGTCACCAATGCCGCCACTGGATATTCGTCCACACAGGAATGGGCGGCCGGTCTGAAGCTACGATATATCCCAGCACTAACAATGCTCTTGGATAAGGCAATAACTCGAGACTGTCGCTCCTCCCTGGGCGATGGTGTTACTAGTGGTTGTGGCTCCTCTGTTCCTCTCCTCCAGCATTGAGCAGTGCTCTGGGATGTCGCGAGAAATGAAACAAGAATGACTGCCCAAGCCCGGCAGCGTCCGGACTAACATAGGTGAAGCTTGTGCGGTGCCGGTGCGGTGCCGGCGCGTGCTTGGGGGAGGGGTAGCATCCTGCCCTGGTTGGTATGGGAGTCGAAAAATTCTGGTCAGCGTTTCTGCTTCGTTTCTCGTCGGTGGCGCTCGGCCGTGACCGAAGTCCGGGCAGCTTGCCGGCTCTCCAGTTTAGAAAAAAAAGGGGGGGGGGGGGGGGTTACCTGCCGGGTTGCGTAACCTTCAGGTGAAGAGAATTCGCTTATAAGTTCTTGTTGCCTGTACATTAGGCAACGTGTCTCTCACTTCTGTAGAAGTAGGTACCTTGGCGACGAATCTTTATCGTAGTTGATTAGTTGTATAAGCTGCACGCGTCAACATTTACCTACATATTTCTGTTCCTGGCTGTATCATCGGTCGCATGCAAAGGCCAAACCCATTATTGAAGAGAACCTTTGCCGTGAATGGCAGTTTTTACGCATGCAATCTGAATTTGGTGACTGTTTTGCGTTTGGCATTGATTACACAATTTTGAGGAAACGGAAAATTATCGCAGATACAGTCATTGTATAAACGAAAGTATATGCGTGAGTGGAGAAAATAATTACCATGGTTTGTACATTCCAGAACCAAAACAAGTACTTTAAATATGTAAACGTCTTTCATATCCACTTTTTTTTCTGTAATTTGCAATTTTTTTAATTCCAAAGATTTCACAGGATTAGACACAATGATTCCAGGATTTTACAGGATTATTATTTACAGGAACCAGGATTTCAGCTCCAGGCCTGGTGGCGGCCCTGTTTTAGCCCGACATTTATAATTCGCTGTGGAAAATTCAAATAATGTTTTCTACCTGCCGTGAACTGAAATAGTGTTTCGGTTTTCATTTCCAGTTCAGTAAAGAGGAAACACTAAAGAACTGAACCTCGAACTGTACTTTGTACTTCTTCATTTTGTTCCATTCCTACATTTTTAATCCTAATATCAATGCCCAGCTAATATGCACAGAATCTAAAAAACTTACAATAAGTTCTCGTGCAAGATTCAGGATTTTGATCGTGGAGCTAAATGACCACGGCTCATGTTCGCGTAATTCCTCTATACAATGGCTGTGGGGGCCACGGTAGTGAAGCGGTTAGACTTCTAGTCTCCCACCTAGGCAAACCGAGTTCAATCGATTTTGGCGAGGGAGGGGGTAGGGGGACCCACAGCACGCTTTGCTCAGGGGCCCGGAATTGCTCTTGGTGGGCCTGTAGATTACCCCCCTGGTTGTTACATCCAATTTCAGGCAGTTTCTCTCTCTCTCTCTCTCTTTCTCTCTCTTATGTATCGGAGGGAGAATTAATCCGGTAAGGGAAGTTCCTCACTAAACAGTTGCGTATACAATGGAGGGAAACGGGAACTAAACTAAACTTCTGTATGAGTTTCCCCTCCCCTCCCTCATAGAAAAATAGTCGCCTCGGCCCTCCTCCACCCACTGACTGTGGTTGGCTATCCTCTACCTTACATGGAAACAAAGAAGGCTAGGTGGAATTGTCGGCAACATATGAACATGAAAAGGGAGGGGAGGTTAACGTAAACACGTGGAAGATCTGCTTCGCGGATGCACGTGACTGCCAGGGATGGGGGGACGGGGCTGTGACCTACACGTAACCTTGACACGGGGACTGGACACAGTCACGTAGTTTCTTCACACAGTTCAGGTCACATTACTAATTAACTTTATCAAGGACACAAAGTGAAACGCTGCAAGCAGCGTGCACTAATTAAACACCAATAATGCATTATCACTGTTAAGAGTAATATTTACTTGCAAGTTATGCTATAACTATTTAAAAAAAATAAACATTTTGTGGCGGATTGTATATACCAATAAAAAAAATGCCACAGTTACTGGAAACAATATTTAATATTGGATTTGGCGTATATAACTACATTCAAAACTAATAATAATAGTGATAATAATAAAATACCATTTTTGCGAAAATGGTATTTTATTATTATTGTACTTCCTAACAACACACAAAAATATCTACAAAAGTTTTTCTTCATAAACTACACAATAGAGTTGCTGGATCACAATGACATAACTGGTGGAGGGGAAAAAAAGAACACCCTCGGAGGACGTATTTCATGACTACTGACAGCTTAAACATCGCAGTGTAAGAAGTACTTCCTTCAACTTCCAGCATTCATCATTACACGTTTATTGCCTGTGTGTTGCGTAAGCATTGCTGTGAAGCAGTTGGAAAGGGATGTGAATATGCCAACAAAGAGGGGGTGGCATTAGCAGTGATGGCTACGGGGGAGGGCTGAGAGAGAGACACAGAGAGAGAGAGAGAGAGAGAAGGGAGTAGAGCGGTGAAGTAAGAGCGAGAGATGAGATAACAGACTGTTCCGCTACACTTCCCTCTAAACATCTCGGACAGTTTACAATTACCACTCCGCCTTCCTTAATTTTTTTTTTTTTTGTATATAGCGTGCACTTCAGAAATTTTTTCCCTTATTTTGGAGAAAAATTGTGCACTATCGATGGAACTAATTTGTTTTCATTGACGCCTTTGGGTGAGACACGAGACGAACGATGACACAAATACTTACTGGTAATTTGGGCGCCAGCGGTGTTTCCCAATCACCGCACTGTTGAGACTCAGGGTTCTCAGGGATGCCGTGGGTTCTGTGTGCCCGTCTCACCCGAACGTACTTACAAAACACTTTGCATTACTAAACATTTTATCACTGTAAAAGGCGAGAGGTTGCTGTCACTGCAAAGAAATACTTTAAGCACTGTGAGAATTGCTTTTATTTTGCCACTCATACAAAATCGTGCCAGAATTTACTTAAGGATTGAACTCGGACGTGTCTAGACAACTCCGTCGGGTGCTCCCCCAGCCCGAAATTAGTCTAGCGTACTACCAGATGGATAACTTTTTCCGTGGTGTTAGTAAACACAATCTTCACAAGGAAAGGGGTCTACAGCCGCTAGGGTGGACTGTAGATGTTTCCTGAAGACAGGACACGGAGAATTATGAAATGAATAGCGAACACGTGGGATTATTTGGTATCACTAGCGCGGACTTGTCGGGGCGCGTCTCCCAGCACGTGATTAGTGTGGTGACGGCCTAGACGGCTAGGACGGAAATAATATCAGCGTACAAATTACACAAATGACACAAATACATATGAGACAATGGATGATCACAATAAACACGCAGGTGCGTGAAAGCAAGCTTAGATGGCGCGGATGCCGCTGGATAAGATTCGTAGCGGATCACGTGATACAGGTGAAACTGCAGTATTTCTCCCTAAAACAGGAAAATTATGGTCAAACAAATTGTTATTAGTAATGGGGAAAATATTCTCCTGTAGATTGAGATATTTCTAGGCTTTGTGCTACACTGGTGGTGGGAAAATCAAACATGAACGGGACTGCGTGGTCACACATACAAAGCATCAATTACATGAAAATACGCAGAACTCTGAATGGGATATTACATAGAACCCTAAAATTAATGATGGTGCACACGATATTGCACAAATAAACTCTCAAAGCGCATGGATGGCGCAGATATTGACTTGGCGGCTGTTAAACACGTGGTCGCAAATGAGGTGGCCGTAAAACAATTAAACAATACAAATAACCTTAAATACATGCATAGAAACAAAGCCCTTAATATTGCACGCAGCAATTAAACAGAAATTAGACTAAAACACCTTTGACATGGGCGGAAGGCGCCTGATACAGAGTTGCGCGGGCCGCGTGGCCTCTCCGACATATTTCCTCCTTTCTCCTCGATTACATTTATAAAGCCACAAGGTCGCAAATTATTAAGTTAAGCGGAAGCATAGTGCTGGGGAATGTCTGGCAAAACGTACGTAAGGCAAAGGTTAACCGGTATACTAAAAGTGAGCTATTGTAATCTACA
Source organism: Dryococelus australis (assembly GCA_029891345.1). NCBI lineage: Eukaryota > Metazoa > Arthropoda > Insecta > Phasmatodea > Phasmatidae > Dryococelus > Dryococelus australis. Next base: position 36,712,449 of record CM057006.1, read on the forward strand.
TCAGTGCAGAAGGTTTGAAGTGCGTACGTGACAGCGTCTTACCTCGCCAGCTCTCCTCGACGGACTGCCCAGAGGCAGGGGTCGCGTGGACCTACCATGGCTGCCTACGGGGTTCACACAAGCGGAAGTGCTATGCACGCCGGGTAAAACTTTTATATATTTAAAATGAAACATAAAGAATTCAGATATTGATTTAAATCTTTATATTTAAATTGTGAATTTTCTGTATTCTTTAAATGTCTTTTATGACGGCGTTCACGCCGGTATAATAATTTTCTTAGTCTTCGCGCAGCACACATATTGAATTCATAACTAAACATTGATCAATATTTTTAAACATACATTTTAAACACTTAAACACTTGATAATCTGAAAATAAAACAAGAGACATAATTCACCCCTCAGATAAATATTCCGTTACGGGAAAGTTCATGTAATGGTCTCCTTGCGCACGTGCATGCCCACGTGCCACGTGAGTGGTGAGCGCCGTCATGGCCCTAACGCGGCTGGCTGTTACCCGACGCCATCATTCAGAAACGTGCTTACGTGTGAAACAAATGCGATATGAACTGACGCGTGCCCGGTTAAGTCTGACTGACACGTGCGTCGAGGGATTTTTCCTCTAGGCCAAAAGCGGAGAGGTTTACTCTGGTTATACGGTACGAGGCGAGAGGTGTTGGCTATTACTTACTTGTACCGTCGTCTTGGGTGCTGTGGTTGGCGTGGGTTTCACCCAATAGTGGCGAGCACGGTCGACTCCGAAGCGGCGATTCCAGTCGTAGGCTTTACGGCTCCAGAAGTCTGGGTTGCCCAGCTTTATCTTGTCTCCGTAAGGTTTAGCAACCCTCTCACCACCGGGTGGCACGATGGGTGAATGAACGCGAAAGCAAGGCGACAGAAAATATTACTGTTATCGAAGCAAGCACTACTGCTTGGCGTCTAAGTTCCGTGTGCCTGTCCTGCGTAGGATGTGGTAGTACTATCCACGATATGATAGCAGCGTGAGCTAGCTATTGCTCTCTAAACCTCTTGCCACTCCTTACCTTGTGAGGCATTGAGTCTGACAGCCTACGCAGTGCACTTAATCAGGAACGGTAATTACAAGTGTTTTATATTTGAGAAAAATATATATGAATTAACAAATGTTTGGTTAAAAAAAAAAAACTATGTTCTACCAATGGACTAATATACAAAATGTTATACCACCACAAAATGTTATAAAACTCTGTGTTCAAGAAAGACCAAAAATGTCTTGTATTTCTTTTTTTAAAAAGTTGTACAATCAATAGACTAACATACTAAGATAAAAATAGTAAACGATATAAACCTCATTCATGATTAAGGGTGATTACAAAGTTCTTATATTTGGAAAAAAAATGAATTTCATAGTACTATATTTTACTAGTTTAAAAAAATTATTTACGATTAACGAGGTAATAAACAGAAATGTAAACATATTATTATATAGTTTTAAAAAAGTCATAATTTTACATGTTTTTAGTTCAATAAGCTGTTTACAATCATGTGGGCTAATATAGAGATGGAAGAATCACTAAATGTTACAAACCTCCTTCATGCTGAGGGGGAATTATAAATGTAATATATTTGAATAAATACTTATAATTTCACATATTTTTAGCTAAACAAATTATTTACAACAAATGGGCTAACACGCAGAGATAGAACTACAAAATGATCATTAATCTCCTCCTACTTTATGATAGCAGTGCATTGACAATATCTCAAAAGTTCAAACTCTTTTATACATTACATAAATGAACAAAGAGAAAATCCAATTGAATATGAGAAGTTATAAATAGAACAATTGGATACACTTATTTACAATTTCAAATATTTAAATTGAAAGAATAAAGTTCTAAGACTTCTAAGTGTGAAGTTTTTATGGACCACTCATTACAGGAGGAAGTCCAATCTGCGTGGTTTTTTTTTTTTCGCCAAAACATTAATGACTATCTCAGGGTCTTATACTCACTTCCCTACGAACAGATAAAAGCACCAAGCCGTTAAGCCTATTTTGAGAAGTTGAGTTCCTGAGATAGTTTTTCAGTCGACGAAGAGTTGAGAATGGCCTTTCAGCAGTAGCAGTAGTTATAGGTAAAGTAGCAGCTATTTTTAGAAAGGAATGAATAGTGGGGAAAATAATGTCTTCGCAGTCATTTAGTGCAAAAATGAAATCACTTGAAATTGTGCGGCCCGTGTTGTTAAGCCATGTTCTTTTCCACATTTGAAGTTCACCAGCAATCTTTACAGTGACAGTAATAACATCAGGCCATTGTTTCGACAGGGTTTCACAACACGATTCTATTTCTGTATCTGTAAGTTTGATACATTCATCAGAAAGTAAGAACCCAGCTTCTCCAGAGAATTTTCGTGAGTCAGGAATCTGGCTGTTATTTCTTTAATAAAGAAGTCCAAGAACGGCACGAATAGACTGAGTCTGTAGTATTCTTCAGGATCATTTGTGTTATTAAATTTTAATATTTTATATTAGAATTTTTTTATTTTCGTTTGGGGGGGGGGGGATATATCCCGATATCCCCCTGGCTACGCCCCTGTCTCAGAACTAGACCCATTACGCCTATAAGGGTAGGAAATAATGCAAGGAGACATGCATCACGGCAGAGAAGGATTGGGCAGCCATGGTCTGCAATTGGGGTCATGACTACCTCCCTAAAGTGTACTTATAGCTAAGCTGTCACTAGAAGAGACTGAGAAAAACCGGCATAGGCACATTTTTTCCCGGTCTCTTCTAATGTTAGCTTAGCTATAAGTACACTTTAGGGAGGTAGTCATGGCCCCAATTGCAGGCAATGGCTGCCCAATCCCTCTCTGCCGTGATTCATGTATCCTTGCATGATTTCCTATCATTTTAGGCGTAAGGGGTCTAGCCCTAAAATTCAATAAAATCCCGCCCTACCCACCGGGCTTTCACTTAACACTTAATTTTAGGGTAGTTAGATAAAAAATTGGCTCGGGCAGTCATTCTTTCGCAAACTCTCTCGTGACAGTTTGTGAAAGAATGACTTTCCCGTCAGCGTCCGGACTTATATAGGCGCAGCTTCTCGGCTGCCGGCGCGGGCTGCGGGGAGGGCGAGCATCCTGCGCTGGTTGGCGTGGGAGTCGAAAAACTGTGGTCAGCGTTTCTGCTTCGTGTCTCTTCTGCGGCGCTTGGCCTTGCCCGGAGGCGGGCGGCTTGCCGCCTCTTAGCTTATGATGGGGAGGCGGGGGCAGCCGGGTTGCATAACCCTCAGGTGAAAAGAATTCGCTCATAAGTCCCCGTTGCCTGGTAGAGTAGGCGGCCGAAGATTCATGGATAAAATTCTCTCTACGTCTGTAGCAGTGGCTGTAGGAACATTTAGCGATAAGTCGAAATCGTGGTTAATTAGTAGGTTGAGTGGCACTCGTCAGATTATAATACAAACTATGCATATTGAATTATAATTTAAATTAATTTTGTATTATTTTGAATAGAGAAACAAGGGACATGATAACTCTCTGATATATTCTGTCACCTAAAGCTGCATAATGCACTTCAAGCATGTGTGGTATGATCGGTTGGCTACAAAGCGATAAAATATGGCAAAGAAAAAGAAACTACTAGGGAAGTGAGACAAATTATTGTTTCGTTGCATCGTAAAAACGTACAATATCCTGAAATTGCAAACATTGTTGTGCAAAGTAGTGTAATCCAGTGATTTAAAGAATCGAAAGCTTTAATAAATTGACCAATATCAGGCCGCCCACGGTAAAGTTAGGGTGCAGAAGTATTAGATTGTTTTATATACTGTATTTATTCGTAGTTACACGTATATATTAGCTGAACAAAAATATAATTTGACTAAATGTAACTACATGGTATTATTTCCTATATACTTTTTCAAGTCATTTATCTTCTCTTTTGCATTTTTGTTATTCGTTTTTTTTTGCTCACCAAACATTTAATTGTACGGCTGGAAGTTTTAACACTAATAGGAGAACTGGAGTATCTGTGTTACGGACAACCAGATTAACCGAAGCTGAGTATTTGCGAGTTCCATAAGAAAAAAATTCCCCCACAAAGATTTGTGTTTCCGAACATAATAACAATTCAGTCGGCAAGTTGAAACATGATAGGGAATATTTGTAAGGCATGTATAAAACCCGTATTTCACGACATACCTAAGTGACATCTGCAAGTAACATGATATTCGATGGTCACAGAATTAACATTAATTGAGAACAGAAATGAAATCATGTATGTAATTCTTTAAACGATTAACGTAGATGTGAAATAATGTATGTAGGTGAAACACAGTTTTAAGTTAACAACAGTGACCTGAGAGAGACGTAAGCAGCGCTTAACAACTAAGGTCTCCAGAGCTGATAGTGGCGAAGAGAGAGAGAGAGAGAGAGAGAGAGAGAGAGAGAGAGAGAGAGAGAGAGAGAGAGAGAGAGAAATAGAGGAGTGATGGAAAAGTGAGTATAGGCTGTTCACGGTAAAGTGAGCACTTTTTAAGGCCCCTTATACATTTTTCCTTCCATCCAACTTCCCCCTTCCTGCAGCTTTTTGATATAAACATTGCAATGTGACCAACAAACACAGTGTGTACCTTTCATCACCCTCTAAATTTAATGCATGAGGTTGCAATATGATATATTTATTAGTGGTTAAGGCCTGTTGGAAGGGCCTTAAAAAGTGCTCACTTTACCGTGAACAGTCTATGTAAGGAGTACCCCAAAACTACCCACCGGCCAACAGCAGCGCCCACCATGATTCCTACACACGAAAATCCGGGTTTGACTCCTGTTTGTCGTGGTGCGAGACGCGTAGTCCGACAGTTAAAAAACTGTAGCTCCTATAAGCGATTAAAAATTTTCAAAATACACATCCTTTTTTTTTTTTTTTGGCGAGCTGGTATTCCCGAAGAACTAACTTTTCCTTTAATTTTGTACAAGCGACAAGAGAAACGTGGAGCTCCGTATTAATGTTATTTGTCCTGTATTTAACTGCTTCGTTAAGTCAGCAAGAAAGGCAAAATATCTTGCTTCCTTTAATACCGCTATTTATAGGCTGTTCACGGTAAAGTGAGCACTTCTGAATGCCATCTCGTTTGGAATAATAGAAAATAAATATATTTTATTGTAGCCTTAGAGGTGAACTTTCGAGTTTGGTGAAATATACACACTGTATTTATTACTTACATGGCATTATCTATTTTAGAAAGTAGTTAAAGGATAAAATATGGTTGAAAGAAAAAAAGTAACCAAGGCCTCAAAAGTACTCACTTTACTGTGAAAGGCCTATAGAAGTAGAGGTCCTACTTCCATCCATGTCAAATGTTGTAATGCCATTGTATGTCAGATGTTTGAATGCAGACAGTGCGAGGTGATCTGGTTGGAATTTTGGGCCGATATGCATGTTAAAAAAATGTTTTAACTTCACTTACAGTGCACGAAAAAGTTCGTAGGATTGCCCATTAAAGCCATGTTAATAAACAAATATACCGATTTCCCCTGCGCATAACTGCTATGTTAAGCGAGCGAGGAGGTGACGTTTCAGGCCGGAAACGCATGCGGCAGCGAAACAAATGCGGCAGCTCACATCATTATACTTGGGCTACAGAATCGTAGAAGGCCACAGACACACCCCCCGCTCCCTATTTCTCTAGAGGGGCGTGCTTTGTATAATTTATCGTATAAAGCGAAGAAAATACACACATTTTGGACGGTTAAGTGAACTAGCTTATAAAGTTGTGAAATCTCGCACTTGAACTGGTCAAAGCTGTCAGAAAACAAGCGAAATGCGCTCGAGCCTCTTAGTTTTACAATATCTGTGATTGAAAAATGGCTGCCGATAAAATTATATAATCTAGTTTTTAACAAACAGCTGCAATGCATTTTTCTACATGGGAAATTGTGCGGGGCATAAATGAAGAGAGTAAAATTGTCTACTAAAATATTTTTATTCATTGTGTCGACATTTTAATTGCTGAGAAGATGTACACAATGAAACTATAAGAGCCAATATTTTTTCCTATAGAAGTACCCACTTTATCAACGATAAAAAAAGTAAGTTAATCTGAATGGCTTTGATAATTCCTGTATTATTATATGTTAAACAACATTTAATGCACCAATATGGGTCCAGAAACTAATTATTGCGGATTTTTTTTTAAATGTATAACATGCTTTGCTTATAGCACTGATAAAGTTTCATTTCATTCGAAGGTTTATTCACAACATGGTGTATTAGTTGGCTCAAATTTCCGGTAACATTCACTAGTACATGTGCAATATTCCGAAATTGTATGTTCCCCTCCCCTTCTCATTCCTTGGTTGCAAGGGTTCCGTGGGTATACACTAGTAATCCAAGTTTCATATGGCATTTTAAAAATAAGGGCCCGACCCACGTAAAACTCAATTAATGCATATCAGGAAACTTCTTACTTGTCAGATTTGGTACTCATTCGTTATTATTGTTTTCGAGTTACGATACAATAACTTTAATTTATCCTGTGATGCTATCTTAAAAATTTGTGGGCAAAATAATCTTTGTATTAGTATATAGAATGTTTGTGGTTGGAACTTTCGGCATACCAGTTATGGTCAAAATTGTGTTTACGGTATTGTATACAGACCAAATTAAGTTATAATGTTTACATGGCCGCCATATTGAAAATGAAGTGTTATTCATTTGAATTGCAAGTGTAAGGATCACCTACCATAGTACCTGCTAAAATAAAAAGTTTGGTTGAGGTTATATCCTTTCGTAGCTATAACATTGCAATAAAAATGTTACTGTGGCGGTCATTTTAAAAATGAATGTCTTGACACTTTTAAAACATGTCCGTTTACATGGTATACCGTAGTATATTGATTTAAAAATGTGGTAGGTATCGATCTATTGTTCCTCGAGATACGATACAAAATCTTTTAATTATTCATGGGTGCGCTATCTTACAAAATGGTGAACGAAATAGTATATTTAATGCTTGTAGTCGATACATACATACATAAACATACATATCATACATAACATTACATACATACATAACATACATACATACATACGTGTTGATCAGTGTTCACTCCTCAGTTCTTACTAGCTTTTCTGCGAATAACTTCCATCTGTCTATTTAGCTCTGAATTAATCAGTTTTGTAATAATGTCTAGCCCAATGCTATTAACTCTTTGGTGGAAGCACCTCTGTTTAGGACAAAGCAGTCGTGCTCATCTTCCATTCGCGTCATCTTGCGACACTACTGCCCTCTCATGGCAAAAAAGCTGCTAACACGTGTCTGAGCACAAAAACAGCCCAAGTCACATATCACGAATACCACATCAGAAGTTTTTTTTGTTTGTAAACATTCCGCCCACCAAAAATAAACATTTTTTTCCAATTGTCTTAATGTACACCACTTAATATATGTATAAAAAACGCCAAACAAAAGTGTGGGTCCGAAAACTCACACGATATACCATTATTCTTCAGGAAAAGGGCAGATTTTTGTGACTGGTCTGGTGAAGTTGCCTTGAGGTGTTCTGACATGTAGCGTTACTACGAGTCTCAAACTTTTGAACCTCTCTCTAATATTTTCCAAATTACCGGGTAATTGCTTTCGGTAACCGGTATTTTGTGTACCAACTCTCTGGCCTCCCCTTGTAAACAACCCAACAAGTAATGCATTTTCTGGACTTGGGTACGGTGCAGAGCTTGACCAACAATTGAATTGAATAACTCATGCGAAGCCTACCCACTCAGCTCTATTGCCACTGAATACCGGGAATGGTAGAGGTGGTAGCACTGCTGTCGGAATTCCTAACCTTTGTGAACAATCACTGCGGGTCGTGTAGCCACAAGTATTCTTCTTCAGTTTACTATACGCCTTTCTTAGTTCACGGAAAACTGTCTCGTGTGTTGCAAACTGTTCCTTGCACTCATTTAACACACTCGGATCTTCTTGAGGTGGCTGGGCGCAGATAGCAGAAAAATTCGCCAGTAGTTCATCTCTCTTCAACATAACCTTTTCGACGACCAGCTCGAAGTCTTCCACCTTCGATTCATCTTCCCTAGATGCTTCGTACAGTTCTCTGGCCTCATCTGCCTGGGCTAGCAGATATTTGAAAATTACAAATGTAGCTCAGGTGATGCTGCAGCCGCCATTTTATTTAAAGATGTGAATAAGTGTATATCCAACAAACTAGTTGTACTGATACATGAAGAGCGCTGTATAAAACTGCAGAATAATCACATGCTCATACGTGAGCGAGAAACGTAGCTTAAAATTAGTCTTGTTGGCAGAGATCGTTATTGCAGCATGTTTATTGACATCGAGTTTCGGCGCGAAGTGCCGTAAACAAAACCCGACAATAACCGCCGAAACTTTCCCGTTCGCCGTCACCGAACCGTTAAAAGGTGTATATTACACTTCTAGCGTACATTTCCGTAAACAAAACTGTATCTCCCGTAGATAATCCCGCCCGGAGGACCAAAAATGTTTAGGACAAGCAATCGTGCTCAACTCCCATTCGCGCCATATTGCGACACTACTGCCCTCTTATGGCAAACAAGCTACTAACACGTGTCTGAGTATAAAAACAGCGCAAGTCACAAATCACAAACTCCACCACATCAGAAGTTTTTCTTTGTTTGTAAACAACCTCGTTTAACTGTTTTTTGCTGGAAATATTCTTTTTTTCTCACTCTTCTGTCCAATTCCTCCAGAAGAAGCTCAATGAGTTCAGTTCAGGTAAGAGTGATGGGGTATTGTATGGCGTATGGGGCGTGTTGTGGACTATCCATTTCGCAGTGTGCTTAGGGTCAGTGTCATGTTGGAAATAGAAGTCATCGGTTTGGTCCAGTTTTTCTGCACTTTCCTAGAGATTTTGTTGCAGAATATATTTGTAGATACAACTATCCACATTATCAACGACGAAAAGTTCTCCCACAACGAGAAACTGCCATGCACCCCTATACCATGTTTTACAGTAAGTTGAATATTTTCCAGACCCCTTTCTGTATTAAATTGAATAAATTTGTTGACCAGAAATAAAAAAACAATTAACATACATTAAATTACAGATACAAGAAAACAGAGCATAAACAAACTGCCAGATGTTACACCTTCCACCACATTTTTAAGTAAATACCCCATGTACATGGGAGTCTCTGCTTCTAATGGAACATAGTTTGGTAGACACACCACGAACCACGTTCAACCAATAACAAACCTGCTAAGAAACCAAGGAACGAATCACGCGCTATTTATGTATTTATGCGTTTATGTGAGTAAGCTCGTGTATGTTATAGGTGTATTTATTTGTGTGTATTTATGTTGGTATGGAGTATGTGTTTATAAGTAGCAAGCTAAATGTAAGTATGGTATTTGTCACAACACGTCACTGTGTATGTAGCTAATGTAACTATCTAGATGTTATGATCAACAAATGCATTCCCACCTAGAATATTGGAAAATGGGGGGGCTGAAAAAAAAATGGCAAACGATGCCATGAGAACACTGAAAAATAGACAGTGCCACTACAATCATTGCAATGTTTAGTGTTTACATGATGACTGTTTCAAAGTTGATAAGCATTATTGTTTGACACGAAAAAAAAAACACTGAGAATATATATAAAATATATTAATTACCCACTGATGTGAATTAAATCACAAATCATTCGTGAGCTTATATATTATAGCTCTGTGATATACTGTTTAGTGTTTCCTTGTATGTTGCTAATTTACATTATAACCATGAAGCATTTTTTAATACCTGCTGGAATTCAGATCATTTTCATTAACCAAGCACAAACCAGTCATAAATCTCTAGGGTCAGTACGCAGTTTTGAGGGCTGCATTGAAAACAAATGTTTTTGGGATTCCTCATGGAATCCCAAAATAGCAGGCGCCTTATTGTTATTTAAAAAATGCGTGTAATGCTTTTGTGTTTATCGCTTTTAATGACGTCATAATCATGTGTACAACAATGTACAGAAATCTTTGCCTTGATGGAACTTTCTTAGGCGAACGCGCGATTGTCAAGCAAACTGATAAAGTTAGTAAGGGTGGCTGCCTGGTTGGAAACCACTGAAACTAGTTCCGTTCGCAAACATGTTCAAACATGGCTGCTGAACGAATTTACAATAAACATGTTTTACACCGCCCGTGTGGACATGGCTTAAGTTTTGTTACAATGGCAGCAATCACTTAAGTACGTTTTAGTGTCTCGAGTGAAAATACTGTTACGTGCTGAAACTGGCGCCGACTCAATTGCCCCGCGCCGTAATCGGAGACCCACCTCGCCCTCCCCCCTTCCCGGAACGATGCGCTCGCGGCCTCCTGTTTTCCCCCTTCTGGGAATCCCGTGAATGCCGACAGCGGCGAGACTTGTTGGCGTCACAGACCTCCTCTCGCCTGCTAGAGTTTCCGATACGTTTAGCGACGACGCTAGAATATTCTGGTGAGACTGACTGGCGCCTCAGCCCTCCGCGACGAATCACGCAAGTTGGGGAAGATTCTAGGTGGCGGCCTAAGACACTATATATACTGCCGCAACCCAGTCGCTGGCAGTCTTTGATGGAGGCCATCTGGCCGAGTGTGCGCGAGAGAAGTAAGGTGTGGACGACGACTGGAGATTGCGGGACGACGGCGAGTGAGGTGTTCGTGACTCGAATGAACGAGAGGGTGTGAAACCGACGAGTGAAGTCAACTGTGCATGAGGGCGCTTGGAGGACTCTAGAACATTGCGACTGGCGGGACATGGACTGAACTGTGGTGGGAATTAATGAAAGCGTAATAATGATTTTATTGTAAATATTCGAACTGTCAAATATGGACGCATAAATTATAAAATAATTGAATAGGTTGGTACACTGTATATTGGGACTGATCTTTAATTATTTAATTTCATTGACTTATTTGTCGTAATTATAGATGTTATTATTTCGTGTCAATTGTGAACAGTGAGTGATTTCAATTTATTGTGAGAGTTTGAGTTCAGAGAATTCTGCTGTAGTTATTGTAAATAAAATAATGAAATTATAATTATTTATTTTATTTGGCTAAGACCTCCATCCCTTAACGAACTTGAGTATAGCCCACGTAATTTCTAGAGAGAGAAATTTTAACATTATTCTAGCCTTGGGCGTTAACTTCCAAGTGTGGTGGAATATAAACACTGTGTTTATTATTAAACGGCAATATTTATTTTAAAAAGGTTGTTAAAGGAAAAAATAATTGTTAAACTGAAAAAGTAACTAGGGCCTCAAAAGTGCTCACTTTACCGTGAACAGCCTATATTACACAGTGCAGTTGCGATGAAGCATGGTGTCTTCTGTACGATCCGCAACTGAAGCGACGATTGGCCGCCTGGAAATTCGTCACGTCGCCCCAGACAAAAAAAAATAGTGACAAGACAGGTCGAAAGGCGAGGTGATACTTGATCTGTTCTTTGAATCATTGTTTACATGGTGTTCATCCCACAAGTAGCAATCGTAAACAATACCCGTTACGTGGAGTTGCTTTCGCCATCTGCGCGATGCATTCCGTCGCAAAGTGTCCCGAGCTGCGACGTAGAAATAATGCCTGAATCACGTAGCCTCGACGAGCACAGCACGACACAACAACGACCATTTTCAATGTGACTGTATCGAATTTACAGCCCGACAGTTTACTGACGCGACACGACGAGGAGAGGTTCTAGAATCCATTTAGAAAGCGCTGATTAACTACGCTAGTTTCAAAGGCAGCGGACAGGCAGGAAATTTGAAATACATGATGGTGACAAAGTTTTATAGGTAATGCATACAAAGGTAAAATTATTATTTATAAGAGTTAAATACAATAACTTCATTATTTGTTTTCTTTTAAGCTGCGTATTTCCCATTGTAAGGAAAGCTTCTGGCGTAATTTAATTTCACAAGGTTGTACACACTGTGAGTCGTGCCGCACGACACGACGAAGAATATAAATAATTTCTAATCCGAAACTGCTGGTCGTACGACAGAGTTATCGGGCTTATGTCAGATCTATCTTGTATTTCGTTGGTTTGCTTAGTTTTAAGTGTTGTGTCGTGGTTGCGGTGAATTACTGGTCGGGGCTACGTGATTCACGCACAACAGGTTGTTGCTACGCGACAACGCCCCTGCACATAGCTGGCAATGTTGCAAGTCACAATGTTGCCACGCCCTCCATACTCCCCTGATCGCGCGCCGTGCGTCTTCCCTCGCTTGGAGATCGTAGCTACGTGGGCGTGGATTTCGTTCTGTCGAGGAGATGATCGCTGCCTGCCACAAGAGAGCCCGTACAGGATCTTCCAGCCAATATCTTTCTGCAATGTTTTCAACGGTTATATCAACGTCCGTAGCGGCGAACGGTGACTATATGCTGTGTACGATAAAATGAGCACTTTTGCAAGCCCTACTTGTGTGCCCGTTATGTATTCTTCCGCCTTACGTAGAATTAACGTTGGCATGGGCCTCTTCACTATTCATGTGTCGGTCAAGTGAAACTAAAATTATTAGTGAGAAATATTTAAAAAATATGTTAATGTTTACACTTTGATGCATTAGAAAAAAACTGAAAGCAAAATAAATAATTAAAGTCATTATACATGTTCATCTAACACATTTTATTCGACGTTAAGGTCTGGAACTACTTCCCCCCATTGTTACCAACTTTCCTGAGCACATATCACTCAGTGCGATCGTTAAAATATATGAATGCATGGGGGGGGGGGGCAGTGACTTTTTTAAAAGTGCTTAGTTTATCGTGAACAGCCTTTATACTCAAGGACGACAAGCACCTGTGTTAGTAGACGCCGTGGTGCGTGGCTCGGGGCGCCAGTCCATGACCTTGAGTGAAGAATGAGTGCAGAGATTTGGGCGGCTCCTAGCATCGAGGTCTTGAGAGCCGATCGCGAGCATGGAACAGCGGCGGATTGTAATGGTGCGAAGGGGATGGGGGGGGGGGAGAATCCCGCCGACCAGTGGCGTCGTTCGGCATGATACACGCGAAAATCCGGGAGCAACCCCGCTGGGGATTGAACCCGGTTCGCCTAGGTTGGAGGTGAGTTGTCTAGCGACTACATCACCGCGGCCCCTCCATTAACTTATCGTCTGTGGCGGTATAAATGTATACCCAAATGTATACCCACAACGAGGGTTGGGTAGTGATAAACTTCCACAACGCGTACTGCGCAATTATTTCGGCCACTGAGCATTTTAAAATAAAATACTCGCTACGCGTTGTGGCGATTGCACCTCGGCAAATATAAGAAACAAAATTGCTTTTCATTCTGTTGCTATTACAAGTTACCCACAACGTGATGTGGGTATTCTGGTTGTACCCACAACGGTCTGTGCTGGCTATAGTTTCCTATAGGTTATTCACGGTAAAATGAGCTCTTTTGAAAGTCCTGCTTAAGAACTACTTGTATGCCCGTTGTGTAATATTCCTCCTTATGTGCAAATAACATTGCCATGGGCCTCATCACTTTATTCATGCGTCGGTCAAGTGAAACTGTGAAATTATTAGAAAAGTAAATATTTTACAAATATGCTCATTTTTACATTTCAGTGCATTAAAAAAACCGAAATCCAGTGAAAAAATAATTTATGTTATCACAAATAGTTACCTACCACATTTTCTTTGACGCTAACATGTGGAACAATTTCCCATCCATCGTTACCAACTTCGTCTCAGTGCGCCCGTTAAATTATATACATGGTTGGATTTTTTAAAGGTTTATTTTAAAAGTGCTCATTTTATCGTGAATATATTAAAAACGAAGAGAATTTTTAAACTGATGCAGGCGAACCTAGCCCACTTTACCTAACGTAACGTAACGCAATGCAAAACAATGTAACGTAACCTAAAGCAATATAACGTAATGTAACGCAAGACAACCTAAACTTGGATAAACGCGTAGGATGTACAACCACATCACGTTATGGGTAATTTGTAGTGGCTACAAGGCGAAAAGCAATATTGTTTCTGCTGGTGAGAAAAATGCAGTTGCTACAATGCGTAATGGGTGTTTTATTTTTAAATGCTCAGCGGCCGAAATAATTGCACAGTGCGCGATGTGGAAATTCATTATTACCCACGCCATGTTGTGGCTAAAAATTTCGACCCGCGGACAAATTATGCCATTGTGAGTAGCATATGCACACAGACGCGACAGACACAACTAGATTGAAGGTTCTTCGGATTAAAAAACTTTAACAAGTTGATTTGCCGCTCGAACATTCAAATGGAGTGCAGAGGTTTGGGCAGTCTTTGACAATGGGGTCGTTGAGAGCCGACGAGGATGAAGCGAGTTCAGTATGGAGCGGGGGCCGGAATGCTGGAGCGGGGGCAAACTGAAGATCACGGAGGAAACCCATCGACCACTAGCATCGTCCTAAGCGGCCCCGCGAACATTTATAGACGGCATGCCACGATGAGGAAAAATAGTGGTGTTGTGAACAGCCCATATCTAGTCCAAGCTTCAGTGTTTCACGAACGTCAAAATTATGGCGTGGAAACGAAGCGAGGTCAGGGTTTTTAGTAGTTAAGTGGCTTTGTTTACACGCCCAACCATCACATCCCTGGGAGTTCTAACACTCTCGCTTGTGTGTAGCGAGACAAATCGAAGGACAGCTTAGAAATCGGGCTAACCTACATTTACATGTTAAAAAACCAGCACACACATCCACGTTTGTACAGAATTCGAACATCGAATCTCGCAGTGCCAAGGTATAGTTGATTCACGGTATCTGCGACCTTTTGTGAATCCCTGCTACAGTTCTACTTCCAGGATATTCCTCCGCCTCGTGCAAACTAGGCTTAACTAAGTCTGGAAAAATAAACCAGAGGGACAACGCGCCGGATTCGTGCGCACTTTGTTGTAACAATATTTTGTATAAGAACTATTTCTAACTAGGCACTACCAACACACATGTTTTCTCACTGTTTTTATTAAAATAATTTATAAAAAGAAGCAATATAATTTATAGATAAATTATGAATAACATTTCAATTTAACAGAAAAAGAGTAACGCGTACGTTACCACAAGTATAAAACGCATGTGATACATGGCGTATGTTGGAAACAACCAAGCACGTCATACATCGGGAGATTTTTCAAAGATTTGATTCAAAAAGGCCGAAGAAACCGTGAATGGACTATAACAGGGGCCACGGTGGTGTAGTGGTTAGACTACTCGCCTCCCGACCTAGGCGAACCGGGCTCAATTCCCGGCGGGGTCGCTCCCGGATTCTCGCATGGGGGAATCGTTCCGGGCGATGCCGCTGGTCGGCGGGTTTTCTCGGGGATCTCCCGTTTCTCCCGGCCCCTCACGGGGTCGTATGCGAGTTTGCTGAATACCTGTGTAAGTAGCAATTAGGGTAAGTGTTTGTGCTGGTGCGAAGTCTTAGTAACCGCCATAACTTTGCATGCGGGCCTAGTTTGTGATTTTTTTTTTTTTTTTACGTTCCTTGCTTCGTACAAAACATCCGCTCCGGAGGATGAATAAGTAAACAGACGAAGGATTTAGAGACGCCGCCGACCTGTCGTAAAATTTTTACTAAGTTAAAGGGGAATTTTTTTTTTTATCGAGAGTTGTCGACACGCAGGTCTCAAATCACCGCTGGCACACGCTACAAACAAGCATGCGTGGCCCGGACCATATGTGCGGGTCTCATGTGGAGTTGCGTCGGCCATATCCACTTCGCTGCCAGCAGCCGTTAAGAAGCTGTTCTTGACGAAGCTACTCCCGTGGTCCATAACGATAACAGATCGCTTGTTTTGAAAAATACCGCTTGTACCTGCCAGTGTCCCGGCGTGTTTACAGCGTGAGAAAGAGAGAGCGGAAGTTCGCTCGTTCTTATTTATAATCGCTGTGCGTGGCCTGGTCTATGATGAGCGGCTCACGGGAGTCAGTGGTTAGATCAATGGATGCGCCGTGAGTCTATAATAAAAACCGGGACTCGCAACCTCGCTGCATTATTTTTATCCTTTGTGGTCCAGTTTGACGCAAGACGTCTGACGCTGTCGATCATCTGCGTTACACGTCGTGAGGTCATCCGCGCGCTGGTTGCAATCAAACTCCTTGCAATCAAACTCCTGACTGCAGCAGGCTCCAAACTACTTCGACAAACTCTTTGCTCTTAAATAAAGAGATAACGAATCATTTCGAGTTTTTTGCGCCTACCATCTTCGACACAGACGACCGTAACGAGGATCCTAAATATCTGTAATTCAACCAAACTAGTGTATAATGCACGTCTTCTGAAGCGAGTTGTTAGACTGCGTACGAGATAAATTGACGTGAACTTAACAAAAATGACCTCAAGCATTTTTCCACAAACGAAAAAAAAAAAAATTCCCTCGAATATTTTGTTGAAACTAAGTGACGGCTTGGAACATAAAGTAACGTATTTACAAATACAAATTTTCAGAACTAAATTATTTCTTATGAACACTGCCACTTTTTTTAAAAGAAAATGCATAAAAAATCCTAGACAACTTAGAAACTTACTCTCGGGACGTAATGTTTTTTAAATATTTAAGCACTAATTCATCTCTTACCTATATAGTTCTACACTGAAAAAAAAAAAAAACTTTGTGGCTGCTACAAAATGTATTGTTGGTATAAGCACAGCCAAATAATTTTGTGTTGAGCACAAAATATTTTGTAGCCACCACAAAATAGATTTCTAGAGGCCACGCATGTTTCGTGATGACAACTAAAAAATTTCTGGTTGACCACAAAATAATTTGGCTGTGTGTATACCAACAAAAAAATTTTTAGCAGCCAAGATTTTTTTCGGTGTGTAATTTCGAGAATTTTATCAATATCTTATTATGACACTGCATCCCGTGAATGATGATTTTGGTGCATTGAAATTAATCCCTGTGTAATCACTCAAATGATACTATTGACTGTTGCCTGTTACACATGAAAGAAAATTTGACTACCATCAATTCGACATTTTGCTGTTTCGCAGCCGACCAGTGACGGACTTCGCACAGTTAGTGCAGAATCCGTGTTATTCTGTGGCGTGGAGCACTAAGAAGGCGGTAATTGGAATTATACTTCATTCACGATTACTTCCAACTTATTTTCTGAAGCCCTGCTAAAGTTCTACTTCCTGGATATTCCTCCACCTCATGAAAGCAAACTTTACCCTAGTCTATAAAATGACAGCAAAGGGAAAACGCGCCGCATTCTTGTGCACTCAGTTTAATAACACTTCGAAATGTGGACACATTTGCAGACATTCGAGACAAGCTAGAAGCCAGCCACGTATATCCTCCACTGCAGGAATATAATTTCTGCTGGTCTCTATTCTCTCACTGATCGCTATCCTATCGTGTACTACGGAACGTTTGTTATTGGCCCGGTGTCTCCTAATGGAGTGCTGACTTCACTGTGTTCCATATAAAATGATATTTTATAATTATCATTATATGCAGTCAACAGTGTTCATTTCCGTAACCATACAGGAATGTACATGGTAAGTCCTTTAAAAGATGGACCGTGGGACATGCGTGTGACGGAGCTAGGGAGTGAGGAAATACAGTCCAGTGTGACAACAAAATACCTAGAGTAGGTGCTGGAAGTGGCCGCCATTGACCTCAAGGCAGGTGTGCAGACGACACCAAAGGTCTGTATTTCCTCATTTCCTCGCTCCGTTACACACATGTCCCACGGGGGCCTCTTTTAAAGGACTACAGGTAGTTTTGTATTCACAATATTGCCTGTTTGTTGATGAAAGTAAATATCCTTGTGAGATAATAATCAGTAACTAGGAACACAATGAAACTATATCCGTGTGGCTCTTATCTTCAGGAAGAGAGATATTTCCAGATTTGCTTTGCCCGAGTGAAGTACGGGCGAAGTCTTCAAAGTGATGATATTTTGTTGTCAAGAGTCATTGCCAACACACATATTTTATTTCCGTATATATTCACATTAATTATAAAGGAACCACTATAATTTATGGAGCAAATATAAGTAAAAGTTCAATTTAACCAAAAGTAAGATACTTTTACGTTGACCGAAGTATAGAACGTTCGTGATAGATGGCATATTTATAACGAAACACGTCATAAGGGGGACGGTTTTTCAAAAATATGATTTTTAAAAATGTGAATAAACAGTGGATAGACCATACACAGAGAAAAAGGTTTTGTTGAATCAAACAAATTTTGCTTGGCGCAACCAAACTAATTGTATTTATAGGGGCAATTAAATATTTTGTTGTTGAAACCAAATTATTTTGTTGTGCTTATTTAGTTGTCACAAACAAAGATTTGGTTGGTGCAACTAAAGATTTGTTTTGCCTGATGTATATTAAACAGTTTCATTTAATATAAAACGACACTTGTGCCGAGATCGGGATTCAAACCTGCATTAGTTGCGACCATGCGCTACGCATTATCAATGTTGGCTAAAGAGACTGCTGTTGGAATATGGGATTTTTTTTAACACATACATTTCAAATACTGCACAACATGCGCAGATAAATGTTTCAAGTTTTATAGCTTTCCTTCCTACTTGCCTGTTGAAATTGTTTTATTAGGATGTTTATACACAGTTATTAAGCATCAATAAATGCACTAGCAAACACTGTTACAATTCTGTCAAAAAATACAAACAAACTCCCGAGCTATATTTTCGAACGAAGGCAATCAAATGAATAACCAAACAAATATATACAGGTAATTCAACCAAATAGTTTGTTGCCAGTCTAATTTCTTCCGGCACAACACAGAGGTATCGTTAATTCTATCATGTATTTTGTTAGAGGAACTAACTTAATCTGTTGTTCTTCAAGTTTTATCTACTGAACAAAATATTTTGTTGGGGCAACTAAATATATTTTTGGCCATATACAAACAAGTATTTCGGTGACTTTTCTCTCTGTGTACCAAGATCAGTACAACTGATAACCTTTAATGGAGTATCTGCAACTCACTTCTACTGTAGCTTGCCTTGAATTTCTCTATACCTGTATCTATTTCAAAGTGGTAAACGCAACTTAGATTACGGCGTGCTGCTTCAGCAAATATGCGAGTAAAATTATACTGGGGGGGGGGGGAAGGGGCATATATCTGTGGGCCTGAACGACAGTTACAAGACACCCTTTTATCAGCCATTAAACACGCGGAAGGAGTGTGGAGGAGGAAATCTGAGAACACAAGAGCAGAATTATTCGTACTGGCTGATCGAAAAATACGAACTCTTTGAGTACGTTCGGTACTCCTGAGGTAAATAAGTTTCCAAAATTCGAAATACGAGTGTGTGCGGGTTATAGTTTCAAAAATAACAATTGTTTATTTTAGAAATCGTAAAAGAAAACATGCCCTTGAGATTAAAGTTGTATTCTCAAATCCAAACGCATGAAGTGATTTACAAATTGTTGAAACTTCACTGAAACAGAATTTGAACAGATGGAATACCTAACCATTCCTTCTAAATAATAATAATAAATAAAGGAAAAAAAAACTACTTTAAAATTAATTTTATGTAAACTTGGTTTCATATTTCATATGTTTTAATTGGGAAGTCAAATATTACCCAGAAATGCAATAAATATAACACAGAGTTGCCAGGTGTAAATATTTACCCGGAACATGACCAATTCTGCTTATTTTGCTCTGCATACTGCTTAGTGTTCTGATTTTTAAGATCAACGGCACAACTTAACCAAAATGAATGCAATTACAAATTAATGATCGTAGCATCCTTTGAAGAAATTTCACATAAATCACGTGCATATGCTACGACAATTAATCGTGTATAATTATATACAAGAACTGAAATTGTATTTAATTTGTGAGAACTTACAACACAAATAGAACTCTTGACTGAATAGGAAACTTTCCCCTCATGTGGAGCAATAATACTCTTACAGTGGGTAGTAAAATTTCGCGAAAATATTTCCAAAAAAAATTGAATTTCAAAACACTGCAGGGTCGTTTACCTAACTTAACTGACTGAATTACTTTGTGATACGTGCTAACTGCCTGCACACGAATCACATAAGAGCTATGCTGATGTTGCCGGATTCTGAGTTGCCCGAAAAAAAATATGAAAACGCCTTATCAAGCAGACAGGAACCAATGGCAATAGACAAACTGATGTTGGGTGCTTATAGTTGAAGTCTACCGTGAACTCACATTTTTCCGCGAAAAATCACTAACTCTATATATTACCTACATTAAAAAAAAACCCTCTCCCATAGAATCAGTACAGGGTTCCTCCCACCATGAGCTACATACGCTGCACGTAATACAGTCTACAGTTGGAGGCTCTTTGTACATTGCACCACATCCACCACAAGGAAATAGTTCACCTTACCAGAGCTTGTAATTCCCTTTCTTGCCATAGTCAATTTGCGTGTTGCTACAACGACTTTTGGACTTAAACCTTTCTTATTTTGATGTTACGGTCGTTTTCTCTGCCTTGGGCCTTTTTCTTTGTTCCCCTTTTTAATGACAGCATTTTAGCAAATGGTGAAGATGTGGGTATTTGAGACCATCCATGCGGACTCTTGCCCCACATTGCCCTAATACTTATTTTCCGTTTCGAATATCTGGCAGCGCTTTAAATATAGTACTTCCAAGCTTTAGGCGATACAGAAAGGGAACTCGCAAAAATAATATGCATACCGTGTACGGAGTAAACTGTGGAGTGGCATTTCATTAAGGGGTTGGTTAGTACTGGTGCGGAAAGGACGATATTTGATTACAATCTATGAATGAAACGGAAATAGCTTCGTTCTCAATGCTGTGGGCAATATGGAAATGCCAGCAGGCAACGAGGGGCTATCACGCAAGTAAATATGACAGTTATGAAAAATGATTTACCGAGCAGCTAGTTGAAAATTTTACCTCAGGAAGAGTAGCAATGAATAACAGCACGACATTAGAATGAGTGACTTTGGGATGTAATGTGACAAATAAGAATATTGAACCCAGGCTGTAAACGGAGAATTCCGACCTCGCAAATGACTAAGAGACCTGAAAAATTCACGAATTAAATTACCTGCAATGCTAGACTCTACAGTCTTATGCACAAATATGCCGATGTAAACTGCACATCTGTTGTTTACTGCCACAGTGGAAGGCGACAACTGGACACCGTTCTCCAGGAGGTGTCAAACATCCTGTGGACCAATGGCTAAAGTTATATAAACGCACGTGTCTTTAATTATAGCTTGTCCCGAAATGACTCCACGAATTCTTCATCTCTCTACAAATGGTATTTTAAAATAAAAATTACACGAACTCTTAACATAATGCAAACCATGGAATAATTTTTTTTTTATAAACTGAGTACTGACTAAGACTGGTCTCATTGCACTGGAAGCTAATGTGCGAGCACGTAAAAAACTCAAGAAAGTTTATTATGATGCATATTAATATTTTTAATTCATGATAAAAGATATCGTAGTAAATTTATGAATTGTAGATACTGAATGAGATGAGAGTAGTGCACGCTTGTAGGCTAAAAAGGATTGTTTTGAATATCTCACGGGGCACGAAAGAAAAGTTTTCACTTACCGCGATCGATGTTTTGTGTTATTGTTAACATTATGTGGCAGGCTCTAAACCACTTGAATATGGGAAGCCCCTCCTACCCCCTCCCCAAATCTACTACACCTAGCGTACTGCAGAATAGATAGATTTCAGGAATCGTCAGTATGTGACGTTCTAGCTCGCAAGTATCTGGCGCACAATATACACCTGAGACAACAAAACTGGCTGCATTTTTTTTTGTTTGTTTATTTTACGCGCGTTCAAGGTGAGGTAGCGAGGGAGCGATAAGGGCGACACTAGACACACATCCCTGAAGCCTCATCGCTCCCACACGCAAGGCGTGCAGTGTTCGTTTCCACCCAGCATTTTGAACACACACACACACACACACCACACACACACATATATATATATATATATATATTTATTTATTTATTTATGTTTGACGTGGCCAGCCAGCAGAATCGTGCATGACAAAAAAAATGGCCATTGTCGACACCATGACACTTTAAAATGGCGAATAACTGCTGGAAACTAAAAAGTTTAAGAAGTTGAGTAATTTATGTAGAAGCTTTAGAGCATGACTGTTATTTGAAGTGAATTTTGCATTATTATGTTACTGACTAAGAGGCATCTGATTTCGTTGTGCAGGAAATATCTCTGATAAATAAAATTTATATTTTATAAAAAAGTGAAAATAAATCACAGCATGAGTTACATTTCTTCTCCTTTGAACCACGTGGAAATACAATAGCAGTTGTCTCACTATGAAAACTTTAAAATAAAAATTCAGACTACAACCTCCCAGTAAAAAAAAATATTTGACAGTGTGAGACATTTTAGTAATCGTTCAAGAGTATTTGATCGAATTTGTCAGGTGGAAAAAACTTTGTAGTGGTATTTCGCCTTCAAATTTTATTGCCAAGTATATTTGAAGGCGAAAATCTGGCAGTGTGGCAGCAAAGAAAGGACAAGAAAGGCATTGGGACTTTCTGATCGCGTGACTCCGAGCTTTTTGGTACTGGTTTGGTGGGCAGGAACTCCAAATAATGCCAAGGTTTGCTCCCGACCGTGGCAGGTCCTAATTAG
The DNA here is from genome assembly GCA_029891345.1 of Dryococelus australis. Lineage (NCBI taxonomy): Eukaryota > Metazoa > Arthropoda > Insecta > Phasmatodea > Phasmatidae > Dryococelus > Dryococelus australis. The sequence continues at coordinate 36,735,071 of CM057006.1, forward strand.
TCGCTACATGAGCGCGATGGCAATGCATAGAGATAGTGATTTTTCGCAAAAAAAAATGAATGTACGGTAGACTGCAATATTATAAACACCTAGCAGCAGTTTGTCTATTGCCATTGGTTGCTGTCTGCTTGAGAAGGCGTTTACATATTTGACCGAGCCACTCAGAATTCGGCAAAATCGGCACGGCTCCTATATGATTCGTGTGAAAACAGTTAACATATGTCAAAAAGTAATTCAACCAATCAAGCTAGGTAAACGACCTTGCAGTGTTTTGAAATATATCGTGTCTAGAAATATTTCCACGAAATTTCACTACCCATAGCGATGGCTCTACGACCGCAGCCAACGAGAACCGATAAGCAGTGGCGTAGTCAGAAACGTGTTAAGAAGGGGCAGGGATGAACAGGTTTTGGTTCAATAAGCGTTGGTGGTGCCAAAGCAAATGTGTCATAACTAAAGACCTGAAAAATTCGCGAGTTGAATGACCTGCAGGCTAGATTCTATTGTCTTATATACAAATTTGTCTATGTCAACTGTGAAGTGGTTGTCTGCTGTCGCAGTGGAAGGCGACGATTGGGCCAGCGTCCTCCAGGAGGTGTCAAACACCATGTGGAACAATGGCTAGTGTTACATAAACACACATGTTTTGAATTCTAACTTATCCCAAAATGGATCCGCGAATTCTTCAGGTCGCTAATCGTGACAAAAATTACAAAAACTCTCATTACCTCTCCTTTTATAATTAAAAAAAAATTCATAACAGTCTGTGTTCATCTTATTAATATTAAAATATTTTTTTTTTTTACGCAGTAGTAAAATTATAATTTTTATAGCAGAAACGAAACTTTCTAGTCCTCTTAATACATCACATAAACATACGATAACAATACTCAGTCAATTCTAAGGAGAACAAAAGCTTGTATGTACATCAGAGTAAAAAAAAACCATTTTTGTAAAAGTGTGATATAAGAAATGAATTAAAAATATTTCCATGAGGTCATGTCTAACTGCGTTCATAGAATTTACAGCGAAAACAACGTGTAACGAATTCCCCGGTTTTTTTTTTTCTCAATACTTTACAAAACTATAGGCTAAGTGTGAATTCCTTAACAATAATGCGCAGAGAAGCAATAAATTTGTTTCTCGCAGCATTTTTAATTTAAAAATAATTTTTGGCACGTGTTATTGGAGGGAAAAGAAGTTTGCTGATATTGTTTTGCTTCCCTTATAATTTTTTTTTAAGTTCTGTTTTGAATTTTTATTACTTTATGAAGATATTCGTGTTTGCCAACGACGATAGTGCTGCTAAAGTAAAGATATTCGTTAAAACTATGCGCTGAAGCATTTCCGTATGGCACCGTGCAAAATTTGTTTGCGTGATATTTTCACGAAAAATTGCATGTAATTTTTACGCGATACTGTACCTTCCTCTGAATTTTACGAGTTGTCAACGAAATATTTTACACGGCACAGTTGTAAAAAACTCTACTCCCATTCGGGAGGAACCGGATTCAATTCCCGGTCCGGCCATCTTGATTTCGGTTTTCTCGGGGTTTTCCGAAATTACAACGGGGGCATACTGGGATGGCACCTTAATACGTCAGGCCCTGGTCGATTCCTGCCTAACTCTTCGACAAAGTGTTCCCTTTCTTAAACCCCTGTCACACTGTCAAATTTTCGCCTCCAACTATATTTGACAACAAAATTTGAAGACAAAATACGCCCATCAAAATTTTACTTCCAACAAATTTTATCAAATAATCTTGAATGCGTTTGAAAATGTGTCACACTGTCAACTTGTTTTATTGGGAGAATATAATTTGAAATATTATTTTTAAAAAATTTAATAGTGATATATTGCTTTTGTTTTCCGATTTGGTCCATCACAGGAAGAAATGTAAGTAATATTGTAATTTATGTTCGTTTCTTTACTAAATTAAAGTTTTATTTATAAAATATGTTTCCTGCACAATGAAATTTAATGCCCCTGAGTTCATAATATTATGTGCATTATTCACTTAAAATAACATTCATGCCCGGACAGCTTATACATAAATTAATTATATTAATAACTTACTTCATTTGCAGCAATCGTTTTTCAGACGAATATGGTGGCTTTAATGACGTTTCAATGACGTTGTAACTGTCCAACTTTATTTAGCCAAACTTATTGGAAGACGTTTGACGCAAAAATTTGAAATTGTGACAGGGGCTTAAGAACTTGTGGGTGTTAAGGGCCCTCAAAAATATTCTGTATTCGTAACCCCTATATACTTATAAATAAAGCAATTGGAAGGGTTGTAGGTACCACCTATGTATTGTTAACAAAGGTGGTGATAAACAACAGAAATGGTTGTCGTGCCCCTACTTGCATTTATATCTGTAATTAAACGCGCAGTTCTTACAGCAGAGCGCTCAATTGCTTCTGCAGAACACATATTTTATTCACCAGACAAACTCAAATTTCTAGTTTGTTCACGGCACCAAGAACTGCAATAAACTAGCATGACACGGTGATGCTAGGAGAGGAGTTTGGTAGCTGCTACCTTGAAACGAGATTGTATGACTGTCGCGTTGTCACTTCCCTGAAGATTTTCTCTTAAGTATCTGGGTATCAAAAAAATAATTCCAAGTCAGACAATAGCATAAATCAAAGGCAAGAAATATATGATGACTCATGGGGACCTTGGCTTGTTTGGAAAAAAAAGGTGCTGGCATGACATCCCCCTCGAACCCCAGTGTTGTCAACACATACATTACGAGCTGAGAGAGAGAGAGAGAGAGAGAATGTGTGTGTGGTGTGTGTGTGTGTCACAGCCAGACAATGTATGGCCGGCGCTGTAGGTATTTGTGTGGCGCGATCTGCATCGCACTAAAGTGGAATGAGATAATGGTCCAGGAACGGGACGCCGCAATCGATAGGGGATGCAAGGTACTATCTGCCGTCGCCCTGGTTCACACCCCAATCTCACGTACTTCGTACACACATCCGTAGTTAAATTCCGCAACACTAATAATGGGTGGGGAAGTTTCGCAGCAGGTGAATGAGTGGGTGAATGAAGAGATTTGGGTGGCTCTTAACAGCAAAGTCTTGACAGCCGACGAGGGTGATTGAGGTGATAATAGAATAGCACCGGAATTAGAGGGCGGGGGAAAAGGGAAATACCCGAGAAAACCCGCCGACCAGTGGCATCGTCTGGCACGATTTCCACATGTGAAAATCCGGGAGTGACCCGGCCGGGGATTGAACCCTGTCCGCCTTGGTGGGAGGTGAGCAGGCTAACCGCTCAGCACTGCGGCCCCGTCTTAACAGCGAGTTCTTGAGAACCGATGAGGGTGAAGTGAGGTGAGTATGGAGCAGCGCCGGAATGCACGGGCAGTGGAAACAGGAGATCCCCTAGAAAACCCGTCGACCAGCTGCATCGTCCGGCACGATTTATATTTGCGAAAATCCGAAGTATACCGGCCAGGGATTGAACCGGTTCGCCTTGGTGGAAGGCGAGCAGTCTAACTGCTCAGTCACCGAGGCCGCCGCAGCAGATAGATTCCATACGCATGAGCAATTGATACGCTCGTGCAAAATTCGCGTACATATTTGACAGCATGCTAGATCACACTGTATTCTATCCACATGAGCGCAACTCGTGATTCCATTGGCTACTGGCAAATATACGCCTTCATGTACCCGCGCGAGCACTTTAATGGAGATTGATTGCTCAACGTCTGATCCTTTACAATTGGCTACAAGTGTCTTCGGGACGAGCCACACAAGTTATCCGCCAATGGCAACGGTGAAAAGAGCATACAGCCGCGAAATAATAACGCGAATTTGGCAGGTCTCTAACAATTGGTATTTTCGTCCTACATAGATAAATCATAAACATATACTTCTGGACGCTTCCTAGCCTTAGGGTGGTACAGGGAATTTTATTCTCGACCAACTAGTAATGAACGTTTCACACATTGCAGCGTAGTGTCACATAATAGGCAAGTTCAAAGACGTCATGTGGCTTAGTAGTTCTTTTGATACAACTAAGCACGGCCTCCCATCAGCCACGCGAGGCTGTGGAAACGGATCTTGGCCATCGCACGTCATGGACTATTTATTCCCTATCGGTCAATGGGGCAGCGGTGGTATAGTCGTTGGACAACTCGCCTCCCGCCAAGGCGAAACCGGGTTCGACTCCCTGCGGGGTCGTCCCCAAAATTCTCGCATGTTGGAATCGTGCCGTACGACGCCGCTGGTCGGCGGGTTTTCTCGGGGATCTCCCGTTTCCCCCCGCCCTTGCGTTTCAACGCTGCTCCATCCTGACCTCGCTTCACTCTCATAGGCTCTCAAGACCTCGATGTAAAGAGCTGCCCAAATACATCCACTCTCCACTCCACTCGTACAGTGTTGGATATACGTGACTAACTCCTAGCTTGTCTTGAATGACAATAAACAGGGACACACACGGTTTGCAATGAAGCCCTATCTTGTATTCCAGAACGCTTTTACTCAGATCCTCGTATCTTGGATGGTTCTGACGGCTACACGTGTTTGGCGCAATGCCCGCGAATCGCAGATGCTCAGACCCGGAGTAACCTAATTTTAATTGGTCCTGTGAATTATCGCATGCCTTCTAATGGGGACCATAAACTGAAGGAAAAAGGCAGTTGTGCACGTAAGATATCGTGGTCTAGCCTGCGCGAAAATGATGTATCCCTAGCGTTAATGCATGCAGATATACTAACTAGTGGAAAAAGTCGATAGAAAAGAGTACCTTCCAGTCTGTAATTACATATAACTCTCGCCTCACTGTTGTAGCAAGCAATCAACAGATGATTACGGCTTAAGTATACTAACCTGCGCGTCATTGAACCCGTGGATTTTCCCGATCTCTAGTGTTTGTTTCAGGATATTTTCCTTACAGTGTAAACATTCTGACGCGAGCCATTAGAATTTCACTGTTTCTTTAGCATAACAACTGTATGCAATTATTTTATACCTCAACGTCAGTGTCTTCTTTTGACGTATTTCGGTTTGTTTACACAGCTGAAGAAAGCAATAACCACAATTAGGTAGATCAGAAAAAGCGGCAAGGTAAGGTATACGTTATTGACCAAAGTAGTCTTTTTTTCACTCTTTTTTTACATTAAATCACTGAAGTAATGGCTGGAGTTAATTTCCCTCCCCCTCAAGCAAACAAGGCAGTTTCAATTATACGATTACTGTTCCGAGCCGAAACTCCCATGTGACAGAAACACCTGGGTCCCATTTGATAGCCTATAGGAAGTTAACTCTACCGCCTACGAGGGCGGGAGAACCCAACGTTCCCCCTAGCATAAAAACTGGCATATCTCGTAAAATTTTAATTTCTAGGATAGGTTCACTTGGTGCAACTTTATTTAGGACCTACTACCGTGTTGGAGTTGGCAGTGTGCCGAATTACGGTGCGAAGGGTTCTGTGATAGCTTCTCGGACAAGGCTTAGTGTACATTTGTGTTCATCTCGATGACTCATAAATAAAGACCTGCGTAATCGGCGTTATTTGTTGGCATCACGCCATACTACGTTAACCTCTGTACACTCGAAGTGAAATGAAGTGAAGAGATTTGGGCGGCTCTTAACAGCGAGGTCTTGAGAGCCGATTAGGGTGAAGTGAGGTGAGTGTGGAGCAGCGGCGGAATGAAAGGGCGGGAGGAAACGAGAGCTCTCCGAGAAGATCCTCCGACCAGCGGCATCGTCCGGCAAGATTCCCACATGAGAAAATCCGGAGTGACCCGGCCGGGGATTGAACCCGGATTGCCTATGGTGAGAGGCGAGTAGGCTAACCGCTAAGCCACCGTAGCCCCAACAAATGAGAGAAACCAACAACAAGAAGACCCAATAAGGTCCTACTAAGTTAGAAGTAATTGCTTTGACAGAAAAGCCAATAAACAAATGAAATAGACTGAAATTTATACATGAATATCGAGTCGAAATGCAATATATAAATATTTATGAGTGTATGTGTGCGTAGTATAGTATGATGCCAGTTTATAACATGAATACTGCATGTCACTAGACTCACAAATAAGCCACTATGACTGACAAACAGTATCGTGTCACTAAAAAAGTCAACTATACCAGTAAATCAGACCAATAATTGTATTTAATTTAAACTCCAAAGGAAAAAAAAATTACAAATATAATAATTATTAATAGGGAAGGGCAAATATTGTAGTGATATTTAAACATAAAACTTCTCTCAGTTGTTATGGTTTATTGTGGTGTTTTGGTTATAATTTTCCATAACTATTGAGACGATATGTTTTCATCTCGCGTTCAAGAGCTCCAATTCCCTATTTAAAAAAAAAAGTACTTCTCGTTACGTATTTTCGCCTGCCCGTTATTAAATAGAGATGTGGACTTTTTTCTTACCTTCGGCGAACAGTTTGGAGCAGCTCTGAAAGACCATGACCCGACGTCAAGTGGGCCTTCCAAGCAGCAGCGAGTCGACCAGTATGGTGGCCGCCTCAGCGTCAGAAATCCAACTACCTAAAGCGCCCATGTTTCCAGCCCGGCCAGACGAAACACTGACGTGCCTCACTACTATTGGCTACGCCTTGATGACGTCAGCGGTGTAGCCAAGAGTTTCTGGTTGAAGAGAGAAAATGTTCATGACAGAAAATAAAAGACTATCGTCGTATAGTTCTGAGATTCCTCTATTTTAAAATACATTTTTCTTCCTATTGGTTTAAATTAAATGTACCGAATTAAATGCTGAGTACCACGTTGCCAAATCTATTTAATGTGAAGAAATGGCGAGAGGTGAGGAAAGGGGTTTTAAATAAACAGCCATGAATTTCTAGGAGCTGGGTTGCTTGGTTTTCAGACTCTGGAAGTGTGTTCACCATGGAGATAAGTATTTTAATATTTTTGTTTTTTTAATAGTTGCAAATTTAGAAAAAGGTAGAACATTTCTAAGTGTTAGGCTTTGGCCACAATGTTTTTAAATATAAGTTTTGTGAAAAGGAAAAATATCTTGAAATGTGTACGTTTTGTCGGTGATACTTCGAAAATATAACAAAGGAATGTAATGATGCGAGATCTTAGATAACTTTTCAACTAGATATTTTACACATATATTTGAATGTCTTAAAAGATTATGAAATACTGTGTTGAACATTTGGCACAAAAGTTGTTATATAAAAAGATCCGGGCGAAATATTTCAAGTTTTGTAATTATGAAATTTTTAATTTCCCATAAAGTAAAGCAAAGCGCCTGCGGTCTGCATTCTTGCCTCCGGCGACCTCTCACGCGTTACACAACTGCGCCCAATGACGATAAAGGCGAACCAGCAGTTTCTCCTAACTTGAGCGTGACCTCTCCCAAGTTAATCACACACAGCCGATGTCGATAAGGGAGAAAGTGGTCCAGAATCCCCGCGCCCCTACTACTATTACCATGACATTGCGTCCAGTGAAGCTGATAACGATGAAGGGGAAGTAGTTCCACATCTTAACGTCGAATTAAAAGTGCTAGGCAAACATTTGCGATAACTTAAATTATGTATTTCGCTTTCTGTTACTTTTAATTGATCTAATCGTAAGAATTTGCCAGATTTGTAAAATATTTACTTTTCTAATAATTTCATAGTTTCACTTGACCCACGCATGAATATAGTGATGAGGTCCATTACTGTGTTAATTTTGCATGAAACAGGAGAATACACAACACGCATACAAGTATATCTTAAGCAGGGCTTTCGAAAGTGCTCAGTTTACCGTGAACAGCCTATACGTAGATGGCTACAGTACCTGTCAAAAGTTTAAGCCCACGGTGTAAATGTATATAATGTCTAATAGAACCTCATCTTTGGCCGCAAGAGGCATGTCAATTTATTTATGGCAACTTGCATACATCAATGAACGTCTGAAGATTTCATTGGGTTAGGCTATGTATTGTGGAAGTAATTAATTTTTAGTATTATAAGGTAACACCGAAGTACCAACACTTTTAAAGATAAGAAATCTGTTCCAAAGTATTACAAGTTATACCATCAATATATATATATATATATATATATATATATATATATATATATATATATATATATATATATATATTGCAAATGTAGAGATAGCAGTGGGTCATTGTAAAACAAAAATTAAAATTCAGAAAAATTCTTTCACGATTTAAATATGCACATCGCTTGCTTTCATTAAATCCGTGAGAAAAAAAATAAATTTAATTGATTTTCCGAATTCTTTTCTAGACTGTCAAGTGATAATCGGAACCGGTCTTATGTCTATTTGTAGTTCTAAGTTTGCTATACATATTGCGTACAACCCCGGCTCTGAAACTCACCCGACAGCCTGGGAAAGAATTTGGAAAAACAATCAAATGTATCCTTTTTTTTTTTTTTTTTTTTCATGGATTTGATGAATGAACGCGATATGCAATCAAATCGTCAATAATTTTTTCTGAATTTTTATTTTTGTTCCACAATGACCCACTTCTATTGCTACATTTACAAAAAAAATTGGTGGTAAAAATTGCAACATTTGGGAACACACAGCAGTTTTTTACCATTAAATGTGTTGGCATTTTTGTGCTGCCTTATAAGTTTTATATATATATATATATATATATATATATATATATATATATATATATTGATATAAGTTTAAAAAAATTTTACATTATTTTTATAATACATGGCCTAACCCATGAAATCGACGTTTCAATATTTTACACTGTGGTCTTGAACTTTTGACCTGTACTGTAGTTGGGGTTAACGTCCCGTTGACCACGAGGTTGTTAGAGATGGAGCAAGTTGCACAGACACGCAGGAACGGGTAGGAATAGGTCACGGCCTGTCGTGAGAAACCATCCTCCCAGCATTCGCCTGGAGAGATTTCGGGAAACCATGGGAAACCGAAATCAGGACGGCAGGACCCGGGTTCGAACTCAGGCCCTACCGAATGCATATCCAAAGTTTAATCACTGCGGAACCTCACTCGGAGAGTTCAATGGACCTTCCTATGCGCTACGTATTGATGTGGCCTTACTTTAGGGTATTTCAGGTCACGTAAGAAGGGAGAATATAATAGTAACTATAGGCTGATAACGACAAAGTGAGCACTATCGAAATCAACCTTAGAAAAATGTCACTAGATCTACCTGCGTATATTTTAACGGCCGCACTGAGTGACATGCGCTCAGTAAAGTTGGTAACGATGAATGGAAAGTAGTTGCATATCTTAACGTCGAATATCAAGCGCCAGATAACCATGTGTGATCACTTATATTATTCCTTTCACTTTCTGTTTTTTTTGTTAATGCATCGAAGTGTAAAAATGAGCAAATGTGCAAAATATTTCCTTTTGTAATAATTTCACAGTTGCACTTGACCGACTCATGAATAAAGTGACGAAGCCCATGGCAATGATAATTTTACATAAGCTGGAAGAATACACAAAGTGCAAACAAGTAGATCATAAGCAGAACTTTCAAAAGTGCTCATTTTACTGTGAACAGCCTATAGATGGAATAGAGCACTCATTACATAAAATACTACTTTTATTCACTCACAGCAACTATACAACATTTGACATGACACGCAATCAGCGTTACTTTACAGTTATGAAGTATTGGCAATAAGATTGTACGACTATGATCTATATAATTATTGTGCTCGATAACTCAGAGGGAGTCTGAAGGGTTATACGAGTATCCCTAACACGTCACGACCTAGGGCGCCCTACGAGAATTATATTTACTCTGGCTATTCTTGTCGTCGCCAACGTGCAGACCTCCTCGATGGTGGCAGTGGCTGGAGTCGAAGCGGGACCGCTGGCCTGGTGGTCCTCTCCGGGAGTCGTCCTACAGTCGTCTGGATTCAAGATGGCCGCGAACCGCCATCGCCCCAGATTTATACAGGGCCGCGGCCGGCATCAATAACTTCCCTGGTGGGGGTGTTTTCTAAACAACCAGGCTCGCCGAGGTCACGCCATCCTGCGCTCCTGCGCGTCGCCTGCCAGCCCTGGCTACTGGTGACCACACCATGACCCCCTGTTTTCACGAAATTCATGCGTCCCCGCACGAGAGTATGGGAGCATCTGAAGAGTGGGAAGGTATTGAGTGAGGTCGGGCCGGAGAAGAGTTGGGCAGCTCAGCGGCGAAGGGTTGGCCTGGGCCAGGTGCCGTCAATAAAGGGTTCGGAGGTGCTACTAGGGGTTGTCTCTCTTGTGTGCGGTAGCCAGCAGGGTATTAATTAACAGTGTCCATCGCGCACTTATTTGACTGTTTCCCTGGGGCGCTGTCAGTCGCGAGGTTAGGGATATCGTTTAAATTTTATAGCAAATGAAAGATAACTTAAAATTTCTTACATTCTTGCTTATTTTACAGTATTGAACTGGAATAATAATATTATATACATACTGTTTTGTACTAATTACTTCAAAATAAAATTATATCTTTCCTTAACTAAGAAAGTAAGGAATATTAAACAGTTATTGTAATTACACTGTACGTTGAGACACACTTAAAATTGTGATTAAGAACATTTCTTTTTATGCATGATTTAACATTTGTACAAAATATTATATTTGAAACTATAAAACATAAATTACTTAATAATACTGCATAATTGTGCATTCAGTATACATGTACTTGTACGTACGGATATATGCATAGGTATTACATTTAATGCTAAGTTTACTTGGTGACCTTTTCGCAAAATATACAACTGCAGATAATTATACATCTATTCATTTCTTTGCTATCTACTCTCACTTTGGGAGGTAAAGTTTTATTGTACTCTGAACAGTGAAAAATATTATGTCTTTATACATTTCATATTAATCAAATCGTATTTTGTGACTTAGTTACTCCTAATAGCAATAGATATTTACAATTGTGTTGATTGCTCAGAGTTTGGCTACTTTACTAATTTCAATTTGTATGTGCCGGCACAGTACCCCATAAAATTGTGTTACAAAATTAAAATTCATCGGCACCGACTGTGTAAGGTATTTGGAAAATAGGGAAACTACGTGCACATTTTTGTGATTTACAACTCCACCATAGCGCTATTTGAAAATTAAACTAATGACTCTAAGTATATAAAATCGTGAATGCACTGTGGTTGAAGATTTATAATATAATACAAACATTGTCAAATGAAATCGCAGTCTTAGTTCATAAAATGTACATGAAGGAAATAGTTTGTCATCGTAACAATTATTGACCGCACTTAGGTTGCGGGTAAAAGAACTTGAAAATATTATTTACCTATATACACAGGCCTGACATGTCTTGAACTTATGCAAATTTAATCTATATGGCGTTGTCGCCGTGTGGTGTTTCCCGCCTGTAGTGCTCCCTAGAGCTTAATAATGGAATCAGACTGCAGCAGTCCTGACTGCTGGCGAACCCTATTGTCCACACTGCTGACTGTTGTTGTGCAACCAATCTAGTCCCTGTGTTGGCTAATAGAATGCATTGTTGATGCAGCGAGTGAGTTGGCTGTGTGCAATCTCTTTATAGCACGCAAAAATTTTCTTACATGCTAGCCAAGCTGGCTGGGGCTCATTCCTGTATTTACCTCCTAATTTTTAACGTGCACAGTATTTATATTAGTGCCTTTTAATCTTTTATAGCTATGCTAAGGATATTCCCTGTGCTGCTTTTGCTGTAGGCAGTTATTAATTACTGACTGACTTTTACACCTGTATGAGCAATAACTTAGACATCTTTTTCCAACAAAATTGATATTTTGATTAGTTTATAATAAAGCAATCCTATTGCTATCAATAATACCACAATAAAGGAAATGCTAACATAATTAAAATGTTCATGTGACATAAGTGAGAACACATAGTTAGGCATTAGCTTATTCTGATTTGACACATACTGTACTGTCGGCAAGTTTGCATGTAAAATTTTCCAATCTTGGTTAATCGTATTGTTGATTGAATAGAAGGAGATGCCTTCTGTTAAAGACAATTGTGTTGCCTCAAAATGGCTACTCTTAAGCCAATTAATTTGTAAAATTAAAATATAAAGATCCAATAAAAAGAACTACTGGTGTTGGCACCCCTGTTAGTACCATTTTTACCATGGCCGCCCATGACCTTGATCACCGTCCACATGTCCGTTCTCTGGCGCTGCAACAAAAAAAAGGGGGGGCACACATTGCACTTAAATGTCACATCAATTACAGTTCTTTAATAAATACAAAAATTGATTGTTGTCGAATATCGTTGTGCACTTTCTTCTACATTGGCCGATGTTTTATGTTCTTGCAGTAGCAGCATAAATAGTAGTGGCCCCATTGCTGCATACTGGCTCTGTAGCATCTGCTTGGTGAAGTAGACACTGTGGTGTGTCTTGTACAGAGACTCTGGCTGCATCATTGCTGCAAATCCCAGCAAAAGTAACAGGACGCAGTGGGCGGCCTGGTACATCTCGGAACTGGGTTATCCTTGGTTCAAAAGCCCTCGTTGTAACATAGAGAGGGGTGTTAACATCTTGCATTGGCGATTTTGATGTTCTGCATGCTTACTGTGTCTATTTTATTTACACCTCTCTTGCGAATTTCCACGGAAATCGTGGAGGGACCTAGTATATCGACAATTTTATATGACCCTTGGAATTTAAAAGAGAACACCTTATGTCGCACGTGTGATTTCACCCAAACGTATTGGCCTATTTTTAGCTCTTTAGGTCGAGGTTTGGTATCAAATATTCTTTTCTATTGTTGTTGGGAAGCAAGCAAATTGACATGCGCTTGTTCGGGTATTTGTTTGAGACGTTCACACCAATCGTTCGTGCAAGGGAATATAATTGGCTGATGACATGGGAGGGTTGAATAGCTTCGACCCCATGAAGAAGGAAGGAAGGGGTGAACTTTGTGCTGCGGTTTATGGTCATATTGTAATTAAATAAAATGTATGGAACATACTCGTACCAGTGAGCAGTATCGTCGCTGGCACAAGAAATTAAATGTTGAGACAAAATTTTATTTACTTGCTCCGCCAAACCATTGCAGCTGTATTATACACCGTGGTTTGGAGTTTTTTTTATTTGTAGTTTACACAGTAGTTCCGCCATCAGTTCATTAGTGAACAACATTCCTCTGTCCATAAGGATGGATTTTAGGAAACCAAATTGCAAAATAATGTCCTTAAAAAAATTAGCACACACGTTAACATGTCAATGGTTTGTACTGGGCGGGCTACTGCATAACAGGTGGCAAACTCTGTCGTAACTAATACATATTTATTGCTGCATGCAGTTGTCTGTAGCAGTCCTTTAGCATCAAGACCTCATGAGTGGAGAAAGAGTGGGGGCGGTAAAGGTGTCATTTGATCTATCTGTTTTTGATTATATGCTTTAATGTGTTGGCAGGTGGGGCAGTTCTTTATATAGTATGTGACATCCTTGTTCATTGTGTCACGATAATAAGCAGTTTTAACCTTTTCCGGTGTTTTGAACTTGCCAAATGCCCTCCTCCCAAGAGAGTGTCGTGGTAGTCTGTTATTATCTCAGGGGCATAATATTTAGGCACTAATGTCAGTTTACGTTCTCCTGCGGGTGTATGTAGCAGCATATAAATTTCTCCATTCCCAGAAATAGTGTATCTTCTAACGATTCGCCGATATTTGGGAGTAGCATTGTGTGGGTCGGTTAGTGCTACTTTGAGTTGCCGAATATGGGGGTCGTTGGCATATTCAGATTGAAATGGCGATGTGGGCTGGTCAATAAGAGGTGCTAAGAATAGGTGAGAGTCGTCGACTTTAACGTATTCCTGTTCATGGATATAAACTGGAAGATAAGTAACTTGTTTATTGTTATCATCTGTGATTAGTATACAACAATATAATCTAGGGTCGAGGCATGTGGTAGTGATTTTATTTGCTTTGCTTTGCATAACAAACACCATATTGACATTATAAATTGCCGTTACCATTTTTGAAATTGCCCACAGTGCAAATATTCCTTGTTGATGATCATTTTAGCCACTTGTGCCTTGTCTGTGGTGTGGATATTGTGTCTGATTAATTCTTTGATCTCAGCCCAGTTATTAGCAATATATTTATATATTGTATTTTTATTTCAGTATCTTTTGTAGGGCCTTGTAATAGTGATTTAGCTAGTGCTCTATAGAATGATGGACATTGTAAGAATTGGCATTTGACCATATATGTTACAGCATTATCAGTAATGGATGAAATGTCAGCTACTCCTACTGTAGGCATGTGGCTCATGGCATCAGCAGGGTGTTTAATTTACCTTTTACGATTTTAGCTTCAAAGTCATATTCGGTTAATGCAATGGCCATTTTCTAGATCCTTACATTATGTTCAGCCATCGACTTCAAATAAAATAAGTTCGCATGATCTGTTTCGAAAACAAATTTGCATTCTTAAAGATACTGTTTAAAATAAATAACAAAATACTTAATAGCTTATAGCTCACATTCTGTTGCTGACCACTTTTTCTCATTTAGAGATAGTTTTTTTCGATTCAAAAGCAATTATCGCATTTTCTTTGGTGGTGGGGTGTTCTTGCAACAGTGCCACGCCTATGGCTGTTTGTGATGCATCACACGCAAGTATGGTTCGATTTTTATCATCAAATTTAGCCAAAATAGGTGGGTTTGTCAGGGCTGTTTTCAACTTTTGAAATGCTGGTTGTTTGTTGTCCCCCCATTTTAATGGTACTGTTTCCTTGGTTGATTCAGGTAATGGTTCTGCAATTTGGGCATAATTAAGTATGTACCATCGTAGGTATGATGTAAGGCCAAGGAACATCCGAAGCTGATTAACATTCTTCAGAGGGGCAATTTGTTGTATCCTAACTATTTTCTGTGGATCGGTTTGTATTCCTTTAGGTGTTATGTAATGGCCCAGTATTTTGATTTCATGTTGCGCGAAATTGCATTTCTTACTGTTAATTTTGACATTGCATTTTATTAACTGCTCCATTATTATTCGGATGTTTTCTAAATGCTCTGTGAATGTATTCCCGATAATGAATATATCATCAATATATGCTACCATGGCATCCAACGCAACAGTCCTAGCATTACGCCCACAAAATTTTAGAAGTAAGTAGGGCTTGTAGCGAGGCCCATAGGCATACAAGCATATTCATATAAACCGATTATGTCTATGCTAAATGCTAGTTTGTGCCTATCTTCCTTGCATACTGGTGTTGAATAAAACCCACTGAATTTGTCGATGGATGTAATATATTTTGAATTTTGTAGGGTGGTTATTATGTCTTCTGTTCTAGGTATGGGATATTGTACCATTGTTAAGTGTTGATTTAGTAATCTAAAATCAGAGAGGAATTGGATCCCTCCCTGTTGTTTGGGAATGACTAAACTCGGTGCAGCATAAGCTGATTCCGACTGGGTTATAATTCACGAGTTGAGCATTTGCTGTTTATTGAACATCTTCTCGCAGTTTGGGATTTATCCTGTATGGACATGTGTGAATAGGCTTATATGTAGTTAATTCAAGTTTTATTTAATATGCATTAGTTTCTGTGAGTTCGTGAATCGAACTAGCGAAACAGTCGCTGTATTGCTGTAATACCTGTTGCATTGCCTTTATTTGATGTGGTGGTAGTTGTGGATTAATGTTGCCTAGTGTTTTCTTAGTTACATTATCATATGTAGTAGTTATATCATTTATGTGATATTCTATGCAATTGCTACTATCATATTCGATTGAATTTGTGTTACTTGGTATTTCAAATATTCTGTCGTCTTTTGTTAAAACTGGGACAGTGCCATAATGTTTAATAAAGGCAACTCCAAGAATAACATCTAATTTAAGTTATCAATTAATAAAAATTCTTGATAGAAATTGTGACCATGAATATTGATGTCGACGTTAGTTTTAAATTGAGGTGCATCAATATCTTCAGTGGCTCCTACTAGTGAAAATATTTCCTTAACTGGTGGTTTGTTGGTCTTTATTTACTAACGTAGTCGCCATGCAAGAGCAAGAGCATCCTGTGTCCAGTAAGGCATTATAAGTTTTCCCAGCAAGTCTCACAAGAATGTGCGGTGTTGATGTTTTTACCTAACCTGTGCAACACTCATAATTGGTGACTAGCATGAGCTGATTGTTTAATGATTCCAAGTAGGACTGGTAGCTCAGATTGCGCTAGCACCTTTCATCATCGCCAACCGGTTCCGTGTTTTCGTTGACAGGAGTGTGTGTTCCCGTGCGCTGTAACTTAATTCTTGTTTCGCCAATCCCGAACCTTTGTTTCAATTTGCTAAACCGTGCTGCAATGTCTATTTGAACTGCAATGTTCCAATTGGGGAACGATGGGCAATTGTCTGTTCGGTGGCTGGTATATATACACAATGTGAACATGGATGACATTTCCAATCATGGGCCGATGAAGGCTGTCCTTGGTACCACAATGTCACTTTCGCGCTGATGCGTATATTCCTGCGGCTCGCCCTTGACGCATGCTGCCGCTTCCATGATGCTGGGAGTGTCGGCTTTCACAGGCGCGACAATCTGTTTGGCTACCTGTTTGGCCTTGTAGTGGGTGTCAGAATTACTGATACTTCTCCCTGGCCTGATTTTGGCATCGTAAAACATGATAGCTGGTGTCCTTTTTGCAATGTGTATTTGGTTTTCCATATTTTTCATTTCCGGACGTGTATTTTGCTTTGAAATCTGAACGAAGTTCTCAATTTTGGCACTGAAATGCGCGATTTCGGCGTAAGAATGATGTGGTACACATTTCGCAAATAACGCTTGGCATGCGTCAATAATTACCGAAACTTTCACATAGGGTGGGATGGGTCTTTTCTCCTGACTTTACGGGCATGTTTCTCCTCGCAGACAGTCCTGAATTTTACGTCTGTCTCTTAAGGTCCCTGCCTGTCTGTTTCTTTCCTGAAAGTTTGTTTCTATAATGATTTGGCGGGTGTTGTTGCTTTCCGCATTGCGTCCTTAAGGGGCCTGTCTGCCTGTTGTGTGTATACTGAAAGTTGTTGTGTTAGGGCGGGCTTCCATGATATGCCCCTCTGTAAGCCCGATTAAGTTGCGTGTTGGGTTCCCGCCTGATGTGAATTGACATTAATCTGTGGGTGGGGTGTCTGTTTTGTTGGTGGAATGCAGTTATGTGTGTTGGAGAGTCATTTACAGTGACGTTTCAGTGTTATTTTGGTTCATTTCTTGTGTTATTGTGGCTACCTGACATTTCAATATATTGGTCTAGGCCTGCAGTGTAGGGTTTTCTGTGATTTTGTCCACTGTCCATAATTCTATTATATATATATGTATTTGTAACTCAACATTTTTCCAGTTCTGGAGAAGTTATTCAAGTGTGTCATTCTTTACTGGTGTTAACTTTTCTGCTATGTTGGATAATAAATATATCCATACGATTTTTATAAACTCGTCCTCCGGCAAGTTAGGTTTGCATTTGTTCTTATAATGTGTTAGATTCTCCACATGGACCTGGGAACTTTGCCCTGGTTTTTGTTTCGTCCCGTAAAGCAAATTGGTGTACTTTTCAATTTCATCAATAGGTATGAAAACGGATTTTAGTTTTGTCTCAATATGCTGCCATGTTAACTCTCCTGTGTGGGTTTAATACAAATTTTCATATATCCATTTAGCGGTACCTTGCAAGAAAAATATTATATGCTTGTGCTTTTCAATTTCTGACCACCCACTTATTTCGCTTGCTGTGTTTTAGGTTTCCAGAAATTCCTGACTATCTTTCTCATTTTCCCCTGTAGATGTGGGAATGGATTTTGTGTACTTGATATTTATTTGAGGTGGTTGTTGCATGTTAGGAGGTGGTAGTACTTGTGGTTCGTCTGTATCATATACATATTGATGTTCTGTGGTTTCTCGGTTTGTGCTCAGGATTGAAATTACAAATGTCTCAGTTGCTTGAAGTGTTTTTAATGGGTGGGGTCGCAGGTATCCACTCGTACTTGTCTCATGTATGGTGTGTTCACTTGTGTCTGAAAAGTGTTCTTATGTATGTTCACAGAATGTAAGTGATTCTGATATTAATTTATTTACTGTTTTCTATGTTCTAACACATTTAAATTTCTGTTGCTTGCTACATTTTACCACTTGTTCTCATCACTGTTATGTAGTGTGTATACAATTTTTCTCTTAATTTATGTTAGTATTCCTAGTGTTTCCTCTTATGTATTATCACTGTTGCATCAAGTGTTCTTATATATAAGTGTTCTTATCAATGTATAATGTCTCCAAAATTATGTAATTTATATATGTACTGTTCCTAAAATAGAGCCAAAAGCTGTCAGGATCACTCAAATAATTGAAAAAAGAAGTATTGAATTTCGATGTGTGGGTAATGAATGCATGTGTTCTGGTAATGTTGTAAGTTCTTTTGTTAATTGCCTTTGTTTTTCCTCTAATGCATTCTCGGGTTTTCTTGTATCAATAGTTAGTCAACTTACTTAATGATTTGAATAGGCAGTTACTCTGTTGGCTCATGTCTGCATGTCAGTGTGATGTAGTGTATTGTAGCCCTAATGTCTAGCGCGCACACACATAAGCTGACTTTTAGAAACTAGTATTTCCATACTGCGCAAGCCCTCGTGGAAATTTTGCATTTTGCAAAGGTCAAAACAGTCCGAAAAGCAGCCGTGATTTAACATGCATTACGTTCTAAGCAAGCGAAAGCACACACACACACACACACACTTACTAAACTACAATGGGCGCCTTGTCCTGCCATGAAAATGCAATGTGGCTATTCCTGCCCGCGCACGCTGGCGTGGCCGCAATTCGCTGACTAGCGTAACACCTCGTGGCTTTGAATGAGTTGAACCAGTTTGCAATGTCACTCCTGTTTACTATCGTCCTGGTCAGGTTACAGAATTGAACTGGCTTTGAGGCTTTCTTGCAGGGGGTGAAACCCTGGGTGGAGGGGATTATGAGGCGTTTCAGTAATCTGATTTTTAATCGGAATAGCAATGCAGTGAATCGAAATGTGAGGAATTAAACTCCACTGCCTCCACACTTGCTGTCTCTGGATTTTAATTACTATAATCTGCACGATTTTGGAAAGGAATGCAACCCCTTGTTTTGGTGGAGGTGGTACGCATTTCTATTAGTACTTTAATTGAAATTTTACGTTTAGAATGGAAAATTCTATCTTCCACCAATTGCTGTTGTACGTTAATTTAATTTACCTGTGAATGCACTGAAGGGGAAGGTTGGAAGCTCCGGCTGCTTCTACCATTTGCTGTGGCCTCACTTTAGGATATTTCAGGTCATGCAAGAAGGGGGATAATAGTTACTAGATGGAATAGAGCACTCAATACATAAAATACTACTTTTATTCCCCCACAGCAAATATACATTTGACATGGCACGCACTCGGCGTTACTTTACAGTTATCAAGTATTGGCAATAAGGTTGCTAACTGTACGACTATGATCAATATAATTATTGTGCTCGATAACTCAGAGGAAGTCTGAAGGGTTATACGAGTATCCCTAACACGTCACGACCTAGGGCGCCCTACGAGAATTATATTTACCCTGGCTATTCTTGTCGTCGCCAACGTGCAGACCTCCTCGACGGTGGCAGTGGCTGGAGTCGAAGCGGGACCGCTGGCCTGGTGGTCCTCTCCGAGAGTTGTCCTACAGTCTTCTGGATTCAAGATGGCCGCGAGCCGCCATCGCCCCAGACTTATACAGGGCAGGGGCCGGCATCAATAACTTCCCTGGCGGGGGTGTTTTATAAACAGCAGGGCTGGCTCGCCGAGGTCACGCCATCCTGCGCTCCTACACGTTGCCTACCAGCCCTGGCTACTGGTGAACACCAGTATGCACGTCGAGTACATAAAGGTTCGTCTCTGACCGTTGCCCCTGACGTAGGACCTACATCATCATCGTCATGCTGGATTTACATTGGGATGACGCAACAGATGTGACGCGACAGGTGTGACGTCACTGTAAATTGTGGCTGTAATGAAAACACTGTGAAACGACACCAAAAACACTATTTTGACCACTCAAGGTTGAAAATACGGAAATGTCTCAGAAGGCCGTCTGTGTAATTACGAGAAGGAATGAAGAAGAATAATTTGAAAGACAAACAACGACATGAATGTTTATGCTTTATAGTTTTCCAGTTGGAAAAAATAGTAGGGGCCTAACCATATCAATGTAGGGTATTATAGCTAGGTTGGCATTCCAACCTGTTTTAGTTTTTCCGAGTTACGTCTGTTTGTGTTCTGTTTACTTTATTTCGAGGGAAAAAAGGAAACAGCGAGGGGATGGGGACTTTAGTTTAACGTCTTTCGTGAGACGGCAGTGGCATTTTTAGTTGCATATTCTTTTGACGGAGCAGTGGAAAAATTTTGCTCGTATGGAAATAACTTTCAAATTATTGTAACTTCGAAAATTTCAACTTCAATGAAAAAGCAAAACGCGAAATATGCGTCTCTGTTCGAATTCGTATAGATGCAGCAATACACACACACACACACATACTTTGTCCGAAGTTAACCTTACACTAGTTGAATTTACGATACAGGTAAATAAACAAATAATATTTTCACACCACAAGTGTTGAAAGTGCAGCTTTTTCAAGCACTGTTTGTAAAATTCGTAACTCTTTGAACATGTGTTGTTCTATGGAAATCCTTACAAGTTTACTTCACTAAAATCACGTTTGTTCGTCACTAGCGTTATATATTTTATTCGCAGAACCGTTCAGTAAAATCAACACTGCGCACGTTTCCTGAAACCAGTTTTACGAAGCGGTAAACATATACCGATTAATATTTAATTTCAATCAAGAAAATTTACTACATCGGTACCTACAGCCAACTATTCTTAAAGAAAGCAAATTAAAAATAATTAATTACAGATGAAATATTCCGACAACGCCAACAAGATAATGCATTCGCATGTTATTATAAACGTTACCAAATTAACATCGCCACCAATCTTGCAACACGAAAAAAAGACTCGTGTTTATTGACAATTGTCGCACCCGCCACACGACAAAATTAGAAATTATTTATATTCAGAAAGTCTGTCTCGCCCGAGTTTTCTGTCGAGTTGACGTCTCAAAATGCTCGTCTGTTATTGGGTGAAGCATTGCAATACTTCCGTCGCGTCGAGCTCGTCGCGCCAATGTAAATCCAACATCAGGCCGCCGAACAAGTGTTGCTAATGTGATGGCGTTTGCACATTCGGTTACATTGATCCGACGACACGAAGATAGCAAAAGTGCGAAGAGCCTTTCTCGCGAATATTTAGATGCGAAAAATGTTCTCCGCACGTTGCCCGAGTCAGTACTTGATCAAATACGAATCACAAAGTCTACGAGTGATTTATGCGATCGGGGAAAGTAATTAAAACATAAATTATTATTTTTGCTATTATGGACGTTTACCACTGCCGAGCTACGTTTTCATGGATATCTCAGACTATAACAGCCAAGAGTAGCCGTTGTCAACGGATATTTAATTAATATTTCAAAGCTGATTTCGCAGATGTAATTAAGTTCGTGTATATAACGCCGTGGAAGATTATTTTTGGGGCCGGCACTCTACAATCCAAAGCTCAATACCCAATGATCTTCTGTGCGAATATCTTGTTCGTAAACCATATTACTTGTCTAGTACTAAAGTACAGCACGCATCATAAAATTTCTCGCGCCCAACATGAAGCCATAAATTCAACAATATTTGAAATGGTTGAGAGTAATTAACTCTTTCAGTCCCTGTGAACACGTTGCAGAGGAAGGCAATAAGACCTATACACAACTAAAGGCTGTTCACGATAAAGAGAGCACTTAAGAAATGAACCTTAGATAAAAGTCACTGCCCTTACTGCACATATTTTAATGAGCGCACTGAGTGACATTCGTCCAGTTAAGTTGGTAACGATGGATGGCAAGTAGTTCCACGTCAAACATTGCTGGGTATCCATTTGTGATAGCTGAAAATTATTTATTTCGCCTTCTGTTTTTTTAATGCATCGAAGTGTAAAAATGAGCAGATATGTGAAGTATTTGCTTTGTTAATAATTTCAGTTTCATTTGACCGACGCATGAATAAAGTGACGAGGTCCATGACAGTGTTAATTTTACATAAGGCGGAGGAATACACAACGTGTATACAATAAGATCTTAAGCAGGGCTTACAAAAGTGCTCATTTTACTGGGAATTGCTTATAGGATCGTTGCCCAATGCATATGTTGTCTTCCTTGTGGGTAGTGCGATATGTGAGTTCCCGTTTGAGAGTGGTTTTCCCAAAGTCTTTCCAGCACCAAGCATTGGCTGCACGAATGAAGCAAGTGTAGAACCGGGATAAGTACAGCACTAACCGAAACATTATTTGGTTGCAACACTCGAAACCGCATATACTATCCCGAGGATACTAGTTCAC
Organism: Dryococelus australis; assembly: GCA_029891345.1. Lineage (NCBI taxonomy): Eukaryota > Metazoa > Arthropoda > Insecta > Phasmatodea > Phasmatidae > Dryococelus > Dryococelus australis. The sequence goes on from CM057006.1 coordinate 36,757,475, forward strand.
AATTGGTATATTGCAGAACAAGTATAATCACGGTCAGCGTTGTACAAGTCCAGAAGCTGTCGCCAATACAGACAGCACCTTTCCCAGAGTAATGTTACTGGTTGATACTGACACGTAAACTATTTTACGATTGGTTGTTTCTTATGCGGTAAATCTATTGAAACCATTTACATAGGATTCCAAAGTGTCAGATGTTTAAGAAATTTTTTTGTACATTTCACGCCTAAAATTTCCTCTTTTACAAGACCTTAAATGAAAAATTGATGTGAACGTTAAGGCGTTAACCCTTTCACACTCACTATAATGTACGGCTTCAGTTGCTGCAAACAAAAAGTTTTATGACGCATCCTGTATTTAAGTCGACAGAACACTTGTTTCTTCGTCACAACCAATGAGCTGTAGGCTATATGTTCGGCCACAGTAATTCCAGTAAGACGGTTTGCGAATCATTACCCACAGGCAAGATCATTTGTCACTGAATTTCGCAGTGTGCAGCAGAGAACAAAAATTCCATACACGTGCATAACGTACACAAATGTGTACTCTCGAGTATGAATGGGTTAACGCGGCTTCCATAAGCAGGTGGTCCAGAAAGTACTGACTCACCCGCGGACGAGCGGGCTGCAGAATGCACCTGCATCTCGCGAGAGGAAACTTGCAGGTTCCACCCCATCTCCTCCTCCTCCTCCCAACCGTGGGCCTCCACTGCGCATGCGTGTTGTTGGGAGGCGTGTTCCGCGACACCCCGCCGCGCATTGCCACGCCGGGCCAGTTGCGGCCACGCGTTCCGCGGTGGCTGACTTTCCAAAAGAGGTGGGGTTACTCGCCGTCGGTCCTCGCGAGCTCTGTAACACGTCACCCCAGGTACATCGGTTTCCTGTACGTCGTGCTGCGGAAATAGTGTTGCCGCCTCTCGCAGTTCTGATCGTACACGTTCCAGTGCGTGAGTACTCGCCAGTACAAGACATGACACGAATGCGTGCGCGCGAGATGTCTGGAATGTAGCAGGGGCGGGGCAGTCATCCCGGAGGCGGAGGTCAACAAGCCCCCGCGGGGGCGGCGGCACGACCGCTGTCGGCGCCGGACGTGCAGATGGGGGCGTGCCCCCCGCCCCCGGCTGCCGAGGGGGCAGGGCTGCAGCGGTCGCATAGCCTGCCGCAGCTGCCGGAGGCGGCGCGGGGGGCGGCGCCGTCGCCGCGAGGGGCGGTGGACCTGCGGCAGCTGCTGACGCTGCGCCAGCACTACTACCCCGAGGGCGGCTGGGGGTGGGCGGTGGTGTGGTGCGGCGTCCTGGCGCAGGTGCTGGCGCACGGCCTCCAGGGGGCGGCGGGCGTCATGATGCCGGAGGCGGCGCGCAGGTTCCGCCTGCCTTACCACACGCCTCCAGGTGAGCCGCTCTATTCACTTCACTATAGCCTGTAGCTCAAGCTGCCCTGCGGGTGCCGAACTTGGTACCTCGGGACAGGAAAATACCATGTTTCGGATATTACGCAAGTGATACTTTTTAACCATTTCACACCCACTTTATACTCCATTCGCGGTTACTTCAAACGTTTCCGAAGGCCTGCTATAGTTGATATTCCTCCGCCTCGTGCAAACTAAGCTTAACTATGTCTGGAAAATTACACCAATGGACAACGCACTGAATTCGTGCGCACTCAGTTGTAATAATATTTTGCACGACAACTATTTCTTATTAGGCGCTACCAACACACATGTTTTCTGACTGTTTTTATTCATTATGTATTACAAATTATATATTATAATTTATATTTAACATATGCGAAACTTCGATTTATGTTAACAGAGGTCGTATATACGTATATATTATAGATGTCGTATATACGAAAAACTAAACACGTCATACATGGCTGATTTTTCAAATGTATGATTCAAAAATTGTGAATAAACCGCGAATATACTATAGTTCCCTTGTCCCAAGGAACATTACTTAAACACTATATAAGGCTGTTCACGGAAAAGTGAGCCTTTTGAGGTCCTAGTTATTTTTTCTTTTCAGCCATTTTTTTTGCCCCTTAACCAACTTTTTAAATAAATACAGTCATGTAAGTAATAAACGCAGTGTGTATATTCTACCGCACTCGGGAGTTGACGTCTAAAGTTAAAATAACATATATTTATTGACCACTATTACATGAGGGAGCTTTCAAAAGTGCTCACTTTACCGCGAACAAGTTGACATTCTGTGGACGAACATGAGCTGAAGATGTAAATTAAACATACCACATATTGTTTTCTACCCCCAAGTACTGTCATCTGAATGTATTTATGATCTGTCAGCAAATACTGGTTTCGAGCAAACGGAAGCAAAGCTTAAAATGCTACTTAAATAAATTCAATATATATATATTTTTTAATCTAGCAGTTGCACAACACATCCTGAAATATCTGTGGTTACGAACACCTCAATATGGCGAGAAAAAAGTTCTGCTTGATAGACTGTTAATATCCTATGTGCGCAACTGCAGTTGTCCTTCGGTTACTGGAAGTGTATCTTTTTGAGTAGACATCTTTGTCGTTCGAACCGGCCAGTCATACAATGAGAGAAAATCGAACAAATATTTATTTTTGTAAAGGGCCGAATATATATTTAGTTGCCCGAACAAAATATATTGCTGAGGAAACGAAATTTGAAAAGCAACGAAATTACTATTGTTCGTCTGACAAAATATATGTTTGAATAAGCAAAATCTCTGTGTTGGGTCAAAAAGAATTAGACTGTCAACTAAATATTTTGTTGAATCAACTGTATATATTTGTTTGGCCACTCATTTGATTGCCTTCGTTCGAAAATACAGCTGTAGAGATTGTTTGCATTTTTTTGTGACAGGATTGTAGCCGTGTTTGTTAGTACATCTATTGATGCTTAATAATCGTATAAATACATTAATAAAACAATGCAACAAGAAACTGACTAGTAAAGTTGTAAAACTTGAAATATTTGTTTGTACACGTTGCCCAATATTTGCACAGTATCTATTTAGAAGCCACCCGGCATCATCATTTATCACATTAGCTGAGATTACTAAGGCGTAGCGCTCGTCCGCAGGTGATCTACGGTCGAAACTTGGTCGAACTTGTGAAGTTTTTCTTATATCGGCCCGAACTGTTTAACTTACGTGTAGACAGACAGATCTTTAGTTGCACCAACCAAATCTTATAGTTTGGGCAACCAAATGAGAACAACTAAATAATTTGGTTTTAGCAACAAAATATTTAATTGCCCCTATACAAACAAATAATTTGGTTGCACCAAAGAAATATTGCTTGATTCGACAAAACATTTCTCATTGTAATTAAGTCGCTCCGACACTGCACGTCTGTGATTCTTGGGTGCACACGTGAGAGGTGTATCATATCTTGAAATCTTCCAGTCACGAAGTGTGATCTGAGATGAAATATTTTTTAATAGCCTACAACTAGTTGTGAAATGTTTTCCAGAGAATCAGGTGTCTCTATCTACAAACAAAACGCTTCGTGCCGGCCGTTATAGGCTGTTCACGGTAATGTGAGCACTTTTGAAAGCCCTGCTTGAGATCTACATGTGCGCTCGTTATGTCTTCTTCCGACCTATGTAACATTTACATTGCCATGGGCCTCATGACTTTATTCATGCGTCGGCCGAGTAAAACTGTGAAATGTTTAGGAAAATAAATATTAAACAAATCTGCTTATTTTCACACTTCGGTGCATTAAAAAAAAAGGGAAAGGGGGGAAAGAAAGAAATTATTTAAGTTTTCACATATGGTTACCTAACACTTTTTATTCGACGTTAAGATATGGAACTATTCTCCATCCATCGTCAACAAGTTTACGGGGAAAATTTCACTCAGTGCGCCAATTAAAGTATATGCGTTCAGGGTCAGTGACTTTTTTCTAAGGTTCATTCCAAAAGTGCTCACTTTATTGTGAACAGCCTTTACTCTATAAATAATTAGGTATTTTTGTATAGTTGTGCCTGCAGTTATTTTTTAGATGGTTTACTTACGACAGACAAGGACTTTATTTACTCACAAAGTCTTGAAGCATTTATTCTTGTACGCAGACTTAAAAGTCGAAAATAATTTTTAATTTAACAGCGCTACTTAACAAGTATTTCTTAACCTGCAGCGTCTTTGAAGGTTGGTATTTAATTCATCTGGACGGAAATACGACGTTGCAGAAAGAATAAAAAAATTTGCGAGACAGCTCACCATAACCTTTGCGAAACGTATTTCTTAAAAATCGCAGCAGCAGAAATTTACGGGCGAGTTTAAATATGTCTTGCGACAAGAAAAATAACCCTGTGAACATGTGCTCAGAAAAAAATCTCGCTTTCTTGCCAGAAAAAAAAAATTAAGAACATCGGTACGGAAATTTTAGAATGTGTAAGACGTTTTACTAAATTTCGAATCTGACGCCCTCACCTCGTTCGGGCCGCCGCCGTGTTGTATGGGTTGGTCAGGCTACTCGCCTCCTACCACGACGAACCGGTTTCGAAACCCCCCGATGTCTCCCGGATTCTCGCACGTGGGAAACGTGGCCTTGAAGGTCGCGGCTTTTGAAACACAACTCTTCGTTTTGTCAGAAGCCTGTCCGCGGATAGGTTGAGAACAGTGTTTACCGTGTACCGACGAAAATATGTAGGCCTAGCACTTGTAAACAAGTGCGTGAGTCTTTTACATAAGGTAAGGTTACATGGCCTACCGTAAAACTATTTTTGTGCAGAATTAGGTGAAATAGGTTGATTGGTTCCCGGACATTTAAAAAAAAATTGTTTGATCAATTTAAATTACGTAAACAAGTTAACATGCCCTACTATAGAAGTACTTGTATAAAAAAAATTGGCGATAATTATTTGATTGGTTCCCGAGATATGGCATAACTGTTACATTTTATCACCTGGCACTAGCTTACAAAAAGGCGGCCAAAAGGAGATCTCTATAAGCATAATGATGTTTCTAGTGGATACACTCAGCATACAAAGTTTAAATGAATCTGGTTAAATTGTTTAATATATATATATATGAAAAACTTATCAAAATTATTTATATGACAGTCATACTGTAAATAATGCCAAACACACTTAAAACATGTAGATCCACGTGGTTTACCATAGCAATATTTGTGTGCAGAGTTCGATGAGAATCGGTAGATTGGTCCCGGACACATTGCATAAAAGATCCATTTCCTCGTGTTGCATTATCCTCATTAGTGGAGAACAAAACGGTTATGTATTGGCACATTCTATGATTTTCATAGATACTGATACACATTAAAGTCGGTTGAAATGGTTTGGGACCTATGGAACCTAAAATATATACATTGGTGTTATTTTGAAAATAAGTGACTACATCGTTAAGTCACATAAATTTATATGGAGTACAATTTGGTGTATAGCAGTTAATTGTGTTCCAAGATTCGACACAAAAGCTTAATATTTCATGTGGTGCTATCTTTCGAAATGGCGGACAAAATTGATTAATTAATTATATGCTTTCGTTGATACTGCCAGCATACAAAGTAAAGTTGAAATCGATTACTTGGTATCGTTGATATAGAATACAATTATAATATATTAGAATTGACATCATTTTGAAAATAAGTATCTGGCCGACTTAAAATATCGCAGGTACGTGGTCTACTTTAGAAATATTTGTCTACCAAATTTGGTATGAATCGATTGACTGTTTCCCTGGATATGACAAAACTTGGTTTATTCGTGCAGCAATATCTTTTATAATGGTGGGCAAAAGAAGCTCTGGGTAAATGGTTATAATACATAATTTGCAAAAAAAAAAAATCCATCGAAGGTGCCATCGCAGGGGCACGTAAGCGGGTACAGGACATGGTAGTATGTGTACAGAAAACATCAAAATATTATACCACACCAAACATGTATTGCAGAGGACCAACACATTAAGGATGCACCTAATATGGTGCCACAGCTGGCGCAATTGATCCCCCAAATCCGCCGTAGTTGCCGCTGGCTGAAATTGCCGTCCAATCTGGCTCCAGATGTCCTCGATGTGCGAGAGGTCTGGGGACCTAGTGGGCCAAGGAAGCATGTTGACATCACGAAGGCAGGCCAGAGATACCCATGCTGTGTGAGCCAGGCATTATCATGGGGTTGTCATGTTGCACCAGGAAGGCGAGTGAAAGCATGGGTCGAAGAATTTCGTGGACGTATCGCCGCACTGTCATGGTTCCTTCAATCACCACTAGTAGGGTGCGAGAATTGTAGGAAACGGCACCCCACACCAGGACATCTCTCGATCTCTCTACAACGAAGCTAGGATCACGCGCTGGCTAGGGCGCCTCCAGACTCCCATTCAGACAGAACCGTGATTCGAAGATGAGGTAGACCGATCTCGCTGGCTGCGCACAACCAATCTCTATGTCCCAACATTAAACTGCTTTTCTGCCAACACGTCTAGTGAAATCGGCATGGTTTGGATTTTAGGTTAGAAAACTGATTTGTAAACAAATGATTTGACATTTATTTATACTTCGTCTAATAAATTTGTAATGATGTTTGATTAAAATGAAACTGGTAAGAGTATTTTATTCGTATAGTAGCGCTTGTCATTAAAAAATTAATATGTAAACAAATACGTTCATCACTGTCGACCATGTGACTTTGACAATTGTGTTCCTTTGGGGTAGGTCAGTGTTGGGTGCATGCGCAGTAGACGAATAAGCGGTCTACCTCATATTTAGTCTATGCTGAACACCACTCGTCGCCAGTTCGCAATTTTCTTATTCTTACCGTCCCCAGCAGAAGGTCGCACGCACTCGGCGATGCTCTCGTCGTAATGTTAGACGTGGTAAGGGACGCCGCTCTGCTGGTCGCACGGACATGGTACTTGTGGACACAGGCGTATCCTCAGCGGCCGTGACATGTCCCTGGATGTTGCGCATTGACACGCATGGCGTGCTTACAGCCTATCGCATGATGAAGCCATCCTCCCTTCCCTGCTTGTGGTCCTCTGGGGTCCACCCGAGCCTTCTTAGAGAGTGTACGTACCCTCCTGCTACTGTTCTCACAGCTTCCAACGCTGACTCACAGTGAAGGCAGAACTGTTCAAGTGGCGAGCAATGCGCCAAAACGTCCAACCTGCCTTTCGGAGGCCGACGATGCTGGGGGCAAAGCCTTATCGAAGGCGTCGTCGGGGCATGCTGCGTGTTCACCGAACTTGGCTCTGTGGCTCACGTCGCTACTAAGGCCATATTCGGTTTCTTCTAGCTATTAATAATGGAGGGACATGTATGTCCCCTTTAATCTGACGTGATCTTATAAAAAAGGAGTACAAAAGAGGCTATGTACTCACACATATGATGTTTTTAATAAATACTTTCAGCATAACAAGTTTGTTTGAAATTCATCAAGTGATATGGTAGATATAGCATATAAACCTAAATATTTATATGGCCGCCATTTTAAAAATAAATGCCTCATACCTTTTAAATTGAACACATTAACATGGCCTACAATAGAATTACTTACATGCCAGATTTGGCGGGAGGCAGTTGTGTAGTTAATTAGATATAATGTAAAAGCTTTATTTTTAATGTTGCATTAACTTACAAATTGGCCAACCAATATAATTATTGTTTCCTCAATCAAATTCTTACATCATGAACTTTCAACGTACTAAATGTGGTTTAACTTTAATGGTTCCCGAAAAATAACACCGTAACTTAAATTTTAAAATTAACGCAATTTTGAAAATAAGTACCCAGAGAAATTGGGAACTATAGAAGTCATATGTTCTTACTAAATACTATACGTAGAGCAACTGAGTAAAATTGAGTAAAATGGTTTAAAAATTACTAAGGAATGGGAGGAGAGGGGGTAACACATTCCAGACAGGCATTCGGGTGATTGCATAAGTCTAACAAAGGCCTAAATTAATTTTCCAAAAAAAAATTTCTTTAGAATTTTTTATTTTGTAAACTGCCTTTAAGTTTATTTTTAAAAAGACATTCCTCCCCCCTCCCCGCAATACATTTTTCGAAAAAATGTTCAGATGGAGCTTGGAATAAGTTTTTAATATACTAATATACGCTAAGTACTATTAAAAGTCATCAGGGGCATATCCGAGTTCGTGAGGGATGGAAGACTTAGTAGAAAAAAATATTTTTTAACATTTATTTATAATTCTATAAAATGCACATAGCTATTATTTGCAATATTTAAATACCTATGTCTGCTGTTAAATCTTGTTATTATCAGTGAGCGTAATATTTAAGGCGCCCGTCTACCTGGCGCTTGAAGTGCATTGCAGTGCGTTCAGAATACACGTTTTTCTACGACACTATTAAACGTGCGTCCATTGTACTGACCTACGAAAAGAACACACATTTCAGACGAGGGCTGTTGAGTGTTTTCAAGACCTCAAGTTAATTAGAAACACAATTTCAGAGCACGCCAAAATGGCTAAAAGCGGCTTTTTCAAAGCGCTGTATCTCAAAACTTACGTGTCAGACACATACAAAACTAGTCAAGGGGCATTCATTGAACCTCCCTACACACTTTCCAGCAAAAAATTATAGGGTCGCCGCTGGAAGTCCAATAGGTACAACGCACCCAGATCAGTATTCCCACCCGTCAGTCCCACCTTCCACTGTACCAGTGCTCGCAGTCCGCTGACTTCACTCTCACTGACCTCGCCTAGTGCTTGATTCCGCACAAGGCTCCACACTCTATACGATTAACTCGGAGTCCCGCCGCGCTTATATAGACCCACCGACCCGATCCAGAAGGTTCCTCTCTCCCCGAGTTGCTCTGAGGGAGGGCGAGTGACGATGACCAGAACATTCTAAAAATGATAAAACCATAAATTTGGGGCGCACGGCACGCTTCGAGTGACGTGGCGACTCCTTTGTCATTGCACGATGTTCTCGGGTTACCAGTGATGCCCTTTACACACTCTGTACTTCGCACACTTGAGTAGGATGGGAAAAAAGGGGGAAGGGGGTGAGAGGAATCCGTGCAGGGCAACATGTAACAATATATTTCCAGGTATTTAATTAAATTATCTTTTTGTAACTTTTTTTTTTACTCATACTCGTAAATTTGTATTTACTTTCCATGTTACATTGAATGCTGAAATGTAAATTTTTTTCAAAATATTTCTGAATCGTGGGCGATAATAAAATAAGGAAATGGTCTCCGTGTTCATTAAATACGAAACCTTTTCCGACAGTCCAAAATCTTCCGAGACAACATGATGTATTCGTCGCCGCTACAACCTCAAAAATATAGTGCAAACTGGAATTAGCACGTTGCCGTCATTCACACGTATGAGGTAAAGTATTTAAGCACAAACTGCTTGTTAAAGACAGCACTATTTCAGACTTTGTAACAATATAAGAAACCAGCTATTTTTGTTGTCATTGTGTAAATATATATTTATTAGGGCCCCTTTCATAAATAGCCCACGTAGAATTATCGCCCACCAAACTTGTTGATCGATTTCCAATTCCTTTAAGGGAAGAAGATTTTCACATTTTAAAATGAAAAGCCTTTGTTCAGTAAGATCACCTGGTATAAAATGACCGACAGTTCGCATTACAATTTTAAAAAACACGAAAACATGTAGTCAGAAAATTCATAAAACGTTCAACATACACATGGAAATAGTGTATCTGGCCATGGACAATTTACCCATTAAGTTGCACAGTTCATTCTGTACTTTTACGGAATAAATATTACAATTGCAGGTGAAAGTGCCATTATTTTACGAGGAGGAACGGATAATATTTTCCGAGTACTTCTTTGTTATTTTACATACTATTTAGTTTAAAGTAAATAACAATATTTTTTGTTATAGTATTTAGTGACCTGCTTACCCATGCGAAGCATTCAGGCATCTCTTTATCTTCGGTGGTTACATAAATGCCTTCAAAAGAAGCATTTTTGACATAAGTATTGAAACGTAAAATTACTGCATAGGCCTATCATTTACAAACTTTACATTTATATATTAACTATGTACATATTTAATTATCACTTATTTATCCTGCCGTTAGTTAACATCACAATGTATTTTATTCTCAGTTTACTTACGATATGAGAGGTCCTTTTCGTTCTTTAGTTTAGTCAATGTCTACTTATTCTTATTACTCTCCTATATTTACTTAAAACGTTCCCTTGATTACATCGTTTTACAATTTATTCTGAAACAATCCCGACCCAGTTCTCCCCCCTCCCCCTTCGCGACTGCCACTTTTCTCTCTCTCTCTGTTTTATACTTTCCCGAACTGTTTCCTTCTTTATGTTTCCAAGTGCATTCTCTATTTTTTATTCTCTGCGCGTCCCGCATACATTTTTTCCATCTATTTCCCTGCATGGCCACATGCAAGGTTTCCTTTCCACTTCTAAAAGGTCCATATTTCCGCTTCGTAAAGCTATATACCCTCCAGGCGGTAAGTTACGTTATCTCTTTCCAATGTATATTTCAGGTTCTATTATTGTTTTAATTATATTCTTAAAGAACTTATATTACACAGCGAATTGTTTTTAATGTACGCCAAACATTAGATGTTTTTTAAATAATTCAATGGCAATTATACTAATGAATCAAAAAAGGAAATTCATTGGACTTTCCACGGTACCTGTGCTATCACACTGAACCAAAGAAAAAGAGAATAAACCATTTGCAAAAAAAAAAAAAAAAAGTAATGATACAAGGGATCCGCAAATAAAAAATGCAAAATTTCTTTATACTCAGCAAGTGAAAAAATCATTAATCGTTATGTGATTACATGGATATTTTGATGCGGCAATCTCATTTTTTAATGCTGTTAACTCTATTTGTTAAGATCTAATTTGACAATGTGGGTGATGAAAAAATTGAAGAGTTTGGTTTTCGACATGTAATTATGGGGATGAAATGTTGAATAAAAAAAGTTATTTAGTTACTTGAAATGACATGAAATATAATGTTTACAAGTTCAACTGACCAAAGACCTTGCAACATCTAACATATAACATCTGAGTGTAATTCATAGGTCAATTTAACCATATCCAAATGTTTACTTAAATATTCACTGGAAGCCTTACTGTAACTCATGATCTACAATGTAACACGTAGATGTACCGGACTTCAGCGTTCATGAAGATGACAAGGTTGTATACAGTTGTTTGACAGATTTAGATAGCTAATGGAAGATTTTAATAAAGTAAATCAGCAAAGTCACTAGTAGTACGATATAGCCGACTTGCGGGCAAGGGGATCGGGCATAGGATTAGGATTCGCCAGACCGCCATCTTGTTACGTCACCGCCATCTTTTTCCCCTTTTCCCCCCTCAAAATTTCCCCTTTTTCCTTAAAATTGGACAAAATACCCTAAAAATCCCCCCCCCCCCCCAAATCCATTTTTTCCCTAACAAATTCCCATTTTACCCGGAGCAGGCGAGAGGAGAGGGATCAGTGACTCCAGATATTGCACGAGATTGGTCAGCTGCAATAACGTGACAACTTGGTGATTAGCTGGTCGGTGATTAGCGGATTGGTGTTCGCAATACTATTGGTTCAACGTCATTGGTCTCGCATACTCGTATATAAGCAACAGGGAATTCAGCTGAGAATCTTAGTTTGACAGCAGCTCCCGTGGAAGGTGGATCGTCTTGGCTAGCTTGTGCATCTTCTCATCAAAGTATTATTCCGCATCTGCGATGTCTTCGGGTACTCCAGAGCTAATGGTAGCTACGGTAGTGCCATTGACTTCTTCGGGAGTGATACCATCAGTGCCATCGACTCCTTCAGGCATGATCCCGACAGCACCAGCGACTTCTTCTGGTGGGCCGCCTACAGCAGTGCAGCCATCAGCATCGCAACCCAAGACAACAGTGTGAAGACTTCGATGCATGTACCGCGATGAACCCCTTTGCGACTAGCAGCAATGGTAGACTACACGAAAAGCATCAACGTAAGATGACCACGCTCCTCATGGCATATAAGTGTGAGAAGTGCCTTCGCCGGTTTGCTCGTACTGACAAACTAGACCAACATTCGAAGAAATGTAAAGGATTTGTTCCTTCGCCAGCGCAACAAAAAGCCGTATTGTCACCGCCCGGAAACCCGTGATGAACTTAAAGTACTGCTTTGTGCAATAACGATGTAAACATGGCATCGCTACCTTGTGCAGTAAGTGAGAATGTGCATATGGATGGTACGGACAATTCGCTGTCGCTATCGGGTCGATCGTGCCGCTACTGTGGTAAGACGTACAGTAAAAGTAGCAATGCGGGTAGGCACGAGAAGAGTGGCAAATGTACGCAGAAGACACGCTGACCATATTAGACTATTAGATGTTGCAAATGTGGGCGTAAGTTCATGTGTTACGGAGTAAAATATGTCACAGACAATGTGCTACTTGAAATACATGACCGTCAGACAACACAATGTCATGAATCGTATGACAAACATGCCAAACTGTGTAAAACTCGTCCGGGAACATGTTCATGTTCTAGGCAAACATAACGCCAATGGATTTCTTCTGAAGAAATCTGCATTCAGGGCCATGTTGAAAAATTACATTGCTCCGAACGTGACAGTTTCGTCGAAAGATGTTTGTTCGTTCCTGGCAAGTATGAAACAAAATTAAATAAACTAACTTACAGAAGAGAGTGAAAAACAGGGGCCTCTGAAATATCTAAAATATAATATATGGCTAGAATGCAATTATAAAAAACCGGAACAGATACGAAGGTATCAACAAGAGGGCATTCAAGACTTCTAATGTACCTCTCTATAATGTATACGACATAGAAAAGAGTGTAGAAGATAATATACAAAAGATATGTCATGAGGAAGAAGAAATGATGATGAAGGGTTTGGGCTGGACACTCAATTCAGTAAATCATCTGGAGCTAAGTACGAGTGCATACCAACCTCGTACGAAATAATGCGATTACCTCCTCTTGCCTATGAAGAAATCATCGCAAAGAAATGTTTGTACGAAAAATTTTGTAGTAAAGAAAGAAGATATTTATTAAATATGTTGCATTTTTTTAAAATAAAAACTCCCCTTCCACTTTATATATATTTATATCAGTTATTTCAAATAAAAAAATTCTTGCATTTATGAATACAACAATTAAATGTGGCAGTTTACTTGCTTTGCAAGAATGGACAATGTCACTATTCGGTACAGGTTGATAGCAGGTGGCATAATCGATTCTACATATGTGCTGAGAATAGAATCCCTTATGGAAGGAGTCGAACTAAAGTAAGTAATTGATTAAGGGAAAGCGACTAATTAGCGCAACCTATACTTTAAACACATACAGAAATATGGCAGTCACCTGCCCATACATAGGTGATGTAAACATATGAAATCTAAAATGGTTGTCGAACGAAGGGGAGAGACAAACTATAAAACAAATGACAATAAAAACATTGAGGATTGCGCCTAGCAAGATGGCTGCCTCCCAACATGGCAGCCTCCAATAACACAAATAAACAAATTATGCATGAAAAACAAACAAATGTGGCAGCCTCCAGTAACATATACACATATGACGAACGAATGTGAGAGAGACAGTAACATATAAACAAATATGGCAGTCGTGCGGAGGCAAGAGTCAATCTCAAGTAACATGTACACAAATTATGAACCAAAAAGAAAATCAAGATGGTGGAATGAGTATAGGTGGGAGGAGTGGAGGCGAGGGAGCCAGTCGTCTGCTGGGGATGGAACGAATGTAACAAATGGCAGTGTTGGGGGACTTTCGGAAATGTCAGTTTTTAAAAATTCATTTTTAATAATTAAAAAAATTCTTTTCTTATAAATTTTTGGGTTTTAAAGTATTTGTTTGGGAATTTGTTGTTTTTAAGGTCATTGAAAGTCATGGGCTCATTGTCGAAGTAGTCTGCATCTAATATGGTGGCAGTAGTCTGTAATGTATTATGCCTGTTGACTATGTATTTTTCTCAAGTTTTGGTTTTCAAGGTCGTTCAAGGTCATGGGGTTAAGTTTGAGGTAGTCTTCATCCAACATGGCAGTAGTGGTCTGTAATGTATTATGGTTGCTGAATTTTAAGCCTTTTTCTCGATTTTTTATATTCAAGGTCATTGAAGGACATGGCATCAATGTCATGGTCATTGACTTCCGATATGGCAGATGGGTGATGTATACCAAGTTGGTGATCGCCTACCAAGATGGTGGTCGCCTACCGAGATAGCGTAATGAGTATGGGCTAGGGGTGACCTCTAGTAAATGTAAGTATTTTTAAATACTTTTAAAAAAAATTAATAATAATTTTTATCATTTTTTAATAATGTTTAATACAGTAATACAATTTTGGGATTTTTAATTATTTTTTTGGGAATTTTTTGAATATTTTGGATTTCTTAGTTTAAAGGTAATAGGTCCTGCTTTCCTTACTCCTGAGTCACTGATCTCGGTCTTCTGTGTGGCTCGGAGTCACTGATCCCTGTGACCGGAGTTGCTGATCCCTGACCCTGGAGTCACTGATCCCTCTCACCTGCTCCGGGAAAAATGGGAATTTGTTAGGGAAAATAGGGAAATTTTTAAGGAAAAAGGGACATTTTTAGGGTATTTTGGTAAATTGCGAAGGAAAAAAACGAAATTTTGAGGAAAATAAGGGGAAAAAGATGGCGGACGGGTGACGTAACAAGATGGCGGCCGGGCAAATCCTAATCGTATCCCCGATCCCCTTCCCCCCAATTCGGCCATATCATACTATTCTCACTGTATCTGTTTCATGGTGCATTCATTTTTCTTTCAAAACTAAATATATCTGGTTTTAACTGTTTGTTAACGTCCTCACTTTATGTTCGAAGGCAAATGGTCTCCCAACTTAATTTTATAAAATTATAAAATTGTACATATTTATTTTTTAACTGGGAATTGAACTCATGCTACTCGGAAATGAAGCTGGTGGTTTAAGCAACTTTGCCACAGTGGCGGGAATGTTGGAAACAATATCTGTGTCATTGACTGTACTAAGGTTTATTCTGCTAAGGATAGGAAAAAAAACGAAATTTCTTAAGGGAGATTTTGGTATAGGGACAACTTCCGCCACTAGGTGCTCAGTGCTCCCAAAGGTTAACTTTTAATTAAAATTTTAATCTATGTGAACAATAGAAGAGAAAGACTTTACTTAGTTAAGGACTTATTTTATATTTGATTTATGATTATTACAATTATCCTGTTATTTATCGCAGAGAATAGAGAAAATCTGGTACATTGTCGACACTAGCACTTACCTAGTGGCAAAATTTTTTGGTTTGCCGAACTTATAACATTGATCTTCCAAACCTGTAGAAGAAGTATAGGCTATTCACAGTAAAATGAGCACTTTTGAAATCCCTGCTTAAGATCTACTTTTATGCACGTTGTGCATTCTTCTGCCTTATGTAAAATTAACATTACCATGGGCCTCGTTACCTTATTCATGCGTCTGTCAAGTGAAACTGTGAAATCATTAGAAAAGTAAATATTTTTCAGACTTGCTCATAAGTTATCACAAATGATTACCTAACACTATTTTTTATTCGAATTTAAGGTATGGGACTACTTTCCATCCATCGTTACCAACTTTACTGGACGCATGTCACCCAGTGTGCCCATTAAAATGTATGCAGGCAGGAGCAGCGACTTTTTTCTAAGGTTGATTTCAAAAGTGCTCACTTTATCGTAAATAGCGTGGAGCAGTTACATAAAAGATGCCTGCCTGTCAGGAACTTTTTACGCCGCTCGAGGCATACGAGCGAGAGTGCCATAAGGGCGACACAAAGCCCGCGCATAGATAAATATATCACATCTACGGGCAAACCACTCAACAGGCATGCAATATTTTCGTCGTGCCGCCTTTGAGTACGGATATTCAAGCGACGATATCATTTTTTTTCTAATGGGACGCTTGAAGAGTATTTTTATTCATGGCCACGTACAAAATTAACAATCTAACCCGTATAATGTTTTAAAATATAACTTTTTTTTTTATGCTGACGGGTTAAAAAAATAATTTTTTTTCAAAATTGCAGCGTGATAGCAGTACTATTCTGCTGGACTAGTCAGAAGTGCAATTTTCCCGTATAAGACAGAATGTAAACAAGCGATGTGGTTTGGCTGTGCTTAAACATTAATTTTTACGAATGCATGTATTGCCTGATAGATTATTAATCGGGTCAATTTCGGCGAACAAAAGATCATTATTATTATCATGTCACCCTTACAGACTCTCTTATTAAAAAAAGAAACTAACTTTAAATTGCTGCAAGATAATTGTTTTCCCGCCGTACTTTCATACCATAAGAACTGAAAGAAAAGTCATGCTTTGGGGCGGGATTTTAGTACACGACCAAGTTCTCTCACAAAACCAAGAACCGACAGGGCTATGTAGGTGTAGTGGTTAGACTGCTAGCCTCCCACCAAGACGAACCGAGTTCAATCCCCGGCCGGGTCACTCCCGGATCTTCGCAAGTGGGAATTGTGCAGGGCAACGCCATTGGTCGCGGGTTTTCTCGGGGATCTCCCGTTTCCCCCGCCCTTGCGTTTCCGCTGCTGCTCCATACTCACCTCGCTTCACCCTTATCGGCTCTCTAGACCTCGCTGTTAAAAGCCGCCCTAATCTCTCCACTCACTCATCCAGTAGCCTACCTCCCGTGACGCAGTTGGTCTGTTGTGTGGGAGGTTTTCGGTTCGAATTATAGGTAAGGCATGGATGTTAGTTTAAGTTAGGTCATATGTTAGTTTGTAAGCCATCCCCTGACAAGCCTTTAGGCATAACACAGGGGGATGTTAGTAGGCCTAAGCCTTTTCCAATACAGTACAATACACTACAAAACCAGGAACCGGCCTGAATTCTCAGGCATAAGTGAACAAGGGCACAAATAATATGTAAATTCGTCTATCTTGTGGTTGTCTTTCGCTGAGTCACTTTCACACAGTTATCGTTCAGTGACATGCAAAAATTAGTTCGGTCGATACATAGACTTCACACGTACATCTGGATTTTTAATATGGCTATTAATTTGTTCGTATGATACGAAACGCATGCATTAATGAATAAGCAAGATTTCAAAGAACGCGCCTCAAAATCTAAAGATCATCTTAATAGGAGAGCATCTTTTGAGTCGCCTTTAACCATTCGATGCAAACAAAAATCAGTTATTTTATTTTCACACTCATGATTTATAGAACTGTAATATTTTAGCTAAGGAATATTTTAAACTAATAAAACATATGCAGATGTTTGGAAAGGACGGAAAGACAACTTAATTACGGCGAAGACCTGATAAATGTCGCGATACTTCGAAAATAAGCGTATATCAACCAGCGGAAGTAATTTTGATGTATCTGTCGCGCCGGTGTAGAATAACTACTTCCAGGCTGGACTGGGGGTTAAACCGCGAAGACGTCCCAGCGTTGTAAACCTTATAACTCTAGTCCCGGAGGTTGTGTTGTGCAATAAGCTGATATAACTCATAGCGTGCTCACCAACAACATCAGGGCACTTTTTTTAAAACCCTGATTTAGGCTGTGTCTCAATATAAAGAACGCTCTTTCGAGAGAGCACTCTTTCGCACAACCTGGCGAGAACACTGCTTCGCGCTCTCTCACGTTCTCGCTTTGTTGAATTGAGACAACCACGCTCTCGTTTCTCTCCGACGTCATGCAGACAGCGTGGTGATATGTGGATCGCCTCGGTAAATTTTGTGGTAATTTGGAGAGAGGTTCGTAGTGATGTAAAATAATTTTTATATTTTCCAATTTTTTTTTTCTATTATAGTGGTCGGTCTTATTTAATCATGTTAGCATACTTTAAAAAATTAGTTGGTAAATAATCACGTGTGTTTTATATTTATTCGTATGCTAATTTAACCGTTGTAGTGCCAATTTGTAATGAAATACCGCCGCGTGGCGAGAGAGAGGCGAGGCACGTGACGTCAGCTGGCCTGCGTTTATGGCTGTTGCGCAGGTCAGGCGATAGTGGGCAGTCCGTATACGTGTGTCAGCTGTGCCGGGCAGTCTAAGCGAGTCTGGTGGCACAGCTGGTAGAGGCAACACCCGCGTCGGGTAGCGTGAATAGTCGCCGTTGTGAGCTAGGGCCGCGAAGATGATTAAAAACTTAAACGGCCGGCCCGGGAGTGAAAGAGTTACAAAATTATTCGTGAATAAGACTGGCAGTAACGCAGATGAAACGTTGCACGTTGAGTTTCGCGCTAGGCTTGTGACAGCACTCGACGAACAGTTAACTGCACCCGACCGCTATAAACTCATGTTAGCGGATACGTAATTTTTCCTACTGCATACAGCGGCGAAGGAAGTGTCGGCTTGCTGGATTTGACAATGTGGCGGTAACGGAAACACGTTTGTTCGATCGCATGCCATTTGCATAAAGCCGATCAATCCACCTTGTCAGACTGGCTGTGTAGAATGCATTTTTCACGCTTGCTTTCGGAACTTATTGAAGCTGTCGCACGTGCCGAGGTGGTTGATACGCTCGACTCTCGTGGAACTTTTCCGCACGTCGCGTAAGAAGAAGAAAGTGGTGTTAGGTCAAATGCGATCAGTGCGGGGATTCCCGGAAAGCGTGCGCGTTTGCGAGGAAGCGACCAGCGTCAAGATGCCTGCTTGCGGTGAGTCGGAGGCCCATATGACCAATCAGTGCGGGGATTCCCGGAAAGCGTGCGCGATGGCGAGGAAGCGACCAGCGTCAAGATGCCTGCTTGCGGTGAGTCGGAGGCCCATATGACCGATCGTCGCAGCAGTTAAGGCGACGCCACCACGTCTTTTCGGGAGGACGCCGAGGTGGGGAAGTTTGCCGTCGTCGTCTTCTCTGCTAAGGCCCTCAGAAGGGGCCGCCACGCAGGTATTTATAAGTTACGCCGTCCAGTTACGCTCGGCACGAGAAAATTGCATCACCGTGCGAATATCGAAATTGGCGAACTCGCCCCTTTTCTACCCGGCGGTATTTTAAAAATACATTCACGTATATTTTGTACAGATTTTAGAGTCTTTTGTTATGCGCTAAAAGACATTGCTCAGTTGTTTTGAGACGTGAGGTCGTATATATTTAATGCCAAAATATTCTTGTTGAGTAAGACTGTAAAGGGTTGTTTGGCATATTATATCACTAAGAATTTGAAGTGCGTTTATAAACTTGTGTGTAGGCTCCCAATAAGATTTAACGTAAAGCGATCAGTAAATAGCAAAAATAAGAAATCCTGTTTGTTGAGAACATTATTTGCAGACCTCAATCACATTAATTAATGGTGAGTGAGTGAAGAGATTTGGGCGGCTCTTAACAGCGAGGTCTTGAGAGCCGATGAGGGTGATTGAAGGTAAGATGGAGCGGCGCCGGAATGAAGGGGCGGGGGGGACTGGAGATCCCTGAGAAAACCCGCCGACGAACGGCATCGTCCGGCACGATTCCCACTTGCTAAAATCCGGTGACCCAGCCGGGTATTGAGCCTGGTTCACCTTGGTGGGAGGCGAGCAGGTTAACTGCTCAGCCACCGTGGCCCCCATTAATTAATGGAGAATGTTCCGCTATAAAGCTGGTGGTTGTCAAGTTATAATAAAATGGTAGCTTTGCGTATTTTTCTTGCAGTCGATGGGCAATGGGATCTGTAAGTCGAGTATCGTCCCTCTCCGCTATGGGAGCGGTAGGTTAGGAATAAGTTGCGAATGAGGCAGCTCCGAGATTTTCTGACCCCCCCCCCCATCCCGAGGGGGCAGAAGGCGGTCTCAACAGCTGATACTGAAAGGCGGGCAAGCATATTAAGCTAAAATAGTAATCATAGCTATTGTAAATAACATATATGCGTTCAAAATTATTCACAAATAATTATAACACTACCAGAATAATTATTAGCGCATAAAATACCATTATTTTTGTTTTACATATTACCATTAAGTTGTAGCAAAGTGACAAAAAACGACAATTTGCCAGACATCCATATATATGTATGTATGTATGTATGCATGCATGTATGTATGTATGTATGTGTGTATATATATATATATATATATATATATATATATATATATATATATATATGTATATATATATATATATATATATATATATATATATATATACGTGTTACGTTAAGTTATTTCATTGTTTAAAACAATTGGAATGATCCACTTACAGGTAAAATGTGACGAGGTTTCAGCTCCGAAAGCTGCTATAAGCTTATTCAACCGCGGCAATGATATCAAACAAATATGGCGCGTGGTCAGAGAGTGCGATAGAGCACCAGCGAGATCACAACTTCGTGCTCTCCCTGTGCTCTCCTCGCTCTTTCGCACTCTGGGACGAACTGAGACGACCAGAGAGCGTTCTCCCTCTCGTCATAATTACGTGGTCGCTACAGCGAGAGCACGAGAGAGCACTCTGTGGGCCAACTGATACACGGCCTTAGATCCTTCTCCCCGGCCGTTGAGTATCCTTCCGCCGCTTGTGAAATGTTTACTTAAGCTGGGGCCTAGTCACTAGTATTCCTGCACTGACCAAGCTTCGCTGTGAAAGAGTTCCAAAAATAAAATGTTAGAGTTACGCAAATTCTTTCTGTAATGTTTATATAGTAAGATAAACCGATTTAATTTGCCAACAAGGTAACTGTTTTTGATATTTCACTGCGAACATTTACATTAACACAAGCATTCCAGTCTTATTTATAGCGACCATCTTAGAAGGACAATAACGCTGACAGTAGCGTATAAATCTATCGTCTTTATTAATTGTAGCGTTGGTAGCTCATAAGATAATTTTCTGTGTAGCTGCGTAACATTTTTTATAACAGTCTATAAAATTAGAACATAAAAACTCTCGCATTTGCTTATACAGTTATCACAAAACTTTATACCTTCCGATTCATATTAATTGGATAATTTTCCAAACGTGGTTAAGCTTTGTTTTCATGAGGCGGAGGAATATCCTGGAAGTAGGACTTTAGCAGGGCTTCAGAAAAGTTGGAAGTAACCGCGAATAGTCTATACTCTGTGGGCAGTGACTGGGGTGAGAGGTTGAAAAGACAATTAGGTGGCTCTTAATAGTGAGGTCTTGAGAGCCGAGTGACAAGGGAGAAGGTACTCGGCTGCCCCGCGGCATGAAGAAGAAGGGGGGCGGGTGAGGGAGCGGACAGAGATTGGTACCGGGCAGCGACCTCAATAAACAGCCTCAGGAGATGACCCAGCATTCTCATCTCCCGAGGATTGTTTCTCTGTCTGCAGCCGCGGTCGCCGAAGGCATCCGCGAGGAACTGTCGAACGTACGCCTTTCACACGAGTCAGAAAAGAAATCACCTCCTTCTGCAGTGGAGTCGTGGTAGTAGGGTGGGTAGAGCGACGGCTTTCTCATCACGGAGACTCGTGCATGGTAAACTTCGCAGACGTTGCCGTTCTGAAGGATTCGCGAATTCGTTTTGAGACAAGCTAGATTTCAAAACACGTTTATTTACATAACTTAAGCTGTTGGTACACACGGTTTTTGATACCTACAGGAGAACGCCGGCCCAATCGCCGCCTTCCACTGTGACAGCAGTCTGTTGCGGGCACGGGACTCGAACCCGCACACTTAGATGACGGAGCACTGTCCGGGCGTACTTTTGGTGAGGGGAGCTCGGGAGTAGTGAGGGTGGCAGTAGGCGCCCCTGTATGTCGGCCAGTCGCAAGATATATATAAGGCCGCTGGGGCCTGACGACACCCTCCACTCTTTGACACACTCTGCCGGTACCACTTCGAGGGCTCATCGACGCCGGAGATCGGCGTGAGCAACTCGAGGGCAACACATGCAGGGTGAGCCGAAATATTGACGTCTTGGAGAGACGTGACCAGATCGGCCAATCACACCACAACAACACAACATCACGAGGCGGAGGAGCTCCGTTCGGGTGTCGCTAATTACCAGTGGTAAGGAGATATTCGATTCTGGGTGCAGGATAGATCCGGAAACTGTCTTACGCGCAGAGAACCCTAGACGACCCTTATTAAGAGCCTTAATGTTTGTTAACGTAATTATAAATTGGAAGAGTCGAGTTTCTATTCACTTTATTAGTTGAGATATTTCAGATCAAGCATTCATTCAGTTTGTTTGTTAATGTATTTGAGATAATTTATTGTATGAGAAGGAGTAATGAAATAATTAGTAGTTTTTGTAATCGTCTTGTGCCATTGTATGTACCATCTAGAGTTAAACCCCCAGAGTACAGTAACGTTAAGAGGATTAGCCTCAGCACCTTGCATTGTGTATAATCTTGTGATTAATAGTATAACGTTACAATAGTCATCCAAGTAAAAACGTTACAAGTCAACCAATGCACAGTTGATATCGGCATATTTATACGTAAGATTATACGGTTTAGCCTGCAAGTCATTGAACTAGCGAAATTTTCAGGTCTCTACCAATTTGTGTGTGTGTGTGTGTGTGTGTGTGTGTGTGTGTTAGGGGGGAGGGGGGTTGCTGAGCGGGTTAGCCTGCTTGCCTCCCATCAAGGCATGTTGGAATCGTGCCGGGCAATGTCGCTGGCCGGCGGGTTTACTCGGTTATCTCCCGTTTTCCCCGCCCTTTTATTCCGGCGCTGCTCCGTACTCACCTCAATCACCCTCATCGGCTCTCAAGACCTCTTTGTTAAGAGCCGGCCAAATCTCTTCACTCACTGGCCTTGCGCATAAACAGGTTTGGCCGTGTCTACCGGATTGTTCGTTGTTGGTTGACGCGACGGGCACATACGTCATTCGCGACGAGGGTTCGAGTGACGCGATCATTGCCGCGGCAGCGAAGTCGGGCGGACGGCAATCAGCGTGGCGTGGCGCGCGCGATGGACGGAATTAATTACCATATTCTAATTGGAGCGTCAGGCCGGGGCGTGGGAAGTGTCGCATCAGGAAGAAGCAGCACGTCTTCCCCGACATAACAGTCAGAGAAGTTTACACTCTCCCGCTAGCGCGTGCAAGCAGGGTGGACGCCACTTCGCTGGCCGTAAGGCCGGGAACATACGGGCCGGGCAAGGCTACAATGGGCCCGGCCGGGCGCCGAGCGTTTTCCGGTGCCGTGTGTTCCCGGCCTAAGGCCGCAAAAAAAAAAAAAAAAAAAACTACACTGTTAAAAATTTCCGTATATTTACAGGAATGTTTTACGGAAACGTACAGTGTATATACGGAAAGGCAATCCGTAATGACGAAAAACGTTGTTAAGTCCGTAAATACAAAACACGGAAAGTCTCCGTATTCCCTTTGGTATCGAGTTACGGGGACGAACAATGCCGATAATACACGAAGCTTTTTTCGCCACTGTAACATGAAATTATCGCTTCTGCGGCAGTTAAGGTTATCCACGTGACTATGGCCTATTCTTTCAAACATTAAATAATAGCATTAGTCGTTTGTAACATTTGGTAACACTAAAAATACACTAGATTTAATAGAATCTTTTTTTTTTTTTGCTTTCATCTTAAGAATATAAATATAAAAGTTATATCACTATGTTCAAGTGAGAGTAGTAGGTAACATAGCTCAGGGGTAGGTTGGCCGACTTGTAGTCGGACGGGTCGCGGGTTTGCGCCCCGGTGCCTCCGTTGTGGCAGATACTCAATTCGATTGTCGCACTGGGAATTCGTCAACAAGCCGGTCTCACTAGAGCTTCGTCAACGTCAAAAATGTCACATCAAATGAAGGTTAAAAAAAAAACTAGTTAGAGTCGTGGGCTGGTAACTTTTTGACTCGGGTTCAAACCTCGCTTAAGTACAAAATATTTTAACTTTTTTAATATAATTTTTTTACACGGTAGAACACCCACATAACGAAAATTAAAGACATTTTCATTATCTCTCTTTATTTTAAATGGGAAGTACAGAAAACTAACTTGGAAATCAACGGAGAGGTTCCGTTTAATTTACGGAAAGTCCTTTTCTGAAAATCAATGTGTCCGTAATTTTACGGACAGTTTACGGAAACTTCTGTATAAATTTTTACCAGCATTTTTCCGTGAAATGAAGGGAATTTTTTCTAACAGTGTAGAGACCTGTCAAATTCGCGTTATTATTTAAGGGCAGACTGAACGCCAAACTACAGTGCATCTCACCGACTCCAGCCACTGGCCGGAAATATGCCTCGCACTCTTGGGAGAGCTCTTCAGCCAGTAATATACTCAGTGGTGAACTGGCAAATCTCTCTTAAGGAGGACGAGCGGATAGGTAACGTTTATTAAAGTGCAGCAGTCTATGAAACCATACAATGTGCACGATTCTTTCTAAGACAGTGGAGTCTATCCTCTCACCGAAAAATAACGCGAATTTTACAGGTCCCTAACAATAACTGTGGTCTGTTAGCGGTTTCTTCGCACTTTTTGAAACGAACCTTTGAGAAATCACCCCCAAGTGTGATTTTTTTGTTGTTTCCTAAATATGTAACATATTACAAGCATTGTATACTTGTGCAAACATAAATATACCTTATTTTTGGTTAAATTGAACTTTATGCATATTATCTCCATAAATGACGACTCATTTATGATTAATATGAAAAAAAACGTTGAGAAACAGGTATGTCGGTAATGCCTAGTAAGAAATAATTCTTATGCAAAATATTATTACACTGAGTGCGCACAAATGCTGTGCATAGTTCCTTTGTCTGCATTAGGAGGAAGAATATCCTGAAAGTAGAACGTCAGCAGTGCTTCAAAAATGTCGGATGTGACCATGAATAAACTATAACCTAATTCGTTTTTGAGTTACCGGGCCATTGTAAGACCGAAATAAGCTTGCGCCGACACAATAATTACGCGTGTAGAGAGGCGCGCGTTGCGGCGATAGCTGCGGTGGAGCGGCGGCGGAGCGCAAGGGCGAGGAAAACCGAAAGCACTCCGAGAAAACCTCCAGTCAACGCCGGCATCAGTCGGTCCTGTGCAAAAGTGTCAATGTTTAATTAAACCAACGTAATATATTGTTTTCTTTAAGTTTACAGGACACATTATCTTTAGAGCAGGCTATAGTGACCCGCCCCGGCCTTGATCGGGTGCGATTTACAAATATGGCGTTGTTTAGGTTTACAGCAAGTATATACACTAAATGATCACGGTAACTAACATTGGATTAATACTACGCCGTTCAAAAAGTCTTCGTAGTGAACTTTAAAAGACAAAAATTGTTACTCTGGGTCATCCTTAAAAGATGAAAATATGCTGTCGCGGACTTTTTGCAGCCCTTTTTTGAGATCTGCAATTCTGTAGTACTCTAATCTGGCGTATCTCTTATGGTTCAGTCAGCGTAAGCTATGTAAGCGCCCGAAAAAGCTGCTTTTTCCGACTTGATTAGAAAATGTCGACATTTTATATAGTAGAGATAGTAGACATTATACATGTCTACTATCTTTATATTAAATATTAATGTATTATATACCTAAACCTTCCTGAAGAAATCCTATAAATGATGGCGAAAACTGCATCAACATCCATATAGTAGTTTAGAAGTCTTAGCTGAATAGACAGACACACTCGGCTGGGCGACTTTATGTATAGACTTTATGTATAATAATATTTCCCTGTTCACAGGCTAATACAAATATTATTTTCCTTTAGTTAAGAATCGTCTTATATACATGCATAAGCAGTATCATACGTTTATCGAGGATGCCTATGAGTACGTCCGCTCGCAGAAAGAAGGCTCTTTAAGTCTGATCGATACCACAGTCATGTGTTGGTATGACAATGTTTGTGAGTGGCATAATGATTGGGTGGTGTCAGGAATCCTTCACAAGAAAAAGCTGCTGTACTTGTGGGGTCTCTCTAGAGCCGGCAAGACCATCTGTAATATAATACTGTGTGGGGAGCGAATTTTGACGTGTCCACGTCTTTAAGTTTGCAACCATAGTAGGAGGCAATCCGGAAAATTCGATGATAACAAAATCGGGGGATACAGTTTGGCATTGCAGCTCCGAATATATCGTCTACAGTCAAGATTCAATTACACCACTCGATTGCCAAAGGATCAATATGTTACGCTGAGTGAGGACTGCGAAGCATCTCGTAATTTTATGTTCGTTTCGCCGTGTCTCGTAACTTTCACGTACTATAACTTTAGACGAGAAGCAACGACGCTCTTTTAAGTTTCAATCGACAGCTCTTGTCAAGAACAATTGATTGCACGATTCTTTATAAGACAGTGGATGCGAAGGAATGTTCTAGGCGCTAAATCAAATACATACCAAAGTCTGTGAGATACGCTACGAAAAGAATTCAAACAGTTGAAACCAAAGAATAAGATAAATATATTTTCAACCGTAAAGTGAAGATGGAGTAGAGTACGGATGCCAGCTGCGCAATAAAAGTTCTCCGTGTTTACACCACCACTGGCCTGTTCTACAGCCAGCACCACTATTAAAAATAAACGTTTTAAGGGATTTGAGGTTAGAATACTATTTGCGTAAGTACTGTGAAACATGTTCACACACACACTCTCTCTCATGTTTTTAACACCTCCAGGTCTGCACACATTTACTGGCACTTGAGCTAGTTTAGAAATGCGAGTCACCTATTTCTACTACTGCAAGAACACCGGCTCTGTTGATGCCGTGTTAGAACTCACCTTCGTCCTATTGGTCTATACCACAAAGGAATCTACCCTGTACTTTACTGCTTTCATTATTGGTAGGTCATCAACCAATGGAGAGCCGAGCTGATATTGACCCAATCATATGTTAATAGTAGGGGCAGGGGAGTTTCACCTCACTTTGAGTAATCGGATTAACCATTTTATATCAAATTGATTGAAAGGGTTGATCCTTAATCCTTTTCAATCTGATCAAAAATTGTTAATCGTATTTTAATTCGATGACTTTTTTGGATTAATCCTTACTACGATATTAAACCGATCGATTTTCTTTGCATTTACATCGGATGAAATGGTTGTAACTTTGATTGATTGATCCAATTAATTTAATGTAATTAATCAATCAAAAATGGTTGCATGATAAGTGTATAGTTGTACTTAATTTCTTAATTTCTTTTTTGGGTGGGGAGCAGTTGTGGTACGTCCTCACCCTTGGAGCTCTGGCACTCGATGAGGTGTGACGTGTTGGGTACAGGATATGTATATATATAGTTTTGTACAAGAGTGGCATAAGTGTAAATTTTTTTTTATTGGGAGTGGGATATTGCTAGTAGACGGCGTTGGGAGATAGGCGACTTTGAAAGATACAATTTACGTCCTGTATGTTAGTAATGACAAGCGATTAAATATACGACAAATGCAATTAAAGCAGCGATGTTTAACACAAGAGAAATTAATGGAAATACAAATTTCAAATGAACACAACTATGTGAATAACCTGGAGTTGACAAGTGCTAAACGACCACAATTATGTGAGTCTCCAATATGAAATTAATCAACGATAAATAATGTCATTATAAATTAAATGGCGAACAAACACAATAACAAGGTATTGGAAAAAAAAATTACACTACTTGACTCTGGCACGTACTTGTATCTGACATGATTTTAAAACACGTCTGTTTGGTCGGGAGATGGCTAAAGCAATGACTGCAGTGTATGACGTGCACCAACTTATAAGCTGTTAGATATGTGTAATGCATCTGACAGGCTACTGCGTATATAGCTACTCGGAAAGAGATGTGAATACGTGAAGAATGGATAAAAATTATGGTTATGATGTATGTGCTACTATATAAATTACACTAGTTGAATTAAAAAACACATAACGAGAAGCACGGTTAACATTCAGTGATTATAATATACATCAATTCACTCGGGAGGTCGCTGCAGCACTGACTTGGATATAGCACTTACGTCACTTATAAGCTGTGTTGAGAGCAAATATAACCTTTGTCAGCCTACGTTTCATTATAGACTGAGGCGAAAAACTCGTAAATTAATGAAAATACAAAATGGCTAACGAAAACAAATACATGACAATCACTAAACGAATTAAAAACCACGTAATGAAATCGCACCATGAGCTCCCCCAAAACACATCCGTATGCCTGGGAGCCTGGTGAATGAATGAGTCAAGCTTACGTCGAGAGCCTGACTATAGATGTGGAGCACGGCTGTGTTTATATTTATGACAAAAACTCTGAACACACTATTGTCCTACAACAGACAACCAAACGATAATTAATTTTAAAAAATCTACTCTGATTTAAAGTGAAAGTATCACTATTGTAAGGAAAATAATTCGCTTTTAATACAAATTTTTTCCGTCGAAGCGCAAGGAGACTCAAATGGCTTAATCCTGCAACACTTTATAGAAACGTACTATGTATCATTTTAAATTATTTAAAATAACTGATGTACTACAGATTTGTCCGTTAAGTCTGTGAAATTCACTGCACTAGTTAGCAAAATGATAGTTTAAAATGCTACCAAGTTTCGTCGACCGAACTCAGAAACGGTGCGTTCACGATAAACACACTATATAAGTTTAACACACGAAAAATATTTTTTCCCCATAAATTAATAAAAGTGATAAAAAATCTTTATAATGAAACGAGAATCAGGGCTATCATTCAGGCATATGATATGCCTACACTCTCCGAAACCCGCAAGAGCACCATGCCTGGTGAAGTCAGGAGAGCTGGTGTATACATCTATCCAATACAAGTGTTTGTGAAGAACTACGATGGTGCCAACCTGCGAGAACTGTTCACTTCGGTGCTTCCCTCTCAACCCCTTACCCAGACCATGTCTTTGTGCACAAAGAAACTTCCTGTCTAAGGTCACACAACACCCCCGAGGGTGTTTTTTTGGCGATGCATCCCCCTCCCCTACAACAACCAAGACCCCGTTTTCTGCTGGTTGAAGAACTGTCCTTTCCAAGACCATGCACCCTGCTATCGAACAAACACTGCAAACATCTGTTTAGCACCAACCACCCCCTCCGCCTACATCAGACCAGAGTGTATTTCCGGAAGACTGCCCTTTCTAAGGCTACGTACCTACTTTCACCCCCACCACAGAACATGTTTTTTTCAGATATCTCGAGAACTGGCCAGTCCACACAGCCCCGCCCCCATCCCTTCACCACCCACCTCAGAGTGCACGTTTTCCGACACAAGAGCTGCCTCGCCCAGGAATGGAGGTTTGTCTCAAGGCCAAAGTGCATCTTTTGTGCATCCCTTGGGGCAGCGAATTTTGAACTGACCTTGGCTATTTCCCCTATTCCCAAGAAACTGTTATTTTCGCTCGAATGCCTTAAAACTGTAAAATAGTCACAACAGATTATGATATGACTGACAATCATTCAACATTTTCAACATTTACGTGTGAAAGCCATACCAGCATATTATCAAAAACTCCATTTTGTGTCATAAAAAGTTTTAAAACAATTTCATTCCAAATCCTGTTACGACTGAAAATCATTAAGCATTTTTAACATTTAAATATGAAAGCCATACAAGCATATTATCAAAAAACTCCATCTTATGCCTTAAAACAGTAAAATAACCACAACAGAGTATGCTATGACTGAAAATAATTTAATATTTTATGATTGTAATCATAAAGTTTATTAAAACTTTCCATCGTTTTATGTTAGGAATTATTAAAATCATTAACCTTCTTAGCAAATCTTTAAAACTTTTAACAAACTGAATACAATTTTATTTCAATTGTTAAAACTTTATACACTCGATCATTAAAACTGTAAAAACTTCTCACCCTATTACAAGTGAAAATATTATCACATCTGAAGATCATTACAATCTGAAAACTGAAAAAGTATAAAATTATTCACCATACTTCACCATTAAGCACCACTTCATGTTATGTCTTAAAATCATTCATCACTGTAAGTTTGAATTGTCATTAAAATTTACATTTAGAGTTAAGAGATAAGCTGAATTTGCTTTTCTTTACAGGAACAACAACTGGTGGTGGTGGCGATATTGGTGATGATATACGAGTATAGATTATTTCTTGTGGTGAAGGTATGACCGGAGGAGGAGGAAGGGAAATTAATTTATGCTTTGTTGATTCATGTGATGATAATTCAGGAGATGGTAGACTTGACTCACGTGAAAACACAAAATTGAACTCTAAAAACTCTTCCAACTCTTGGTTTAAGTTATTTTTAGACATATCTTCCCAGGCATTATTTGAGGTTAAATCTAGTGGGGTGCAACATAACGCTGTAGCTCTGGACGCTGAAGGCATTGCTGTAGCTCTGGAAGTCGGAGGCATCGCTGTAGCCGGCGTCGTTGCTGTAGTACTGGATGTCGAAGGCGACGCTGTAGATCTGGCTGTGGAAGGCATTGCTGTAGCCCCGGAAGCTGAAGGCGCCACTGTATCTCGCTACCTTAGACATTAATATAACTGCTCTCGATGCTGTAGGCCTTGTTTGCACAGACATCAATATACTCACTCCCGATGTTTAAGGTCTTACTGCAGGATTCGCTACCACAGACGTCAATATAACTGCTCTTGTTGTTGTAGGATTCGTTAGCGCATACGTCACTGTAACTGCTGTTAACGTTGAAGGCATTGACAAGCGCAATGGCTGTAGAGTAGATTCACTTTCTTCGTCATCATCATCCAAAAAATAAAATAAAATTTTATGGACCATCAGGTCCATTCAATAAATCATAAAAATAATCCCAGTCAAAATTTGCAAGTTCTCTGTTAAAGTCTTGGGTAGATAAGCCAAGAAAATAATCTTCATACAAGTGCGACATGGTAAGGCGAACCGAACTGAAAAACAACTGAAAACAGTGGAAGGGAGCATAGAGGCTAAAGCCATATTTATAAAAATTCCACATTCCCAGGTAAATGTTTAAGAAGCATGATTTCTCCCCTCCAACCAGAAGTCAGAAGTCCAAACACCCAGTCCCCTCCCTTCCTGCATCCCCGAATTTCAAATATGTTCAACCCTAACCCCAAACCTCTGAGATAAATTCTGTTTAATTAAGAAGCCTTATAACACTTAGCAAATGTATTAGAGATAAACACACTCAATAAAACAATATATAATTTATAGAAAAACGAAAGTGTGTTAATAATACAAAGAAACATTTACGCTTGCTATAATCCCTCTTTAAGCTTCTCTAAGATTAATTTTACCATTTAAACTAATTATTGTTAGTCCTTTTTTTCGGTATCAACAATTATGTTCCATAATGTTGAGGCATCACCTCATATTTATGTAAACTTTAAACTTAAAATAAAATACTTTTTTATTTTCAATACAGCTTATTGAAGTCAAGAAACGTGTTATGCTTTACGATCTAATTTAAATAAATATGCTCCCATTTTCTTAATGCATATATTGTTAATCATATTTATGCTAACCATATACATATATTTTCTGTTAATGTGTATGATCATTTTTTCAATATGGTTAGAAATATATTTTATAAAATATTTTTAACATTTTGTAAAGGTCGGTGTGTATGGGGAAGTAAAACTTAATTCATAAATAATAATTAATTTTTTATATAAGTCGTGTGTATTTTTTTAATTTCTGTATATTTTCCTGCACAATGAACGATGGAAAGTGAATATTAATTTTATAAAGTAGAAAACAATATTTTCTCTCCAGAGTTCAAATTCAGCTAGGAAGATGTTTTGACCTTGGTATCCTTGATGGTTAAAATAGTTGGACCTGAACTGTCCTCCCCAGCAGGACGGACCAAGGACCTTGGCAGCTTGCTTTGTGAAAAGAGATGCTTTCCCCAGGGTATTAAAAAACTGATATGTGTTCACGGGGGTTTGTTGGAATCAGGCTGGTACTTTTGGAAAAACAGTGAAATTTAACCTTGAAGGTTTTTGACTCTGGAGAAGGAGTTGTAACACTTCTAAGACCACGGATCTCTAAACATAATGGTTTTTTCATGTCTTGAGATATTGGCAAATGCTATACGTCTAAGATTTCGAAGAAAGTTTAAATTTGTTAGCTAATAATGTTTGATCAGAAATATTCTGCACAAATCATTAAAGTTTCAACGCATACCTTTTTAATGTGCATGAACGCATTACTAACAATTATTTTATATATATTTCAATTATGGAATTTGTTTGTTATTACTTTTAAGTTTATAAACTAACTATTATCATACCTCACCTAGCCAGGATTCGAACCTAGAAACTTACTTATACTAACCATGTCTTACCTGATATGGTATAGTATGAACTTAGTTATGGAAAAGCAGTTAGAATGCTCAATTCAAAACTTTTCCTCTTGCTTTTTCTTTATAATACTCATACCTGTTAATTCAACATATTTTGATAGAAACCAGACATCTTTTAAGATTCTCTGCCTCTCTCTCTCTCTCTCTCTCTCTCTCTCTCTCTCTCTCTCTCTCTCTCTCTCTCTCTCTCTCTCTGTTCAGATAAATATTTTTCATTTCTTAGCAAAACAGTAAATTTTTAATAAGGATAGTTTAAATAAATGTACAGAAGGAATTCATTTTACACAATGAATTTATTGACAAAATATATACAAACAAGCTGTTTCAAAAATTAGCAAATATATATATATATCCTCAGTCTCTCTCTCTCTCTCTCTCTCTCTCTGTTAAACTACATAGTGTTCGAAAACACTCAGAAGTAAATAGGACATCCCAAACATAGCATAAACAACTACAAATTGCTCCAAAATTTATGTACAAGACTATCAAGTATATGATGATACAAAACATATTAGACAATTATTTTAAAGAAATATATACAAATACAAGCTATTTCGAAAAGTTGCTAAAACTATTTCTTTCCTAAACAAACTCGAAATGGTTTACTCCATCATGCTATTAACTTGCTAATATTCAATTTACACTTCCATTTCTGTATGCAAGAACATGTGATGTTGTTGTCTTGTTGATCCATTTTAATGAAATATTGGATTACATGCAACCAAATTCTTTTTATACTAATTTTCACTCATTAGTTCTCTCATCCCAAATAATGCCATATCTCTCTAATAATATCCATAGTTGATGCAGGAGGAGAATCATTGTAATCTGTTTCACCCCAGTTAGACATCATTTCCCAAGTTAGCATTAATTTAGTTTTCCTCTGCAGAAAAGAATGTTGAATTAGATCTCTGTATTTTACGTAATAGTTTGAATAATGGGCAATTGTGTTTTTTCTTAAATATCTATTACTTTCCCATTATACACACTTTCTAAAATGTATTTTTGCTCGACTCCACCTACGTATATTACACAATTATTTTGGTAATATTTCCAAATATCTTGAATATTTCTTACTTCATATATCCACTCTCCCTTTTTTAAATTGTGGTGATGGCTAGTAACACATCTATTAGATTTCTTGAATTTGGGAGTTAGATATTTCAAGTCAAATGGAGCTTTAAAGCTGAAATCAGTTGTATTCTCTTCCATATCAGTAATAGCTAATTCTTTAATGATACATTTTTCTGCAGTTTGAAAATCTTGTACATTACAAAACATCTTGTTGTAGCTGTCGTTTATCGCCTACTTACTCGATTCACTATCTTCACCGACTTATCTCTTACATTGTAACTTGCTAATTTATGGTGAATTATCAGATAGTAAGCTTGTGTATTTGCTGAAATAGGTGTATTTGCAATAATTTCAATTTGTAAATCAATTATGCCATCGGAGATCATGTCATCTTGTTTGCTTACATCAAATATAAAATAATGTTCCTCTGGTTTAAAATGATTCGGGTTCTAGGATCAGTGATATGATTTTGTTATAATATATTTCCTGAAACTTTGACTACATATTGTAGCAAATAAGGAATTCCCCATTGTCAAAGTCTAAATTTAAATCCATATACAGGTATGCTTGACTGTTTAGATATAGTTTAATATTTTTCATATCACAATTATCGAGTACTGATCTATCAGCTTTTAATTATTTTGTTGGTTTGTTTAAGAACAAATAATGACAAATCGTGTTTCCTCTGATGAAAAACTTGATTTCACATTCCAAACGACTATTTGTGATGTTGGTAGCATTGGAAATGTCTCCAAAGTCCACAATAAATGCAATATCTAGATTATTCCCTTTTCGACATTTTTAAAAACTTTACATGTTCATGAGTGTTAATTTCAATATGTGGCATTAACCATTCAACAGTGTGTAATTTAAACCTTCCTCGTTTATTAGCTGTATCATATTTGGCGTTAAAATGTGCATTACAAAACAAAATAACTTATTTGTGTTTAGCGTTTAATATTACATGTTTATAGTCCTCAGTAAATCCTGGAAACCATTTTTAAATGTATAACTTCGTATTTTCCACCTGTGTTTATTTGTAGTGTAAAATATTTGGCATTGCTCCAACTAGCCATAAGTCCTGTATAAAGATCATTTGTGTTTCCCAAGAGATAGTTCTTTATCGTGGAAGTAATTCCAACATCTTGTGTTTCGTCTATTTCAACACCATAGATTAAAATAAGTATTCTGTTTCTTACTGTTCCTGTAGTTACTGGAGTACTCTCATCGACAGTCATTTCATTTGTTCCTCTAAACCTTAAACTTGATTTCGATGGTAATGTGTAAATATCATGGTTTTTAAAAGCAATCCTTATTTTCGACGGAAATGTATACAGGCCTCCTCAGAATGTATTTCTATATTGGTGATTGCATCTTCATAACTGATCAGTTCTTCAACATTAAGTACATCTTCCATTCCTTTTAACTGTATATCCTAATTCCTTTAAAAACAATTTGTTTCCTCATGTTAACTTGCAGGTAACTTATTTGAAGTGAGCATTTTATGCTTGAGTATACATTCTTTTTACTTCCTTTCTTCAAAATACGTTCTTTAGTGAGATACTTCTTAAAAGAACTGCCTACTTTACATCCATATTGGGTGTTAACACAATACCCATTTTCTTATTGTAATACACATGGAATGCAATTGTTCATATAACTTTTTTAAAATGTAAACAGACTGTAATTTCTTTGTTTCTAAAATTAATCAGTTAACTGTCTTGATCGAAAATTGTAACTATTTCATCAACACTATTAACTGTTACTGTCAAATATATCAATGTATTTACTTTTCCAATTATTTCATATCCTGGAGCCACCACACACGTAAATTAATGTAGTGTATTTATCAGTTTTCCATTCAAATATGAACTCCCTACAATATTAACATTTATACTACATACATTTACCAATAATATATTGACCTGCTTTGACGATTCATGCAACTGATTAGCTGGATATACGCTCTATTTGTAATCCAACATATTTGCAATTGAATTGTCTTCCGTGAAATCGATATCAACGTTATTATACATTGCAATAGTTAACGTATTTGGATTTCCACATAATTGGAAATGTATGTGTTCAGGTAATACTGCTTTAATGAATGTAACTAGGTTATCCAACTCAAGATCGAACTGGTATCACAATCTTGTACATTTTTTCACCAATATTAACAATACATGTTTTGTTATGCATATCACTGTTTGGTATGCTGTTGTAACGAATTCGATTAGACTTATTTGCCATTCTCCATCTTACTCCAATGCAGGGAAATATACCACACACAATTGCAACAAATTTTCACTTAATGCCAATGTTATTGACAATACTAATATGTTTTACTATTACAATTACTTATATATCCTATTTATAGTCAAAAACATAAACATAAATGACCACAATTTATTGTAGTTGGTAACTGTTCCATGTTGTAATCGTACCTTTATTGTGGGTTTTTAAAATAATTACCTATTTTAGTTGGAGGACGTAAATCACTGAAACTGTCATAAACAATTATTGATTTACATTTTTAATTAATGCAGCCCAATGTGTTCCTTCATTTTGTTTCGAATCTAAATTAAAAATCATACATTTATGAAGATTTAATTAATTTGGTAAGTTGTCTCTCATATACACACACCTTGGAAATAGGGAATATCCATTTTCTTTAAAATATGTTAGTATCTTTTTTTGTT
Organism: Dryococelus australis; assembly: GCA_029891345.1. Taxonomy (NCBI): domain Eukaryota; kingdom Metazoa; phylum Arthropoda; class Insecta; order Phasmatodea; family Phasmatidae; genus Dryococelus; species Dryococelus australis. The sequence continues at coordinate 36,793,374 of CM057006.1, forward strand.
AATGCATGTTTTGGAAGACTATTTAGAACTTTCTGCATTTTTTTTCATGTATTGAGTTTTTTCCTCCTTGATCAACTTTATAGGTTTTCAAATACATTCCTTTACCTTTTGATTTAACTGCTCTACTAATTGACGAAACTCCTCCAGGGATTGTTCTAAGTGCTGTTAATCCTGGAACTAGGAATGGAATGATTCCTCCTTTCTTTGTTTTTTCATTTGGTTTTACATTTTAAGCCCATGCCTCTCTTCACCTTTGTGCACATGACTTTATCAACAACCCAGGCGCCTAGCTTTTCACCTGTTGATGTAGATGGATTCTTCCCTATATTTGCTGCTTTATCTGCTAAAATTGTATCCACTATATGTATTTCTTTCAAATTGTTTGTCCAATCATAAACTATGTTGTGTTCTTTACATGCATTATCCAGAGAGTTTATTTCTTGATCGTTCTGCACCAGACATTTTGCAAGTTTAGTACCAGGTCTGCAAAAACTGTATTTTGGTAAATGAATTTCAAATGGCAATTTATTAATCAATATATTCAATACACTGTATCCTTTTTTGATACATTTAGTACAAGTCATTATTTTCTATGAAATGCGAACCTATATATAGATTTGCATTTATAGTTTTTACGTTAGTACAATACGTTACTACATTATGTTACTACATTATGATATGTTGCTTTACATTATGCTAGTATGTTACAATATGTTACATACATTGCATTACTACATTATGATACATTACATTACGTTAGTAAAACCCCATACGTTATATTATGTTACATTAGTACATTATGATATATTATACAGTCTAATTGTGTAGAAATGAAGGTTATAAAACAAAATGTATACCTGCCGGTAATCGTAAATACGAAATAAAATGTAATTGAACAGAAACAGTGCATTTTTTTACCATCAAATATACGTTGAACAATAAGTGGTCCTTCATGTGGAATAACTTGTGTTATTATGTCGCAGTTGGAACATCCAAATGGAAGAAGAACAATGAGTATTTCAAAGTTTGGCATAGTGGTAGAAAACAAATTCATTACAATAGCTGTTTAACCAGAAATTTCGATGGGAATAGTGATTTGAATGGTCATATACTACGTAATATGGGTATGGTGTGAAAGATAGCGATGCGGTAAATAAACATTACATAGAAGACTGAAACACTATTATGCTAAATGTGTTTAATTCATAATATAAAAAATATTCAAGACAAATTAATAAAGTTACTTGATTTGTATGATGATGTTTATAAAAACACGAGTGTAATTACAAACATTTTAAGTAATATTAGCACTGATTTGCAGAGTACTGAATTTAGAATAGAATATCATTTAAATTGATTTAGTAAATACTTTAATGATATGAAAAACATAGTTTTTACAACACAATTAGCAGAAATACAAGATAATTTAAGAGCTGTACTTAATGAAGTGATAAGTTCTACTATTACAAAACTACTTGAAATACAAATGGAACAAATAACACAATATATAAATGATGAATTCATTAATAAAAATAGGTTTTGTTATGCAAACAGATCTGAGAAAACAAAATAATGATTTGGTAACACAAATCAATTATTTTATAAATTATTTGAGAATTAAGACTATAGTTAAATTATATGTTGTTTTAAGTAAAGTCGATAAGAATGAAAAAGGGCAAACTATTCGACCTACTGCAACAGTTAGAAAAGTAACAACTTAATTCATATATAAACAGTTTGAATTTAATAAAGAATAATAAAAAATGTCTGCCTCTGCTTCAGAATTACATAACATTATGTATGGAATGGGACATTTTAAACTAAGAAATATTTAAACCTGTTACGAGTAGAATGGATACATTGCATTCTGTGTTGAATAAGTCTAATAAAACAGCTTTGGGAATTAATCGGAAGAAGAACCTTTAACAAAAAACTTAACACTTAACACATAGTTATTTATCTTTACAACATTCTTCACCCCTGCGCGATACGACATTTGGTGTTTATCGACATGACAATGTCTTGTTCATTGGAGATTCGGTAATTAAATTTTTGCTTGAAAATAAAATTAAAATAGGTGATTACATAATTTATGTGATTCAATGATTGTTTTAATTATTGTTTAACAACTGTCCAAATGGATATTCCGACACCAATTTGCAGAAATAATAGAACTTGTTTGTCGAATGAATTCTAACATTCGCTCAGGAGATGAAAACCACCCAAAACTACATTTAATAGGAGATATAGTTAGAACTGAAATATATAAAGTTGAAATTGACAACCGGTTTTCACCTGTATATTAGAACAACCCCAACAAATTGGTTGATAAATTAAAACTTCTCATAGCTTCGAGAGAATCTGTTAATAATTCACATATAAACGAAATTATTTATATTATTGAAGAGCTGAAAGAAGATTGTTATATCACTAACGAAGTTTAGTAATATTTCTGAAGAGCTTCATGCCCCTGCAAGGATAAGATATCCTAGGAGAAGAGTTATTGCTAAAGGGCTAAATGATCTTTTTCAAGAGGATTTGTGTGAAATGGCATTGCTTTCCAAATACAATAAAGGATAAAAGTTAATTTTAACCATAATAGATGTTTATTCGAAATATGAGAGAGAGAGAGAGAGAGAGAGAGAGAGAGAGAGAGAGAGAGAGAGAGAGAGAGAGCGAGAGAGAGAGACAGCCAAATTCGCTCCAAACCGACAGAGGATCCGAATTTCTTCTACATTTCTACAGAAACTAATAACAGATTATGGTATTAATCACTACACTATGTATTCGGAACTTAAAGCCAGTGTTCTGGAACTATACAAAAATAGATTAAGGAGTTTATATATAAACATTTCATGTCGAAATGGACTTACAAATGGGTTAACGTTTTGACTGAAATAGTTGTATTTTATAATTCCAGATATCATAGAACTATCAAGATGGCTCCCAAAGAAATTATGTATAATAGTTTAATGAAAACTATTTATAATAATGTTAAAAGTCATCGACGAGAGGAAACATGGGTTTAGAATCAAGATCTTAAAATATTGTAATACAATGATTGTAGAATTATGATATTAAATTAAACATTTTAAGTCATATTTGATGTCTTATTTTATTTAATAAACCTCTGTATAGGAGATGGATGTAGTATTTATTCTGTAATCAATATGCTTGTTGATTGTATTATCATTTAAAAGGATTAAAATTTAAGCGATAATTCAATGTGGTTAAATATTTTGAATTATACATTTCTTTAAAAATGTTCCCAACTTATTTATTTCTTAACTTAGATTTTTTTCTAAAAAGAATTTTATGCAGGGAGAGTGTAAAGTTTTCAATAAATGCTGCCTATTACAACAGAAAGGGAATAGTGATCCTACGTTAACGATCAGATACAAGCTGTAGAGAAAGGATAAAAGAACAAGTGAGATATGAGAAAACCTATGTTGGTGATCATTGCGTGTTCATAGCAAGACTTTCATTTAGTTTCCCTTAAATATTCCGAATGGGTTTAGACAACCATACATGCAAGCTTTTGTTCCGCTGTTAGAAAATAAATGTTATAATTTCAATTCCTTCATAGGATTAAATTCGGCACTAATAACAATGAAAGAAATTAAATTACTTTTCGGAAAATTTTATCAAACATTTATAGAAGTTTTCACTTCGCTATGTGTGATTTGGTGGAAGAAGTGTAAAAAATCATTTATCATGGTAGCAAAAGTTATTCGGAAATAATAAATTGTATTTCAGTAAAAACAGTTACATATCTAATGCTATTATTTTCAATATAGTTATTAATATTCAGGGAATAATTTTTCCCCCAAAATTTATTAAATATTTATTTGATGAAAATAAACGTTCAAAAAAGTTGAGACTCATAATGCAAGAGCTTTTCAAATATCCCCTGGTACAAAGGTGTGAAGGCTGTTGACCAGCTCCAGGTATGGCGAGTCAGAGGAAGGTGTGGACGGGGGGAATAAGTACTCCTCTCACAGAACTGGACAGGGCAGATTTTTAGGAGAGTCCACAATTCATGGGTATAGCTATGCAAACAAATAAACGGTTTGGAAGAGTCCAACTTGGTGTCTTGAGGGGAGGTAGAGAGTCCCCCAAATTGTTGGACAAAATATGCGATCTGGGGTGGTGGTGAAGGGGGAGAGGGAGTTCGTGACCTTGGATCGATGGCAGGACTTGTGCAGTGCTCTCCGTCGATAGGGTAGTCATCTGAAAACACATTATGACCTTGAGGAGGCCATGGGCTGGTTGTTGCGAAGCGCGGCGTTGGAAGGGGGACGCATCGCCTAAAAACGCCCTCTGGGGTGTTGTTGTATGACCTTATACAGGAAGTCTCTTTTTGCACAAAGATACTGTCTGTACAAAAAAAGGGGGGGGGGGGCAGCACCGACATGAACAGTTCTTGCGGGTTGGCGCCATCTGTTCTTCGCAAACACTTGTCTTGGATAGACGTATACACCAGCTCTCCCAACTTCACCGGGCGTGGCGGTCTTGCAGGTTTAGGACAATGTAAGCATACCATATGCCTGAGAGCTAGCCGCGATTCTCATTTTAATATTTTGAAATATGTATCACTTTTTTTTTTTAATTTATCGGGAAAAAATAATTTTCGTGTCTTATACCTATATAGTACGTTTATCGTGTAACCTCCGTTTCTGAGTTCAGTCGACGAAACTTGGTAGCATTTTAAACTATCGTTTCGCTAACTTGTGCCGCAAATTTCATAGACTTAACAGACAAATTTGTAGTACATCCATTATTTTAAATAATTAAAAATAATATATAGTGCGTTTCTATAAAGTGTTGCAGGATTAAACCATCCGAGTCTCCTTGCGCTTCGATGGAAAAAAAATTGTGTTAAAAGTGAATTCTTCTTCTTACAATAGTGAAACTTTCGTTAAAAATCAGGGTTAATTATTTTTAAAAATAATCTTTTCGTTGTATAAACGAATAGTGTATTCAGAGTTTTCGTTGTAAATATTAACTCAGCTGCGCTCCATGTATATAGTCAGGCTCTCGATGTAAGCTCGACTCATTCATTCCCCAACCTCCCAGGTGGACGGATGTGTTTTGGAGAGATCCTGGTGCCATTTCATTACGTGTTTTTAAATTTATTTAGGAATTGTCATGTACTTGTGTTTATCAGCCATTTTGTATTTTCATTCATTAACGAGTTTTTCACCTCAGTATATAACCAAACATAGGCCAACACAGGTTATGTTTGCTGTCAATACAGCTTATAAGTTGATGCAAGTGCTATATCCAAGTCAGTGCGGCAGTGATTAAAAAGTATTAAGGACTAATCCTTTCAATCAATTTGATAACAAATGGTTAATCCGATTAATCAAAGGTGAAGTGAAATCCCCCCCCCCCTTCCCCTACTACTAATGTACTTTATCGTATTTACAATCAATCATGTCCCTTTGTGTGGCTATATAAGAAACACATTATGTCGTTAGCAATATAATTGTAACTGCGCTGTCGTGTTCTTGTGAAGACATGTTAAACAAAGAAATTTTTAAATAAGCTTTGCCCTAGCTACACTCGAGTATAGTCTGGAAAGTGTTAATTTCAACTAGAAAAAGTATATTCCAATTCGGCTCCGTCCCTAGCTAAAACGAGGCGAGGTGCAAGAACTTTCGCAAGGCCCTTCCCTTCCAAACTAGTTAATCCCTCCTTCCCACAATGCAGTTACTTTTCGAACAATATGCTCTGCCCTCGAGCGCCCCCGATTCGTGCCCAACACTTTGTCGATAAAACATTTTACATTAAAAATATATATATAAAAAAAACATGTTTAAATATATTCCTTTTCTCGTGGAATATATAACTCAAAACCAAACTACAGTCTGTGTAGTAAAGTGAGCACTTTTGAAAACCCTGCTTAAGATCTATTTGTATGCGTCTCGTGTATTCTTGCACCGCGTGTAAATTTAACATTTCCATGGGTTTGGTCGATTTATTCATGCATCGGTCAAATACAGTAAATCCATGATACTTGTGTAATAGTAAATATTTTACATAGTCGCCTATTCTTACTCTTCTATGCATTAAAAAACTAGAAAGTAAAATAAGTAATTTTGCATTTACAGATTTTTAAGTAACGATTTTAATTCAACGTTAAGACATAGAACTAATTTCCCTTCGTCGGTACCAACTTCTCTGTATATATGCCGCTCAGTGTATCCGTTAAAATGCATGCAGCTAGAAGCAGTGATGTTTTTCATAGGCTGAATATGAAACCACAATTTAGTAGTTGAGATGTGCGTACCTTCCAACAACGATGAAACTGGGTTCGAATTCCCGGTGGTGGTAAATCCGGATTGTCGCATGCTGGGTACGTGCCGGACGTTCCCATTGTCCGTTGGGTTTTCTCGGGGTAATCCGGCTTTCTTATACACCCCCCCCCCAATACCTGCGGTGTTCCATCTTCACCTCTATTCACTCTTATAACAGGACGTCTACTGGGACTCGGGGAAAAAAATGTCGTGATTGTTCCCAGATATTCCAGGTTGTTTCTTTTTTCCATTATGTCCTATCGCATAGGTAACAGTTATGCTAAGTACAGGTAAATTATGTTTTAAAGAAACAATTGGCGAAAGAGAAATTATTCCAAGTCTTAACGTTGTATTTGAGTGTAATATTTCAATTTAAGGGAAATATAGTTGTCGTTTCCTGCTTTATAGACACTAGAACACTAACTGGCATATTAGTGATATGTGTTGGTTCCTTCCAACTTCACAGCTTCACTTTACTGTTGCAAGAATAAAGTCATTAGGCTCTTGAGAATTTGAATTTTCGAACATGGCGGGAGGATACATAATGTAGAGCACGGTAAAATAGATCTCTAGCAGGGCTTTCAAAAGTTCTCAATTATCCCCGTATACAGCCTATAGTAAACGTAGACTAAATATGAGGTAGACCGCTTGTTTGTCTTCTGCGCATGTACCCAACATTAACTTACCCCAAAGGAACACAATTGTCAAAGTCACATGGTCAACAATGATGAACATGTTTGTTTACATGAATAAAATACTTTCACCGATTCGAAATTAATGTCAATGCATTCCAAATTGGTTAGGGGAAGTATACAAACATCTCAAAGATCTTGCTTACTAAACAGTGTTCTAACCTGAATTCAACCCACGTCAATTTTGCTAGTCGGGGTGGCAGAGAAGCCAGTTCAATGTTGGGACACGGAGGGCTGTGCGCAGCAAGCGAGATGTCTACCTCATTTCTATTATATGATAGTAAGCAGGTGTGAAATCCCCGGGGAAAAGCTAACCATAGAGGAAGTGGCGTTTATTAAAACCCTCGACATCATGGATACAGTTCCCTTGAGAGAGGGGCTGAAGTAGCTTGAGGGGGAGAGGGGATGAGAGGTTCTACTTCATGCTGGCCAGTGTTTCGACCCTGCAGCGATTCCTCCTATTTCAGAAGTGGTTTAGTCTCGCGGCATTAGTGGTTGAAACTCCGCAGGTCGGCGACCCGAAAGGGGGGAACGCTCCTCCGATGATGGGTCGACGTGGCGAGCTACGAAAGTGCTCCAGTGCCGACCCAGTTGTTACCGGCCGGGATCGCGGGTGTGCTGGAAGTGTTTGGACCGCCAGGACCATAGAGTAATATATGAAGTAGACCGGGCACTCGCGAAATACCCACACAACTGTCAGTATTAGCCTACATGTCCCAAGCGGCGCCCAACGTTAATAACTACAAACTTGAATATAGTGCTCCAGTTGTTTTAAAACTTTGTTACAGAAAACGTAATGGCGTTTATAAAACACATATTTGTATTAACAGCGTGATGAAGTCCAGCACCCAGCCGTTCTATGTTGGAAGCTTGATGTATTTTCCGCGCAACTCAAATGCGCACTTTGACCCAAATTTAGAGAGGAGGCGTTATTTGGGCACGTTACCTTGATAGTGGACAATGTACAACCATGTCCTTCCGATAAACGATCACTAATGTGTTTCGGCAACGATAATTGATCTGGGTGGATCCTATGACACTGCATCGAACCGGCTCTGAAATTGCAAACATATATCTCCGTCAGGAGATGTATGTGAGGTGTGTCGGAATTTGCGCACGGACATCTACTTCTTTCTTTTTCTCTTTCGGCGTACACTCCACGTTTCACACTTCTCGCCGTACCGTGCAACCGGCCTAAGGAAAAATGGCGTCTTCCACAGCGTAATACGTGAGTGGCGAGATGGAAATTGCAACGGATCTAGACGTGTAATCTTGCTTGGATGTTCATTTACGTTACTGACACAAGCGACCTCGGATCATCTGTCTCATGACATAGCCTGCAAGTTGCGGGGCGTTATTGCTCTCCAGTAAACGCATATATTGTAATAATAAAAGAAGAAAACATTTTTCACAGTTACGCGGTTACAAAATATTATTTCACAGCTAACAATATTGATAAAATGTTTCAGATTATAGTATTTCATATGCCCTTCGTACTTCAGCGTACGTGAGTGACACTGACAGGGCGGTTCTACCACTGTGAACGCGTGATAACTAGAGATGATGGAAAATCGCGAAAAATTTTTGAGCCAACATATCTTCTATAACACTCTAACTAGTGTATTCTTTCATGATTGGATAAACAAGGATTCGACTCTGCTAAGTTGTTTGCAGGCCAATCACGAACGTTCCGCCTTACAGTATCGGAAACCGCATTGGCCCAGTGAAATGGGGTAGTAGCTTCATACGTACATGACCGCCAGTGAGTAAAGGAAACTGTCGGACATGTGTAAAGTACGTTGAATCCTAGCAAACAGCCAACTTTTCCCGCGATAAACATTATCATCTCTAGTGATAACTCTTTGGTGGAGACCTGAAGAATTCGCGGATTCATTTTTGAGACAAGCTAAAATGCGAAACATGTACTTTTATATGCCTTTAGCTATTGGTCCACACAGTGTTTGAAACTTCATGGAGAACGCTGGCCCAATCGTCGCCTTCCAATGTGACAGCAGACAACCAATGGGAAGGGGCAGTGAAATTTCGCGAAAAGATTTCAAGACAAGTTGTACTTCAAAACACCGTAGGGTCGTGCACCTATCTTGATTGGCTGAATTACTTTTGACACGTGTTAACTGTCTGTACACGAATCACGTAGAAGTCGTGCCGATGTTGCTGAATTCTGAGTGGCCTGGTCTAATATGAAAACGCCTTCTCAAGGAGACAACAACCAATAACAATAGACAAACTATTTTTGGGTGCTTATAATATTGGAGTCTACTGTGTACTTTCCCCCCCCCCCCTCAAAATGTCACGAGCTCTACCAATGGACAAATTGATATAGGCGTATTTGTATTTGTACATTGTAGAGTCTATCCTGCAAGTCATTAAAAATTTTTGAGAATTTGGTGCCATTGTAAATAAAACTAGCATTGTCATGCAGTGTTTAACAGGATCTTACAAGAACTCTACAGCTCAGTAGCAATAACTTTCCTGGCCTATTTTTTTTATTACATCTCCGTGAAAGGACAAGTGTGACTGTAAAACAACACACACAAATAAAGACATTTGATTGGGACAAAATCAAATCAGCGCCTTATTGACTGATGACCAGCCAATAATGGACGTTGTAGAGCACAGAAAGCGTGTCCATTGTCATGTTGAGTGGAAACACAGAGACCAATAGAACCTGTGTTCCTGCAGTGCTGGATATAAGTAATTCACTTCTAACTTGTCTTGGTTGTCTTGTAAATGTCTGCAGGCCTTCAAAGTGTTAAAATCAGACCGACACATGGCGTGTGACATTTCAAAGGGATTCCATTCCAACACTATAACTTCGTGACTAATCACACGACTGAAACAAATCTGGTCTCGTTCGATCGGGCACACAAATAGGACGCTAGCATGACCTTGGGCGAGCGTGGACCCCGCGGTGACTGGCGGCAATTTTGCGCGTGGGCGGAAATTATTCCCAGCAGTACATCTTACGACTCTGTGTTGGCGCTCTGATTTTGCTGCGAAACGGAAGATCTCATCTAGATCTGACGATATAAAACTTCGAAATGTGGACACATTTGCAGACATTCGCTAGAAACCAGCCACGTATATCCTCCACTGCAGGAATATGATATCTGCTGGTCTCTATTTTCCCACCGATCGCAATCCTATTGGTCTAAACTACACTAAAAAGCCTTTATGTAGTACGTAACACTTGTTATTGGCCCGGTGTCTCCCAATGGATTGCTAACTTCACTGTGTTCCAATAAAATGTGCTTTTATACTTATTATTATAGGTAGGGACAGGAACATTTCGTGAATTCATTTCAGGACAAGATAGACGTCAAACATGTGCACACTGAAGTTGATTTTGCAATTGGATCACAGTTTGTTAGACACGCCCTGAACGACTCTGAGCCAATAGCAGACTTGCAATGAAACGAGTAGCAAATACCATACTGCCACGTGTGAGCTAACACTTTCTACTTTCTTGGGAAGCAACCAATGAACATACATCTGTGTCTTAAGTATAAACAGGACTATGGAGCCTAGCCTACAGGCCATTAAACTTGCGAAAATGTTCTATCCCTAATTATAGTCCTATACAGTCGATAGTGTACATTTCCGTAACCATACAGAAACTTAGTATTGTATTCACAACATTGCCTGCTGATGAGAGGAAATGTTCTTGTAAAATAATGGTAAAAACTAGGAAAACAACGAAACTATACCCGTGTGATTCTTATCTTCAGGGACAGGGATATTTCCAGATGGGCAAAGTCTTCAAAGTGTTAACCATAGAAAGCCGAACATCTATTTCGTTACTTTTAATTTCTTCCCCATAGCCTGAAGAGTACATTACCCGCTAACGCAGACGTGCCCCCTGATAGAGCCACACCCTGAATGTTTTTCGTCGTGTAGTGCGAGTCGCGCTGTCGGAGTCCGTGCTGCGTTAGACCATATAGTATATTAGTATTTATTTTAGTATTAGGTAGTTCTCAAGTAGGATGCCGTCGATAGTCACCTGTGCTTGGTTAGTGTTTCAGTAAGTTTCGTCACGTACCAAAAAATTGAATACTCCAATACCAAATACGTAGTGCATAGCGCTAGTCAAATTTCGCGGAAAAATATGGGTACACGATAGTCTTCAATACTATAAGCACCTAATAGCAGTTGGTCTATAGTCATTGGTTGCTATCTGCTTGACAAAGCGTTTTCATATTTGAGCGAACCACTCAGAATTCAGCAACATCGGCACGGCTGCGAAGTGATTCGTGTGCAGACAGTTAACACGTGTCAAAAAGTAATTCAGCCAACCAAGATAGGTAAACGACCCTGCAGTGTTTTTAATGTCTTGAAATCTTTTCGCGATATTTCACTACCCCTAGTAGGGTCACAAGTTTTTCGCGAAAAAATTTGTACGCAGGCTAGACTTCAACGGCTTACTTGCAAGCTTGCGAACTTCCTTTGGCTATTGGCCACGTGTTTGTGCGAGAGGACATTTTTCACTCGACTGGGCCAATCAGAATGAAGTTACCCCGACACTGAACGTCCGTAATTGACTGGCAGACACGTTAGAATTATCCAACCACGATATCGGTTATGAATTAACGTGTTTTTGTGCACAACCAGTCGTGGGATCTTTTCGCAAAAAACAGTTCGCAAGTTCACTGACCTGTAGGCTAGACTGCATAGTCCTGTGTACACTCGAGCCTCGGGTGTTTTCTCATTGGTTGCTTCCCCAGTGAGTAGCCAGTGTTACGCCACACCTGGTAGTATGTGTTTCTCCACCTGTTTCCTTTCCAGCCTGCTTTTGGCTCAGAGTCGCCCAGGAATTGTTTAATAAACTGCTATCCAATTGCAAAGCAAACTTCAGTGTACACATGTTTGACGTCTACCTTGTCCTGAAACGAACCTGCGAAATGTTCCTATCCCTAGTTATAATTCGGGGACACGTTCAACTTCAAACACATGTACCTTTGCAATAAGTTCGTCATCGGACCATACTTTATTTGACACGCCCTGGGTAACTCTGCGCCAGTAAATGAACACTTCACAATTATGTAGTCCAATCACGTGTAGTCCAGTCAAAAAAGGAGTGGCCTCATATCAAAGAAGTAGCCAATAGAATTACCGAGGGCGTGTCAAATAAAGTATGGTCCAATGACAAACTTATTGCAAAGGTACACGTGTTTGAATTCTAATGTGTCCCCAAACAACAACGCGGAATTAGCAGGTCTCTAGTCATATGTTATGCTTTAACCACTTTTTTAATTACATTTTGCCACGTAGATAATAAGCACAGTGTGTACATTTCACTCCACTCGGAAGTTAGCATCTAAAGGCGAAAGTAAAATATTCTTACTGGCAATTATTGCAAATGAGAAAAGTGCTCGCTTTACCGTGAATAGCCTATACGTGCCGCGCGCGAAGAGCAGAATAAAGGTGTCCTCCAGAAGGAATGCGCTAGGTGAACAGCAGGGAAGGGAAGGCAGGAGAGGCGATTGCGAATCGGGCGCCGGTGACTGGTCAAACACGTCTTCAGTACCGCCGCTGTCGCGCCCAAGCCTCCGCGGGGTGGGGCCCCCCAGCTCTCTCTCTCTCTCTCTCTCTCTCTCTCTCTCTCTCTCTCTGCTGGGCCGGAACAAGAGCGGACCGATCCTAGGTCGTTGCACCTTCGCGGTCACAACTGGACGGCGTTCGACCTCTAGCCACATACTCACTCGCGCAGAGGTACACTGGCTCTGTCGGCACGACGCAGCTATCACCGACGGGCCGGCCTTGACCTACCGCAACGACCCGCCACCCCCCAATCCTCCTCACGGGACTTCCAAGTAAAATACTCTCCGTATACTCCGTCTCAGCTACGAAGCCCATTTTTTTTTTTTTTTTTTTAACAGTTCGTTGGCAGGTAGAACATAATATTCTCCAAATAAGGCAAAGTTCGTCAAGACTATTTCGTGTCAAATTAAAAGAAAATTCACAAATGCAAACACCATGACTAGGGACCTGCAAAATTTACGTTATTATTTGGCACCAGGCTAAACTTCACAGTACTGTGCATACTCGAGCCGGCGTCGTTTCTCCATTGGTTGCCGCCTAGATGTGAAGTCACTCCCTTTGTGACTTAACTGCACGTAATTGGGGCACACAATTGTGAAGTGTTCATTTATTGGCCCAGAGTTACCTGGACCGTGCCCAATAAAGTACGGTCCAATCACAATAGTATTGCAAAAGGACGTGTGTTTTAAGTTTGATGTGTACCGAATTTGTAACAGGTTTCTACCACGACTTTCATGTGTCAGTCAGCTCACATAAAAGGATATGTCGTCACACCTTCCTTAGAATTGTCTAAAAGAGGTCTTCGTTACTGAGACACGAGTATACAATCTTCGTTTGCAAGCGTACACATGCTATTTTATGTTAGCAGTACGGTAGACTACTTAATTCTCTTTAAATTCGAGTCGGTGATCGTTTGTTCATTGGCTTTTGCCACAGGGAAGACTCGTTTGGTTGTACGTGATTCGCCATCTTATTGTTGGTTGTTTCTTATTGGCCCATAGTCCCCGAGTTGCCTCTGCGCCGCCATTAATAGCCGTAGTTCTCCGGATTCACAGGGACACTCGCAAGTCACCGTCATCCATATACACCGCCAAGAAACCGTCTTCGGCTCGATAAAGGGACAGAGTATTTGAGAATATAGAGGTGACATCAGCCAGTAGTGAGCAGTCCGCAACACGCGGTAGCCAATCAGACTCAAGGCCTGTTCTCAGAGCTTCGCGCAACCAATCAGAGAACGGGTATGCCCACATCAAAGGAACCGTCACGAAATTTCGTCTTTGTAGTAGTGTATGTATGGGTATCCGAGCGCAACGGGATCCGGGATAGGATCCATGATCCGTCCGCCATATTTGTAGGCATCACAGCCAGGTCTCGATGCCACGTTTGATTTCCGTCCTCGCATCATCCCTCGAAATTATTTTATTACTAAATATTATTTAATAAAAATAATAAGAAATCAGCCCGCCAGACTTTTAATAATTATATCGGTTTAGAGTGTCACTGCAGATCGTAATTCCATTTTTTTTTAATATTTTATAATAATGTCTTAAATATATCGGCCTGTCACTTCGGTACCCAGTGCATCGGGGGACGTATTGATTACCCCTCCTTCCTCACAAAACCTGTATACAAAAAAAAAAATCTTATTTTTGAAAATGTGTAAGATTTAAATAATTTCGATCCACTACCACGGATATTTATTAATTTTCCTAGGAAAAACACCCGTTTGCATAGAAACCTCCACTCGCTTGATTACCACGACTCCTGCTAGAGTGTGGATCGCCCGTGTGTATATTTATTTACGAATCCATAAGATGTGGATCATCTGGGTAAAGGAAAATTTCGCGAGTTCATTTCAGGACAAGGTAGGCGTCAAACACGTATACACTGAAGTTTACTTTGCATTTGGATCGCAGTTTATAAAACACGCCCTGGACGGCTCTGAACCAATAGCAGACTGGGAAGAAAACAGGTGGCGTAACCCATACTGCCAGGTGTGACGTAACATTGGCTGCTCACTGGGGAAGCAACCAATGAGCAAACACCTGAGGCTCGAGTGTACACAGGGCTGTGGAGTCTAGCCTACAGGTCAGTGAACTCGCGAAATTTTCCTATCCCTAGGATCACCTCATCATACACCACCCCCCTCGTCAACCATCACAAACCCCTCACCCCCTCCAAGCCTCACCACCCTCACCACTCCTCACAATACCCGCAACCACCCTCGCCAACCCTCACCACCCCTCACCATACCCGCACAACCACCCACACCTTGCCTCACCACCCTCACCAACCTCACCACCCACCCCCAACAACCCTCACACTTTCCTCACCAACTCTTAACACCATTCTAAACCCCGACGCACAAAATTCACCATCCCTGACACACAAAATTCTAAACATCAAGATTCATGTAATATCATAAGCCCGCTCATCCTGCCACCAGTCCATAGCACATTTCCTCGTTCCAATATTTAGTTTTGTTTTTGTGTGTTATTGGTTTGGTGCATAGCGTTTGTTTGAATTTTAAGTACATTTAAAGGTAAGCGATGTATCATAGAGCTCGGATTCTTTTTTTTCAGTTGGGTCCGTATCGTAAATCCTAGTATTCCCGTATTTTTCGCAAGTCAGATTTTAAGCAAGCGAATATTTATAGGCATATGCAATTATAATTGGCGATTTCTTAGGGCCAGGCTGGTGAAATTCAGTTTGCAAGCATCATTTCTAACTGCAGGAGTGTGTACATGTATAAGCCATACGACTATTTATAAACATAGTGATTGGTTAAATTAAAAATAATATTTGCATCATAGTGCTTTTTAAAAAAAATCAAAACTAGTTTATAACAGGGGGAAAAATATTTAAGGTTAAAATATTGAAATATATATATTTTTTTAATTTGTTAAGATTTATTACTACGCAATTATTTATGTTTGTCTGCGTAAAGTCTGCATCCGTATGAACATCACATTCAGTTCTAATTCATTAAATATGAAACAAACTATTCGGGCACTTGTGAACTTCGAGCCACCGTGCAGTAAGTCTGAAGGCAAAGTCCTTGCAACAGAAGCGGCACCGATATGCCACTGCAAGTTTCGTAGACGATACACTAGCGCTCCCAGATGGTCCGACTGTTGCCACGCTGGAAGGTGCAGGAACCACGGATGAAGACATCTTCGTGGAAAGTGTTTCTCCTTGTGATAAGGTGCCGGGTTCGTCGTTCATACTGGTCGCAGCAGATTTTGGCAAGCGGAGCCATATCATCGAAATCACCGTTCGTCACTCCGCCGACGGAGGCCGCAAGAACTCTCTGTTGCAGATCCGGCACCGAGGCAACGAAGAGACGTGCTGTTTAACTTTGCACGACCGTGCATGCTTACAGTATGTACCGTTGCGGTAGGAAAGCGGCCCACACTGAAAACACAGATATGTAACGTGGTTGGGATTTATTCATACAGCCACGAAACTCGTGGTGCCGTACGATGTGTTGATGCGAAAATACCTTGTCGCAGTAGCTGCAGGAATGAGTTATCTCTGGTGGCGGCGATGCAGACGACGTCCCGAACTCTGCAGGAGACGTGTCAACCAAATGACTGGATGGTACAGCCAAAGAAGCAGATGCTGCAGTGGTGCTGTCAGTTCGTCCGAAGTTCCAGTCGACCCCACTGAAGACGTCTCAATCAAATAATTCGATGGCGCTGTCGACGTCGTGCCTGAAGATGGCGATGGTGGCTCTGTTGCTGCACGTGTCCCATCTGAAGAACTCGATGGTGCTTCTGCTGAACTCATGACCGACATATCCATAATATTTATGCCAGGTACCGTCTCCTGCTGCGACGATCGGTCACTCACCAAGGCCTCTATCAAACTAACCTCTATAAAATAAACCCAGCTATCTACATACCTGCCCACGATGTCATTGAAATATTACGGTGCATCATGGGATGCGAAGGCACATTCACTGTTGCACCTGGTGATGAGTTGACGAGTGCAGCATTCGTTCTCGCCGTAGGCACTGAAAATGTAGAGGCCAGGGATTGAACACGGTTCGCCTTGGTGGGAGGCGAGCAGGATTGAAAATGAACGAATTGCAATGCTTTGGTACGCTCAAGTCGAACTCCATGGTGGCTTAAGGAGTTAACTGGGAACTACAGGGTTCGAATTACGGGCAAGTAACGGATGTTTATATCGAGAAAGTTTAGTTGGGTTAATGGATATCGTTAAAAAGTGACGAACTGGGCGAAGGCAAAATGCCGAGGACACCAATAAGATCACAAGCGCAAGGCAGATGAGAAACGAGAAGGCCATGGAAGAGATAGTAGAAACACGCATGACAGGCAGCTAATTTCGGATGAGCAGCGTTGGAGTGGGGTATGCTAGACGATCGTTGGTATACAGGAGTCGTCAACACATGATGACGTTTTGAAGTAGCGTATGATAGATGGCTCGCTAATTACGTAGTTGCTTGTAAGGCTGAATTACGTCAGCATATGCGCAACGCAGACAAGCGATGGCCGAAACTCAATCGTTAACTCGTTAAGTCCTCTGCCATCATCGCTGGGCACGTATGCGCAATACGGAAACTGTAGGCAGTTAATTTTTATGTAGCATAATTGTAGATATTAGTGCAACGAAAGAAATTTTTCAAGGCATGTGATACAGTAGCTTTTTATATAAATTCCAAAATTTCATTCAGTCGGCGACATCCTTCACGAAAATGCTATCTTTCCCACGGTTTCAAACAATAGGTATGGTAAGATTAAGTTACAACTGTTACTTACACTGAATGCGCAAGTGTTTGGGATGATTTTCACTTTTGTAGTATTGCTTTCAAATGCACACAAAGTGGTGAATTTCTCTTACGTTTAAGATCATCGTGAAGTCAGCTTGTATTTCCTGAAATACTGCCTCGCACGCATCGTTGCCAGGTATAAATAAAGCCCTTTACCCCAGAATAACTAAGTACACGAATACACGGGGCCGCAGTGGTGTAGTGGTTAGATTACGCGCCATTTCACAAAGGCGAACAGGGTTTGATCTCGGCGCGGCTGCCCCCGCGGATTTTCGCATGTAGGAATCGTGCCGGGCGATGCTGATGGTCGGCGGGTTTTCTCGGGGATATCTCGTTTCCTCCGCCCCGACATTCCGGCGCTGCTCCGTACTCACCTCGCTTCACCCTCATATCTTCATTCACTTCACTCACGAAGTCCCGACACCTGCGCATTTCACAAAAAAATTGGAGGCTCACGGGTAATATACTTGACGTCACTCCAAGAGGGAAAAAAACTGTTGACTGATAATGAACTCTCGGAGGAAGGTGCAAGCTCTACCTAAGTGCCAACGTCTTCGCATCGCGTCCTCATTACAGAAGCGACTTTCGTTTTTTTTTTTTTTTTTTTTTTTTTTTTTTTCGAACGACGTTAATGCTGGCGTTTTTCTGAGCCGACAAATGCGAGATGTTATTTACAGTCAGGTGAGCGGACTTGTGTTTAATGTTCGTAGCGTCACCTTATTACGTATTGCGTCTGACTTCTGCAGTCGCTAGTCCACATCCAGGACACGGAGTTAGGAAAAATTAAACATATTAACCCTTCGAAGACTACGATCGAGTGCAGTTCGAGCGTGGTTGAGTTAAGTTGAGGTCTTGAGAGTCAATGAGGGTGATATGAGGTGAGAGTGTATTAGCGCTGGAATGCAAGAGCGGGGGAAACGGGAGATCCCCGAGGAAACCCGCTGAGCAGCGGCATCGTCCGCCACGATTCCCACCTGCGAAAATCCGGGAGTGACCCGGCTGGGAGTCGAACCCGGTTCGCCTTGGTGGGAAGCGAGCAGTCTAACCTCTTTGCTACCGCGGTCCCTATATCGAACGAAGTTTGTATTGATATTTCTCTACCTTTGAGAACTAACTTATTGTATTACATTGTTTGTGTTTATTAGAGAACAATAACAATATCACAGCGAGGACAAATTTTTATTTTTCTGAATACAAAAGGGAAATTTTTATAATCACTCAAATGAACGTGATGGGATTGTATATCTTGTAACGGGTGAAAGGACATTTAAATAGGGGAAAATCAACTCGGCAATCCACTATCTGATAGCCAGCCAATAAATGCAGGTTTTACAGTACAGAATGCGCGTCCATCGTGTTATGGGCGGTAGTAAGTGAAACTGTATAGATCAATAGTACTGGTTTTCCTTCAGCGGTGTTAACAGGCGACCCGACCCGACTGTAGATTATCTTGAATGGCAGTAAATGTGTGCAGACTTAGAAGTGTTGAGGCCCAAGCTTATGGCTAGGGATTACAAAATTTTGCCAGCTCAGCAGCCTGTTGTCTAGGATTCAGAGTTCTTTGTTTATGTATTACAACAACAAATATTCATTGCTGTAGTTGTACAAAAATATTCAACAAAAATATTTCAAGTTTTCTAATTATGAATGTTTTAAATTTTCCATAATATGCTTTCAGTCGCAGCCACGCAAATAATATATTTTGAAAGGTTTGAGAGAAGAGGTCAGGGCACCTTTGTGAGGCGACATTATCACCTTTTTGCCTTGTGCTGATGGGGTTTCTTCGGGGGTGTTCCAAAGTCTCAGCACACAGATGGTAGAGGGCGTGTCAACACTTTCTTAAATTTTGTTTTCACCTTTACAACCGTTTCTAATTGTTAAGTTATGTCGGACAAGTAGAATTTTTTTTTCTCTTGAGAAAAAGGTAGTTGTAATTTTTCGGGAAATAATAAATGAACAATTATTCTCTTATTTTTCTGATTCAGGCTGCTGAACTATACTGGCTTGGGTGATACGTGATTGAGCTACTTTTATTCCGAGGTATTTTATTCGCCTGGAGTGCTTCAGGATGAGTCAAGTAAACAGTTCTTGGATTGAGAAGGTATAACGAAGTTATTATTTTAAAATATAATCTAACGCTACGTAAATTGGCGGAATTTCTGAATGTCTACTTTGTGATCAAAAGTACTCGGAAATTTTAGGAAGCCGTTCTCTGCTGAAAAACTTTTACACGTTCTTGTCACCAAAGTTTTTGTGTTGTAATTTGTTTCTCTTTGAAAGCCATAACCAAAACTTTCCCGTTAAAACATTTTATTCCACTACTCGTTACACAATTATTTTCCAGACATATTTTAAGTGTGTGTCCAGTTAAATTACACACAGTTGTACGCCATTTGTAGAGTACACGTTTTGTGTCTGTAGGTACTTCAAATTAAGGCAAATATTAAAGCTCCATATTCACGAGTTCGCAAAATTTTCATCTTAAGACATTTTATGAAGTTGGTACTCATTATTTGTTAGTTTAGTTTGGTAATCAATTTTATGAATATACTCTAGTAAATTTATAAGTAACTTATATTACTGTTAGACCTTCCTTTCTTATAAATAGGTAAATAGTTAGTTTGACTGCCTATGTTGATAAAGTTTTCTCGCGCATTCTTCTTGCTGACAGAAGAAAAATACTTATATGAACAGATTTTACCCTAAAATACAGGATAGCCAAATATTTTATAGTGTTTTAACTAATTCGGTCCAGCATTAATTTCTGAAGCCAAGTGTTGCAATTACGTAATTTTGTGATAGGCGCTCTACATGAACTCAGGAATTTTTTTACAACCCGTGAACAACGTAGGCTATATTGCGTGCTCTACGATATTGACGTTAACCATTAATGTGGAAGAGGTGTAGAAAATTCCACAAATCAGATTAGCCAAAAGGAAAATTCTCAAAGTACTGGACAATGATGCATTGCTGTATACACTCTAATGTTTATTTTATTTATTTTTTTACTTTCACAAGAAAAATCCTTGGAAACCCATTTGGCAATAAATTCTTTGTAAAAACTACACACAGTTTTCTTGTAAAATCTGCAAAACATGTATTTGTAATATTACAAATGATAGTCTTGCATTACAATTTACATTATTGAGAAGTGCACTTAAAATTTTTTTCTTCTAGAAAACAGATGTGATGCATAAATAACAGAGGATAAGTAAAAAAAAAATATTTCAAAATAAAATTTATGGAAAAAAAAAAAATTACACTTTACCATCACAGGAACTAGAACGCATGCCCCTAGTAACACTAACCCGCAGCACCACTAACCACACACAAAACCAACTTGACTCACGAACCCGTAATTTATTTTTATAGTAAATATAGCTGCAACTTCCTACAAAATATTAACGAAGTTATTTAGCAAGAATACATTAATAAGAATATTTATTCAATTTTAAGAGTTCCGTGTAGCTAGGAAACATTAACAGTTAATGAGTAATACGGTTGCGTTTGATTGAAATTCTGAAGGCTTAATCTCACTGCAGTGAGTTGGTCGCAAAATGCTAAGGTTGGCAACACATTGTAGTGTGAATAATTTATTTGGATATTCTTTGTGGCTTTTATATATTATTTTATATAAATTGTAATTGTCGTTGGTCACATTATAAGTCGCTGTCACGTTCATTATCTATTTTATGTACGGCATATTTTTAGCTTAATGTAATTATTTACGCTTATTTGCATATGGCTTTTAATGTGACAGTCGATACTCTTTGTCATTTCTGAATATTGTTCGAGTAGCTGTCGTTTGGAGCGCGGCTGTTCCTTGTTAACTTTTGCGGTAGGTCGTGGTCCGCGCAGAAGTTCGTGGCGCGGGTCGCTTGCGCGATAGTCAGCTGTTAACCCAGTGTGGAGCGGAGAGTCGGTTAAATGCGCCGGCGAGTTCGTGTTTGTCGTTGACCGGGCGCATACGAGCGGTGTTAGCAGGACTTGTGTTAACGTGGCTGAGAATAAGTCACTCGTTCCTCCCCCGCGTGCAGAAGTATATGCCCGGGCAACATGCACTGTTTTTTTTTTTTTACGTATGCGTGCGCGGCACACGTTCCGGTTTCAAACTGGATTATCCCGCGACTTCTTAAAACAACTACGTGTGAATTCGCGATTGCCCCGTGTAGGTGAATTTTGCGGGAGCGAAGCACGTAGAGAATAGTGCGAGACGTGTTAATAATTCAGAATATTTTCCTGCTTGCGCCGAGAGACGTGTTACCATCGCTGCGAGGTGTGCAGTTGCGACCAGCCAATCCTCCTCGGTCGACGCAGCGGGCTGGTCTCTCGCATGCTCGTCCTCCTCGTGCAGCCGTATTTAAAAGTTATAAGCCCGAATATACCGCGGACGTTCACATCGTAGAGTTGTTCCCGACTCGGATGGAGTTCCCACCCGTGCCGCAAACCAAACAAAGACGACTTTTAACATGTTTGGGTGTTGTACACTTGTATAGAATTTTATTAAGTCCTTATGGCATTTTGGCACATGCGTGTTACTCGTTTAAATTTCGTTGTGTGAATACTCAACGTTTGCCGAATTAAGGCCCACGCCTAAATTTTATATCAGTGCCAATGCATATGTGTACGAGTTCAGTTTGAATGAGACGCTGGTAGTCTTGAACCACCTTTTTCATATTTTCTTCAAATATAATTGAAAGAGTAATTTAACGAGTTTTTGTGAGAAATAATGTGCCTTAAACTTTAAATATTTACTGGTTAAATATTCAATGGGCTTTACGGCAATAAACCTATCTGAAGACGAGAACTCGTGTACCCTGAATTGTAGTTAATGTTAAGTAGGGCTGATTGAGAGTAAGGTATCACTGTCGGACCTGAGGCCTGGAAGGTACGGGATGTCTCAAAACTGTCGTTTTACTGTGATTATTTTAAGAGTTTTACGTTATTCAAACTCGCAGTAAATTTTTTTGCACGCAGCTACACTTTACATGACCCATAGTTTTTGCACAAACAACTACAGTACATACGGTTTTGCTTTGTTGAGCGTCCGCCATTTTGCTGAAGCTCGTGGATACGGGTCAGTATAGTACAAACATTTGCTGAGGTCTGTTACAAACACGGCCCTTGTAGCTCTACAAGGGAAATATCTGTATTGTTACAAGCATTTGTAAAATTACAAACAATTTCTATATAAAAATTACAAGAATTTTTTACAGTATATAGGATGGCTTATAAGTATCACTCACATGCAACGTCTCCACAATTATGGACACGGTGACTTAACGGGTTAAAATAAACTTAACTTCTTATTTATCTACTGCACCTTAAAAAGATACATTCTGACAATTTCGGATGTTTCTGCAATAGTTAACCCTTTGAAGACAGCACAGATTACCTGGTACTGAAGACAAGGCTGTAGTGAACTGCCGATATTCTCCACTACAGAAATCTCAGTTGTGTTGGGATCTCTATTTCCACTTACCATCGTCCTATGGGTCCTGGCTACACCGGGAACGCCTTTTGTACTCTGCAACGTTTATTATTGGCTGGCCGTCGGCGGATGACGTTGCACGTTAACTATGTGCCAGTTAATACGTCGCCACAGATGTAACAGGTTACACAATCCATCGTGGACATTGGATAATTAATTGAAAACAGCAGTTTTATTCTTACGAACTGAAAGGTTGACTAGTGGCAATTTTTACTTGGATTTTGATATAGTCCAGCGAAGCAATAACACTGTAAGAGTGCGAGTTTTGTCTTCAAGAACAAAGAAATGCCCTTATAAACGTAGCCCAGGTTACATACGTGCATACTCCTCAGTAATAGGGGCGGGCGGGTTTCATTCCACTTTTGATTGATTGAAAGTGTTAAATTGACATCAAAGGGTTATTTAAATTGATTGAAGGGGATAGTAAACATTGAAAGGGTTAATAAAATAAGGGTTACATTTTAATCCGATTTTAGTGATTAAAAAAATGATTTAAAATTTCTTAATCCGATCAAATTTTTTGGGTACGGGTATGCTTTATGTTCTTTCTTTCTTTCTTTTTGGGTGGGGGAGGGAGTATCAGGAGCTCTGTCCGATGTTGTCGGTGTGGTGTCCTAGAGGTGACTGAACAGTTGGTGGGTTGCAGTCTTATATAGGTGTAGAGTTTAGTGCAAGAGTGGGCTAGGGTCTTTTTATTTATTTTTTATCATTTTTGCAATTTTGAGGTGTTTGGAGGGATGTTGGTGGTAAGGTAAGGAGAAGTTTCCGAGCGGAAGGAAGCGGGCGGATATCGATTGTGGCATACGACTGGGACTGTGACGTCTTTCTGAACCATTCCCTCACCCTACAGCCCACATGCATATCTCCTGCACGTGTGCGACCCAGTCCGGCCCTGCGCTTCTCGCCTTATTTCCCCCTCATCAGCTCTCGAGATCTAAATTTCGCCTGCTACCGCATACACTCGATTTTCGGCTATCCATTAGCTGTTACTGTACACGAGGTTTTAAAATGACTTGTACCCATATCTTTTGTAAAAACACGTCGTTGTAGACGACTTCCTTTCCCAAATAAATTTGGAACTGATTTTTACTCAACATAGAATAATACACTTTAGTGACATTATATTTTTCTACACTATAGTATAGTCAAATTTTTAGTGTTGCAGAGAAGTCCACACGTGAAATACGTACATTTGTCTGCTTGACGAATAAATATACGTCGGATTGAAACTAAGGCAACTTTTCCAATATGATTATTTAATGTATGTTTTCAACGGTTGAAAATAAAGTTTAACTTGAGCATTAACTTATAACATAATAGTTAAACTCGAATAAAAATATGTGTTTGAAAATCGGTATTATTTCAATGTTTAAAATCTTAGCAAGTTAAAATTATGTCTTATAGCTGTGTTGATATGAAAATGAATCAGTGATTAGTTAAAAATTGTTGGAAAATTGCATAAAGTTAGCTGGAAATGTTATAAAGTTTAAAATGTCATGTAAGTTTACAGGATTAAACTTAAATTTTTATTTAAAACAGTTTATATTTTAAATTGAATTTAATGTGTTCAAAACATTTCTAATGTATTTCTTAGTGATGAGGACAGATGCAGTTTTATCAGTGGTATTTGTGAAATTTTATTTAGTTGGGAATGCGCCAGGCTCTTGCCTTCCGAAATATAGGAGGAAGTTTCAGTGTCTGAGTGAAAAAAAACACTTGGTAGAGGAGAGGGGAAATATCCCAGGTCGGTTCAAAATCCACTATTACCTCCCTAGGGAAACCGTCGCTTTGGCCTTGAAGCAAGCTCTGTTCATAACCGAGAAAGCACTCTGGAGGTGAAGGGCCGGCAAGTCGAAGCAGGGGAGTCAACACTAGAAAAGATACTTTCTTAATAGTGTAATGGGGGAGGGGTGCGTAACCTTGTTCTTGGAGAAGAACTTGCTTGTCGCACAGACAACTTTGGGGGTATGGGTAGGAGGGATGTTCTGAGTTCTTGACCTCGGGGTAAGTTAGTCTGGATAAGAGGCGTAGGGTAGGGTGGAAGGGGTTGTCTACGAGTGAGCAGGACCCGATCGGAGCGCAAGTAGGCAGATGACACCATCTTGAATCAGTTGCGACAATTGAGAGTCGAGGCCAGACGGGTTACTGACCCCCAGGACCTCACAGAGGAGGGGTGGTAGGGGGTGGCTGGCTTTGTGGAGTTGGGGTTAGAGGTGCAGGGTAGTGGTGTGGCAGGCCAGTCTCCTCCGATTGGAATGCCACTAATCAGTTGTCGCCATCGTGCCTTAGTGCCAAAAACATTTAACGATCGTGGCCAGCTCGGGGCAGCGTGCACTGGCGAGGGGCGGGGAGGGGGTGCAGGAAGTGAAGTGACGTCAGCTATCCCACTCGGTGCCATCTTCAGTCGCTCATGTACGCTTGGAGGAGACAGACGTGCTACTTGTCAGCTCCTTCATAAACACCGCACCTCTACACACTTGACGGCCGACGAGCTTACGATAGGGAGTTACCCCACTGGCGAGCATCGCACCTACCTTCATCTCTAGTAATAGCCGCGATTTACGTAGAATTTTATCGGGAAAATATAAGTTTTCGCGTGTTAACTTATTTTTTTTCGGATCGATATACTTCATTTGTGATAAATAATTCATTTCTGTGTTCGATAAACGAAAATACTGTTTGCATTAACAACTCACGTTTTTTGTTACCAAGTGACGTGAATTTCACAGATTTGAGGGAAATTTGTGGTACATATCTATAAAGAGTTGCACGATTACGCTTTGCAGGCTTTAGTACTTCCACATCATCCGAGTGTCCCCATGCTTCGATGGAAATAATTTCTGTTAAAAGTGAATCATTCTGTTTTTATCTTTAGTTAATCTTTAGTTAAAAATTATCCTTTCATTGTCTGTTGTAGGACGAATCCAGAGTTTTTCTCTTAACGCTCAACTCATTTGTCTATCGGCTTCGCTACACATATCTATTCAGGCTCTCTCCACATACACACAACTTATAAGACAACGACATAATTGCTACACTAGACTCCACATCAAACGGAGGTGTTTTAAAAAATATTCAGGTATGTGCGAGAGGTGTTAAGTAGTGTACGTGTATTTCTATTATACTGTTTTGTATATTAAAAATTGAAATGCTAGTTTGGAAATCTTTGTTTATACATACTGACTAGCTGGATTTCGCTAAGTGAGTTTGCACTTGTCGACATCAGATGTTATTCATGTAGTTAAAATTCTCTCTCGTGTAAATTATATTTCTATGCTCGAGACTCGTGTCAGGTTTAAGACTCATGTAATTGCACTTATTATTATTCACATAGTCGTTTGAAAATTTGTGATACGGTGAGTGTAATTTATTCATAAGTAGAACACTCTGAATTTCTCTTGTATGATAAATATGTTCTTAAAAATCGCCATCTACCACCAACTCCCTCCAAACACCTCACAATTAGAAAAATTATAGAAAGTGACCCTTAGCCCACTCTTGCACTAAACTCTGCACCTATATAAGACATTGCAACCCACCACTCTGGTCAGTCGCCTCAAGGACACCACACCGTCAACATCGGACAAAGCTCTGTACCCCATCCCTACACTCAAAAAGAAAGAGAAAAATTAAAGTTTACCCATACACAAAAAAATTGATCGGATTAAGATCGGATTAAGAAATTTTTAATCGGATTAAAATCTAACCCTTATTTGATTAACCCTTTCAATTTTACTATCCATTTCAATCAATTTAATGAACCCTTTCAATCAATCAAAAGGGAAATAAAACCTGCCCGCCCCTACTACTCTCCTCAAAGGTTTAAGTTCTGCATTTACCACAGGTGGCAGTGATGTAAGTATTTCCATTCCAACTTCTACCTGGAAGACATCCACCCGAGATTCAATCAAACGGTTGACTCACGCTGCAGGTGAGATTGACGAGTGTACCGTCACGATGCAAGAGCTCGACCACACAGAGAGAGAGGACGAATAATAAAAAACAACGGCCCTGTGCAGTGGTCGTGGGAACTCAGCTCCATTCTCCGCTACCGCGCGGTGTTATCCAGCGACGCATCTCTCCCTCGTGTGCCGACATCCTGACTTGTAAATAAGGCAGGTGCCGCGCGGCGTGCGGCGATAGGTTGCGAGTGAGCGAGTGCCTGAGGACTGACAGGGAAAGGTCCCTCTTCGGAGACTTATAAGAGGACGTCGTGGGTCGATCTCGTCTCTCGAGCGGACGTGCTGTTTAATGATGCTGGGGCGGTCCTTTTGTACGGGCTGTTTATAGCCTTTTTTTTTCTCGGTAAAATGAGCACTTTCGAAAGCCCTGCTTAAGGGGGCCGCCTACCTGACGCGACATGGCACAAGAGCGAGCGAACGCTAAGGGCGACACTGGTACGCGCATCAACTGTCGCATCGCCACTACGCGCGAAGCACTATCCTAGCGCGCAAGCTTTTTGACGAACCGTTTTTTCTATGGGACTTTAAGCGGTGACCATATTATTTTACTGATGGAAAGTCTAATGCAAAGTTCAATGCAGAATTGTATCTGAGTTTCGCGTAGGTCCGGTCAGCACATTTTGACGTACGGCAGTCTGAAAAGGCTGTTTTTAGCTATGTTGGAGGGTTTTGGAAATAGTGGTTCTAACATGCGTAGTGTCATGTACGCTTCATTCCGTCATCACCTGAAGTTTGTTTTCTTTTCGCAAATCAGCACATTGGGCGCACGTGGAATAGTTTCGTCAAAAAAACGGATTCCCCAACACACTGCAACACATTTCTAGCGCCTAGTAGGTGGCCCCCCTTAAGATTTACTTGTTCGCACGTTGTGTAAACTTCCGCTTTATGTAAAATTAACATTGTCATGGGCCTCGCCACTTTATTCATGCGTCGGTCTATTGAAGCAGTGAAATTATTATAAAAGTACATATTTTATAAATCTGCTCATTTTTCCTCTTCGATTCTAAAAAAAAAAAAAAAAACACGATGGAAATATTTTAAGTTATCACAAATCGTTACCTAACACTTTTTATTCGACGTTAGACATGGAACTACTTTCCCTCAAACGTTACCAACTTTACTGGGCGCATGTCACTCGGCGTGCCCGATAAAATATATGCAAGTAAAGGCTGTTCACGAATAAATAAGAAAAAAGTCACTGCTCCTACCTGCATATATTTTAACGGGCGCAATGAGTGGCATGCTTCCTGTATAGTTGGTAACGATGGATGGGAAGTAGTTACATATCTTAACGCCGAATAAAAAGTGTTAGGTAATCATTTGTGATAATTTAGATTATTTGTTACACTTTCTGTTTCTTTTCTGAATGCGTCGGAGTAAAAAATGAGCAGATTTGTGAAATATTTATTTTTCTAATAATTTCACAGTTTCACTTGACTGACGTATGAAAAAAGTGATGAGACCCGTGACAATGTTAATCTTACATGAGGCGGAAGAATACACAACGTGCATACAAGTAGATCTTAAGCAGGGCTTTCAAAAGTGCTCATTTTACCGTGAATAGCCTATAACCTTCTTGTCGCTCATGCGCGGTGGCGACCCGGTTGCAGAATAGACACGCTCACAGAAGCGAAATCACAGAGCAGTTGATTACACAGGGACGAAATGGCGTGACGGTTACTTTGATTGGTCGAGCGAGGCTCTGGAAGTGGATGTCGTGTCTGATTGGCTATTGCGTGCTGTGAAAATTTCCCTATTGGCCGAGACTGCCAACTGGCAGGTAAGTTGCGAGGCTCTGATTGGTAAACGGCGTCCCGACATGTTTCCGGCTAGCGGCGCCATTTTGCTGGAGTGTGCGGCTGGAGTTCGCGGAATAAGTGGACCCTGCGCAACTAACGCACTCACTCTACCTCGTTTTCCCTCTACAGTTGGTTTAACCCCTTAACATTTCTTCCCGAGTATAGTCGTTTACGTCTGACATGTTGCAGATTAGGTGAGACCATGGTCAGAGCTGTACAAGTACAGTAGTTAGCACCAATACGGACATCTCCTTTCTTTGTACAATGCTATTGACTGTTGCAGAAACACAAACTACTTTATAATTGGTTGCTTGTTGTGGCATGGATCTATAGGTTAGAAACTCTCGGTTACTATAAAAAAAAATTCGTAATTAGGGTACATCGCACGCCAAAATTTTATTACTTTGCAATACTTGAAACGAAAGATTAATTTGTACGTTAAGGGTTTAAGAAAAATTAGTCCGCGCAATATTGGATTTATCCTTTTCACCCCAAAGGTCTCATTCACAATTTTGAACGAAATGTTTTGTAATAGCTTCTCAAGCTTTATCAAATTATCGCACTTTTAATGCGTTTACTAATTTTTTTACTAGCGACTACTAAGCAAGAATCAAGTAATTTTCTCATGCTGGTGAGTACAGAAATGATACTAGCAACAGCGGTCAAGCGATACGTATTTTAAGACGTGAA
Organism: Dryococelus australis; assembly: GCA_029891345.1. Taxonomy (NCBI): domain Eukaryota; kingdom Metazoa; phylum Arthropoda; class Insecta; order Phasmatodea; family Phasmatidae; genus Dryococelus; species Dryococelus australis. Next base: position 36,822,658 of record CM057006.1, read on the forward strand.
CCAATCAATGCGTACCTAAGTGGAAACCATGTGGTTTTGATAGTTGTAAAGCAAGTAACACACTTGCTTATGCACTCTATCCCTTCTCCCCTGTACGGAAACAAATACAGAATGTTCGGAAATTAAACGCCCAAATTACGGGAGGTTATTCCTTATGAAAAATAAAGTTATATATAATACACCGCATACATAAACGGATTATTAAAGGAGATATGAGCCTGTGAATATTGGGTAACGAAGAAGTATTTCCGCTGAATGCCTTGTGCTTTCTGCCAGCGGAGGGAGATGGTGGCGATTTACCCGCATTACGTCCCACACGGTCGAATGGGACACGCCCATTTGTTCGCGCTGTGGAGCGTGTACTAGCGGAGGTCACATTACGTCCCACACGGTCGAATGGGACACGCCCATTTGTCGCGCTGTGGAGCGTGTACTAGCGGAGGTCACATTACGTCCCACACGGTCGAATGGGACACGCACATTTGTCGCGCTGTGGAGCGTGTACTAGCGGAGGGCACTTACGTCCCACACGGTCGAATGGGACACGCCCATTTGTCGCGCTGTGGAGCGTGTACTAGCGGAGGGCACATTACGTCCCACACGGTCGAATGGGACACGCACATTTGTCGCGCTGTGGAGCGTGTACTAGCGGAGGGCACTTACGTCCCACACGGTCGAATGGGACACGCCCATTTGTCGCGCTGTGGAGCGTGTACTAGCGGAGGGCACATTACGCCCCACACGGTCGAATGGGACACGCCCATTTGTCGCGCTGTGGAGCGTGTACTAGCGGAGGGCACATTACGTCCCACACGGTCGAATGGGACACGCACATTTGTCGCGCTGTGGAGCGTGTACTAGCGGAGGGCACTTACGTCCCACACGGTCGAATGGGACACGCCCATTTGTCGCGCTGTGGAGCGTGTACTAGCGGAGGGCACACGTCGTCGATGTGCCGACTTATCACTTCCTCAAGCCGAACAGTGCGCACAGACTGAGGACGGCCAGCATTACGCACGTGTCTCTGCAACATGGGGAGCATAAGTCACCTTTCTGCTGCGGACTATGGACAAGGCATTCGGCGAAAATACATTTACGAAACCCAATATTTACATGCTCAAATTTCCTTTGATATTCCATTTAGGTTAGAGTGTCGTGTATATTTTCGACTTTATTTTTCATTCGGGATCACGTCGTGGAGTTTGGGCATTTAATTTCCGAACATTCTGTATAATTGCAAATTCACGGTGCTGCCGTACTCACCGGACTGCTCTACTGTGCTGCGGCCTGGCGGGACTGAAAGGCAACTCTGTAAGCACGCGGTAAGTTAACACAATCAGCTGAGTGAACATGGTACAGACTGCGGATCTACCACTGCGTTTTTCTAGTTCTTTGTTTTACGCACACAGTACGTGTTTTTAACATTTAGCTATCCCCCTCCCCACCCCTCACCGTTAACCCTTCGGGCGGGATTTTAATTCTCACGCTGAAAGTTTTGATGTAAACAAATTTACTGTCGTCATTGATAGAAGTTCGTAAAATTATTCGGATAAAAATTGTAGTGGAATAATTAGCTGGAGTTCAAGTCAATACACACCCGAAAAAAATAGTGCAGCTCAGACATTTTAATCAGTGTCTTTAACAGCTGCCCTTAAACTACATATTTGATATTATAGACTGATGTCTTAGCAAAAAGTAAATAAATTAAAATAGTAGAGTGTACAATAAGAGACCACACAGTATCACAGGAAACCTATAAATTATAAGCTTGTATCAGAGGCGTGTGGTGAAGTGTTGCAAGATAAACTGGTGCTTGCTCACAGCTGTACATCCTCAGTGGACGCAGCAGGAACCAGTAATCACCGTGCAACCTAGGGGAAACTGCATGTATTCCGACCACTCACAAGCGAGCAGCAAGGGACACCCATTACACGCGTCCTGTAGCGTCAGCTACCGAGCTACGTTTTACTGGTGGAAGGGTAAACTAGCAAGCAACAGGGTACAGCACAGAGCTAACGCCAGCTTACCTTGCAACAGTCCACCACACGTCACTGTCTAGTACATGTAGGCAGTGCTCCAAGACTCATGAAATAATCCGTAAAGAAGACGCCAGTCTCTAAAAGACGTGACACATGTTTTCTAAATGGTTTATATCCACACACCAAAAAAATGATTGCGAAAGCAGTTACTTAATATTTGCATTTCCAGTAGCTCACCCATTAAGTTTCATTTCTGATTAGCTCCATCGCGCGCGAGGGAAAATAAATATTCTCCTTACGAAACTCAGAATTGTATCTTCAAGTAGGTGCAATCAGTGTGCAGTAAACAGTTTCTTGTTATCGAAAATAATCAGATGCTGCTTCTCGGCAATTTTACCACACATTCAGTTTCGAAACTTTATTTTCAAGTGTAATATTTAATTCTGAGGTTTTCCTGCGTCTATGAACAAGTGAATTCACGTCCGTTAACAATTTCTCGAACATTTCTCGAGTGTGCTGCTTCAATTAGCTCGAGCAGATAATTTTTTACTGCTGAAAAATAAAAGTGTTTAAACGCAGGAGGTGTGAACACCAAGTTCCCTTAAAGTAAACCGTACTTTATATTTTAGTCCTTAAACTTTTCATATATATATATATAAATCTTCGCATTTTCCTTTATCTCTTGCACTCATAGTGATGAAGAACAAGTGACGACACATTAAAGATAATTCTGTCGAATTTATGAATCTGGATAAGAAAGGAGGATGTTGCACTTAAAAAGAAGAACTTTTTTTTTTTTAAGTTTACGTTGACGGCCTAACACCTTCGTTGAACAACGCAGCTAAGAGAAGGGAAACCGCACAAGAATGCGCGAGAAAAAGATAAGAAGGAAAGAGAGGAGGAAGTGCTAAAGGCAAAGTGTCAACCACACGAAAGTTTCAACGTTTCCAACGTCTCGACTTAAGTCCATATTTCATGACGAATTTTTATTTCATTACCTGGACTACATTTATATAAGGACCACATAAATGTAAATACTTATAGTCAAATGGTCATAGTTTTCAAAATGTATGGCGCCGAAAAGTCGAAATTTTCGGAATGCGGGAGCCCACGTTTCTATGATCCTAATTAACTTTGACAAAAAAAAATCGCATGCCATGTTATCTATATCACATACACAACATCTTAAGAGGAACGGTGCACGCGAGCCATATATTTATATAATTTTTGTCGTAACTTGTTTTACAGGGGATTTTTCAAAAATGTCAGCTCGACACGACGTAAATATCAATTTTGAGCACCTTCTTAAATTGTTACAAATTCACTGTGTTCGTTATTCTCGCAGCACTGATTGAAGATAAGAAAACAAAAATTCTCTATATTCTTCCATCAGCGCTCTTAGAATAATGATGGCAGTAAATATCTAATAACGTAAAAAGGCGGTGAAAATTATTTTTTGCGTGCTGTCGAGCCAAAAATTTCGACGAACACCCTGGAAAACGACTAATATCGAAAATCGTTTAAATATACTGTTTTCATGCACCATTCCCCTTAATTAAGTCTCATAGATATTTAACAATGGGTACTCGGGTAATGTTATCCAGAATCTCTTTTAAAATATGTGTTGATGTTTTTGCCAACACATTTTATTCGTCCAAGAGAAACTGATAAATACTAAAACAATTTTCTCGGCACGATTCCCACATGCGAAGGTACGGGGAGCGACCCCGCCGGGAATCGAGCCCGGCTCGCCTAGGTGGTGGGCGAGTGGTCTAGCCACTGCACCACCGCGGGCCCCGCCAGGTCACGGGAACAGCTCTTGTGTTTGATTGGCTGGACTGCCTGCTGGCAAGTAAGTTCTCGCATGCTGGCTGGCCAACTACGCTCCGACATATTTCGCTGGCCTGTGTTGCTATTTCACTTCTACAGTCTGTGCCGGGAGTCTCGTGCTCAAAACACCGAAGTTAGGTACAGCACACTCTAAGATATTATTCGGAAATTTACAATACTAGTGTATATGCTTAGTGAGGAAGCAGGAATGGTAATGTTTTCCCCTGTAGGCTGCATTCATTGTAGCATTCCAATATTTCCTCAGGAAACAGTGTAATGCATAGGGAAATTCCCAACTCTGTATAGTTGCACTGCTAAACATTCCTATATCTGCAGCTTGATGTGTGGTATTATTACCATACAGTGTACAGGTTAAAAAATTCCATTATGGTTTAGGAAGTTCACCAGAAAATTTTTCACAGTGTACGTCAGGAAACAGGTAAATATTTGGAAAGAAATATTTTCGTAAAACAAAACAAAAAATACAAAATACCGACGGTGCCAGAAGAACTACACTTCTTTCTTTTTACTGTGTAATATTTTTTTTTTTTGTTCGTCGGTCGATGTCTCGTAAACTCGGAGTTTAAATGTTGTTTACGTCCCGTCCTCGCCATACCACGTGGACGGCGCCATCAGTAGAACATTTCGGCAGACTCGGCGGCCTGTCCTGTAGTCCCGGGATGTGTTGATGCCAGACCCCCCCCCCCCTCCTCTCCGTCACATAAACAGATCACGGCAGGCTTTGACGTCAAATAAAGTTTCCTTCGCCCGGTTGACTCAGAATTTATCCCCTGTCTCTCACAGACGCACCCCAGTTGTCAAAGAAATAAATTGGACACGAAAGCGGTCGTTGAGCCATTTCGGAAAATGCTAATGTTTCCATCCCGTGCGATCTATTTAGGCTTGGGTTCTCGACAGTGATTCGGTGATTGACGGATCCGATCACAAGAAAAGGAGCGTCAACTAGAGACGGTCAAAATTCTCGTTATTTTTTGGCGAGAGGATAAACTGCACTGCTTTATAAATAAGTGAGCTCAGCCCGTGGCTTTATTTGCCGCTGCACTTTAATTAAAGTCACCTACCTCTTTGATTCCTTTAAAATATATTGGCCACTCCACCGGTGAACTTATATTATTGGCGCAAGAGTTCTCCGAGTCGTGCCAGACATGACTCCGACCAATGGCTGAAGTCGGTCGAACGCACAGTAGCTTGGAGTTCAGTCTGTCTTTAAATAATAACGCGAATTTCGCATGTCTCCGTCAATAAATAAGCTTCTGGCAATAAGTAATAATCTGGGAAAAATCTGTGCTAATACCTTGTGTGTTATAAATAGGGATAGGAAAATTTCGCGAGTTCAATGACCCGTAGGCTAGACTCCACCGTCCTGTGTACACTCGAGCCTTAGATGTTTGTTCATTGGCTGCTGCTCCAGAGAGTAGCCAGTGTTGCTTCACTCCTGGCAGTGTGGCACTCGCTACTTGTTTCCTTGCAAGTCTGCTATTTGTTCAGAGCCGCCCAGGGCGTGTCTAATGAACTGCAATCCAATTGCAAAGCTGACTTCAGTATACACATGTTTGCGTCTAACCTGTCCTGAAATGAACTCGCGAAATTTTCCTATCCCTAGTTATAAAGCGACACCCAGCCGTGTTAAGCTCTTTGTAAAATTTATGTTAGTTAACACTCTATATTGGGTGAATATTTCGCTGCAAATTACGCGTAATTTAACTAAGGCGAGGAAAGTATATTAGCCCCCGTGTTAATAACCATGCTTATAATTATAGAATATGAAGAGCGTTATTGAAGGAACAAAAACTATTATAACATTTCTCCAATTTTTGGGAGCACCATTTGGTATTACAGGCTATTCAGGGTGTCGCCTCACTTTGTGAATAAAACACATGGCGAATTACCCCATACGTGACATATATGGGTTGTTTCCCGAATGAATCATACATAACAAGCTATATATATATAGAGCCACGAGTATTTCGCGGATTGAGTTGGCAGCAAGCTAGGTTTGGCAGCCTTCTATACACTTGAGACATTGTTTGCTCATTGGTTGCTGTGATCAAGTGAGGACTCTGTACAGGACTGTTAAACACCCACTCGTACTACTTCCCTCTAATTATTACTGGATCACAGTTAAACGGAGCGTGTATAAAAAATTGTCGTCCAATCACTACGGTAGGAGAAAAGAACAAGCGTTTGGTGTCTACCTCGCCTACGAATGAATTCACGAAATACTCGTGGCTCTAGCTATATATACGTCGTTTATATTAACGTAACTTCTTAGTTTGGCTATATGAACTTTTCGCATATAAAATGAAATACTGTATTTGTTTCATAGTCCATATGAATTAAGAATAAGGAGGAAAGAGGTGTGTTTAAAATGTACGCTAAGAAAACGTTCGTATGTCAAATATAATAAACAGATTTTTAACGTTATATGTAAGGTAAAAGTTTCTAAGTGCAGTATTTCGGTTTTCAGGAGTGCAATATAAGAAATAACTACCTGTGTTACGTATACAATATTTTTATTCTTAATTGTCTATCCAGCGCTCAAATACAGTGCGTTAGTTTCCCCTGGGTTTTTTTTTCTTCCTCCAGAGCTGTTTACTTTTTGTTTACACTTGGCGAAAGGATATGTAGTGAGTAGCAAGAAAGTAGAACTTCAGCAGGTCTTTAGAAAAGTTGGAAGTAAAGGCTGTTCACAATAAAGTGAGCACTTTTGAAACCAACATTACAAAAAAGTCACTGGTCCTGCCTGCATATATTTTAACGGGAGCACTGAGTGATATGCGCCCAGTAAAGTTGGTAACGATGGATGGAAAGTAGTTCCGTATCTAAACGTCTAATAAAAGGTGTTAGTTTAACATTTGTAATAACTCAAATTATATCTTGCGATTTGTGTTTTTTTAATGCATCGAAATGTTAAATTAAGCACATTTGTATAATATTTACTTTTCAAATAATTTTACAGTTTAACTTGATGTACAAATGTAGTGATGAGGCCCATGGCAATGTTAATTTTAGGTATGATGGAAGACTAGACATCGTGCACACAAGTAGATCTTACGCAGGACTTTCAAAAGCGCTCACTTTAGCGTGAACAGCCTATAATAACTAATACACTCTATCTCTTATGTAAGTACGTGGTGCCATCGTATGGCCAGCCAACTAACTTGCACGCGTCCTTCTCTTTCTAAGTAAATCAAACACTGCCTCACTACCCTTCAACCCTTGTACAAAATGTAGGTATAGGCCGTTCGCGGTGAAATGAGCACATTTGAAAGCCCTGCTTAAGATATACTGGCATGCACGTTGTGTATTTTTCTGCCTTATGTAAAGTTAATATTACCATGGGCCTTATCACTTTATTCATGCGTCGGTCAGGAGAAACTGTGCAATTATTGGAAAAGAAAATATTATACAAATCTGGCAATTTTTATACTTCGATTCATTAAGAAAACAGAAAGCGAAAAAAATATTTTAAGTTATCACAAATGGTAACCTAAAACTTTATATTAAGATATTAAGATTAGGACTACTTTCCATCCATTGTTACCAACTTGCTGAGCGAATGCCTCTCAGTGAGCCCGTCAAATAATATTGCAGCCAGGGGCAGTGGCAATTTTGTAAGGTTAATTTCAAAAGTGGTCACTTTATCGTGAACAGCCTTTAATTATGCAGATAGAGCTTAATGTCTCGTTGACATCGAGGTCATTATAGAGACGGAGTAAGTTGTCCATAGACGCATAAACGGGGAAGGAATCTGCCATGGCCACCATTCCCATGTAGTGATCTCTAAAACCATATGTGAAATTAAAATGAGAATGGCCAGGCCGGGGTTCGAACCTAGGTCCCAAATGTTCTCACTCATTTCTCATACACAAAAGCAGGTACAAGTCGTATACTGATAAGTACGCCGAGGCGAAATAGCGTGGCAGTTCACTCTAACCCATTAAGACCCAGCGAACAAAGTTTTGTACATTACGCCCATGTACGTAATTATTGGTATGTGCTGAACAATGCAAATCTCAGTGACCAACGATTAGGGATAGGAACAATTCGCGAGATCATTTCAGGACAAGATAGACGTCAAACACGCGTACACTGAAGTTGACTTTGCAATTGGATTGCAGTTTATTAGACACGACCTGGACGACTCTGAGCCCATGGCAACCAGCAAGGAGACAACTAGCCAGTGCCGTACTGCCAAGTGTGAAGTAACACTGGCTACTCTATGGGGCAGCAGCCAATGAACAAACATCTGGGGCTCGAGTAGTCACATGACTGTGGAGTCTAGCCTACGGGTCATTGAACTCGCGAATTTTTCCTATCCCTGCCAATTATCCTACCTGTGGGTAAATGATTCGCAAACCGTCTTATTTTCCTACGTTCTGATTGGTTCATAATAATGTAACAGAACGCGAAACCTTCATCTCGCCGGCTGTGACAACTAAACAACGGTTGTGTCGAATCAAGTACAGCACGCATCATAAAAGTCCTTGTTTGCAACACCTGAAACATGAAATAAAAGTGGGTCTGAAAGGGTATATGTGGGCGGACCCATTCTCTGATTGGCTGTCCAAAGCTGTGGGGGCGGACCTCGTGCCTGATTTGCTACTACGTGCAGCGGAAGGCGCCTTATTGGCTGGGGGCTGCCGGGCTGGCCAGATTGGTGTGTTTCTACCCCGAAGCGAAACAAGAATAAGTCACAAACTATATCTCTTAGCTGCAAGCACAAAACTATTCTTGTACGCGCACAGAGGATTTTTAATAGTGTAGAATTCGAAATACTAATTTAAGTTTGAGGCCGTGTTCTAAAATTGGCACTTTTTGTTTTAAAAAAAAAGTTCACGTGTACCTCTTTTAATCAACGAAATCAATTACTTAATTTTGTAGATAGTTTTTTGCGTTTCGTCAACTCCGAAGCCAAAAATTACCAAATCCAAAACGCCAAATCAAAAACAGCAAATCGCCGCCTTATTACTTTCGCTTGTTTCGAAAGTTTAAATACACAGTCTAGGTTATTGGCATAAACAATTGTCTATCGTACAATTATTATTTTCCAAATAAAGTTGTCGAAACATTTTTGAAAGAGGTATGAAATGATTTTACTTTGTAACAATTTCACGTCATAATTATTTCATTTTTTTGATATACGTATATTTGTAAAGGTCCGCTAATAACTTTCAGGAATAAGTAGCTAGAGACTTGAAGAACTCGCGGATTCATTTCGGGTCGACAGATTTGGAAGAAATTTGGTACAGGGGTAGATTATATTCTGAATTAGCATGGAAAAACTAACAGTTTCTTAGGAAATATATAAAATATGATTTCCCCATGGGTATCGAGTGGCCAAAATGTACATATTTTCGCTGAGAATAACAAATCGTACAATATAGAAGTGTATAGAAATACATTAGAGTAATAATGTATTAAAGTAATAAAGAAGGACGATTGAGCTAGAGCACTTGGTCATTATAATTAAGGTTTGATTTTTGCACGCGGGAGAAACCGCGGGTAACAGTTAGTAATTGATGTTTTTAATAAGTATTTGTTTGTTTCTTATATAGTGACAAGTTTTTTTTAAATTGTTATTGTTGTTTACGTCTCGTGCCCCCTCGAAACCAAAATTCTGGGTGCGCTCGTGGCCACAAACATTATATGGATGTTGCATGTGGCAGTAGCCGTGGGGAGGTGTGATCGGAAGTTAATATGAGAACCCCAGATTGAAAGAAACATCCCGAGATGACACCGAATGAAGTAACAAATGGGAACTTCCTCGTGGAGAAAGGGAGTGGAGCCTGCTAATAAGAGTACGACTGGCTCCGAGCTCACAATGTTTCCTGGGAAGCTGAAGGACTAGATTTCTGCAGGAAGTTGAAGGTGATGTTGTAAAGCAAGTGCTCCCAGTGTAAAGGCTGTCCACAATAAAGTGAGTACTTGTGAAATCAACCTTGGAAATAAAGTCACTGCCCCTATAGGCTATTCACAGTAAAGTGAGCACTTTTTAAAGCCCTATCATTTGGAATAATAGTCGATAAATGTATTTTATTTTAGCCGTAGACATTAAATTTCGTGTCCGGTAAAATAGAAACATTGTGTTTATTACTTACATGGCTATATTTATGTTTAAAAAAAAAGTGGCGAGAGGATAAAAAATGGCGGAGAGAAAAAGTAACTAGGGCCTCAAAAGTGCTCACTTTACCATGAACAGCGCACTCAGTGACATGGGCCCAGTAAAGTTGGTGACGATAGAGGAGAAGTAGTTCCATATCTTAACGTCGAATCAAAAGTGTCAGATAACCATTTGTGATAACTTAAATGATTTCTTTCGCTTTGTGTTTTTTTAATGCGCCGAAGTGTAAAAATAAGCATATTTGTATCATATTTAGTTTTCTAATAATTTCGCAGTTTCACTTGACTGACGATATGAATAAAGTGATGGGGACCATGGCAATGTTGATTTTATATAAGGAGGAAGAAAACACTATGTGTATACAAATAGATCTTAACCCTTTCAGCCCCACTTTCATTTTCTGTTTTAGGTGTTGCAGACAAGTAATTTTATTATGCGTGCTGTACTTAGGTCGACACAACACTGGTTTCGTTGTCTCCAGCCAATTAGCTATAGGCATTGTGTTCAGATACCTTAATACGAACCAATCATAACTTAGGACAGTAACATGGTTTACGAATAAATTTCCTATAGGTAATGTCATTGGCCATTAAGCTTCTCAGTGTACAGTATAAACCAAAAAAATTACCTTCATGTGCATTATGTAGAAAATTGTGTACACTGGGTTTGAATGTGTTAAGCAGGGCTTTCAATAGTTCTCAGTTCATCGTGAACAGCCTATATGCATAGACTAAAGATGAGGTAGAGAGATTATTCGTCTTCTGCGCATGTACCCATCATTGAACTACTCCAAACCAACACAATCGTCAAAATCGCACGGTGAACAGTGATGAACGTGTTCGTTTATATATTAATTTTTAAATGACGAGTACTATTAAATTAAAGCATACTTTAAGCAATTTGAATGTTATCAAACTGCATTACAAATAAGTTAGCGGCAGTATACATACATCTCGAAGCACTTCTTTACTGATCAGTTTTCTAACCTCACGTCCAATCCACGCCGTTTTCGCTAGTCGTTTTGGCAGGAAAGCAGTTCAATGTTGGGACGCGAAGACTAGTTGTGCGCAGAGAGAGAGCGTTCTACCGCATCTTTAGTCTACGAGTACCTCAAAAAGGTTTCGATTCTTCAAGGTCGGTAGACCGGCCTGGGAAACACTGTCGGCATTATGCATTCGTGGTTACCTCCAACTTTTCTGAAGCCCTGCTTAAGTTTTACTCTCGGGTTACTCGCCAAGTGTCCTTCAGTCACGTGTAAGAAACATGTAAACAGTTCTAAAGAAACGCAGAGGGGAAAATGAGGTAGAGTGCACGTCCAAGTTGCGCAGTAGTGACTCCGTGTCCCAGCATTGGACTGCTTTTCTGCCAGTATTTCTGAGGTTCGGAGACTGCCTATTTAACCCTCTGTGGACGGCAAAACTTAAATGGTACCGAAGATAAGATTGAAATTAGCTACCTATATCCTCCACTACAGCAGTTTCTGGTTTCTGCATTTCCACTTACCATCGTACTTTGGTCCTGGATACACAGCGCACGCTTAGCCTACTCTGCAACGTTTACCATTGGCTGGTCGACGGCCAATGAAGTCGCCTGTTGACTGTGCACCAATTAATGCGTTCAGCAGATGTAACAGGTTTTACAATATATCGTTTATATCTAAGCGATTATTAAAAATAACATTTTAATTCTTATGAATTGAAATGTTGATTAGTCATGATATTTTACTTAGATTCCGATAAAATCCAGCGATACGTTGAAACTATAAAAGTGCAAGTATTTTCTTCAAGAGCAAAGAAATGTTCATATAGACTTACGTGGGCACGTCTATATAGGCCTACGTGTTTTGAAATGTTTGTATATTTACTTTAACCTAGTTTATTCACATTAAAGGGTATGTATTTTTGGAAATTTATATATACACATTAACCTATCTATTTTATTCACGTTAAATGGCATGTCTTTTGGAAATTTATATATAGAAATGTGTATGTGTGTATATATATATACACACACACACATACACATACATACATTTACGTTCATTAGTGTTCATCATGTGACCTTGACAGTTTTGTCGATGTAGTGTAGGTCACTGTTCGGTACATACACGAAAGTCAAAAATCGGTCTGTTTCTGTGTGCTAAACATGTAATGAAAAATAAAATTTTTTTTTAATAAACAGCGAAATGTATTTCCAACATTACATACATGGAAAATTGAAATATGGCACTTAAGAAACGTTCACTTCACAAATAACGAAAAAAAGTCAATTACTATTCTACACAAGATATATTACTAAGTACTACCAACACAACGCTTTTCTCGCTGTTTTTATTTCATATTGACTATGAAACAGGTATTACATTTTACTGTCAGATTTTAAGTGGAAGTTTCCCTGTAACCAAAAAAATAAGGCGCGTTTATCCAAACGAAAGTACAAAGTGCTCGTGGCTTTTCAAATATTTGATTTAAAAATCTGAATATACTGTGAATAGACTATAATAGCCTGTTGGCTCCCTTGGGGCATTTCGTATTCTTCAACAACTCGCTTCTCCGAATTAGGGCCTCAGATGAGACTGTCTTACGTTTAATTTCAGTGACGGAGTTTCGTACCAGAATACAGGTAAACAAATAAACAAATATAAACCATTATCTGTGGTATATCGCTAGGAAAATAAATGTTCTTATTGTGACAGATCCATATACGCTCATTTACATGCCAAACAGCTGGTATGCAAATTAACACGTGTGCTGTTTTGTACGGTATGACACCTACATATTCTTGGCTATGTTTGAACATTTATTTATTTTAATTGGAATAATTCTGCAATTTTACATATTTGATTTTATTATTTTTAAATGTGCAATTTAAGTCAGAACCCACCATTCTTTCTCTATATTTGTATTATAATGTAGGTTACTCTATGGTAAGCCAAGATATTATTCTGAGTATTTTAGCTGCTTAATTTAAGTATGTGATTTACGATTTTTCAGAGTTTTTTGCATCTCAGTATCAATTATTTTTATTTTTCCATACTGTTTGTTTTCTTTTATTTACAGTTTTAATTGTATTTGGTGTTAAGTTATTTTTGTAACGTAATGGACCAAAAGTAGTTGAGTTCCGTCGATAAGACTTGATAACAGAGATGCCGTAAGTCAGGGGCTTCTGGGTACGGATCTGACGATCCAGAGATGTGGTTTTGAGAGCCGGAATTTCATGGGCGAAATCCCCGGCATCATCATAAATTAGACCAGTGTTTTTGTACCCTGAAGTGAGTATAATATACAGGATAAGCTAGGCAAGTAAAGAAGAGGCCAAAGCCCGGCTGCGTTAGTTAATTTTATTAGTGGACGCTGTCTACGAGGAGACCTGACACCGACGCCACGACGCCATGCCGGTAGCGTCAGCGTAACTTCAGATCAAGGCGACGCCACCTAATTTTCGGACCTATAAACTTGTGTTTAGTAGCGTCTTTGACAGATTTATTATTGCTCCCGAAATGTTTGTGACAGATAATCTGATTTTTGGAAGTTTAGGCTACAGCACAGATGTCACTTACTAATTCAGCTCATAGGTCATACGCTAACCGACTGGAGCTAATAACCGGAGCAAACTTTTGAACTTACATTGATTTTATCTTAAATTTGGAGCAAAGAACTAGTGTTTAGATGAAATTTAACTTTGTTGGAGAACTTTGAGACTTTGCTATAATTTTTTTTGAAGATAACGAATTTAAGTCAGATGTGTGGGATAGGGATCAGAATGTGTAATGCTAGGGTTTAATGGAGCTAACTCCGTAGAACTTGTTTAAGAGGCACTTGAACTACAGACGATATTAATCTGAACACAGTTTAATAAACCTACAGTTTACCTAATTATTTTGAAAGCAGCTTAAAGATATATTTTCATTTTTTTTTTTTCAATTCAAGTAATTCTTGTTTTCGAATGGTGGTAATATTTTAATAAGTTTAAATTAATATAAATTAAGTGCTTCTTGAAAAGTTTGACATTTTTATGTGTTGTGAATGCCAGTACATTCAAATGTCCTTGCAGAGTTCCTGAGGCATCCAGTATGCTGCTGGAGAGTAAGTTCTCAAGGTAACAAGGTCAAACACGCATTCTGCTAAACACATTCTGGGTTACACATATCCCTCTTCTACACATTGGTCATTAGCGTTGATTGATAATCATAATTATTTTCTCCACAAAGTCCACCCACACATATTAAACACCCCCAGTTTTCCCGATACTTCACATTATGTATAATGTTTAAAAGTATGATGTTACATAAACATAAAAATTTAATATTTGAAGAACTTTTGAATTGATAACTTAATGAAAGCTGAGGTTATTTCAGCAACCGAATACATTGAATGAGTGGTATTTGACAGAGCTATTGGTAATGGCGCCTTTGCTGTGTACAGTATCGACCATAAATAGAATTCACGTGCTACGTGTTCACGATCACAGATACGGTGACTGAACGGTTTAACGCTTTCACTCATAGTACAATTACTGTTTCCAGGGGTTGCAAATAAATTTTTGATACGTGTTGCACTTAAGCCAAAACAGCATACGTTTAGATATCATAGCCAATGGGCTGTGGACTTTGTGTTCAGCAACAGCCAATAAGCCAGGATTTATAACAACCCGTCGCGCCTGTCCGTCCGTCATTCGTCCGTCAATCACGTGACCAACAGCCAGTCAGAGGTGGCCATTAATTCTATTCGTCTGTCCGTCAAAACCTTGGAAGTTTTGCCTTCTTAACTTGCACGTTTTGGTACTCGTTCATCCCGAGTTATTTACAAGGTTATGTAATGTGTGCAGTGTTTTGTTTTTGCGATCTTTTGTTTTCATATGTTTGTTTATGGAACTGTAAAATTAAATTAAGTTTCATTTTGAGATTAATTGATAGTTACGTTTGGAAACACGAGCTCCTTTTGTGCACTAGTAAAAAGTAATAAAATCACGCTTCATATGATATTTATAATTTTCTTACGTCGATTAATTTCCGTTATGTACGTGTGGGTGCGTTTTGGGTACAAACACAATACCGCCAAAAACTTTCATTTTTCATGGAGAATTTTTCCTAATTTGAAAATAGTTTTCCATTTAATAGTTTGCAGCAATGAACGTACGACGGACGTACGAAGTTAGGTTGTGAATCTCTCGGCTGGGAGACGGACGAATGTATGACGGACGGGCGGATGACGAACGGAAACGACGAGCTATTGTAAATCAATCTTGCCATACAAACGAGACATATCCTCGACAGTAGCGCGGTTTACACATCAGTTATGCACAGGGAGTTGCGTAAACGATTTAATTTTTTTTTTGGTGAGAGGGGGACCACGATTTCTGAAGTGGGCACTTTGCACAATAAAAACACACCTTTTCTCAATGCAAAAAAAAAAAGTATTTTAATTTCAAGTGCACACTCAAGACAAACTAATAGTAATTGTTTATTTCAATTTTCACAGCATAACATTCATCGATTTTATTTTATATTCGTTCATATTTTGACTAACACCCAGGGAGTGTACAGTAATGACCAAAAATAATCTTCCTGGAAGAATTGCACACAAATATCTACAATGCGCGTGAATAGGTTAAAATATTGGTTGAACTCTTAAACCTTATAGTAAGGTTTTTTTTTTAGAATGCACTGGCTAATAAGAATAAGTCCATATATCAAAATATCGAAGGCATTCCAGTCTGACATATTCCTAAGCGCCAATGAACAACAGCAGAGAAGGAGCTCATCGTTGCTATCTCCGTTGAACAGTAAGGCGATTTGAAAAACTGTCGTCCACGCTGTAAAAAAAAAAAAAAAAAGTTTTAGAGTAGCGCCTGCGTCCCCTACGGAACAGGGGCTGCAAGCGACATGAGAAATGACCACCCCAGGGCAGCTAATCGGATTCAGACTCCGTGTATGTAAATCAGCCGAGCTAATCGCTTTATCAACAACGCTCCGTGCACTGGTCGGCGCGGACGCCACGCTGCCGTCGACGCCGCGAATTTCGCTGCACGCTACGAAACGCGTTCCCGAGAAACGCTACGAAAATTTGCGCCCGTCAGTTTTATCACTCTGCCGGGGTGGAAGAGACTTTGTGAAGGACCCCCGTGTGTTCAGCGACGGTCGCTACGTATAGTTCATTCGCGGTTACTTCTGATTTTTCTGATGCCTTGGCGAAGTACTACTTCCAGAATATCACTCTCCACTCCAAACAAACCAAATGTCGAAAACTGCACCGAAGGGACAACGCACTGCATTCATGCGCACTCAGTATAATATTTTTCATAACAACTATTTCTTACTAAACATTACCAACACATCTATTTCCTCCCGGTTTTTACTCATATTAATTATAAATGAAATATTATAATTTATAAAATATATATAAGTAAAAGTCCAATTGAACGAAAAAAGAGGTACTTTTATGTTAACACGAGTATAACAAGCTTGAGATACATGACATATTTCAGAAACATCCAAACACGTCATATATAGGACGATTTTTCAGATTTTCGATCCAAAACTTGTGAAGAAACTGCGAATATACTACAGTAAATATTTTGTAAGCAGTTTTTACAAAAATTAGCGTAGAAGACATTGGTCGAAAATTTCTACAAGGCATTGAAAGATAACATTGCCAATTTTTAAATCTGGTTTGTAATACCCTGTGAAATTTATATATATATATCATACTCAATTTATCGTCCTATTTCATCATACTTGTTGTATGTTAGCAACAAATAGCTGTTGCTTGTAGGACTTTAAAGATTCAAGGAAGAAACAGGCTTTCCTGTACATTGTGGTTGCCATTTCATCTGTTACTGAATCTTTGTAACATCAAAAATCTTCTACCACTGCACACACAAGTGCTATTCTTGTACGTGAACAAATACAGTACATTTCCAAAATTGTATCTTGTATAAGCAGGAAAATTTGCAGTTCTACGATAATATGCTTGCTTCACGCACAAATATATTTATGTTACTGTGTAAAAGCGATCAAATTTATGGATGATTAATGGATAATTTAAGTGTTACTTCTCTAGACATTAAGGACCAATTATTCTCTTGTTTCAAGAAACATAAACGCATCCAACAAAATTGTTTGGCTACTAGAAAGGCTCGCTCAGTGTTTGCTAAGAATTTGTGAGGAATAGAATAAGAATGGTCTTGACACTCACAGAAAACATAGAACACAAATAACAGTCACCAATTGAAGACTTATTGTGAGTGAAGATATTTGGGCGGCTCTTAACATCGAGGTCTTGAGAGCCGATGAGGGTGAAGTGAGGTGAGTATGGAGCAGCGCCGGAATGAAGGGGCGTGGGAAACGGGAGATCCCCGAGAAGGCCCGGCGACCAGCGGCATCGTCCGGCACGATTCCCACATGCGAAAATCCGGAGTGAGCCGACCGGGGATTGAACTCGGTTCGCCGTGGAGGGAGGACGAGCAGTCTAACCGCTCAGCCACCGTGGCCCCCTATAAACACTTATTGGCAGGCCCTTAAGTGATACACGTTGGATAGTGTAAATGTGGAAATACCGGATACCACAAAATAAGGAATAAATGTAGTTTATAGTGCAATATGAAGGTAAAACATCATACGAGTTCGTTTCGTCACGAACAGAAAGACCTAAAGACGTTGCTGGAACCTAGTGATTTTACTGGCCTCCATACCACTTGGCGCTCGACGCTTATTGGGTTATTACCGGCTACTATCGCCAGCCTAGTTTCTCCGTCACTAGGCATGTGTACCTGTCGATTTTGCGGACATGGTAAAAAAAAATATATCTAGCAACATATCGCATGTTGCTGTAATTGCGATGTGCTCTACATCGCATATTGCAATATTAGCAATGACAATATTTGCGAAAGAGTAATAACTGATAATGTGTAGGCCCTATATGGTACAAATATAAAATAACCAATGTTTCGCTGCCAACTCCTTTATAGTATCACCCTCTGGTGGCCAATAAATGCAGCCAGTGACAGAGTCGGACTACAGACATCACCCAGCGACTTATGTCCGCTCAGTCTGTAATCACGTGGTTTGGAGCAAAATATAATCAGGAGGTATGGTCGCCTCTGGGCATTCTCTGAGCAATCGTGTGACGGAAAATGCAGATGCAGATTCCAGCAGCTATGGTTGATGCTTGCGTTATTGAGGAGCATTGGCGTGTGGTGAAATGTCGCAAAGCAAGCTGGTGCTTGCTCAGTGCTGTGCACACTCGGCGCACGCAGCGGGAACCAGTAGCCAGAGCGGAGCCGGGTTGAAACTGGACGTATTGCGGCCACTCACGAGAGAGCGGCGAGGCACCCATTAAACACGTGCTGCGATGTCAACTGCACTGATACGTTTAAGTGGGCGATGCGTAATCTAGAAAACGATTACGGCATATAGCACAGAGCAAAACACGGCGTACCTCGGCAACAGTTCACCACACGCCGCTTTTGACGAGGCTGGCCTTTCAACCAGTTAGTCCACGCAAAGACAAGCGGTATGATTTAGCGACGCCAACTTCAACAAACTATGCACGAACGTAAAATGTGGGCGTGTGTGTGTTCCAATTACCGAGGAAAATTTTCAACATGCCCCCATCTATTTACTGTATTACAACTTTGGCCGCCCCTGGAAGAGGGTCCTCAGTTACGGCAGCTGTGTAAGATGTCGGTGGCTGGAGTAGATGAATGTACAGTCTGGTCTGAAAGATCAGCTTTAATATCTAACAGTTTCGTTTCGTACTATTTGTTTGTTTTAATAATAAGCAAATAAATCTCAATTTATGTTTACATGTACGGGCTTTAATCTGTGTCCTTAACGGGCCCGCCTACCAAGCCGGCAGTCGCGAACTTCAAACGAGGAATCGACGTTAAACGAAATTCCTTCTCATTGCGTCAATTATAAAGATAACTATTTCAAACAAAAAAAAAATTACGTTGACGCAATTTTCTCAGAGAATATTGCCACATAAAATATCTAAATTTTAATATTTGCATTTTACAATAACCATATTAAACAAAAAAAAAATTGGCAAACTATTTTAACGTAGCATCATTCCTTAAAAAATTTCATGTAGAATACTTTTTGTTTGAAATAGTTGGCGCAATGAGAAGGAATATCGTTTAACATTGATTCCCCCATTTGAAGTTCGCTACCGCCGGGTTGGTAGGCAGGACCGGTAACATAATATGCCACGAATCGAGAAAGTTCATATCAGGCAGCTGCATCGAAATCTGCCGCCTGGAATACGGATCCAAGAAATGTTTGGGAAGCATCGCACTTTGTTGCCAAACTACACACATCGACCAAGTTCTTTTTAGCTTGATTTTCATACGCGCCATCGCTTTGGAAGACGCATCCATAAAACACTAGTCTATTCGCAGGTTCTTCACACTTTTCCTATCAAACCTGGCAAAAAAAAAAATCACCCATGTATGACGTGTTTGGTTGTTTCCTATACACGTGTGTCAAAAGCGTTTCATACTTGTGTTAACATAAAAGTTCCTTATTTTTTTTGGTTAAATCGAAGTTTTACTTATATTGAATCTATAAACTAAAATATTTATTTTTTAAAATTTAATATCAGTAGAAACAGGGAGAAAATAGGCGTGTCGATGATGTCTGGTAAGAAATAGTTCTTATGCAAAATTTATTACACCGAGTGCGCACGAATGCGGTGCGTTGTCACTTTGGTGAATTTTCCTGGACTCGGTTAAGCTTTGTTTGCACGAGGCGGAGGAATATCCTGGAGGTAGAACTTTAGCAAGGTTTCAGAAAAGTGTGAAGTAACCGTGAATGGCTTATATCAGTAATATCGCACGTCGTATTACTCACTCTCCACGGTTGTCCAAAGAGTCAGCTTGTTTTAGGAATTAATATTTTTCGTAGTATAAGCTGTTCACGGTAAAATGAGTATTTTTGAAAGCCCTGCTTAAGATCTACTTGTATGCACATTGTGTATTATTCCGCCTTATGCAAAATTAACATTGTCATGGGCCTCGTCACTTTATTCGTGCGTCGGTCAAGTGCAACGGTGAGATTACTACAAAAGAAAATGTTTTGCAAATCTGCTCATTTTTACACTTCAAGGCATTAAAAAAAAGCGAAAGAAATTATTTAAGTTATCACAAATGGTTACCTGGCACTTTTTATTCGACGTTAAGATGTGGAACTACTTTCCATTCACCGTTACCAACTTTACTGGGTGCTTGTCACTCAGTTCGCCCGTTAAAATATATGCAGGTAGCGATAGTAACTTTTTTCTAAGGTTGATTTCAAAAGTGCTCACTTTATCGTGAACAGCCTTTAGACACAATACATTGCCAGCTAAAGGCTGTTCACGATAAAATGAACACTTTTGAAATCAACCTTAGAAAAAATTAACTGCTCCTACCTGCGTGAATTTGATTGAATGACTGAGTGACAATCACCTAGTAAAGTTGGTAACGATAGAGGGGGAGTAGCTCCATAACTTAACGTCGAATTAATAAAGCTAGGTATACGCTATTCACGGTAAAGTGGGCACTTTTGAAAGCCCTCTCATTTGGAATGATTGCAAATAAATATTTTTTAATTTAGCTTTATACGTTAACTTCCGAGGGCAACGGTATATACACACTGTGTTTGTTACTAACATGACAATATTTCTTTAAAAAGGTAGTTAAAAGATTAAATATGGTTGAAAGGAAATTGTAACTACAGCATCAAAAGTGCCCACTTTACCGTGAACAGCCTATATCCATTTGTGATAACTTAAATTACTTCTCATGCTTCGTACTATTTTTAATGCATATAAGTGTAAAAATTTGCTGGTTTGTAAAATATTTACTTTTCTAATAATTTCATAGTTTCATTGGACGGACACCTGAATAAAGGGGTAAGGCACACGGCAGTGTTGATTTTACATAAGGTGGGAGGATACACAACGTGCATACACGTAGATCTTAACCCTTTGAGGAGTATGCGCGTGTATAACAGGGACTAAGTTTACAAGGGCATTTCTTTGCTTTGGAAGACAAAACTCGCACTCTTACAATGTTTCGCTGGACTATATCAAAGTCCCAGTAAACAATTACGGCTGGTCAACATTTCAGTCCGTTTTCAATAACTTCTCAGATGTAGACGATGGATTGTATAACCTGTTACATATGTTGCGACATATTAACTGACACGTAGTTAACGTGCAACTTCATTAGCCGACTGCCACCCAATAATGAACGTTTCAGAGCACAGTAGGCGTTCCCGGTGTAGCCACGACCAATAGGACGACTGTAAGTGGAAATACAGAGCCCAAACACAACTGTGATTCCTGTAGTGGAGAATATAGGCAGTTCACTACAACCTTGTCGTCAGTGGTAGGAAATTTGTGCGATCCTCAAAGGGTGAAGCAGGGCTTTCTAAAGTGCTCAGTTTAGCACGAACAGCCTTTACACGGAAAGAATGGACCAGATGGTGGGATTTGCATTCGTCCAGGAAGCGGGCCGCTGCGCAACCGTGCTTTAAACTGCGACGGAAGCGGATCACGTTGGAAAAGAGAGCGTTCCCCCCCTTGTGTCATTCAACCGTTGATACGATCTTGATACACCCGGCACTAACTGTTTCTTTGCCTTGGTCGGGAGTCCGGGCGGCTCTAGACGGTGTTCCTAGATCGCCATCGCCAGTTAAATCTGCACTTTGCGTCACTGCTACCAACAGACGTCCGAGCGGCAACAGTTCTCCAAGAGAGCGGAGCGAAGAATGTGCGACCGCGGCTACCTGCCCGCATCGTTGCCTCTTATATGGCGTTCACTTGCGAGAGTCGCTTTTGTTTCGTTGTTTGTAACGAAAAAAAAAAAAACGCGCACCTTGTAGTGAACACATTGAGAGGCAGGTTGATTACAAATCCCGCACATGAATAGGAGATCACCAAATGCCCCCCCCCCCCTTATTTTTTCCCCTTCATTCGCTGAAGTTAAGCCATCGCGCTGCCACTCGAGGTAGCTGCCGGAGCCTGGCAGTGGTGTCGAGGCACGTGCGATCCTGGGACGAGTCCCGAGAGAACTCCACGGCTGCCGCCTTCCAGACGTAGGGCTAGAGGAGCTCTTCCCGGTCGTTATATCCAACCAGTGGTAAGACGACTTATACACTTCGGTGCAGGCCTAGGTCGTGAGAATCCGGAACAACACTTGACGTTACTAGCGCGGATATTACAAGATTAAGAGATTTCAGTATTGTCAGTAGTATATAGATATAAGTAAATTAGGTTTGTATTGTGTTATTCAGATGGTAAATCCATACGATATATTATTTTATATTTTGAGATTAATAAAATGTGTAGTGTTTTATAATCATCTGTGTCACCTACATTAATTAATTAATAGTCTGATCTTCTGCCACCCCACGTAACTGGATCTTGAGTGAGAGAGTGTTTGGCGATACAAGTAGATTAGCATTGAACAGGAGTAAGAGCCAAATTTTTGCCTCCAACTATATTTGACAATAAAATTTTAAGACAAAATACGGCCATCAGATTTTTCCTACTAACAAATTTCATCAAATAATCTTGAACGTGTTTTAAAATGTGTCACACTGTCAAAGTTTTTATTGGGATAATCAAATTTGAATTATTATTTAAAAATTATTTTAATAGTGAGATACTATATTTCTGTTTTCCGTGCAGACCGTTACAGGGAGAAATGTAAGGAATGTTGTATTTTATTTTCGCTTCTTTACTAAATATGAATCTTATTTATTGGAGATGTTTCATGCACAAAGCAATTTAAATGTCTCTGTGGTAGTAATACTATGTGTAATATTCAATTAAAATAGCATTCAAGCCCAGAAAGCTTCTGCATAAATTAATTATCTTCATAACCTACTTCGTATCCAGCAGTTGTTAGTTATTTTTTAATTTCTTGACGTCCATTTTTGTTATGCACAATTCTGATTGGTTGAGACCGTCAAACATCAAATAAAATTTAGAACCGCTCCAATCTTAACATTTTTAATGGAAACTGAAGCCATCCAACTTTTTCAGACAAATATCGCGGCGTTTATGACGTTTCGATGGCGCCATATGTCCAATTTTATTTGATCAAACTTATTGGAAGCAATATGACGGAAAAATTTGACAGTGTGACAGGGGCTTAACATTAGCCGAAGTGGATGTAAATGCTCATCGCAGTAAAACAGCATATTTGAAAGTCCCGCTTGCATAGTTTCCCTCCTTTTTTGGCCGAGAATCGCTGAAGCTAAGGCCCGTGGCTACAATGCACGTATACGTAAGAAATCGGGTTCGGACACAAAAGCGGAACAAGCTGACGACTCGGGATGAATTTAAACCATTCTACGATACAGAGAAACGTACAGTCTTTCAACTTACGAAATCAAAAATACTCTGCTGTTGCAAATTACTGGTACCGGTTTCATAATAAGCACATCTCATTTTGCATATTTATACAGTGTTTAAAGATGCGTAAATGCTATTGCCGAACCATGTAAACTAATTTAATAAATAATAAAATGGCAATCGCCGAGGAAAATTTTACCACTTGTTACCGTGTATACCACAATGGCCACCTAAACTAATGTCAACAAACCAAATACTCGATTCCTATTGGCTACAAGGATTCACGGACGCGGAAGAGTTGGGAGATGCACAGCTTTCTTACGTGCATCCGTACGTGATCCGCCTCCGCATGCGTCTCATTGTAGAACGCGCCTAAGGGCGACACTGCCACGCGCTTCAAGTGCCCCATCGCCGCTAAGCGCAGGGCACTGAACTGGCGTGCAGTATTCTCGTAGTGCTGCGCGTACCTATGGGACTTCCAGCTGTGACCATACTATTGCACTGGTGGAAAGTCTATAGTAAACTTCAACACAGACTCCTATCGTAATTTCACTCGTGTCCGGCTAGTATGCTTTAAAATATGGCAGTATCGACAAGCTGTTTTTAATTATATTGGAGCACGCGTGGTAACTTTAAACTACCATTCCGTCCTTATCTGGGATATGCTGTCTTTTCGTAGGTAAACATACTGGGGCGACGTTCGACAGTCTCGTCAAACACCAGGATTTCAAACACTGCAGCGCGGTTCAGGTGCCAGGCAGGCGAAACCCTTGAGATATACTTGTACGCCCGTTGTGTATTCTTCCACCTTATGTCAAATTAAAATTGCTATGGGCCTCAGCACTTTATCCATGCGTCAATCATGTGAAAGTATAAAATAGTTAGGAATCTAAATAATTTACAAATTTGCTCATTCTTACACTCGTACTTATTAAAATAGACAGAGAGCGAAATAAATAATTTTAGTTTTAGAAAAATGTTTGTCTAACACTTTTAATTCAACTTTAACTATGGATATACTTTCCCTCCGTCGTTATAGGCTGTTCACGGTAAAATGAGCACTTTTGAAAGACCTGCTTACGATCTACTTGTAAGCCCATTGTGTATTCTTCCGCGTTATGAAAAATTATCATTGCCATGAGCCTCATCACTTTATTCATACGGCGGTAAAGTTAATCTGTGAAAATATTAGGGAAGAATGTATCTTACAAATCTGCTAACTTTTTCGAATTCGATGCATAAAAAAATAGAAAGCGAAAGAAATAATTTATGTTATCACAAATGGTTACCTAACCAGTTGAAATATATGTAGGCAGGGGAAGTGACTTTTTCGAAATGTTCATTTCAAAAGTAATTACTTTATCGTGAACACTCTTTACCAACTTTTCCTGCGTGCTTGCCAGGCAGTGCGCCCATAAAAAAAATGCAGGTTGAGGGCTGTGGCCTTTCTCAAAAGGTTGATTTATAAATTGCTCAAATAATCGTTAACAGATTTTTATAGCAGTGCAGAAGTTTGTATGCGCAGCCTTGAAGCGCTTCACAAGTCGCCGAGGTTCCGAGATGTCTTGCCCAACTCGCTGTGGACGCTCGCCGTATATAGCAAAATGTTTTCCGCCGTCGCAGTTTTCTCCCGCACTCAAAGGTCATCTGCGTCTCCACGATAGATCTTGTCTATTAGCTCGCAAATCTCCGCCCAGCAGTCAACGCTCGACGGCAGTTGAAGGCTTGTGCTTTATGTTTCCACAGTAGACAGTATTCACACTCTTTTTAAAGCCCTTTCATTTGGAATAATAGTCCATAATTTTCCAAATGAAAATATTTAGAATAATAGTCCATAAATATATTTTATTTTAGCCTTGGACATTAACTTCCGAGTGCGGTGGAATATAAACATTGTGTTCATTACTTGCATCGCAATATTCATTTAAAAAAAAAAAGGTGTGTATAGGATAAAAATCACTGAAAGAAAAAGTAACTAGGGCCTCAAAAGTGCTCACTTTACCATGAACAGCCTATACTCGCCTCGCGGGACACACGCTCGTCTAACGAGGTTTTTGTAATTGCGCTCTGACGTACGATCAAGATCTCAGTCTCATGCAAGGCCAGTTTCCGATACACCCTTTCATTATATAGTCAATTCACCGTTACATCCAACTTTTCTGGAGCCTTGACAAAGCTTAACTAAGTCTTAAAATTACACCAGAGAGGCAGCGCACCGCATTCATCCGCAATTAGTTTAATACTGTTTTGCGTAAGAACTATTTCTCACTAATGTCTGCCAACACACCAGTTTTCTCCGTGTTTTTATTCGTATTAATTATACATGAAATATTATAATTTCTATATAAACTATAAATAAAATTTCAATTTAAACAAAAATAAGATACTGTTTTGTCAACAGAAGTTTAAATTGCTTGTGACACATGACATATTTAGGAAACAACCAAACACGCACACATAGGGCGATTTCTCAAATGTTCTATTCGAAAAGTTTGAAGTTACCTTTAATGGACTATACATTAGATTTTTAATATCACCCAATAGCAAGATACCAGTAACGGGGTAGCACACACACACACACACACACACACACACACACACACATATATATATATATATATATATATATATATATATATATATTTAAAATACAG
The DNA here is from genome assembly GCA_029891345.1 of Dryococelus australis. Taxonomy (NCBI): domain Eukaryota; kingdom Metazoa; phylum Arthropoda; class Insecta; order Phasmatodea; family Phasmatidae; genus Dryococelus; species Dryococelus australis. The sequence continues at coordinate 36,848,609 of CM057006.1, forward strand.
TAAATATTATCACAAAATAATACCTGTAAAAATAAACAATTAAGCAATAAATGAAAACAAATATAACAAAAATATTAATAAACGGAAGCTACTATATGAAAGAATACAAATCATAACCTGCGAATAGAACACTAAAGAAAAAATAGCAGGACAATGACTAGTCTAAAAATAATTAATATAATGATTATACAGTTAGTGGAAATAGTATTGTTTGTATTCATAAGAAATGTGTATATATTGATTTAATTACAAACAAAAGGAATATGAGCGATCTTAATTAATATCAAAAGTCATTTGCAGATTACGTACGCAAAAACGTGCGTTGATTACGGAAATAGTATATGTAATATATAGTCTGTAGAGTGTCGACACATGACGCAGGTGGTTGCGTGTCGGCTCACGGGTGAGTAAAGAGATCTGGGCGGCTCTTAACAGCGAGGTGTTGAGAGCCGATGAGGGTGATTAAGGTGAGTATGGAGCAGCATAGGAGATGCTGCTCCCCAAGAAAACCCGCCGACCAGCGGCATCACCCGTGGCACGATTCCCACATGCGAAAATCCGGGAGTGACCCGGCCGGGGATATAACCCGGTTCGCCTTGGTGGGAGGCGAGTAGGCTAACTGCTCAGCCACCGCGGCCCATTTCCACGTTTGAGTCTTGTATAGGGCATGGGTATCGATTTGTGTGAGTCTTAACAGTACTGTCTGAGTCACTATTCATGAGAATTGTCGCTGGAAGTCTGAAGTAGGAAGAGTCAGTCCTGTACTGGAGAAAGCAACGACAAAATATATATAGCCTGTGATGTATTGGGAGATATAAGAAAAATTCGCAAGTTCAATGACCTGTAGACTAAGACCCCTCAGTCATCTGCTTACTGGAGCCTCAGCTGTGTGTTCATTGGCTGTTGCCCCCACACCTGGCAGTTATGGGGTTCGCGAGGTGTTTCTTTGCAAGTCTGCTGTTGGCTCAGAGGCTTTCAGAGCGGGTCTAATAAACTGTGATCCAATTGCGAAAGTGACTTCACTATATATGTGTTTGACGTATATTTTGTCCCGAAATGAATTCGCGAAATTTTCCTATCTCTATGTATTGGGTACTGTGGTCTCTCTTCTCCATTTACGGCACTGAACGTCGGAATTCTTTAACACTCTTAAAGTCTGTACGTATTTACTGGTAGCTACAAGATGGAAGTGAGTCGTTGATACGCTCCTATTATAGGCTATTCACGTTAAAGTGAGCACTTTTTAAGGCCCTGCTAGATTTTTCCGATCAATTAATTTCCATCTTTTCGCCACTTTTTAATGTAAACATTCCTATATGACTAATAAACACAGTGTACACATTTCATCACTTTCAAAAGTTAACGTCTGAGACCGAAATTAAATATATTTATTGGTGGTTAATGCCTTATGGGAGGGCCTTAAAACGTGCTCACTTTACAGTGAACAGCCTACAGTCGAAAATACACCTGGCACGCCCACCACGCTGACAAGTTTCATTATTGGCTGGCTGCGAGCTGGTCAGTCGGGCGATCTGACTGTGTACCAATTAAAGTGACTCGTCATGTATAACACGATATTAATTTCTATAACTGGAAGAAAAAAAATTATAATTTATTACAATTACAAATGGTGGTGGTTGCTCAGTGCTGTACACACTCGGCGCACGCAGTAGGGACCAGTGACCAGAGCGGAGCTAGGAGAATCGGAATGTACTGCGGCCACTCACGAGAAGGCGGCGAGGCACCTATTACACGCGTGCTGCGACGTCAACTGCACTACTACATTTAAGTGGCCGATGTGTATACTAGAAAAAATATTAGGTACAACACATAGCAAGACAAAAGCTTATCTTGCAACAGTTCACCACACGCCGCTAGTTGAGTACATACACGTTATACTACAATTGCGCGAACTTGGCTCAGGTAGTGTTCGAATTGCTGAAGATGGTGTTAAGCATTCACATTAGTTAACACATTGAGGTCTACACATTTACTGTCACGACGAATTAGAAGTGAGTCACCTATATCCACTGCTGCAAGAACACCGGTTCTGTTGGTGTCTGTGTTAAAACTCATCATCGTCCTATTGGTCCATACCACGCCACACCACACCACCCTGTACTTTTCAGCGTTCATTATTCGCCGGTCATCAAGCAATGGAGAGCCGAGCTAATATTGGCCCAATCAAATGTCCTTTGCCGTATAAAAGGGTTTACAATCAATCATGTCCCTTTGAGTGGTTATATAAAAAATAAATTCTAGCGATAGCAATATCATTGTCACTGCGTTGTCGCGTTTTTGTAGGGTCTTGTTAAACACTAGCCAAGCAAAGACTGCACATCAATGCGAGTTTTGTTCTGGACAACAAAGAGATTGTCCAATTACCTTTGCTCGAGCTACACTCGAGTATATGTAGTCTGCAAAGTGTTAATACAGAAGGAAATCACAAAAGGATAATAGCAACCTAAGTAGCAAAAACAGTTGGCCAGCTGTTGGCACAGGTGGTGCGTGTTCGCCCATATGACTGTGTTTTCTTATGTAGTACACAATAAAACCACGTGAACAGTAGTTACTGTATTTGTTTGGGAAACATTTCTGATTTGGGCCATTAAACACAAAATGATTGACAGAATTTAATGTATGGCCCACAAGTAAACATCAGTCAATTGCCCTCTGGCGACTTAGAACACGCGGAAAACATGTGGCTGTTGTATACCAAATAGTAGGAAAATAAGATCATTTTTCCATATGAAACCCTTATGTGGTAGACAGGTTCTGATAGTTTGACATCATCATGTGGCCAATTACGGGCCACTTACCACAAAATGACTGACAGAATTTCATATGTAGCCCACAAGCAAACATCAGTGACACACCCACAGGCATCTTAGAATATGTAAGTAACGTGCTGCTGATGTATGCCTATGCCATAGATAATGATTATAAGACCATGTTTGCGCATAAAGCCCTCGCATGGTAGAATGGTTCATTCCTGATAGTTGGGCATCTTCATGTGGGCCCCAAGTAGCAAACAACAAGCAGTTAACAGTTGGCCAACTGTTGCCAGTGTTGACAACGTTCGCATTTATGAATGTTAGCATTTCTTATATGGTTAACTATCAGGTAATATAAACAAAAGTTATAGTACCAATTTTACAAATACTCGTAATGTGGGCCAATGCTGTCACGACGATTATTAGTATTCAACAGATGTCACAAGCAGATGATAAAGGAAATGCTAACAGTTACTCACTATTGGGAAAATATTAGCAGCATGTTTATGGGCCATTTACGGCATGCCAACTGTTGTTCACTTCTGGGGACATAATAACAGCATACTTACTGCCTTTTGTGGTATGTTAACTGTTCCTTATTACTGAGGAAACATGATAAGATGCTTATATCCCATTTATGGCATACCGACTATATATTGTTGTGCAGTAGCAAATAGCATATGCGTATTCAATTGATTTTTTTATTTTATGTGTATATGAAGTAAAATCATCACTAGGCATTGCTAGCAATAGTAAAATATTGTTTTTAGACAAGAAACCTGCAAAGCATAACACACAAAAAAATTCATTGTTTTCCATTTTAAATTCTACATGAAAGTAGTCCTAAACTAAAATACTAGTCTTTTAAACAAAACACATAAATCCCAGTATTGACTCGTGATACTAACATTGTCTATGTAACAAAGCTAATAACGCATGGCGTATGTTAAGTAAGTAACCAGATTTACTTAAATGTTCATGAATGAATACATAGTAGAGTAGTTGATAGCATACTTGACTGTATACGAAAGGTTTGTGAGTTCGATTCCAGGTTTCTCCAACGAAATTTACTAATTGTGAAATAAAGCTAAAGATAACACACATGAATATGGTAAATACATCAATTTTATTTGGGTTAGACACAATTATGTTTTGGTTTAGAAAATGCATGGCAAGCTGCGTCTATGTGCGTCACAAATGGCCAATAACTGGGCCATAATTGGCTTACCAATAGTTGGCTAACGACATGTGGTTTACTTACGGCAGGCCAAAACCAGAAAGCCGGAAGTGGCCCGCTTGTGGTTAACTTACGGGTAACTCTTATTTTCCCAGACATCAGCCAACAGTTTATCAAGAAGTGGCCCGCTTGTGGTTGACTTATGGGCAACTCTTGATGTTCCAGACATCAGCCGACAGTACACCGGAAGTGGCCCGCTTGTGGTTAACTTACGGGGAACTCTGATTTTGCCAGATATCTGCTGACAGTTAAATATCCGTATGGGGTCCACGCGTAAACACATCATACCACAGTCATCATTCATCATGTGTGCCACATGCATCTGCGGGTGCATTCCGCTTCTTGGATACCTGTGAATGCCGCAAGTGGGCTGCTTGTTCACAATCAAGTTTGCACTTGTGGGCCAACTATATTTTACCACTTGGAAAGCACAGTTTTCCGATTCCCATCGTCACGCCGATGCCTGGGGGAGGAATCACGCACTCCTTATAGTCGGAAAGAACGCGCATGCGTACTTGAGGTGTCGGGGCAATGTCACGTCCCAGTACTCAAACGTGGTACCTGGCGCCTGCCTCCAGAAAGGCTGGTTGGAGTGTCATGCATAAGCTCTCTGTCCAGCAAGGTAACTCTCAGTCTCCTTAAGTGGTACTTTGGTTACCGCCACCCCTTCGGTTTAATCAGAAGATACCCAGATAGCATGTAAACTTGTGGGAAGTTTGCCATTTTACTTGAATTTGCCTTACTTGGCAAGCTTGCCATATCATGTGTGATCCAAGCTTGATTCTCAAGTCGAATTTCTCGTGACTGGCACATACTTGCTAGTGGCAAGCTTGTAGAGAGCTTGAATTATACCTGTCGGATGACAAGGCAAGCTTGTGGCAAGGTTTACTAATCAAGCTTGTTATGAGCTTGACTTAGGCATGCCAATATTTGCATAATTAATCGATTTCTAGTATCACTTTGGATCTAGGCATAGAATATCGATGAGCACAGAAAATCGGATAAAAAATCGATTTACAAGAAATCTATTTTAGATATTTCCCGGGCCAGTTTTGCGAACATGGCGTCAGTTCTATGTGCTGTGACTTTGGGATCAAACTCGTACAGCCAGAAATACTACTAACCAAAACTCATAAAAATGCCACATACCAAAATTTTAAATTTCACAGAAACTGAAACGTTCATAAATATGACAGTCTATTACTCAGGAAAATTCGTAACGTTAAATGTCAAATAAAGCTGCTGCTGAATCAAAAAACGTTTCTACAAAAAATATATCAATTCCGAAAAAATTGGCCTCCTTAATATCAATTTATTTTTTCGAGCCGACTTAATCGATTTTCAAAATAACGATTTTTAATCGGCATCCCTAGATCGACTTGTGTAGACTAGTTTGTCTGATTCATGATTGCAGGCTTTTCATGACCAGTTTGATCAAAAGCTTGACTCAAGCAGATCATGCTACTAGGGGAATTACGTCGGGCGTCACCTCGAGCTGCGTGAAATTCTAGTCGCCTTGTTAGCTTGGCATGCAGGGTGGCACCTAGACCCGACCAGTAGGCAGGGCTTTGGAGCACTGGTCGCTCACGCCGTTGGAGATCTAAGCCTGAGCTTCAGCGTGAAGGAATTCTTTGGACCGATGTACCGAGATTGTACTCGCGCCGGCTGTGGGGAAACTCCACGTGTCTGAGGAGATCTCAAGAGGAACCGGGGCCGCGGTGACTGAGCGATTAGCACGCTCGCCTCCCACCAAGGCGAACCGGGTACATTCCCCGGCCAGGTCACCGGATTTTAGCAAGTGGGAGTCGTGCCGGACGATGCCGTTGGTCGGCGGGTTTTCTCGGGGATCTCCCGTTTCCCCTGCCATTCATTCCGGTGTCGCTCCATACTCACTTCAATCACCCTCATCGACTCACAAGACCTCGCTGTTAAGAACCGCCCAAGTATTTTCACACACTAGAGAGGTCCCCTCAATGAATGATCGACGCAGTTAGCGGCAACACAGCTCCTGGACAGACAGTGTAGTAGACGGTAGCACCTCGGCTGGACCACGGCTGGATCTGAGAGCGGGGTCTAAGCAACGATGCCAGGACGTCTGCACCATGGAGGTAATAGATGATGGAGAGGCAACAGATTATCTTCTCCACGATTATCAAGTGAAGCCGATTTATTGTCCGAATTCTTTCAACTGCGCATGCACAGCCCGATTGTTTATGTCAGCCGCCATATTATGAGTGGCAGAAGTTACATTGTACATCTGTATTACCAGTGACGTAATTATTGCATTTTGTTCTTGCGGAATGTTTTCAAATGTACGTGGTCTAAATAAGCCTGTGCATCAAAATGCTATACAATATTTTTGCCACTATCCGGAATACATTAAATGAAAAGCACGCCTATTTAACTACATTTAAACATGCTCCTTTTTGTCACTACTAGTCCTGCCCTTGTCTTTTATTTTCGTCTGCTGCCCGGCTTCACTTTTGTGTCTCGGCCTCCACTCCATAGACTAATACCTCCATGGTCTGCACCAGCTCGGGGCTCATGTCTCTGCCTCCTCTCCATAGACTAATACCTCCATGGTCTGCACCAGCTCGGGGCTCATGTCTCGGCCTCCTCTCCATAGACTAATACCTCCATGGTCTGCACCAGCTCGGGGCTCATGTCTCGGCCTCCTCTCCATAGACTAATACCTCCATGGTCTGCACCAGATCGGGGCTCATGTGTCGGCCTCCTCTCCATAGACTAATACCTCCATGGTCTGCACCAGCTCGGGGCTCATGTCTCGGCCTCCTCTCCATAGACTAATACCTCCATGGTCTGCACCAGCTCGGGGCTCATGTCTCGGCCTCCACTCCATAGACTAATACCTCCATGGTCTGCACCAGCTCGGGGCTCATGTCTCGGCCTCCTCTCCATAGACTAATACCTCCATGGTCTGCACCAGCTCGGGACTCATGTCTCGGCCTCCACTCCATAGACTACTAATACCTCCATGGTCTGCACCAGCTCGGGGCTCATGTCTCGGCCTCCACTCCATAGACTAATACCTCCATGGTCTGCACCAGCTCGGGGCTCATGTCTCGGCCTCCTCTCCATAGACTAATACCTCCATGGTCTGCACCAGCTCGGGGCTCATGTCTCGGCCTCCACTCCATAGACTAATACCTCCATGGTCTGCACCAGCTCGGGGCTCATGTCTCGGCCTCCTCTCCATAGACTAATACCTCCATGGTCTGCACCAGCTCGGGGCTCATGTCTCGGCCTCCTCTCCATAGACTAATACCTCCATGGTCTGCACCAGCTCGGGGCTCATGTCTGGCCAGTCGTGTCAGGTGGAGGCGTGTGAGGGCACAGGTTGTGGCTCAGCACTCTGCTGTCGGGGCTTCACACGCACATTTGCCCGAAAGTCGGAACAGGAACTGACATGGCGCTTTGCGCGAACGTACGGGCGTTCCTACCCACCGTCAGGTTGTCCACTAGCAATTATCCTTTTACAATAATAAAATAACCAGAGTCGTGATTCATTGCAAGTATCTGAAATGGTATTCCCGTGAAGTGCAGATGTTAAACCAAATTTAAGGAGAAAAAACTCCTACAGCTACCGGTCGGGTTCGACTATACGACCTTCAGGATCAGACACACTGCCTCAAGGTCTCACACACTAGGAAATGTGTATCTTTAAATGACGGGGCTGCAGTATAAACAAACATAATTAGGATTAATAAAATAACACTGAACATCTGTTCTTTTGTATCCTTCACCAATTTGTAAGGTAACAGTCGATTATGGTAGATATGATTACATAAACCAGATAAAGAGTGATAGAAATTAATCTAAAGTATCGAGTCCCAAATGAGATACGCGAATGCACCCAGGAAGGATTAAAATAATTTAACTACAAAAGTCCTTTTTATATTAAAACTACGCTGTTTGACTAGTTAGAAAACGGAGAAGACAGAATAATGTAACGAGTAAAGCAATTTACACGTATGTTATATAGATATTTCCCAGTATTTATCATTTTTTTTGGCTGTGTAATGTTATTACGATCTAAATATTTATTCCAATATTCAGTTTAGAATTATTCTTAAGAAAGCTCACAGGCTATCACGGTCGTCATGTGTATGTTCTGGGCTTCTTTGTTGTAGCCGCGCGTGTCACTGTCGTATTTTATCCCGACTTTTCGGAAAACATTGCAGCTTCCACTTGTAGGTAAAGACTGTTCACAGTAAAATGAGCACTTTTGAACTCAGCCTTACAAAAAAGTCACTGCCCCTGCCTGCATACATTTTAAGAGGTGCACTGAGTGGCATGCACTCAGTAAAGTTGTAAAAAATGGATGGAAAGTAGTTCCACATTCTAACGTCTAATAAAAAGTGTTCCGTAACCATTAGAGATAACTTAAATTATTTCTTTCGCTTACTTTTTTATTAATGCATCAAAGTGTAAAAACGAGCATATTTGTAAAATATTTACATTTCTAGTAATTTTGCAGTTTCACCTGACTGACGCATGAATAAAGTGACGAGGCCCATGGTAACAGTAATTTTACATAAGGCGGAAGAACACACAATGTGCATACAAGTAGATTTTAAGCAGGACTTCCAAAAGTGCTCATTTTACCGTGAACAGCCAATAACAGCTCCTGCTGCTGCCATTATGCCGTGAAGACGTACGCTACAACGTGTTCCGAAAAGTTGGAACAAAATACGATAATGACGCAGCTTCAACCCAGAAGCTAACAACAATAAATTATTCTTAAGGATTTCTCTGGTTAAGTAGAACATGAGGCGGTGTTACCTTAACTTATCCACATGCAAAAACAACTCCTAACAGTAAATAAACATATAACATCGATTTACCTCTGAACAGAACGAAATACATCGCGGTGGAAGTACAGTAACAGAGAAATCGCCAAAAAAAAATGTTTAAATACTTTATTAATTCCGTTCCTTTACGTATAAAAAATATTGAAGAAATAGCTCGCAGCAATTGTATCACAAATGATGCTTTTAAAAGTTTGGTAAGGGAGTATTACGAAAGGAAAACTTCAGTGGAAGTGCTGGAGATAAAACTGGTGTGCGTCACACGATACAAGTATCGCCTTTCAAGAGCCATTACGAGTTTTGCGAAGTTCCACAAGATGTCGCCGCATTAACCAAGATAGAGTTCCCCAAGATTTCCAGTAAGTACACTACGCGTTCCCAATATTGTAGTTTAAAAGTAAAGATGAAAACTGTTGCATAAAGAATAGAAAATGCGGTGGCAGTGTTGTCAATATGTGGCCACAGTGTTACAGAATACACTGACCTCAAAAGTGCGTGAATCGACGAATGTGTAATACCAAGGAAACATTTATTTGGAAATGTAGATATTTCTCAGACACGATGTTTCATAGTATACATAATTGTTGCTAAATAAAAAACTAAATATAATGCATGAAACAAGCAAATCTGATTAAAATCAAAATTATATCAAGCCTATTTCTTCCCAGGCTAATAGTTGGATAATATTAATATCTAAGAATCCCCCCCCCCCCATGTCGTAAAACTACCGTAAGAACTTGTACAGACGTATGCGATCATGAAACTTCTATTGACAGTGTTGCAGAGTTAATATCACAAAACCGTACGTCATGAGATTATGAAAAATTTAAGATAATCGCGTTTGATATTTCCTTTTGTGTAAACACTGTATGCACTAAGAGGGCTCTCTATACATTTTATAACCCATAGCAGGATATATTCAACTATTATAAATGTTTTAATGGCATACCATAAGAAGATAAACAGACCAGGAACAATTTAATTTCATACGGATTTAAAAATATCAATATTTCGCTAATTTTATAATGTATTGAAGACAAAGAATTAATTTTTATTTTTGCATGGTTGACAAAGAAATGCACGTCAACCAATATAACCCATAATTTTGGCTTATTTAATGTTTATTTAGCTGTTTTAACCATAGGCTGTTCACGATAAAGTGAGCACTTTTTAAGGCCCTCCCAACAGGCATTAACCACTAATAAGTATATCTTATTGCAGCCTCAGGCATTAAATTTTGAGGATGGTGAAATGTATCCACTGTATTTATTGGTCACATTGCAATACTTATATTAAAGATCATAAGGAAAACGGAAATTGGATGAATGGAAAATTTTTTGAAGGAACTTAAAAAGAGCTCACTTTACCGTGAACAGCCTATAAATATAATTTTCCTGATGAATCTTAACTCTAGCTTTGGCATATCATAATTAATTCTCGAACAATCAAAAAATGTAGTTCCCTAAAAAGCTTCATGGTTCCGGAAATACACATTACATTGTAATAAAAAACTAAAGCTCTCATATCGAAACGCAGTGCAAAAATTCTGAGCTGAGTTTTGTAATGATTCATTGAATAATTCTGAAGGCGTAACCGATACACAACCATTTCTAATATTGCCTGCATTTTCCAGTATTAAATTTTGTCTTATAAATCTGGCTCTTGATTGATTGGCTTTCTAAATTTTCTGAAATACTTACTTACGGGAAGCGTTATAACACATTACATGGCTTGATTTACGAATAAAGTAGGAAGAAAAACTAAAGCAAATGAAATCACTATAAACGGGAAATTATTGTGTTTAATTTTGTGATAAATAATATATTTGTACAATATATGAGCTTTTTGTATTAATTAAACAATTCTTACGTATAAAAACCGGAAGTGTTCGATCGTCGTTACAGAAGACACACCCCTGTGTTTATGTACGTGCGTTTCATTGGCGCATTTTGTATGTCTTTCTCTTGTTCCGGCTCTATTAAAAAAATACAAAATCTATTAAACCTACAACATTCAACCACTGTGGAGTCCTTAAGAATACACTCTTGGTCGTAGCATTTTCAAAATAAATTATCCTTTTACTATAGTTACATATTAAATATTTTCCGACAAAAAAAAAACAATGTTTAACACATTCAGAACTAGTGTATACAATAATTGTGTACATTACGAAATTGTAGGTAGTTCTTGGGTTGTCCTGTACACTGCGAAGCTACAGCACGCATCATATAATGTTTTGTTTGCAACACCTAAAACCGTAACTTAAGAAGACTAAGTAGTTGCGCGTCCAAGGTCAAGAAGCGAGGGAGTCATACGGGCGACACTAACACGCACGCTTTATTACACGCGATGGAAGTACACCGATCATACTACCTGTATATAATCGTACTTTCTATTACGGCTTAAAGAAACATCACATGCAAGCTTTAAAAATGCATTTGACTAATTTCGCGATTTTTTTTCCCCATTAATACACTATAGACAATAGTTTTTTTATCCTTCTTGGCAAAACTTCGTATTTCCAGAATATTTATTTACCGAGACACGTGTTTAACACATTGAGGTCTGCACACATTTACTGGCACTTAAGACAGATTAGAAGTGAGTCACATATATCCACTGCTGCAAGAACACCGGTCTTGTTGGTGGCTGTGTTAGAACTCACCATCGTCCTATTGGTCCATACCACACCGGATACTATCCTGTACTTTAGAGCGTTCATTATTGGCCGGTCATCAACCAATGGAGATTGATCCAATAAAATGTTCTTTATCGTACAAAAAGATTTACAATCAATCATGTCCTTTTGAGTGGATATAAAGAAAGAAATTCTATCGTAAGCAATATCATTGTCACTGCGCTGACGTGTTCTTGTGAGGTCATGTTAAGCACTAGCCGAACAAAGACTGCACAGCCATGCAAGTTTTGTTCTTAACAAAAAAAGAAATTTTAAAATTAGCTTTGCTCGAGCTACACTCGAGCATAGTTTACAAAGTGTTAAGCGCATACAAAGATTTCACAGAAAACGTTTCAGTACATAGGACCCTTAAAGAGGGCGTGAAACTGTTAAAATGACACGCAAACAGCATAAGTTATCAGACTGATTGGAAAATCTTTAGTGGTGGAGTAAATCAGTATCAGCTTAATTTGCTATCGATATAACTTCCACTATAGAATCTTACAGCAAATTTCTTTGCTAGCAGCAAAAACGTTGGTGATAGAGTAGAATAAGCGGGAATAATGGGTGTGGGTTAGGGGAAGGCCAGCAAGGAATATCCAAACATCTATTTAGGGATCTTGGAGTTGTAATCTAAGGAAAGACTGATGCTTGATGGAGTGATATGTAGCAGGCCATCGTTTGAAGCCACGAAATGTTTATTATCATTTCAATGAACTTGGCCTTGTCATAGTTTCTCGTCTGTTTGTGTGTTCATAACAGCACGTTGTTCAAACTGTTTTCAAGTTGGATTGGACAAACGCACGCTATCACTCCTTTACTTTGTACCTCGTCTAAAAAAAAGCAAAAGGCAATTCTCAGTAAAGTAACACAATAAATGTCCGCTCCGAGAACAGTGTGTCTATATAAATATTTATGTAACGCACCCAATAGGATGAGAACTGGAGGTGTAGCACCCTGCGATAAGACACTGACGAACTTGTCTGGAGGCTGTTCACGTTAAAATGAGCCCTTTTGAAAGCCCTGCCCAAGATCTACTTGTATACACGTTGTGTATTATTCCGCCTTATGTAAAACTAATATTGCAATGGTCCTCACCACTTCATTCATGCGTCAACAAATTGAAACTGCCGAATAGAAATTAGTAGCAAAATAAATACTCTCCTAATCTGCTCATTTTTGCACTTCGATGCATTAAAAAAAGCAGAACGCGAAAGAAATCATTTGAGTTATCACAGATTGTTATCTAACACTTTTTATTCGACGTTAAGGTCTGGAACTACTTTTCCTTCATCGTTACCAACTTTACTGGGCGCATTTCACACAGTGCGCCCGTTAAAATATGTGCAGGCAGGGGCAGTGACTTCTTCTAAGTTTGATTTCAAAAGTGCTCACTTTATCGTGAACAGCCTTTATGTAAGTATAAGGTGGTACACGTTAAGAGACAGATAACACCCCTCACTTGAAAGTATACTTGATATTAATGAAGCATCTTCAGTTGATATTCTATAAGATAACATAACTGTACACGAAGAATAAAAAAAGACAAGTGGTGGCCAATGATCATTATTTTTTTTTTAATGAACTTGTTTACTTACCTTCCTTCACACTTATTACTTTTTACCGGATGTAGTTGATCATTAAAGACCCCATAAAGTCAGGAATACTTTACGTAGACCCAGCTGGGACCCCAACGAAATGACTATACTGGAAATTTATACGGTTTCTCTCAATGTTTTGTCAATCAGAATGCAGTAGATTTAATAAGCACAATGTTTAATCATAAATATCTGAAGAATTTTGACTAAATGAATATTTTATTGACTCGAGATATTTGGGTGCAAAAACACACTTTTGACGGTTGAGTTCAGAAACTTGACCAAAACTCACACACATGCCCACTCACACATACATGAAGTGGATTATGACGGAAAAGTCAAAATAGTTTCCTTCACTCGGACCAAACAATAATATGTTAATTGATTTTTTCTATTACTATACATTTTATAATTAAAAGCATTTTAGCTTAAGAGACCTATTTTTTTTTGCGTTTACTCTTAATTTTTTAGAGTAATATACACTTGCGGGAAGTATACATAACTTATGATGCAGGTCCAATCTTCCCGACTCTTATATAAATATTTAGAATCTAATGTGTATCTAAAAAAACAGAAAATTGTTCTGAATGTACAGACCATATTATTACCCGAAGTATCTATTATAGTCCGTTCACGGTTACTTCAGACTTTTCTGAAGCCCTGCTGAAGTTCTACTTCGAGGATGTTCCTCCGCCTTCTGCAAACTAAGCTTAACTAAGTCTCGAAAATTTCATCGCAAGGACAACGCACAGCATTCGTGGGCACTCAGTGCAATAATATTCTGCCTAAGAACTATTTCATACTAGGTATTGCCAACACATCTGTTTCCTCTATGTTTTTATTCGTATTAAATTTATATAACATTATACTTTATAGATTAAACATAAATAGATGTTTAATTTAACCAATGATAAGGTACTTTTATGTTAACACAAGTAAAAAACGCTTGTGATACATGAAATAATTCGAAAACGACCAAACGCGTCATACATGTGTTTTTCGAAAGGTTTGATTCAAGAAGTGTGTAGAATTCGTGAACTCATTTATATGCTTAGAAACAAGCATTTTAAAACCACATTCTAGGCGTAGAAATTATGCACAGAAAATTGAGACATTTTACCTTTAATTATCTGTATAAGGCCAGTCGGCTGGTAAGCCGCCGGTTTGGAGTGCGGGATGTTCCGGGTTTGAATCCCAGGTAAGGCATGGGTGTTATTTTAAGTTAGGTCATAAGTTATTTTGTAAGCCGTCCCCCGATAAAACTTCAGGCATAACGTTGGGGGGACGTTAATAAGCCCTATACAAAGCAATTATCTGCAAAAAGAAATTATATTAACATTTATGTTGGAATTTCGCATTAAAACGAAATATAGAATAAAATATCGTAAATAAATATTTTAGTCTGCAATGCAAAGAAAAATACACTGCCAATGAATAACGGCTTTCCGTAGCCTATGTTAGTCATATTCCGAAATAGTCTACACTTATACAAATTAATATTTTATTTAAAATGTCAACTATAAAATATACTGACTGATACTTATTCCGACACGAAAGACAGAAAACGCATAGAACCTACCTGTCGCCAACCTTTTGGGAATTCAATTTTATAAACCAGAGACAAATTATATTTGGCAATCAGGTGTGCCGTTCTTGAAAAACTGGTTTCACAGGGCGCGAATTTATGACAGGCCGGCAGCCACTTCGTCCAGATATGGTGGAGTAACGCGACCACTTCCAATATTTTATGACGTCATTAGATACTACTGCCCACAAACCAAGTCCAAATGAACTCGGAACGTGGAATCCAGAAATACGACAAACTACACGAGAATCTAGAAAATATATTATTGTCCAAAGTATGATCCTGTCCGCTTGACTTCTTAACGGCAAGTTGGATTCGAATTATTTAACTATTCAAAGGAAGAAAATTAGAGACACGCATATGTTTAAGAACGTAACCGCTTGGCTTTCCTAGGAAACCGGTCTGTAAAACGAGCAAAAATGAGATTTTATTAGTTCCTATTCATACCCTCATTTTCATTAAAAAAATTTTAACATCCGGTAAAAAATTATTGGGTACGCTTGTAAGCAGGTTTGCAGGTACATCGATGGACGATATGTTAACTATGAAAGCTTCGTGCGATGGTGCATACACACACGTCGAACGAGGCTGCTACTGTTTATCTTTGTGTTTTGTATATCAAGAGTTCTCATTAGATTAGTTTTTGTGTATGCGTACTAATATATGTGGTATTTAAAAAAAAATTATTGCATTTTATTGAAGTGTGTTGACTTATTTGTTTTTATTCGTACTTATATAGTTGTTTGTGAAATTGAAGCTAAGGTATCCTAACGTAACATAATCTATCCTTAAGTAATTACCCTACAATATCTTGTTTTTCCATCTGTTAGACCTTGCGAATTTAATGTGGTATTTACGATACTTTCCATGTCTGATTAATTATCGATAGGCTTGCCGAAAAGACGTGCGAGACAGCCTTACTAGCAACCGATGGAGTTTGAAAGATGTAGGACGAAAAGAATGTGAGAGACAGGGCAGACGATGGCCCAAATTACCGGGCATTGTGGCAGTCAGTACCTACCAGTCAGATTGTGTGAATGGAGTAACGGACACGCGAAGGTATCCAAAATATGTGGCCCAGTTCCGGGCGATCCTGACATACCACCAGCTGGAAGGGCCGTTTGACCGCCATAGAGGCACGAACAGAGCGAACGGTTCATTTTTCCACCATCCAACGACATGGGGTAACTTCTCCAGAGCTGTATCTCTACAAATGAGCATCTCCAGATGTCTAGCTTGGTCAAGTATGTGACCCACAAAAATTTTAGTTCAATGCGTTTGGTCATTGCCTCAACGTCGTCACCTTTGTACGGACTGCCGACTTGTTTTCTTGAGCGACAAAGCACAACTTTATTTTGGAATGAATAACCACTGGGCCAAAGTCTGTAAGATCACGACGAACACCACAATCTCTGCCTTATTTCACAGCGGCATACATTCCTTCTTATTGGCGTGATGATCTGGGCAGTCGTAGTATATGATCGTTGTTCACAACTGGTAATGATACAAGGATCACTGAAGCACAGCGCTTCTCTGAACACATTATGCAGCTCCGTGCGCTACTTTCATGGCCAACAGACCAGGAACCAATTGCCAGTAAGATAACGGGTAGCCCACACACACAGCTTTGGTTTCCCAGGAATTTACATCATGTTTCAGCACTCCTCTGGCCTGATAGATCACCTGATTTGACGCCTGTTCAGCTATTTTTTTAATCAAGCGATAGGCCAACTTCCTCCGTGATAAAGTGTTAGTAACAATCGTGGGAAATTTTGCGACAGGATAACATAAGACATTCGTTTGATCGAATGGTCGATAGTATAGGCGTATGTATTTAGGCACGAGGCTGTCAGGTGAGGTGTTAAATGTGCCCTTCTCCTGTGCTGCAAGTGGACAGATCGTTGTACTCACTTGTTTCCTTCCCCATCTCCATAATTATAATAAAACCTCGTTTGAATATAACAATGCCATATTGGTGCGAAACGTTTTGTGGCAATGAGTTTATTCTGTTTTACGAATCAATTAAGGTGAAGTGTGACTAAATGCATTCTGTGTGTCCGAAGTTTAGAAGCACGGTAGCGCTAAGGACAGTCCAGGTCTCCCTATTGCCTCCAAAGCACAGAACTGGCGTGCAGTTTTTCCGATGCCCATCTATTTCTGTTGTTCTTTACCGGTTACCTTATTTATGTTATTCTGTAATTTAATAATGAAGCTATTCCCCTTTTACTGTAAATACACTGCACGAAAATTTCTATTAATAACGATAATTGTAGAAACGACCTTGTTACATTTTATAAATACACATTAGGGAAGAATTTAGAATAATGATATTCAGTAGTATGATTAGGTTCCTTCTTGGACGATGCACTTTAAATGGGAGCTGTGTGGCTGTGGCTGTGGCATCGGCTGGCGATCTTCGGCTCGATTCGGAGGTAATCGGTAATCTTCAGCTCGACTCAGGAGGTGCTCGGAAGCCGTCGACTCGGGTTTGTCGAATGGACCCTAAGGTGCTTGGCAGTTACGCCCACTAATTCTTCAAGCATATGTGTTTGTTTCTGGTAACCATATTGGTTTATAGGTATAGGATATGTCAAATCGTAAATCTGGTGATTTTTCGAGTGATGGGAGAAGGTATATATAGAGTGGTGATGCACGCTGATACTTTATTTTATGTTCAGACGCCGAGAAGATAACATCGATTTGGAAGCATTCTCCCGCTGTACAGAGAACATGAATTGAGAACACGAATGTCTGCCTTTGACCTCATCGGACATGGAGCAGTGACCTGTATCATCGTTGCCTGATTGCCGACTGTGTTGATCCTGCGATAGAGTTTTTACCTTCGGGAAAAAGGCTCATCGACATGAAAGAATCACCTGTATGAAGAGTCCTTTTCGCATGAAGAACAATTACGACAATAGCCACACACACAGTTTATGCAAGGTGATACATTGAATAACCACAAGAATAACTGTAACGATTCGTCTTTTGAGAGCCAGCAAATGATGCCGTCCATGACCCCTGCTACATCGGCGGGTACTGATTCCACAGACGATTATGACGAGATAGTTAATGCTAAAGACTGAATGAGTGCAGTGGAGTAAGTTTGTGTTGAATGTACAATTGCAAGAAATTCGCATGAAGTCGACGAACTTCATAATAAACGGTCGTCGGCTCTAGATACTGATAAGCATAACATTTCTGCTAAAAAGGAAAGCAAAATTAATATAAAATACAAAACAGTAGGTGAAGATGACCAAGACGAGAGCATTGATGAAAATGAACATGAAGACAGTGATAATGCGGAATACGATGATGGCTATTTTCTCTATACACTGACACAACCCTCCAACCTATTTGCTGCAATGAGTGACACGAAGAAGGCAGAAGACGCCGAGAATACTGGCTACCTATTTCCCGAAGATATGAATGAATTTGTTGATAGACTGAGATATTTGATTGACCTTCAAAAACGTGAGTATTTCTCATGCATTGTGGAAATATCTTCAATAATTAGTGAACCGAAGAAACGGGTATATATCGCATGATGAAATGAACTGCTTGGTTCTGAAATTGTAATTACAAAATAATAATAAATAGAGCCAGTGACTTTTCGTGAAAAAAATCTGAGCACTTGGTAGATTTCAATACTCTAAGCACAAACAGAAATTTTTATTTTGCCATTGGTTGCCCTTTGCATGAGAAGCCGTTTCTTTTTTTTAACCAGGCCAATAGAGATTACAGATTTGGCAGCGAACAAAAGTGATTCGCATACTAAGAGTAACACGTTATCGTAGCCAATCGAGAAAGGTAATCAACCATACAGTGTTTTGAAATATAACTTCTCTCGAAATATTTTCGCGAAATTTCACTGCCTCTAATAATAAAGTGTTGTAAAATATTTTTTCCCTCTATTTTTGTATCGTATCCTTTTATCCCTCAGAGCTTTAAAGTGGTGCTATGAACTTTCGACTTTTAATGGAATGATCTGCATATAGAATGCTAATAAAGACTTTGCATAAAAAAATGCATGACTAGTTTACTGCACACAAAACATTAATTCTGGCGACAGTTACGAATTTTGGAGACAGTTGATGATTCTTTTTTTAAAATATGATTGTGTTGTTAATTAGATTGCTGTAACTAGTACTTTTGGTAATGCTCTTCTATATTCTCGTCAGAAAATGAAGTTTGAGATTGGTGGTCAGATTTGGTTGTATCGAAAGTTGGTTGGTACTACTGGTAATATGCATATACTTGGTCGTGTAGAACTGTAGTTTAATCCATAATAAATTTTGTTGTGCGGTATCTAACGGTTTTTTGTTTTATTTGTATTTTTACCTTGCTACAGTGTGTTTTTTTTAGTATTAATTTTTTTGATAATGTGGTATTAGAAAAGTGGTAAGTATATTTTACTATTGGAAAGTGGTTTTGTAACTAGAGTGAGCTGACATAATCAGACTTGCTTCACCAACTACCCTGCCAATCGCCTTGCACCATTAAAAACAGTGAATCACACATATTTGTGTGAAAGTTGACAGTGATATGACAATTCGTGAAGTGAACTCATTGCATGTGTGTGTGACAGTTGACAGTAATTTGCCAGCTCTCTTGGGAACTCATTAGGAGGAATACACCCTTGTGGTGTGTTATGGTTGTAATCACCAGATTGATTTAAGATCTAATATACAGGGCTCGATGGAAAGGTTGCGAAAGATTGATGGAAATATTGATGGAAACATTGTGAAATATTGTGAGATTGTTGGAAAGATTGAAATATTGATGGAAAGAGTGAGAGATTAATGGAAAGATTGATAGAAAGATTGAAATATTGTGGTGTTGATTGTGGTGTGTGTGGTGTTGATTGTGGTGTGTGTGGTGCTGATTGTGGTTTATGTGGTGCTGATTGCGAAAGATTGGTAGAACTATTGCAAAAGATTGATGGGAAGATTGAAAGATTGGTGGAAGATTGAAAGATTGATGTGAAGTTTGAAACGTTAATGGGAAGATTGAAATACTAATGGAAAGATAGCGAAAGCTTGTGAAAGATTGATGGAAAGATTGATGGAAAGAGTAAAATATTGATGAAAAGAATGTAAGATTAATGGATTGATCCAAATATCGATGAATTGATTGGACGATTGACGGATTGATGGTTAAGCAGAGCACGGTAGTTAAGATTGTTTATCACGCTCGTACATTCCAATTTAAATTAACGCCAATTAAGGCTATAAAAGTGTAGGTAAATGCTGATCTATACCATGATTACAACATACTCGTGCATGTGGTTACTACTTGTATGAAGCGCTTGGTTTATTCATATATATATATGCTACTCGGATTATATATATATAATCTGAGTAGCATACTTATACCTACAAAAGAGTCATGGCAGTGAATAATTTGTAGATTCTGGCATCGTGTATTAATCAGTCTTCAGGAGAGGGGACTGGAAATATAGTAATTCTATGATAGACTTTTGCATGTTTCCCAAATACCCTATGTATAATTTTGGCGCAAATATTATAATGAAAAATAATTTTTTTTAAATCGGGTAATAATTACAGATTTGCGATCTGACTTACCCTATGCCTATAAAACCAATACTCTTGAAGAATTAGTGAACGTAACTGACGAGCATCTTCGGGTACGTTCATCAAAACCAAGTCGATGGCTTCCAAGCACCCTCTGATCTGAGCCGAAGATTGCCGAGCACCTTCGAGTCGAGCCGAAGACCGCCAGTCGCAGTCGCAGCCACAGTCACACAGCTCCCATTTTAAATACATTGATCAAGAAGGAACGTAATCATACTATTATATTCGAACTTGAAAATATGTTAAATGCTATATGTAGGCAGACATGAGTCAAAATATTAATCTGTTTTCGAATAAAACATTTTTTTTTTTTAATGAAATTCTGCTTATCGTTTCACGATTTAGGCAGACAATAATCTTAACAATTTGTAAACTATGCTCGAGTGTAGCTCGAGCAAAGCTAATTTGGAAATTTCTTTATTGTTCAGAACAAAACTCGCATGGATGAGCAGTCCTTGCTCGGCTAGAGTTTAACAAGACCCTACAAGAACACGACAGCGCTGTCACAATGACGTTGCTAACGATATACATTCTTTTTTTTTATAGCTACTCAAAGGGACGTGGTTGGTTGTAAACCCTCCTATAGGATAAAGGACATTTTATTAGGTCAATATCAGCCCGGTTCTCGATTGGTTGATGACCGGCCAATAATAAAGGCTGTAAAGTTCAGGGTAGTGTGGTGTGGACCAATAGGACGATGGTGAGTTCTAACACAGACAACAGAACTGGTATTCTTGCAGTAGTGTATATAGGTGACTCACTTCTAATTTGTTCATAAGTGCCAGCAAATGTGAAAGACCTCAATGAGTTAACAATGCATTGTATTTTATTGGCATATATATATTATCCAAGTTTAAATTACTTCTTCTGAAAACAAAAAACGGCAAAAATATATAGTCTTGGAAAATTTATAGGCAGTATTTCGTTACAGTACGCATTTCTCCTAAGATATCGGATTCAATTTCCGTGGGGCATGAAAGCATATCATACAACCAGTTAATTGGTGCGTTTTATGTATGGAATGAAAATTTTCCTTGCCTTAATTACGTAAATTAAGTTTAGCTGAAAGTGGGTTCTGAATCATTTCGTTACAGACGTGGTGCTAAAATACTTCGCCACACCGTTGCTGGCAAGGTCTGAGTTGCTATCCGTTCAATATCCTCGTCATATGAGTATCATTCACGGCTACCAAGGTCAATGAGGACTCTATGTGCTGATTTTAAAAAATGCTCTTTATTTTATTTCACCTTTTTTTTTAGGTTCTGTATCTTTTTTTTATTAATTTACCTTGCCTACATATTGGGCCTTACGTCTGTTAATAGGCAAGTAAAGATATATATATATAATTTTGCGCACAGTAAAAGGGACTATTCGCCTCTCAGCTAGTTGAGCCAGGTTCGATTCCCTGCGGGGTAGGTCCCGGATTTTCGTAAGGGGTAATCGTGCCGGACGATGCCGCTGGTCGGCGTGTTTTCTCGGGAATCTCCCGTCCCCCCCCCCTTGCATTCCGGCGCTGGTCCATACTGTCCTCGTTTCGCCTTCATCGGCTCTCAAGAGCCCGTTGTTGAGAGCCGCCAAAATATCTCCACTCTCCGCTCCTCTAACTGCAGTGAGGAATTTAATTTTGAATAGTAGCTATGACTCTTTGCTATTAGCAGATAAAATTTTGCGGGTTGGCTTTTTCTTTTCGGAATACTCGTTTTAGCGATGTCACAGAGCTGGGGCCAGTGGCGGATGAACTAAATGGCGGAGCTACTTTTTTAAACGCCTGTTTAATGTGAAATATGTGGGACATGAATCCTCATAATCGTTTGCATATGTTGGCGCGCAATTCGGACGTTTAAATTGCTCCGTACAGTAAAATACGAGGTTAAAATGACGCACGGGAATTACATCAATTACATAACATGTGTAAAATTAAAATCCCAGTTCCCTTCCTATTTCACAATCTTACCCGCTGAACAAAATTTCATTTGATTTCGCTGCCAGCTGTTCTGCGTTGGCATAGAACAAGCAGAATCCTTGGGTCTAAGCAGCATAATAAATGGGTGAAAACACTAAAGGAATAGAAATCTACGAACAAAAAAATTGTGTAAGGATAAAGGAGAAACATTTTTTATAAGACAAAAAGGAATGATGATTTTATAGTTTAATCACAGCACTATATACTAAAGTAAAACTACATAAAATTTCCACACATATAACCAGTAAAATACCTGCTAACTATGGTTGTCAGTATCATAAATGAATAACTCGTCATCTGTTGGTCGGCGGGTTTTCTCGGGATCTTCCGTTTTCCCCGCCCTTGCATTCCGGCGTTGCTCCATTCTCACTTCATTTCACCCTAATCGGCTCTCAAGACCTCGTTGTTAAGAGCCGCCCAAATCTCCCAAATCATCTCATCTCTTCAGTAATTCCCACAGGTTTAGCGCAATTGTATTTAACTTCTTTTACGTTGCGTTCGTCGACTTTCTGCTCTCTCTCATTCTCTCTCTCTCTCTCTCTCTCTCACACATACACACACACACTCTCTCTCTCACACACACACTCTCCCTCTCTCACACACACTCTCACTCACTCGAGTGTCTGTCTTCCGAATCGTCTTGTCGCTCGTGATCTCCGTTGGTTGATTGCACTCTGCACTCTACCACCCTCCCCGGGTGCTTGTTAGGGCTGCGCGATATGGCGATATATCGATTACGAAACAATATTTCTGAAATATAGCAACGGTGATATTTTCAAACGGTGTAAAGCAATATACCGCGATATGCGATATTATCGATATACGATGTTGGCGATGTGCGATGTTGACGATATTCGATATTTGCAATTCCAACATGACGTATATTTTCGATAAATCGCCATCGATTTCCAGTACTCTCTGGGAGCAATACATCGCAACTGTATATAAATGGTCAACATGTTTCTAAACGATATTGAAAAGTGGATATCGCACAACTCTATCGCTTGGCCCTCCTCAAGCAGACTCCACGGAATCACAGAGTACTCGAGAATGCAGAAGTGAAACAAACACTCGTCATCGAACTCCAGTCGCACACGCCGGCAAAATGGCATCACTCGCTGGCTAAATGTCGGAACGCCGTTGGGCAGTCAGCGCTCGGTAACCTATTGTCCAGCCTGTAGCCCAGCCATGGTGGAGTAGCCGATCAGAAACAGAGTCCGTTCCAGAGCCTCGCGCAACCAATTAGAGAATAGGCGCGCCCACATTAAACAAACCAGCATGCCATTTCCTCCCTGTGTGCATACTAACTAAAACTGAATCAGTGAATGCCAGGAGTTTTCTTTTGGCTTATTAGTGGGTGTCTTTGTGAGAAGACATTTTATCTATTGACTGGCGAATCAGAACTAGGTTACTCCGACACTGTTCTGTCTGTGATTCGCGGGCAGTCACCTAAGGCACGTAACACCTAGATCGCCCAATCAAGAAACGGGACCTGAGCTAAAGTGTTATGAAATACATCTGGTCGTGAAATCTTTTCGCGAAATTTGGGCGCTCCCTATTATAAGACATATATTTTCGCCACCACTGCCAGTGTTGGTTTGGTAGCTGCGACGTTTACTAGACAGTCGAGATCATTTGCTGAAATTTTAAGCTCTGCCATCATAGATCAGGGGAAGAGTGGCCGACTTCTAGTCGGAGGGTCGGCAGTTCGCGCCCAGGCTCCCCCGCGGGACGATTTTCAGTTCGCGTACTGTGAATTTGTCATCAGGTCGGTCTAACTTGAGATCGTCAAACGTCAACACCACATACTGTCACACACGCTCTGTCCAACGGCAAATGTGCCGGTCAATACGTCAATAAAGTCGACTTGAAAAAATGGTAGCTCAGCTGTTAAGGTACCGGTCTAGAAGCGGACTAGGGGTTGGTGTGTGTTAAATCCGAACCCCTATAAACAATTTTTTTTTCACTCTTTTAAATTACGGTTATTTGCGCGGTATAAATAATAATCCTCGGAAATATGTTAGTTCCCGTAATTATTTCGTATTTGGGTAAACTAAATAAAAAAAACAATATTTAATTAATTGCATGCAATTGACCGTCAATTATTCAATCAGCGAAATAGTTTCACAGGAACAGCCAGTGGTTTTCCACTAACTCGAAC
Organism: Dryococelus australis; assembly: GCA_029891345.1. Classification (NCBI taxonomy): domain Eukaryota; kingdom Metazoa; phylum Arthropoda; class Insecta; order Phasmatodea; family Phasmatidae; genus Dryococelus; species Dryococelus australis. The sequence continues at coordinate 36,873,027 of CM057006.1, forward strand.
TTAGTGTGTGACGAAACTCTACAGAAATGATTTGGCTTTCTGCAATGTCGAGGCAAACTGTGCGTTTGAGCGATTGTCCTGCCTAGTGTTGGACGTGTCGGCAGACACGTGAACGCATAGTCAGTGAAGCTTCCATTCAGCCAATCAGCGCTTGCAAGTTAGGCAGGATTTATAACATCCGTCCGTCCGTCAACCACGTGACCAACAGCCAATCAGAGGTGGCCATTAATTCTATCCGTCCGTCCGTCAAAACCTTGGCGGGCTTAAACCTTTAACGGTTACAGCCTGCTAAAGTAGGACTTTTGTTACTCGTTCATCCCGACTTCTTTACAGGGTTGTGTTTTGTTTTGGCTGTCTTTTGTCTTCGTATGTTTGTTTATGGAACTAAAATGAAATTGAGTTACATTTTCCCTGAAGATTAATTGATAATTAAGTTTAGAAACACGCGCTACTTTTGTGCAATAGTAAAAGTAATAAAATCACGCTTTACATACGATCTATATTTTTTTTTACATCGATTAATTTCCGTTACGTACGTGTATGTGAGTTTTGAGTGCGTAAGAACACAATACCGTCAAAATTTTTCACTTATTACGGAGAATTTTTCCCCATTTGGAAACAGTTTTGTTTGTATTAGTTTACAACAATTAACTTACGACGGACGTACGGAGTTTGGTTGTAAATCGCTCGGCTGGGAGACGGACGAATGCACGACAGACGGGAGGATGACGGACAGACGCGAGTGGCTGTTGTAAATACCGCCTTACGCGATGACGATAAGAATAAAACGAGGATGGAAAAGGGGGGTGGGGGAGGGGTCAGAGCAGGAACACGGATTTTTATAACGATGAAAAACAACTGTTGAGAGAACAGCGAACTCACTTCATTAAACATCTTCGAACAGTTTCAATAACAAAAGGATAGGGCCTACGGTTATTCAAAATGTAACTGATGATGTTGATAAAGAGCACCTGTACGTTCCTATAATAGATTTAATCATACATACGTACTATGATGCATAATAATGGAGGTGACACTGAATGTTATATTCCAGAGGGGATTCTCGGCTACGTGACATCAGGATTCTCGCGAATGGGAAACATGGGGGACGTTGCCATTGGCCAGTGGGTTTTCGCGTAGTACTCTCGTTCCCTTCGCCGTAGCGTTCAGCTGCTCTCCATCCTGGAGTTTCATCCCATGTCGCGCTTCAAGAATTACGGATACCTAGCGCCCACGGGGGTGGCCTTTCCTATGGTTATACACGGAGAAATGGCGAAGCCCGTTTCATCCCAAACGCCACGGTGTGACATCCGAAACACTTCGATATTAGGCTACCTGTTAATAATACAGTACAACTGTTTTAGAGCATACCAATGCCTTTATTAACACTATGCTCGAGCGTAGTTCGAGGAAAGTTAATTTGGAAATTCCTTTGTTGTTCAGAACAAAACTCGCACGGATGTGCAGTCTTTGTTCGGCTAGTGTTTAACACGACCTCACAAGGACACGACAGTACTGTAAAAATGTTATTGCTTACTTTGGAATGTCATTTCTTATAGCCACTCAAAGATACATGATTGGTTGTAAATCATTTTATACGATAAATGACATTTGATAGCGTCAATATCAGCTCGGATTTCCATTGGTTGATGACCGGCCAATAATGAACGCTGTAAAGCACAGGGTAGTGTCCGGTGTGGTATGGACCGATAGGAAGATGGTGAGTTCTAACACAGATACCAACAGAACCGGTGTTTTTGCAGTAGGGGATATAATTGACACTTCTAATTCGTCTTAAGTGCCAGTAAATTTGTGCAGGCCTCAGTGTGTTAAAAGCTTAGTTGTGTGTGTTCTTTATTCACAAATAAGCAAACATATTAATTATGCTTTGGGTGCCACAATATGACGATTCTCAAACAATGTAGCGTTATCTACGTTATAGCAACCCATCTGCTGACTATTCCCATATGTTATGTATTCGCCACATCTCAAAGGCTCATCACTCGGCGTGTACACACATCGTCCGCACAGCTCTTGTATACAGCGCAGTATAGGCTATTCACGGTTAAATTTATCATTTTTGAAATCAACATCTGAAAAAATGTCACTGCCCCTACCTGAATACATTTTGAAAGATAGCGACTATCATGTCCCCACTTAAGTTGGTAACTACGGGAGCGTTATGTAAACATCTATAGATACTGAAACTATTTATTTTGCTTTACGTTTTTTTTTGTGCATGTGAGTGAAAGAATTAACAACTTTGTAAAATATTTTCCGTTCACTTGCAGTTTCAAATGACTGACACATGAATAAAGTGCTCAGGTCCATTGCAATGTTAATTTGACATATAGTGGAAGAATACACTGTGTGTATGCGATTAGATCTTAAGCAGACCTTTCGAAAGTATTAGTTTGCCGCGAACAGCCTGTAACATACTGTACCCTTTCCTTTTGGAGGGAGGGGGTGGTGTGAGGAGAGAAAGGCATAGGTAAAAGAACTCAAAATGACGTTTTTGTTACGCTTAACACGGCGATTAGTATTTTTTCATTGTGAAACTTTTTATCCTTAGTCGTCAAATTCAGTGCGATAGCAAATGGCACCCGCCATTGTTTTTATGAAACGATCTGATGACAGTAATAGGTTTGGCAGTGGCTGCAGGGTGTAGATGTCATTAGTGGCTTTGTTTGGAAGGAATGGCGCTTCTCTGATAAGCATAAAATTGGTTTTTGTTTACACTGTGGATTAAAGTTTCTGGTGTAAACAGCAGTAGACGATTTGGCGACTCGCATTAAATGTAAAATTGCCAAAAAAAACTTTTGATAAGGGGAGGTGAACCCTAGCTTGCTTTCTTAAATTGAAGGACTAGGGCTGTAGATATGTGATAGATTACACACCATCCAGACTCTGATTGCTGTATACCCAGCACCACATTGATAGACTTGTATTTTAGCTCTACTTTCAAGGACACACAAGTTCATGAGAAGGGACAGGTGTTTTTCGCGGAAAGATTTAAAAACCAGTTGTACTCCCAAACAGTTGCGTTCATATGCACTGTCGTGGTTGGATGATTTTAAATATGCCACGTGACTCAAGTTTCTGCAGTGAATCATGGACTTTCAGTATCAGTGTACTATATTAACGGCTTTTCACGATAAAGTGAGCACTTTGAAATCAACCTTAGAAAAATGTCATTGCTCATACGTGCATATATTTGAACGGGCAAACTGAGTAAAGTTGGTAACGATGAAGCGGAAAGTAGTTCCTTATCTTAATGAAAAATGAAAATTGTTAGTTAACCATTTGTTATAAATTAAATTATTTAGTTTGCTTTCTGGTTCTTTAATGCATCAAGAGTTAAAATGAATAGACCAATAAAAGATTTACTTTTCTAATAATTTCACATTTTCATTTGATCGACGTGTAAATAAAGTGATGAAGCCCATGACAGTGTTACTTTTACGTAAAGCGGAAAAATACACTGAGTGCATATAAGTAGATCTTAAGCAGGACTTTTAAAAGTGCTCAGTTTACCGTGAACAGCCTAAACGAGTGGCCCAGTCAAATAAGACATGTATTTTCACGAAGTCACGCGGCCAATAGCCTAAGGAAGTTGTGAATGTGAACGTAGGATATTGAAGTCTAGCATGGCCATGTATATTTTCGCGAAAAATGAGTGTAATATTAGGACGGCGCCAGCCGCATATACTTTGAGGTTATGACACTTCGAAACTTCAAAAATTGATAACTTTGAAACCAATGGTCGGATTTTAAAAATTCATACACCATTACGTTACAAATTGAAGGCACAATACGGCCATAACAAATTTAAAACTTGAATCGTAAATTAATTATCATCGAAAGTTACCTATATGATTCTCGAATACCGCGAATCTAATATTATAAAAATATATGTTACATCATCACTGTATGTCCTTGTCTCAGACTGATTCATGAGGAATCAATGTAGACCGTAGGTAGTACATAAGGTTGCGAATTATTGTTGTTGCGATGGACATCATCAAGCCGCAGTTGTTCGGCTCGAGCCCGAAACTCTCCCGACAGTGGACATTCAGTCATGTGCGCCAAGTCGTAAACCGTCGCAGGTGTGGAATTATTCCGAGAAGCGACGGCAACTTCCGCGAAGCCCTGCTTGTCATTCTCGACGCAGCTGACCGACCGACGGAGTTGCGAACTGAGGGCTGGCCCGTGTCACCGTGATACCTGTCTCTCGAGTAACTTTCGCGCCAAGAGGAAATTCACGACTTTTACACGAAACGGTGACCCGTCTCGGAATCTCGTCTCAAGAAGTTTAACAGTGACATTTGGCGGAGGCTACTGGTGGTTGAACGTAGTTGGTACCAGTAGGAAATTCATGACCCTAACGTAACAGTAGCATAACTCTAGTGGAGCACCAACCACTTGTCATACAATGAAATAATTTTATCTATTAATTTAAAACTAAGGTAGTTTTAACTAACAATTTTAAAAACAAAATTTTATGATTTACCTTTTTTTTTTTTCAAAGTTGTGTATGACGCTAAATTTAAGCGCATAAAATTTAATTTGTGAATTTAATTTGAAAATTTAATATGAAACTTTTTGTAGGGGTACACTACGACTTTTAAATTTAATTTTGAAATCTAGACTATAATGATATATTTTTTAAATTCGCAGTTAAAGTTTAATTTAACAAATTATGTTGTTAACGTATTTTTAATTCACCGTAGAAACTTTTTAATTTAAATTGTTTTGGAAAAAAAATCGAAAACTCTTTATTGAAATATTTTAGATTATAATTAATAGATGAATATTTTGAAAAGTCTTCCCAACTGTGCATGTGTACCATACTCGTAACTTACTGCTATACGATGTTCCCTCTGCTATTTACTAAGAGTCTATTGAAATATAATAAGTACTAACACATTTTCACCTCACAACTTAACAAAATGTTTGGAATGGTCATCTAGGCTAGTATTTAAAATTTATGTTGAAGTTGGGCAAAACAAGTGAATGCACAACAATTTACATACCACGAAGGCGAACGAAACTATCCCCAGCGGAGAGCGCCTGCATAATTTAGAGATACGTAGGTGCCACTAGTGGCTGCTTGTCAGTCCACGTGTAACGATATGGGAGACTAGCAATTGAGAAGTAAGGGCTGCCCGAAGTGATTAAATTTCATTTACAACACGCAAACAGCAGTATTGGAGACGTAAAGTCTTCATGTATATTCAGGATGGTCCATGTACAGGAGGTAACCACATGCCGCACCAGTTTCGTTCGCCTTCGTCATATGCAACTTGCTACGTACGCAGGTACTTGAAGTTGCGGACTCCCGGCGCTGTTTTGCTAAATTTAATGAAATTTAAAAATTACTAGATGACCTTTCCGCAAAAAATTTCGAGGTCAGTGGCTTCTAGGCTAGAATAATCTTACGAATTCTCGAGTCTTAACGATATTTTCATTGGCTATTGCTTCTGTAGTAGAAGCCTCGTTTACTCCGGAACAACTGGCAGAATTTCTAAAGTCTGTTTCCTTGCAGATAAGTCACTGATTTGGAGTTCCTCAGGCCTAGGCTTACAAACTGCTATCTAATTGGGAAAGTGACTGAAATTTACATGTCTTTGAAATCAAAAATCTTTTTTTATCGATACGCGGATTTTTTTTCGGCACTGCTAACAAGCCCATTGGGAAATCAACAATCCTTCTTTGCAACGAAGTTTAATGCAATTACCACTTGTTGTTCCGCATTTTGGTCCCTATGGGCGGAAGATGTATATAAGCCCGTATATTCAATTCACGGTTTATTCGGCCTTTTTTAATCAAACGTTTGAAAAATCTCCCCATGTATGACGAGTTAAGTTATTTCCTAAATACGCCCTGTATCACAAGCGTTTTATACACGTGTTCATAAAAGTTACTTTTTTCCCCTGTTAAATTGAAACGTTATTCATATTTTATCTATAATTATAAATCTTCATTTATAAATAATTTGAATAAAAACAGTGAGAAACCTGTGTGTTGGTAACGCATAGTGAGAAATAGTTCTTATACAAAACACTGTTACAGCTGAGTGCGCACGAATGTGGTGCGTTGTCCCTCTGGTTTGATTTTCCAGGCTAAGTTCTGCTTATTTTGCACGAGGCGGAGGAATATTCTGGAAGTAGATCTTCAGCAGGGCTTCAGACAAGGCTGGAAGTAACCGCGAATGGATTTATAGTTTCATCCACGCCGAACGAAAGATGACGAGTTGACAAGGTCACTACCAGACGCCCAGCTTAACGCCGATTCGCAGTTCCGAAACTATCCCCTTACTGCTTCCCAAACCACAAGTACCTCCTGCAATCACTGCAAGAATCTGCGGTCCAGTCGGGGCCCTACCCACCCCACAGCCCGTCTGCCCCGGACAGAACCGGAGCAATCAGCAAGTCAATGCTGCGACCGCCCTCTGGAGCGCAGTAAGCGGGGAGAATCCCTCGGAGTTAACTCCAGTCTGCGGAGTTATACCATGAGACTAAAGATGATCTGGACCGAATCTCGTCTCCTGGACGTGTCCCCAGTATCACGTGTTCAAACAACGACGTTCCGTTTGTGCTCTTTAGTTTTAAAACAAACCCCGAGTTTCGCGGGGAAAAATTATTACTGCATTATTATTTTTTTTACCTATATTATATTGTCGTTCTGTTACGCTTTAGTTGAAACTAGAGCACCAGCGTGTTAAAGACTTATTTATGGAAACAATGTATAGTGCATTCACGGTTACTTCCGATTTTTCTGAAGGCCTGGTAAAGTTCAACTTCTAGGATATTACTCCGCCTCACGAAAAGGAAGCTTAACCGAGTCTATAAAATCACACCAAAGGGAAAATGCACTAGGATATTACACCAATGCACTGCATTGTGTGTAATAACATTTTGCATAAGAACTATTTATTACTAGGCATTACCAACTCGCATGTTTTTCACTGTATTTCATTCAGGTTAATTTCGAATTAAGTATTATTTATATTTTGAAAGTAAATATATGTAAAAGTTAAATTTAACCAGAAATAATGTACTTTTACGTTGACAGAAGAATAAAACGCGTGTGATACATGACATATTCAGGAAATAACCAAACACGTCAAAAATGGGGAGATTTTTCAAAGGTTAGATTCTGAAAGTGCAAAGAAACCACGAATAGACTATATAAGCTTACTCGAAGTCTCGTGGTATCGAGAGTTCTCTGCGAACAAAATCAGTTCAGTGTTGTCATTCAGGGATGGTTTCTGAACAGCTGACGTGCGCACACTTACCTTGTTCCTTGTACGCGTTAACAACATAATGAGTAGTGACTTTTTCCAAAAGTTGATTTCAAACGTTGCCATTTTGCCGTGAACAGCCTGTAGTTACTACAACTAAAAATAAAAACATAGATCCGCCTATTTATTACGGTCACTGGTGTTACTGATCTGACAGGGCAGTGGTTGGCGCAGAGGATCGGACTCTCGCCTCCCGCCAAAGCAAAATCGGGTTCGAGTCACGCCTGGGTCGCTCCCGGATTTTCGCACCCGGGAAACGTGCCATACGATGCCGCTGGCCGCGGTTGGTTTTCTCGTGGATCTTCTGTTACCTCTCCCACTTGCATTCCGGCGCTGCTGCGTACTCGCCTCGCTTCACCTGCAGCCACAGAGCATCAATTTATAATATAACAGTTTCAAACCAAAAAAAAAAAAAAAAACCAGCGTGACTTTCACAGAAAATACTATGACGTTAAGAAATTTTTAAAATATATTTAAATTAAGTTTTAATGTAAATTTTAATTTAAAAATTTAGAAATACGATACCAAACTTACAAATCTGCAAAATTTCTTAACGAGTTCCTTAGGAAATGTCACGTAAAATACCTCGGTTGAAACTGTTATCTTTAAAATAGATGCACCGAGAAAGAATTTCTTTGCATTGATTCTACATTTAAACTAAATGGGTTGGAGCCTTCGTAGGCAGCGCCTTTTAAGAGGGCAGTAACAATTAAATCGTCGATTTTTCTTACAAATATCCTCGTAGTGAAAATTTATGACCAGACACAAATATCAAAGCTAGATGTGACGTAGAAGACTACTTAACGATTTTTTTTTTAATTCATACGGTTTCAATTATACCTGGCATTTTTTTAAATGATTAGGTAATATTTTATTATGGCTACAGGTGTGAAACTAATCATGTAACAGATATAAGCCAGATTTCGAAAGAACTGTTAAGATGTTCCCTATGCATTCTCTAGCTCGGTTTTTAAATATCGATTCCGAAAATTAAGTCATAAAGGGAAAAACGTAAATGCAAGATGCACAGATACTTCCCCCTTAGGAGGAGTCTGTAGCTGCGTGTCCAAGGTCAAGAAGCGAGGGAGCGTTACGGGCGACACTAACACGCACGCCTAGCTCATCATCGCTCCTACGCGCAGGGCGTGCAGTGTTTCCGTCGTGACGCTGTACTGTGCGAATTAGATCCGTAACAGTGGGGTTTTATTACACGCGAAGAAAGACCACAGATTAAACTACGCCCGCATCTTAATACTTCTCTCTTGCTGCTCAAGGAAACTGCATTGGCACGCTTTAAAATTGCGATCCTGGCCATTTTCACGAATTTTTTGTCTTCATGAGTATTCTTAATTTGGTAAAAATACAAACACAGAGGCATGGATATTTGATATTTTACCTTTTCTGGCAAAAGTCGTATTCCCAGAACAGTTATTTGCCTAGATACGCGAACACGCGCAAACCACGATTTTACAGCAAACGTGTCGCTGTGGGCTCCTCCTTGACGTACACTTTCATTAAATTTAATTTACATTTCTTGCAAACGAAGTAATTTATGGCGTGAACTGTACCTGCGAGATTCTTGTAACTACTGACACTTCCGACCCTATGGAAAAGTGAGTGAGTGAGTGCGTGAATAGATTCGGGCTGCTCTTATCAGCGAGGTCTTGCGAGCCGACGAGAGCGAAGCGAGGTGAGTGTGGAGCGGCACAGGAACGAAGGGTGGGGGGGAAACGGGAGATCCCCGAGAAAACCCGCCGACTGGCGGCATCGTCCAGCACGACTCCCACATGCGAAATTACGGTGACCCGGCCGGGGAGTGAACCCGGATCGCCTTGGTGGGAGGCGAGCGGTCTAGCAACCCAGCCATCGTGGCCCCCCTATGGAAAAGTTCTCAATATATCCACGGGCACAAGAAGCAACCAATCATAAAATAGTGTGTCAGCAGGAGCCAATAGCATTGCTTAGGGAAAGGCAATGTCCGTATTCGTGCTACCTTTCTGAATTTGACCCGCACAGACCACCAATGCAACATGTCGAACGCGAAGGAGTATATTAGGGGGTAATATGTTAACACTTTGAGGACCACACCCGAGTGTAACTAGTGCAAAACCATTTTCATAATAATTGTACATAAAACTGTACAATCCAGCCTGCAGGTCATTGAACTCGCAAATTTTTCAGGTCTCCAGTGATAACTTATTTTCTATTTTTTTTTTTTTTTCGCCTTTTGTTATTTTTACTGCACCAGAGTGTGAAAATTGCCAGATTTGTCGAATATTTACTTTTCTAATAATTTCAGTTTCACCTGACCGACGCATGAATAAAGCGATGAGGGCGATGGCAATGTTAATTTTACATAAGACGGAAGAATACGTAATTTGCATACAAGTAGATCTTAAGCAGGGTTTCCAAAAGTGCTCCTTTTACCGTGAACAGCCTATAGTCCTGAATGCCAGTAGATGTGTGCAAGTGTTAGGGTCAAGAGCAGCCCAAACCTCCTCAACTCCACTGCGGGAATGTCAACAAGGACCAATCAGATCAGCCGTAGTGCGAGAGACTGTGGGTGAAAGAGTTGCTGGCGGGTGAAGGGAGAGAGGGGGAGATAGCTGGACGCGATCCAGGGAGACTGCCCATCGCGACGCGTGCGTGTTTTACGACCCGCCGCGCACGGACGATGTGTGCGCCTAACGAAACCCGGGTGCCTTGCCGCGTACCGGGGAGGCCTCGTCGCAGGCGGACGTGACGTCATGCCCCGCGCACGTGACGGGGATGCGTGCCAGCAAGGGGCGACACCTCGGCTCGCCCGTATGCAAGATTGCGGTGCAGTCGCCCTACGCGGGGGGTCTCGCACCCCGAGCCAGCTGGCGGGGTCGTCAGGAGATGGATGGGGGCCGCGGCAGAGATGCGACGACGTAATATTTGTCCGCACACGACGCGCAGATCCTGCGAATTTATCACGTGAACTAGCAGCACCGAGCGAGGTGATATACAGATCAGAAAACACATAAATTATTATTAAGCTTATTGTTGAATTTATTATTGTTTATTCAGGCCAATCAGACTTTTTTAGTTGCAATTAAAAATACTATCACATTTCCTCGTAACTCCCAGTTTGAAATATATAAAAATGTGATATATTATCAGCGAGCATAAAGAGAGAGAGAGAGAGAGAGAGAGAGAGAGAGAGAGAGAGAGAGAGAGAGAGAGAGAGAGAGAGCCTGACCGTCTGGACTGTTGTAAAGCGGGACTATATGCGTGAGTGTTAGTTTGTTTTATTTGCGTACGTAAGATGTTTTTTCAAAACATAGATGTACAAAGATATTGGACAAGTCAAATTACAGTATACAAAGTTTATACACTGGACATAGTAAACGCACACATATATGCGATATTGAACGTGCATGCATCATATCCTTTCTTCATAATATGACTAATCTTCTTCCAACATACTATAGGGCGTCGTCGTTTTATTGAAACAGAATAAAAAGGTGACGAGAAAAATCGGAACAAGAAATGCGTACACTGAAATGTTATATAGTAATTTCTTAATTTTTGCAGTTTAGATATTCATCTACGATAAGTCCTGAAACATGTACTCACATGCTGATGTTAAAATCTCTGAGCTCTTGAAAAGAGGTCCATATGTGTCTGACTTTCTTTTGCCAGTGATAATTCTTACAGCTCTCTTTTGGACGTGATCACATTTGGAATTATGTTAATGCACGCCATGGGACATTTTGAGTGTACACATATATGTAAATAATAAGTGAGGATTAATTGACTCTTAGAGTGTATAAAGACAGTGATAAGGATTTTAATTATAATTGAGATTAGCATTAAACATTGCGCTCACTGTTAGGTTAATACATGGAATAGTAGGCATAGACAGTTTAGTGCTGGAAATAATAGCTGTCTATAGTTTTTATAACACTGTAAATAAATTAAGAAGTTGAATTTAGCTGTTCTATTTTTATTAAGACTCCCATCCCTCAGGAAGTCGGATACGGTTCTGAAGAATTATGAGAGTATAGGCTGTTCACGGTAAAATTAGCACTTTTGAAAGCCCTGATTAAGAGCTACTTGTATGCACGTTGTGTATTCTTCCACCTTATGTAAAATTAACATTGTCATTTGCCTCATCACTTTATTCATGCGTCGGTCAGGTGAAACAGTGAAATTATTAGAGAAGTAAATATTTTATAAATCTGCTAATTTTTACACATTGATGCGTTAAAAAAAAAACAGAAAGCGTTAGAAATAATTTAATTATCACAAATATTTACCTAACGATTTTTATTCTACGTTGACATATGTAACTACTTTCCATCCATCGTTACCAACTTTACCGGGTGCATGTCACCTAGTGAACCCGTTAAAATATATGCAGGCAGGGGTAGTGACATTTTTCTAAGGTTTATTTCAAAAGTGCTCACTTTATCGTGAACAGCCTTTATCAAATTTTATTAAAGGCTGTTTCATGATAGAATGAACACTTTTGAAATCAACCTTTGCAAAATGCCACTGCTCCTATCAACATATATTTTATCGGGAATACTGACCAGTATGCATCCAATTGAGTTGGTAACTACAGAGGGATAGTAATTCCATGTTTTAACATTGAATTAAAACTGTTAGATGAGCATTTATGATTACTGAAACTGTTTATTTTTATTTCAGTTTTTTATGTGTATAAGAGAAAAATAGCGAATTTGTATAAATTTACTTTTCTAATAATTTCACAGTTTCACTCTACCGACGCATGAATAAAGTTGTAAGGCCCGTCGCAATTTTAATTTTAGTTTTACATATGGTGGAAGAATACACTATGTGCATACAAATAGATCCCAAGCAGGGCTTCCAAAAGTGCTCAGTTTACCATGAACAGCCTATAAAGTGTTATTCTTGACTGAAACAAATAACATACGAATGTGTAACATGTGTGAGGTTATGGGAGTTGATATTCCCGTTCTTATCCATGTGTCGTATTCTCTTCTTTTTCTCAACCAAGACATCGGTGTGTACTGGTCTTCAGAGAACCGGACTAGCGTGTATATAAAACCTCGTCGACCGATGTCACGTTTACAAAAATAGGGAAGCCCTTCTAATTTCGTTAGACAGTCTTCTCCTAGCGAGGCTCGCCTCCCTGAGTCGCCATGAAAAATGCAAAGAGTAATACATTTACTGTCATCTTCGTTTCCCGAGTTCCCAAAGGTCGCCAATTCTCTTTGACCTTCGTGCTTAGCGAGGAAATAGAATCGGTGATAAGCCAAGAGCACAACCTCCCAGCGCGACGCATTATTTATGAACACCGAGCCGACATTAAGACTGTTTGGTCTCATGAATTTTGTAATCGCTGTTTGAGCCCAAAAGCAAATCGGTATTTTTATACGTACACAGTAATATCGTTGAAATTCTGATGTAATTAGAAATACTGATATCATTTTATCATCCATAAAACCAGAGTACCTACAGTATTACGCTATTAATGACATTGGTACCACATATAAGTGAATGCATACTACATAACTACGGTTTAACCAGTGTTTTGTAAGTTGTGATTATATTATGATTATGAATAAAACCAAATTCTCTACATCAGCGACACCGAAAACATACTGTCGGATTCATCCATTATGTAGTTCAGCCAGTAATACCAGTAATATCTCACACTGACCGACGTTTTAGAAAATTGTATACGTGATTATATATTAATTTAGTGTCAGTATTTACGGTTATATCGAAATATGGAACAGAAGCAGTCAATAAAAAATGGTTCATATATCAGTAAAATTAGGTGATGTCATCTATGACGTTTATGTGACCGTCACAAGTTGTTACGCCCAAAATTTACTACTCTGAACTAACCTTTTACGCCAAATAAGGTAACCTGACCCAACAAAATTTTAATGCAAAATTCTTTACTTGGACGGAATTTATGAATGTTTAAATTTATTCTGTCGCTGGTAAAAATAACCGTGGAATAGTCAGCAAAGCAGTTCTGGTTAGACTCTCTGAAGGGGGATATAATCTTACGCTGTAAAAAAGTGGATTTGCAAGCCAAGTGATTGCTACGAAATCATTCAGCGTTTTTTTACAGGCTCGTTCCCTGCCAGCGCACAGACGTAGATGATGAAAATCATTCAAATAGCAGCCAGTCACTTTGCTGCCTTTGTTTACTAAACAACCATTTTTTTTATAAACCTTGTGTGCCTATTCTCCTATATGTAGAGACTTGAAGAATTCGCGGATTCATTTTGGGACAAGTTAGAATTCAAAACACGTGTGTTCATATAACTTTAGCCATTGGTTCACGCGGTGTTTGACACCTCCTGGAGAACGCTGGCCCAATCGTCGCCTTCCACTGTGACAGCAGCCAACTAATGCGCAGTTGACATTGACAAATTTGTACATACGACTGTAGAATCTAGCCTGCAGGTCATTGAACTCGCGAATTTTTTATGTCTCTACCTATATGTTATCTTTTACAAGTTAAGTTATCGAGGAGCTAGGCTGTTCACAGAGGAAGGTATTATACTTCACGCCAACAAATTTAAGCTGAAGCCATGTTAAGGAGATACGTGTTTTTTTTTTTGTCTTGGAACGTAATGAGAGGGGAGAGCACAATATTTGAGAGTTATTTTTTTTTTACCAAACTCTGCAGTTCTCTATAAATCATAAACTAATATTTTAATTTCACATTTCGTTACAGCCTGTTTAAGTAAACGAGTTTGACATGGCAGTACGACGAAATTAGTCTAGTGGTTTACACGATTGAAAACTGCATCGCGTTAAGTCTTGTATGGAATAGTATGCAGTAAACAATTTTTGTAATCATGAGTGTTTTGTGTGTTTCGGCAAATCACATACTGCCGATCCTACATAAAGTGGTGTTTTTGTCACCAATCTGCATGGAAATCCATTTTTCTTTACAAATATAAGAATTCCTATAAACCCATTAAGCAGAAGAAGATTTCAATAAAACCCTCCAAACGTTTCCAACAATGAAAAATATCCCAATAGTTTTTTTCGCCGACAAAAATTTAATCTTTATGAGATAATATACCATTTTTTTTATTTAATCCATGTTTTTATTAGTAATTGTGGGCTACCCCTATTACCGCAGAATTGAAATGCTAGTGTATGCATATCAAATAATATTTAACCAATATTACCTTTTGATACGAACTGTAGATACTATTGAATATATAATTTGAGATAAATCTCAATTAAATTGAATTCATTTCTGTTACGTCTATAAATAGTTCGCATTAGTCAATAATTCGTATAGTTTTGTATGGAACGAAAACTGAACGAATTCGAGTAATGGCGGATGGTTGTGGATGGGTTAGACGGATGGAGTTCTTTGCAGTGCATCTCATGTTAGCGATGGAGATAATAGGGAACACTGAAATTACGGATTAAAGTGTGATTTTTTTTAAATATCGAACCTGTGACAATGATCTGCCTTAAAAATGATTGACCTTTCCATTACGTAAGACAAAAGCGTATATGACATGAAGCCCCCGTCTCTATTTATTTTAAGATCTAGAAATCAGATAAAAAGGTCGAGTAATGAAACTTTTCTTTCACTGAAGACAATGAGTACGATACTGAAAACAAGCGCACCCGGGATGACTTCAGTTTCGTGAAGCTCGGGTCTTAATTATTTCTTCACTGCAAAAAAAAACTCCAGTACTGGAAACTGCAATTACGTTTTCTGTATGCATGTGTAATTAATTCTGGAACACGACAGCGACAATAAAAAAAGGAACCCGGGGGGTATGGAAATCCAATTGCAGCGCGACTGCAAAAGTTTCGGGGACATTAAGTCTCTAGTGGTCTTGGTATATAAGTTCTTAGCCGTCAAATGTTGTGTGTTGTGCAATTTCTGTTCCAGACTGAACTATAAAGTTCATTTAAATGGAAATTTGCGGTATGTATGGTACAGTCTTCGTGATAATTAAAATCAGGGACACGTGACTTGAAACGGGACCGTATTAAAATCATTTGCCAGAAAAAAAAATTCAAATCTTCTTGGTCAAAGCATTGATTTTATAATTTACGCGAATTGAACTCGGTAAGACTTAACAAGATCTATCGAACTAACACGTTGAAGACAATCTGCACTGTATAGTATCATAGTCGATGTAGGTAATGTATATAAAATTTTTAATAAGACATTCTGTAAGAAATGTTAATATGTTTTATTGGGTATTTTTAATGCCTCCTTTATATGCCAGTCGCATTAATATTTCGCAGCTGAGGCTTCTCGTGTCAAACCAACACTGGCGCACATTTGAAAAAAAAGGCGATTCGAAATGCAATCCTGTCGACCGCGAGTTATGACCTAATGATTCTGACCGTGGATGTTGCTTACAGAAAACTACTGAACTTAAAGAAAGGAAAAGTTTCCAGTTGGCAGCTGAAATAAGTTAATTTGAAAAGTTTTAATGTCTCGAGTGCCGTAAATTATTTTATCTAAGTTCTGTTCAAAAAACATTTTTAAGTTCGAATATCTGGCTGGTGCATTCACGTAGCAAGGGAAATTTACTCCGCTGACTTAAAAGCATAGACGTACTATGTTATCCAGATTTCCCCGGAAAAAAATTAAATACCATATAAAAAAAATTACAGAAGATAGAACTTTCGGGGAATTCGCAACATCCCATGGAAATTTAAGAATTGGGAAGTGAGATATTAGTTTACGTTTTAAAAGTTTCCCATTTCGAAAACAGTGAATTTGTTCTCTGGCTAACGAACTTGCCTTAGTCATTTGCAAGAATTTTCAAACGAAAATGGCAGCCACTGGAAAATTTCATGAAGCGCTGAGGAAAGAAACGTGTTTATCGCGATATTCGTTTATTTTAGAACGTCACCAAGAATGGAACATGACTAAAGGCTGTTCACGATAAAGTGAGCACTTTTGACCTCAACCTTAGAAAAAAAATTCACTACTTCTACATGCATATATTAATTTTAACGGGCACACTGAGTGACATGCCGCCAGTAAAGTTGGTAACGATGAAGGGAAAGTAGTTCGATAGCTTAATGTCGAATAAGAAGTTTTAGTTAACCATTTGTGTCAACTTAAATTATTTATTTCGCTTTCTGTTTTTTTATGCATCGAAGTGTAAAAACAAACAGATTTGTAAAATATTTACTTTTCTAATAATGCCCCATTTTCACTTGACCGACGCATGAATAAAGTGACCAGGCGAATGAAAATGTTAGTTTTACATATGGCGGAAGAATACACAACATGCACACAAGTAGATCTTAAGCAGAGCTTTCATAAGTGCTCAATTTAGCGTGAACAGTCTGTATAAAGCAAGCCGGATGTTCACACAAAGAAAATAACGCGTTTAAACAAAGCATGCCAACCTTGGAAATTGCAGAGCCTGAGCGTAGAAGGCATTTGAAAATACTACATTAAACCGACTGAGTTTTCGACGATGTTTAAGTTACGCTGTTTTGCCTCCTATTCTGAGTAGCTCCACGGTCGTAACTAACCGCATATTTTTAAGTTCGTTTGTTGGTTTTTCACTAAACACGTTGGGAGTTACTAGCTACCCAGGCTATTACATCGGCTGGTTTTAAACCTGGTGCCCGACCCCAAAACTTAGCCTTCGTTTTTCAGCAGTTTAGTTGGGGAGGGGGGGGGTGTCTATTATTCTACTCTACTAAGTCCTGATTCAACCAAGAGAACGTGCCGTCGTATCAGAACGGCGAATAAGAATATTTGGGCGAAGAACAAAGACTCAGTTTAGGCTCAAGCACTGGTTAAGCTATTCCAATCACCGAGAAGTGGGTTTTAAGGGACGGAACGAAATTTGTTTGGCGCAAACAAATGCATTATTTTTTTAAGGTGTTGTTGCTGAAACCACATTTTTATATAATTCTTATGTGGTTGCTCCAAAGTGTAAGATTTGGTTGGTGAAACTAAATATCTATACGACTCTATGTAATTTACAGTTTTTTTTTTGCAGTTTTAATTACTACAAAAGTACTGAAAGCAAAACCGATATTCAAAATTGGAACATTTGTTCACTCAAACGCAACGTCTTAGTAACTCAGTCAAAGAGCGTGCTAACGAAGTAAAATTATTTTACACAGGAATATATAAATATAAATAAAAAATGTAGATAAAACTAACTATATTTAGGTTTATTATTTTATGTTTTAGAGCTATACTTTTTTAATTTGTTTCATTTTCATTGTATATACGGTTATTATGCATCTATAAATACTCATAAAACAATTATTATTTTAATTTTCGCAAATATTATCAACAAGCTACTGAACTGTATATCCGAATGTAGGAAATGAAATGATTTGATTACCCTCACGTCAACCAAATAAATGTCGGCCCTTGACAAAGCTTGTTTTTTTGGCATCCGCAAATTTTGTCATTATATATATATATATAATCAGATTTTTTCCACTAATCAAATGCTTATTCACACCAGACATTTATTTAACTCTACCAGGGTATTTATAATATTTACCACGGTAACGAATCTGGTGATTTGAACTTACTAGTAAAATTGCTGTGTATTCTAAATGCATGTATATGGTATTGGAACAACCTAATGAACGTTTGGTCAAGAAAAATTTAATACTTTATTCGATTCAAGAGAACGAATGAAAATATATATATATCAAGAAGAGAATAGTTTCGTGAACAAAATATTGATCAGTGTTAACAAATACATGCGTCCGTCACGTGTAACTATGGCATTGTTAGGAAATTAAATATTTTATAAATTTTGCCAATTCTTTATCTCATATGATTTAATAAGACAGAAATTATAATAATTCAGTTCAGTATTCAGTGTTTATCCAACACTGTTCGTTCGACGTTAGAGAATTGAACTACTTTATCTGTGTCGTTACCAAATTTCCTGGGCGCATGTCAGTCATTCTACCTGTTAGAATACATGCAAATAGGGACAGTGGCATTTTTAAAGGGTTAATTTTAAAAGTGCTCAACCGTAGGTAACCTGTAAATATTTCTGTGAGTGCAAGAGCTGTCAGCCGATAACTCCGAGTATAATTCATTCACGGTTACTTCACACTTTTCTGAAGCCATGCTTAAAGTTCTACTTCCAGGATATCCCTCCGCCTTGTGCAAACTAAGCTTAATCAAGCCTAGAAAATTCCTCCAGAAGACAACGCACCGTTTTCCTGCGCACTCAGTTGTAATATTATTTTGCATAACTATTTATTACTAGGCGTTACCAACACAGATTTTTATCACTGTTTTTGTGTTTATTATAAAATAAATATGATAAATTATAAATAAAATATACGTAAAACATTAATTTAACGAAAAATAAGATACGTCTGTGTTTACAGAGGTATAAAACGCTTGATACATGGCATATTTCGGAAATAACTAAATACGTAATACATGGGGTGATTTTTTAAAGGTTTGTGTTAGAACGTTCGAAGAAACTGTGAATGGGCTATATAATAAATCCCAGTAACAGCATCTGGAGACGCGCATCTCAGGCTTCTGAGGTCGGTGCCCGCAGAGTCTCATCCATGAAATATGATACGGAATGGCACTAGGACGAAACAGTGGCGGAGTGAATGAGTGAAAAGATTTTGGCGGCTCTTGACATCGAGGTCTTGAGAGCCGATGATGGTGAGGCGAGGTGTGTACGGAGCAGCGCCGGAATGAAGGGGGCGGGGGAAACGGGAGACTGCCGAGAAAACTCGCCGAACGGCGGTATCGTCCGGCACGATTCCACACTTTCGAAAATCTGGTAGGGGTGACCCGGTCGAGGATCGAGCCCGGTTCGCCTTAGTGGGAGGCGAGCAGTCTAACCGCTCAACCACCATGGCCCCAGCGGCGGGGTGTAAGGACGTTGAAACAAACAAGCTAACTAGAGTTCATGGATTCCGGTAAAACTACCTTTGCCAGGGACAACCGTCGTAGAGTACAACATGTCGACGGCATGGGTTGCCGTCGACTAACTGTAGTCTGTTCACGACTGGAACATACTTTCTCGGAATCTTTCCTACTCCCATTTTCAAGCAACAAACAAAAAAAATACGCAAAAAACATTCAAACTATATTCTCTCTCCGTGCTGACAAACTAACTGTACCCGCGCCAATCACTGTTTGTGGTAACGATGCATGCAGCTGACGACTAAGGCGTTGTTCAAAAGTCTGTTCCAGTCGTGATCCGACTATAGGTTCATGACAGCGGTGCAGCAGATCACTCGCCAATACAACGCTGGACCACAACGACCCGTTAGCAGTCATGCCAAACAGAACCATCTCCTAGCTATGAGGTACAGAAGTCACAGTCCCACTGGGGTGCAGGAACACTGCCATTGGATCCTCGACAGGCGGTAAAAGGTCGCCTGGACGGACGACGCGTATAGGCTGTTCACGGTAAAGTGAGCACTTTTTAAGGCCCTTTCAACTGGCAATAAATATTAATAAATATATTTTATTGCAGCTCCAGACCTTAACTTTAGTTATTGGCGAAATGTATACACTGTGTTTATTAGTCCGATTGCATTTCTTATATTAAAAAGTGACAGGAAGATAGAAATATAATGGAAAGAAAAATTCAGCAGGGCCTTAAAAAGTGCTCACTTTACCGTGAATCGCCTATACACGCCGATGGAAGGGTAGGAGTGTTTCACCAACCACATGGAGCGATGGGGGAATATCCTCATATGTGGACTGTTTACGTGAGATTAAATGCGTCCCCTGGTACACGTTCCATCGTCCCTCACCGGCGAACGATTCAGGGACCTGCTGGTAGATTACTTGCACCCAAGGGCCGTGGTAGCTGAGCGGTTAGCCTGCTCGCCTCCCACCAAGACGAACCGGGTTCAATCCTCGTCCGGTTCACTCCGGATTTCCCAAAGCGGGAATCGTGCCGGACGATGCCGCCGTTCGGCGAGTTTTCTCGGGATCTCCCGTTTCCCCCGGCCCCCCTCACATTGGCGCTGCTCCATACACACCTCGCTTCACCCTCATCGGCTCTCAAGACCTCGATGTTAAGAGCCTCCCAAATCTCTTCACTCACTCATTCACCTGCATTCATTTCTGCGCCTGCAGGAAACCGATCAATGGAGGATGATTTAACCAGTTTTGTCATTAATTCAAAATATTATGTGTGTATACAATTAACGTAAAAACCAAGTATTGCACGTTTGGGGCTGACACTCAATCTAAAATTTAACATAATTATTTTTCCCGTATTTTAACAGGTTTTTCATACATGTATTTATATATAAGGTATTTAATGCTATCCCCTGTGTGGGACAACTTTTACCACTCATTTAAACACCGAAGATTCAAGTGTTTCTGGTTAATGCATCCACATCAGGAGGTTTCAATGATCTTCAGAATTACAAAAATGATGAAGAAAAATACATTAATATTGTCACCAGTGGTATTTAACTCTTTCTTGTTTAAAATAAAATTAATGAAATAAACTGAAAGAAAAATGCCACATTTGTTTA
The DNA here is from genome assembly GCA_029891345.1 of Dryococelus australis. Lineage (NCBI taxonomy): Eukaryota > Metazoa > Arthropoda > Insecta > Phasmatodea > Phasmatidae > Dryococelus > Dryococelus australis. The sequence goes on from CM057006.1 coordinate 36,893,818, forward strand.
ATTTTTGGTCAAAGTTAAACAAATAGTCAAAGTACCACCATTTGATGGTACTTACAGCAAGACAATACACCAACCCACCGCTCCCGGATTGTGGCTGAGTGCTTTGATTAATACTTAATACTTGAGGTTGGCCGCCTGGCCCTCGAGGTCACCCCACCTCAGTCCTACCAAACAACATCCGGGATGATGTCGAGAGGTACGTGCATGCCGTGGATCTTAATCCGGCCGATCTTCGCGCATTGTGGGAGGATGTGTAGCTGTCGTGAATCAGTATCAGTATGGCTCCCAGCCGCTTCCGGTGTCTTGTGGATTCCACGCCATCAGGTCGAAAGAGGGCGCTACACGCTACTATAGACTATTCACGATAAAGTGGACACTTTTGAAATCAACCTTAGAAAAAAGTCACTGCTCCTGCCAGCATATATTTAAACGGACGTAATGAGTGGCATGCGCCCTGTAAAGTTGGTGACGATGGCTGGAAAGTAGCTCCATTTCTTAACGTCGAATAAAAGGTGTTAACTTAAATTATTTATTTCGCTTCCTGTTTTTTTTTTTAATGCATCGAAGTGTAAAAATGAGCAGATTTGTAAAATATTTACTTTTCTAATAATTTCACAGTTTCACTTGACCGACGCATGAATAAAGTGATGAGGGCCATGGCAATGCTAATTTTACATAGAGCGGAAGAATACACAACTTTGCATACAAGTAGCATCTTAAGCAGGGCTTTCAAAAGTGCTAATTTTACTATGAACAACCTATAGGCAGATATCTCTATTCCAACTGCTCATGAGTGTATACTCTTGCGAACAGTGTACCTGGGTTTTCTCAGGGAGCTCTCGTATTTGTTTACATTAAAATATATCGTAGAAGATCTTCTCGGTGCATCGGCTGGACTCTCTACTAGAGCAGAACCAGAAACGTTTCGCCAATCAGATGGGTGATTCGCGATGTGTCACGCCAAGTCGTTGGAGATGAATGCTTCGCGACAATTCCGTAAAGCGCTCTGCAAACAGGAGTCGCATCGCTGGGCATCGACGACGTCAGTGGGCATGCCTATCATGCCTATGCCCGCGGGCATGCGGTGTCGACGTCGGCGGTGTGTTCTTCAGCGTCCGGCCGTCTGGCTGGAGACTTCGCCGGGCATCAGCTTGCCGAACGGCGTCTGTCATGTGACTTACGATGGGAGCATAGTTACGGCGATCTCGAACATTTGAAACACGGCAGGACTCGTAACGTGGTTCGCTATGTGCTTCGCGACGAGTTACGCACGGGACTTACGCCCACTCCCCTCTTGCGCGGTTGGTCGTAGATCCCCACCATGCCTTACACCAAGAGGGGTGGGAAGGATTTGCAGGAGACAAAGGCTGCGGCCGCCTACAAGACTACCTCGGGCTGCACCCCATCTAATAAAGCACTCTGCTATGATAACCTCCGGGACGGAGGTTGGGAATTTTTCTAAGGAAAAACGGGACATTTTTAGGGGGAAAAGTATGAATCTTTTAGGGAAAAAGGGAAATACAAGAAAGGTTTCCTGCTCAAAACCGTTTATTATTTGTGCTTCCTTTCGTGTTATTACAATAAACTTTGTCTAACCAGAACTCCGGCCAGAACAATATAAACAGTAGACAACGACCTGGCAGTAGCCAGTCAAAAACGAAAATGTCGCCAGAGTGCTTCGCAGCCTGAGCCCATGTTTTCGCCACTAGTTTAGAAGCAATCGGATTATCTCCTCCCTGTTTCACTAATTTCTAAAATTTAATTATCGGTTCAGTGAATTAAATATACAAAGTTAGTGAAATGCATATTTGCATGTCATATGTTTCACACGTAGGCGATATTAGAGCGCTCCGTTGGAAGATGCTGAAAACATGAGTTATGAGCGCAATCCATCAGGCAGTGCTGAAAACATGAGCTAACAGCACACTCTAGTGAGCAACTGTCGAAATAGTGGGTAGTAGTGGGGTATCGAGTTATTGAAAGCAAGCAAAGGGCGTAGAAGAAGGAGGTAGTCGGGGGGGGGGGGAGGCTGATATCTTGAAGCCAATTGAACCCAGAACCTCCTACATTTAAGTCTTTAACAGATAATAAAAATAAAAAAAACTTTTATTTTTAAAATTTTGGATGTATAATACTTTTATTATTTTTAAATTTTATATATTTTAAATAATTTTTTACTTTTTATTAATGTTTATTTTAAAACTTTTAGGGAATACTAGTAGTTTAATTGATTTTGTACTTTTAAAAGTTTAATTTTTTTCGATTTTTCAAAGCCAGTGTCACCCAAGCTCACACGGTAACACACATCCAACGTGACCAACACCAGAGGTCATTGAACTAGCACATGGTACCTCACCCATATCCCACATTGCCCCACACTTAAAATACATTGTTCCAAACTTGGCTAAATCGTAGCGCTAACATCAGGATACATGGTTAACCATCGGAAATTTCGATATAATATGCACGAGACAGTGAATTTCTGGGAAATACCGGGGAAGTACGGGAAACGAGGACGAGTTCTGATTGGCTGGTCTAGCTTTGCGCTGTCTGTCCCAATTGACTGGTGCAAATAGGAACCAGGTGTTAAACAAGTAGCGTAGGAAACTGCCAGCACCAAGTCGTCTTACATTTCGTACAATACCAGCCAATAATACATGTTTTAGTCTCTTTTAGAGTTGTTAATTTTTTACTGAGGTTTACATGTGTTATTCCGATATATTTGTGTTCAGCATATTTGCACACGTTTCATCTGCTTGAAGTAACAGATAATGCCTAAACTAGTAACAATGGCCTAATTGGGAAATTTAAGTGCTAATTATTTTGATGTATTTCTTTTTCTTATCTCTGCTCAGTTTTTTTTTTTTTTTTTACATTTGTTGTACACTACAAGACTAATTTCACGGTTACTTCCAAATTTTCTGAAGCACTGCTAAAGTTCTACATTCAGGATATTCCTCCGCTTCATGCAAACAAAGCTTAACTAAGTCTATAAAATTACACCAAATGGATAACGCACCGCATTCGTGCGCACTCAGTTTAATAATATTTCTCATGAGAACTATTTCTTACTAAGCATTGCCAATGCGCCTATTTTATGTCTGTTATTATATATATTAATTATAAATGAAACATCATAATTTATAATTTAACCAAATAAAAATACTGTTATAATAACAGTAGTATAAAACGGTTGTGATACGTGACATATTTAGGAAACAAGCAAGCTCGTCTTACATGGGATGATTTTCAAAGGTTTGATTCAAAAAGTGTGAACCAAAGATGAATGGCCCATATATGTCATTATTGGTGATAAAACAAACACCTGTTAGAATAATATTTTTATGAATCCAAACATAAAAACTATTACTCACCTCCAGCGTACGTGTTAGTAAAGGCTGTTCTCGATAAAGTCAGCACTTTAGAAATAAACCTTAGAAAAAGAGTCACTGCCCCTGCATACATATATTTTAATGGCCGCACTGAGTGACATTCACCCAGTGAAATTGGCAACGATGGATGGAAAGTAGTTCCATATATTTAACGTCGAATAAAAAGTTTTAGGTAACCATTTCTGAAAGCTTAAAATTATTTCTTTCGCTCTGATTTTTAATGGATCGAAGTGTAAAAATGAGCAGATTTGAAAAGTATTTCCTTTCTTAATAATTCCACAGTTTCATTTGACCGACGTGAAACATATTTTACATAAGGCGGAAGAATACACGACGTGTATACAAGTAGATCTTAAGCAGTGCTTTCAAAAGTGCTCATTTTACCGTGAACAGCCTATAAAGTTTTTATGCTGGTTAGTTCTGTTTAATATGCTACCCGTAATCTCGTCCGTGTTTCCAAGGGCTGTTCCACTCCGGTTATGGCCGACATAATCAGCTGTGCCGCAATTAGTTTTCATTTTTTTTTTATCAGCAAATTACCGGAGTAATAGTTTTTTTTTTTTAACGTAATAATATTGGCTGCTAATTGGTCGACTACGTTACGTAAACTATTACAGAGATTTTGTATTTTTTGCTGTGTTGTCGCTCTGATCGCAGCCTTGGACCCCCCCCCCCCCCAAGTCGTTATTTTATCAATTACATTCAAGTATAATAAGAGAGAATTAAGCTTGCGCGGCTAAACAAGATTCTGTATATGGCTGTTTGTGTATAAACAATCTCCGTTTACAAGAGACCTCCGTGCACTCCTTAGTGACAAAACCGCTTCGCCCAGCCTTCCTTCTATGGCACGGAATCAGCGTGTAAATAAGATTATCTTTAGAAGATAACGTTTGCTGCTCCCGTCATATTTGAACACGGGTCGTAAAATTTAATAATTTTATTTGACCACCAGAATTATTTTTTATCTCAGTGTCCGGTAATGTTCGTATATCTTTCACGCGTTTTTTCTCGTAGCCGCGAGTGTAACTTGCAATTCGTGGTTCATATATTAGGATCAGATAAACAGATTTACACGGATGCCTGTGTTTCGTAAACATGCACGGCATGGCTGTAAGCCATATGCTGCAACTTATCATTTCTAAAGTTTGCCCTTACCTCTAGTAACATCAGTTTCATGAATCCACATGACACGTGCCAAATAAAATTTCATGAGAAATGTTTTACACATGGTTCGATCGTGTTGTTTACGGTTATGCTGCATTGTACGTTAACGTCCTCTCCAATTCTAGTGTCGATATTTGTAGTGATCTTAAATTTTCCATTTACCCAGTACAGAATTTTTTTTTTTTTTTTTTTCGCGAGCGGCTTTCTGCTTTGAGTGTAGGAATCAATTTTAACAAATGCTGAAAATAATTCGCCCTGTGCTTCTCAAACTTAGGTATAGGCTGTTCACAATAAAGTGGGAACTTTTGAGGCTCTACTTACTTTTTCCTTTTAGCTATTTCTTATCCTTTAATCACCTTTTCAAATAAATATTACCATGTTTGTAATACACACAGTGTGTATTTTTTTTATCGCATTCGGAAGTTAATGCCCAAGGCTGAAATAAAATATATTTATTGACAACTATTCCAAATGAGAGAGCTTACAAAAGTGCTCACTTTACCAGGAATAGCCGGCTTGTTGTACAAAACCAGCTATTTTTAATTTATTAATCTTCCTTCCGTACATGGACATCATCAATAACAGGTATTTTATGCAAAACTGGCGTATCCTAATACGAGCCTGTAATCTATGGCCCAGGTCTTTATTTACGTTCCTGTTGTTTGTGTAATCGTATTCGCAAACGTGATTACAAAGACGATATCGAAAGCTGTCGACGTCTGCTCGTCTCCAGCAGCGCGTACACTTTAAAAAAAAAATTTTGTACTTTCACGGGAAAAGTCCTTGGAAACCCAGTTGCCAAGAAACCCTTTGTAAATCTACAAAGAGTTTTCTTGTAAAACTTGTAAAATATATATTTGTAATATTACAAATATTATGCCTTGTATTAGAACTGACATTATTGAGAAGTGTAGATAAAAAATATTGTTTTCTTCTTCTAGAAAACAAATGCAAAAAAATGAATAACAGATGATAACTACAAAGAATATTTCAAAATATAATTTACGAGAAAAAAATTTCACTTTGCCAGCACGGGGATTAGAACCCACGCCCCTTGTATCACTACCCGCGCGCCACAAAGACCACCCTGACTAACGAGCTTAAAACTTATTTTGATATAAACATAGCTGCAAGTACCTATAACATATTAATGAAGTTAATTGGTTGATAAGAATAGGCACAGTTACTTCATTTTAAGAGTTCTGTTGTTGAGTTGAGAGATTTGTACGGCTCTTAGAAACGAGGTATTGCTACCCGATTTAAGAGTTGAGCGTAGCTAGGAAACATTAACAGGTAATGAATAATACGGTCAGGTTGTATTGAAATTGTCGTTTTGTTATTATTATTATTTGAGCGGTTTTAAGTGTTTTACGTTGCAGTATATTTTTTCTTTCACTCAGCTACACTTTACATCGCCCATAGTTTTTGTGCAAACAGCTGTATACGGTTTTACGTTGTTGAGTGTCCGCCATTTTGCCGAAGCTCGTGGAAACGGGTCAGTATAGTACAGACATTTATTGAGGTCTATTACAAACACGGCCCTTGTAGTTTTACAAGAGAAATTTTTGTACTGTTACAAGCATTTGTAAAATTACAAATAATTTCTCAGTAAAAATTACAAAATTTTATTACAGTGTACGGACATGGAACTGACGTTCAGACGAACCAGTTCGACATGTCACGTGGCCAGGTATCGGGCAAGCATTAGAAATCCACAGAGATGTATTTGCCTTTGGTAACTGCTTGCCGACCGATGAGTATGTCTCGTCGAGTAAAACATTTTCTTTACAGCAAAAAAAAAATTCTTTGAGGCTCTTTAGCACGCGGTAAATCAATATTGCTTAATAGCAAAGAAAAGCTTTAAAAATATATCTTTAGTGTTACCAAATTTTTCTTTACCTTAGTGCAACCAAGTGTTTTATCTTTGATGCAACATAAAGCTTGCTTTACTAAAACTGCAATTATCTTTAACTTAAAGATTAATGCTAACACTGTAAAACATAGTGGTAAAATTACCTGACAAGTGTAAGGTAATATTTGCGAACGTATGTGGGAAACATAGTTTTCCTTACGTGTAAGGTAAAATTACCGCGCTCTGGAATAAAATTCACGTACATAGGGGTGGAAAACCCCATAAACGGATGGGAAAATTACCTTACGACGTGTACGTCTCTTCAGAATAGTCTCAACAGCGAAATGGGAAGACGGCCGGAAGAACAATCTTTTAACACCTAACGGGACTAATATCTCCGGATAATTTTAAATATAATTTTATTATAGTATATAATTAGTATTTCCTTAATTGTATGGGATTTCCCCCCACTTTTGTCAGGTACTTTTTTTCCGTACGATTAAGGAATAATACCTTACATGTTATGTAAATTTACTCCACATTTAACAGGCAATTTTACCTTACATGCAGAGGTAGTAAGCTTCCCTTACAGGTAAGAGAATTTTACCTCAAATTTTTTTGGAATGAAATTATTGTTACGGTAATGCAATGTTTTTGTTACCATTATTATATTCTTTAAACAAAAATTTTCTTTGCTGGAACACAATTTGCATTGTGGCAAAGAAAGTGTTTTCAGAGTGTACGTAAGGTTTCCATTCGATTCCGCACGATGGACTGGGAATTGTTTCTCAAGTGTTTACCTAGCGACCATTTTAGCAGACTCTACTTCAATCCCCTAAAATGTCCATGTCACGATGCCTCGTCCATTAGTGTAAGATCCCTACTAACCAAAACGAAGAAAAGAAAATAATTGTTATTAGCCTAGTTTTGTCTCTAGATTCCTCGGATAGCCTAGTTTGGTTTTGCTGGTCCATTGGGCAGCCGTTATTAATAACTCAAACAAAAATTACTGAAAGTTATTGGCTGATTCCTCTTGCGGGGACAACTAAGATTATAAGTAGTGTATTTCGTTCTAGTCCGGTCTGTTATTTGTTCTGTTGTTAACCTATTATTAATATCAATTTTGTCTTTTTATTTCAATACGTGTAGTAATATATTTAATCCTCTGTCGCTGTTTTAGTAATGTGTATAGTTCATTCATCGCTACTTCCAGCTTTTCTGATATCCTGCTTAAGCTCTACTCTCAGGATATTCCTTCTCCTCGTGCATGCAGAGCCCAACCAAGACTAGAAAACTACACCAAAAGGACAACGCACCGCATTCGTGTAATGTATGTTTTGAGAATTATTCCTTACTAGGCATCACTAACACACTTATTTTATCTCTGTTTTATTCGTATTAATTATAAATGAAATATTACGATCTATATCTATACATATTATAAAACAAAGTCGCCCTTCCGCATGTGTCTGTGTATTCGGATAAGGCTTCTAAATGACTTAATGGATTTTGATGCGGTTTTCACTATCATTTAGAGAATTTCTCGAAGAAGGTTTAGATATGCAATGAAACTAATTCTTAATGTAAGAACAGTAGAGAAATGTTGACATTATCTAATCAAGACGGAAAAAGCCACTTTTCGGGCGCTTGCATGGCTTACGGTAACTAAACCATAAGAGATACACCAAATTAATGAACTACAGAAATTGTAGAACTCAAAAAGTTCTACAAAAAAGTCTGTGACAATATATGTGTATATTCTAAGGATAACCTACAGTGAACATTTTAGTCTTTTTTAAAAATAGGGGTTCACTTACGAAGACTTTGTGAACAACACAGTATTAAGCCTATGTTAGTTACCTTAAGACTTGCTGTAAACCTACACAACGCCATATTTGTAAATCGCACCCGAGCGAGGCCGGGGCGGGTCGCTAGTATAAAATATAATTAAAAGTTCAAATGAACCGAAAACAAAATACTGATATGGTGACATAGATATAAAACGTTTGAGATGCACGACACGTTTAGGAATGAACGAACTGCGTCATAGCATGGAGTGATTTTCCAAAGCTTAGATTTAAAAAAGCGTTAAGACACAGCGAATAGACTAAAATTCGCTTATATATTTGTTCAACGTCGTCCTGGGTTTGTATTCGCAGTCTGCTTGGCTGAAACGCTATATTTTCAAAACAAACGCTTCATATCTTAGTACCGAGGTGAAGGTGGTGGTGTGGTCAGACAACACGCCTCGCATCACGCCGAACTGGGTACGGTGTCAACGCTGGATTTTGACATGTGGGAAACAAAGCGGACGGTGCCGTTTACCCCATCGGCACTGAAGACATCAACTGATAAGCACCACCCAAATTTCTGACTTACTCATCCCCCTGTCCAGATGATAGCCTGGGCATGAAACATTGCAACATATATGCTGTGTTTGGTTTCTTTCCTAAATATGTCATATATCACAAACGTTTTATACTTCTGTTAACATGAAGAAAAAAAAATTTGGTAAAAATTTTACTTTTACTTATATTTTATTTGTTATATTCAATTTGTTATTAGTAAAAATAAAACAGTCATAAAATACGCGTATATAGGCTGTTCACAGTAAAACTAACACCATTGAAAGCCCTACTCAAGATCTGCTTGTAAGCAAGTTGTGTATCCTTCCGTCTTATGGAGAGGGTTAACATCGAGGTCTTGAGAACCGACGAGGCTGGACTGAAGTGAGCATGGAGCAGCGCCGCAATGCAAGGGCGGGGGAAATGGGAGATACCTGAGAATACCCGCCGGCCAGCGGTATTGTCCGGCAAGATTCCCACGTGCGAAAAATCCGGAGAATCGAACCCTGTTCGACTTTTTCTCGATTTTGTGTAAAGCTTTTTATTGTTCTTGTTCCATGTGTTTCTGTATCTGTGTGTATGCTCAGTATTGCCGTTAGGGGAGCACTTTTTAAAGTTAATAAATAAACAATATAACAATAAATAGAGACTAACTGCGAACCATTCCATGACGGAGGCGCAAGGAAAATTTCGGCGCGAGTGTGGCATTCAATGATACTGCCAAATACCTTCAGGTGAGACATTGTGCAGGGAAACAGCCAAGTTTATCAACGCAGGCAGAATCCTTGATGCTCTTGTGTCGCTTTGCTGTGACATGATTGTGAAAGGAGACTAAGTAGCAGTGTTCCGCAGTTCCACACACACTCTACGAGGTGTCATTGCTACGAACGTTTCGCACACCAGATTCTGTCACGTTCTTCAGGCTCGCCACTGCTTCTATCCATATATTAAAAAAAAGTGTGAATTTAAGGATGAATGTTCACCACGATAAACCGTATTGCTCTACTTTTTTTAACATGAATGCGTAATTAAATTTGCAACCTTAGTGGGAGGCAATCCAGAAAATCTGACGATAACAAAATCGGGAATACAGTTTGGTATTGCAGCTCCGAATCTATCGTCTACATTCAAAATTCAATTACGCCACTCGATTGCCAAAGGATCAAAGAATATGTTACGTTGAGTGAGGACTGCGAAGCATAGCGCTCGGCGGGGGGGGGGGGGGGTGGCAATTTGGAGTTCGTTTTGCCGCGTCTCATAACTTCCGCGTATATAACTTTTAACTAGTAGAAACTACGACGCTCGCTTAAGTTTAAATCGACAGCTCTTGTCAAGATCAATCGACTGCGTGTATAAAAACATTTGTGTGGCATAGTTATGGTGAAACTGTATGCGTTTAATGTAAAAAACTAAGATAGCACAATTTCAACCTATACACGAACAGTTTTAATTCGGCGTTAAGAAGTGGATCTACTTTAACTTTGTCGTTTCCAACTTAACTAGGCACATGTCACTCAAACGTGTATACGTTAAAAGACTGTACATGCGGGTAAAGACTGGTCATATTAAAGTAAGCACTTTTGAAATCAGCCTTAGAAAAATGGCACTGCTCGTACCTGCACATATTTTAACGGGCGTACTGGGTGACATGCACCCACTGTAAAGTTGGTAACGATGGAGGGAAAGTAGTTCCATATCTTAACGTCGAATAAAAAGTGTTATGTAACCATTTGCCTCAACTGATATGATTTCTTTCGCTTTATGCTTTTTTGATGCGTTAAAGTGTAAAAACGAGCAAATTTGTAAAATATTTACCACTTTAATAATTAAGCAGTTTCACTTGACCAACGCATTGATAAAGCGGCGAAGCCCACGGCAATGTTAATTCTACATAAGGCGGAAGAATACACAACGTGCGTACAAGTAGATCCTAAGCGGAGTTTTCAAAAGTGCTCGTTTTACCGTGAACAGCCTACAGGCGCATATCACTCAAGTGTGCGCACATTGAAGTACTGTACATGCAGGTAGGGGCACTGGCGTGTTTTTCAAGTGTTGTTTTGAAGAGTGCTCACTTTACAGTGGACAGCCTTTACCTTGTGACGCGCTGGTATAGCATGTCACCTTAACTGTCTCCCTTGTGCCGGTGGGTTGCAGGGTGTCGGGTCGGAGTGCAGGGCGTGGGCTCCAACTTGCCTTCTTCAGTCCCGGTGGGGCGTGCCAAGGCTTAGGCCTACTTCAACTTTTTTTACTTCGCAAACTATGTCTATTTTCCGCTTTCGAGGCGAAACTTTCTAACTGCTTCCCCGCGTAGATTAGAAGTTCGGCTCTGCCATTATCTTTTCAACCGTTTTCACACCCGCTCCCCTCTTATCGGCCACCAATCCACCATCTTCTGCCACAATCTTGGGATTAAATTTAATTTAAGCAAGTAAAATCGGAGATGAATTTGTTTCAATGATAATCTTCGGTTAAAAAATGCTTTGCAGTTCAGTGGTTATTCCTGAAGTAACTTTCATTTTACGTTAAGAAAACAATTATAACGTGATAATAATTCTGTGGGCTTGAGAAACTAGAAAGCCTCCAACTTTCACTTGTTCTGTATACAGCCTTAATAGAGAAGTCTTTACTCAAATATGGGAGCATATAAAAGTATTCTAAAAAGATAAAAAGAGATCGGGAAGGCAAATGCTAGCCATCTAATGAAGGTGTACCCAGTAAATAAAAACGAGAGTAAAATATTATTTTACACTTCTGTTGCTAGGATAATTGTTTTAGTATAGAAATTTCATGGCGTATTAAGAAATAAACGAATTTTTTCTTACAATGACAGTAGTCTTCCAATTTCAATTGGCAGTGTTTCAAGGTCGCATAAATTGCCTTTAAATTCCACGACCTCGAATGCTCTTTCAGTTTATAGCTAATGCGATAAGGCACTTCTTTTAAGGCCCTTACGCTACGCTAGCAAAAGTATGAACGTAGAGACTTAAAAAAATAAATACATTCCGGTGTGTTTAAAATTTGGACGAAAAAAACTTTTTTACTTGTTATTCTTCCTGTCTACTAAAATTCGTTTTTTTTGCTAATAACTTTAATTTTCTCCTTAATTCCATAGCAAAATTTATAAGTATTTTAGAAGGGAAATAAGATCAGTTACGTTTCATTGTTTAAAATTATGTAGTGTAAAATTCTTTATACTAAAATGTTGAATTATAGGAATTATGACAGTGCTTCAATTTATTTAATGAATTAGAAACGCACATATATATATAACAGGAGGTTGACAATTGCATACAGTGTTCTGCGCCGCGGAGAGAGAAACTTTCAGTTACTGTAGCTCTGATCCACGCATGATAAGTGGTAGATCAACTTTGAGAGTTCAATCTTATTTGACGGCGCCGAACACTGAATTATCGTGCCGACAGCATGCGCGCCATGCTGGTAAAGCTGAACTCACTAACATCCGTCGCATCCGTCAGTCGCCCGTCCGTCAGGCGGTCACGTGTTCTTCAACCAATCTCAGGGCAACCTTTTTTTCCCCATCCGTCAATCCGTCAAATATTTCTCAAACTTTTACTTTCGACGGACCGACGATGGGCCAAAAATCTTGAACAGCCTTAAGGCATCGTAATGAGGAATCTGCTGTCCAAGATAACACCAGTAACACACGCTGGGCCATAACTCTGATATCAGCTGTTCACGGTAAAGGGAGCACTTTTAAGGCCCTAGTCACTTTTTCCTTTCAGCCATTTTTTATTCTTTAACCGCCTTTTTGAAATAAATATTACTATATAAGTAATAAACACAGTGTGTAAATTCTACTGCACTCGGAAGTTAAGGTCCAAGGCTAAAATAAAATATATTTACTGACTATTATTCCAAATGAGAGGGATTTAAAAAGCGCGCACTTTACCGCGAATAGCCTATATAGGCAGCCCTCGGGTAATTCAGCAATTTTGAAATCAACCTTTCAAATATGTCACTGCCCATACCTGCGTGTATTTTAACGGGCACACTAGCTAGCGCGCCCAATTAGGTTGGTAACGACAGAGGGGAAATAGTCCCACGTATTAACGTTGAATTAAAAGTGTCGAGTAAAACATTTGACAATACTGAAGTAATTAATTTTGCTTACTATATGTTTTTAATTGATTTAATTTTTAAAAATTAGCAAAGTTTCAAAACATTAATTTACCTAATGATTTCATGCATTGTGGAAGGATACACAATGCGCATACAAGTAATTACTAAGCAGTGTTTTGAAAAGATCTCAGTTTGTGGTGAACGGCCTATACCTTGCGATACAGTGGAGCCGTCTCGACGACAGCAGTTCTCCCCTCTAAGTTGTGTGACATTCGCGACGCTGAAATCCTATTTTTAAAGAAACTGAAATATAACATTCCTGTGAATTAAAGAGTGATTACCTGCAATCAAAATTCGTGTTAAAATAACATTTTGAAATTTTTATGTATCAAGACTTTAAAATAATTCTCACACTCGAACTAAAAATTCATTTAATTTTATTTTTCAAATGATTCGGCATTGGTATCAGTTAGCGTAGTTCCGTATCTTAACCTCGAATAAAAAGTATTAAGTAAGAATTTCTGTTAGCTTGAATAATTTCTTTCGCTTTCTTATTTTCTAATGCATCTATGTGTAAAAATGAGCAGATTTGTAAAACATGAATTTACTTTTATAGTAATTTCACAGTTTCACTTGACTAATGTATGAATAAAGTGATGACGCCCATGACGATGTTAATCTTACGTAAGAGGGAAGAATACACAACGTGTATACAAATAGATCTTACGCAGGACTTTCAAAAGTGCTCATTTGATCGTGAATAGCCTATATCATGACATGAAACCATAAAATACACTCAAAATTCAAGGAAAAACTATTGGCTTTCGAATGACCTTAAGAAGACTATTATGTGCTAAAATATTTTCTGTGAAATAGTTATTTAAGCGAGCCCGACCTTTCGCCAGAAAATTTAAAAACCAAATTATTTAAACCCATTATTTATTTTTTACTTTTATGGTATTAAGAACGTGTTTGGTAAAGCGTTAGCGTGTCTTGACTAGCATTCGGTAGGTCGCGAGTTCGAACCCGTGCGGCCGCACGAGGGGCGGTTCTTACCAAACTGGTTTTCCCGCCCCCCCCCCCACTCCAGGCGAATGCTATTAGTGTTTCTGCATATAGACCCTCCCAATTTTCTATCATGTGCTGTTCTTTAAAAAGGCTTTGAGCCGTTGTTGTGCAGATTAAATTATTAAATACTAACGACCCGCCCCGGCCTCACTCAGGTGCGACTTACAAATATGGCGTTGTTTATGTTTACAGCAAGTATATACGCTAAATGATTGAGGTAACTAACGTAGGATTAATATTGTGTTGTTCACAAAGTCTTCGTAAGTGAACCCCTAAAAGACAATAATGGTTACTGTGGGTCATCCTTAAAAGATAAACATATACTGTCGCGGACTTTTTTTTGTAGACCTTTTTGAGATCTACAGTTCTGTAGTATATTAATTTGGTGTATCTCTTATGGTTTAGTCAGTGTAAGCCATGTAAGCGCCTGAAAAGCTTTTTTTTCGACTTTATTATAAAACGTCGACATTTCTCTACCATCCTTATATAAAATAATTATGTATTATATACCTAAACCTTTCTAATTAATTTCTCTAAATGATGGTGAAAACCGCATAAAAATTCAAGTAGTTTATAATCGTTAGCCGAATACACAGACACACGTGGCCGGGTTAGTTTGTTTAATACTATGTATAGAAGTGAATTCACAGAGAGGAAAAAGTGGAGACAGTAAAAGTAATACAATTTTAAAGCTAGCCTGTGCAGTCTACTTAACAGGTAGGATACAAGTAATACAATTTTGAAGCTAGCCTGTGCAGTCTACTTAACAGGTAGGATAGAAGTAATACAATTTTAAAGCTAGCCTGAGCAGTTTACTTAACAGGTAGGATACAAGTAATACAATTTTAAAGCTAGCCTGAGCAGTTTACTTAACAGGTAGGATACAAGTAATACAATTTTAAAGCTAGCCTGAGCAGTTTACTTAACATGTAGGATACAAGTAATACAATTTTAAAGCTAGCCTGTGCAGTCTACTTAACAGGTAGGATAGAAGTAATACAATTTTAAAGCTAGCCTGTGCAGTCTACTTAACAGGTAGGATACAAGTAATACAATTTTAAAGCTAGCCTGTGCAGTTTACTTAACAGGTAGGATAGAAGTAATACAATTTTAAAGCTAGCCTGAGCAGTTTACTTAACAGGTAGGATACAAGTAATACAATTTTAAAGCTAGCCTAAGCAGTTTACTTAACAGGTAGGATACAAGTAAATCTTGAATTAGCGATCTTCTATCGCGTGTAATAAAAGTCCCACGGTTACAGATCTACTTTGCACAGTACAGTGCACTGACGGAAACATTGCACGCGTTGCGTGTAGGGGCGATAAGGCGCTAGGCATGCGTGTCAGCGTGGCCCCCCATCGCCCTCAAGCTTCTAGGGCCTTGAACGGGCAGGAAAGCTGGAACAGCTGTATTGCGGTTCAAAGGACTGCCCCTTCGGCGAACTCACTTCTGTAAATGTTAGCGTCCATCTCGCCGAGTTCTGTGGGAACGTGTATTCCAGGACCTGCGTGTATTGCCACGTGAGATCAGTGCTGACTGCGGCTGTTCTAGTATAACAGCAACACGCGTCAAGTTTCGCAAATTTTGCCAAACCACAGCACATGCGTATTGCGAATGTATTTCAAAGCCCTTCTAAAGTTCTACTTTCAGGATATTCCTCCCGCCTCATGCAAACAAACCTACTAAGTCTAGAGATAATTACGCCAATGGGACAGCACACAGCAATTGTGCTCAGACAGTTTAGCAATATTCGCCTGAGAACTATATCTTACTGGGCGTTACCAACTCGCCTATTTTCTCACTGATTTTTTTATATGAATAATAAACGCAATATTATAATTTATAGATGAGATACATGTAAAAACATCAGTTTAGCCAAAAACAAGATACCTTTACGTTAACAGAAGTATAAAACGCTTGTGTCGAATGATATATTTAGGAAATAACTAAATACATCATACATGGGGGCGATTGTTCAAAGGTTTGACTTAAAAAGCTTGAAGTTGCCACGAATAGACATTCGTATATTCGTAGCAGCTTTCCTCGATTTGTTCAGGGAAGAGTCAAAATACGCAATGATGTTCTTAAATTTCTACAGCAGCAGTTCTATATTTGCAGCCTGATGCTAGGCAAATTTTCAATAGGTACTACGTATGTATTTTAAACTTCCTTTACAGTTTGAGAAGTTGACTAAAAATAATTTGATTGTATAGTGCGTATTATAATGAAAGATTAAAGTTAGTGTGCGCGTTAGAGACTTGGTGTTGCTCAAGTTCAGAGATATTCAGCTATTCAGCACTGATGGGGCGAGGCGAGTTGGGGATGGAACAGTGACTCAACGGGAATCCCTGGAGAAGGCCCTTCAGCCATCGGTTACGTCTACCGGGCTCCCCAAATGTTGGAATCGGGAGTAACCTCGCAGGGGAATCGAACACGCTTCGTTTAAGATGGGGAGGTGAGTAGCCTGCCCACTATAACATTACGACAGCTGGAGATTATAACCATGCCGCTAACTGCCGAAGGGAGAGATAGGCACGAATTGTACAGGACACGCGCAGTTCTGGAATGACTTGTTTACGACATACTTTAAATGCTCGCCTGACTGACTGCTCCACTCACCTGCATCACTCCACTATAACTAACACAAATATCCGAGGAAACAAATTATTCAAATGTGTGCGACCTGAAACAATGAGCACTCTGTCTGGCGGGATGCAGATTGAGAAAAGACGAAATTGGTTTTTTTTTAGCGCCACCATTTTATGACGTCCATGTCATTCAAATAATATCTACCAATATTAGGAAATAACATTTTGTAAGATGATGCTGATTTTTGGTTCAACTGTTTAAAGGCTGTTCACGATAAAGTG
This sequence comes from Dryococelus australis, assembly GCA_029891345.1. NCBI lineage: Eukaryota > Metazoa > Arthropoda > Insecta > Phasmatodea > Phasmatidae > Dryococelus > Dryococelus australis. Next base: position 36,910,589 of record CM057006.1, read on the forward strand.
AGCACTTTAGAAATGAACCGTAGAAAATAATCACTGCCCCGGAGCGCACATATTCTAATGTGCTCACTGAGTGACATTCGCCCAGTAAACTTGGCAACGACGGATGAAAAGTAGTTCCATAACTTATCGTCGAATAAAAAGTGTTAGGTACCTATTCGTGATAACTTAAATTTAATTCTCTCATTTACTGTTTTTTTTTTTTTAATTATCGAAGTGTAAAAATGAGCGGATTTGTAGAGTATTTACTTTCTTAATAATGTCACAGTTTCATTTGACCGACGCATGATTAAGTGAAGAGGCCCATGGAAACGTTAATTTTACATCAGGTGGAAGAATACACAACGTTTATACAAGTAGATCTTAAGCAGGGCTTTCGAAAGTGCTCATTTTACCGTGAACAGCCTATAGCTTCACGTGCGTCTATACGGCCTGCCGATGACATAATAACAGCGATAGGGAAAGAAAGGAATAAAGAGACTAGCATGGGGGAGGGGTGGGGGAGTAATTGAGACAATAGCTACCCTTAGGAACGTATTACTGGCAATTTCAATTAAAAAATTGCCGCTGTTAACATGCAATTGATAATCGATATGCCATTGTTTTGAACATATAATTTACGGCGGGCTGTTCAACGAAATCAGCTCCAACTACGTCACAGCAAGCCACACCCTAACTTTCCCAACGCTGTGGTTGTATCCTGTCTTCGATGCTGCCCTCTCGATGACAGCTATTAAGAGTGGAATGGACCCCTGCATTTTTTAATGAAATAGTTGTTTGTGCGAATACGCGTATCTCGGTAAATTAATGTTCTGCATATACAACTTTTTGTCAGAAAATATATTAAGAAAAAAAAATTATTTATGACCTTATTTTTTACTTTTGTCATATTAATAATCATTTTCTTAGAAAAAGACACTCGTGACATTAACAACATGATTACTGCTCGCAAGACAAATCTATTACCGAAAGAATGACTCGGCTACTTCAATCCATTCCGGAGTTATATGACGAAGTTGACAATTCTACGAAGCAGCGAATTGCGGACGGGGCGATTACGTAATCATCACATGCTACACCACGTGACCAGACTGAGACTAAACAACAACCCCACAATTAGCGCAACCGCCAAAAGCTCCAAGATACATTGCAACAACTCAGAGAAATAAATGCAACGCTGCAATTTCGGGGGCAGGATTTCAACCCCTTCGTTCTTCCTGGACTAGAACCCCGCTGCGCGCGGTACTAAACAGGCAGACGGACGCTGTGTTTACATAGAGCAGGCAGCAGAGCCGGCAGTTGTAACGTCTGCAGCCGTCATATTCCTGTCTTCGCGCCGAGCGCGGCACGTGTTAAACACGGCCGCTCGCTTGCCGCGTTTATTTTAGCGCGTTGATAACATAATAGCGGCTGCAGAGTCTCTGCGTGGCTTGCTGCCAAACACCTCCCTTCCCTACCGACATTTCCGCATACCTGCCGCTAAGTGGACGCCGCGGGACTCGCAGCCTGGCGTTACCAGATTTATAGAAATTGATTTCCTAAAGGTGTACTCGCAACCATCCGTCTCATCCGTCAGTCTCCCGTCCGTCCTGTGGTCACGTGATCAACCATATACAGGAGGTTGCGTGTTAATACTTCGGGGAAATGATCATCACATCTGTAGGATGAAAAAAAAAAATGATATATGAACATAGGTCCGCGAACACTTCTTTTATTCACTACAGCTCGTAATGCATAGTGTGCAGCGCATGTCCCACGGGCTGGATCATGTTACTATGGAATGTCGTCGCAGCGTTCGTTCGCATGATACACGACACCTCACACTACGGCACTACACCTAGAACAGAAGGGACTGCACAGGAAGTAGTTACACATGTGTGAAAGCTTATCGTCGGCACTAAAAGAATTCAGAATGCCCTCCATCAGCACGAACACATGCATCAGCCCACCGTTGCATGGGCACCCGGATGCGTTGATCAATCCCTGGCAAATTCCTGATTGTTTCGCAACCCGCCACAAAACGATTATGGAGGGCGCCCTCATCGTCCACTGGGTTGCATACACAAGTGCCTTTAAATATCCTCACAAATAAAAGTCTACTGGATCCAAATCATGGCTACTCGGGGGCTGCAATTACAGCTGCGATGGCATTCCACAGTGACATGATCCAGCCTGCGGGCCATACGCTTTACGTTATGTATTACGGGCTGTGGAGAAGAAACTAAGCGCTTGGGAACCTATGTTCATATAACATGTTTTCATCCTCCCAATTTAAGGAATGTTTCCCCGAAGTATTGACATGCAATATCGCAACAACCTGTATCCTGTCACCTGCCAGTGGGATCAGTCCCGACCTCCCGTGCCTTGTCCCAGTTGGTTCTACAGGAGACAACTTCCAGAGCTATAATTATATGTGCACAGGGCATTACAAGGTTGCTTGGGAGCCACAGAGCCACTGCTGCCAGCATTATATGTCACTTCAGCCAAACAAATTATAACCTTCCTGTGCACGCTACAGGCCAGATGATCCAGAACAACAGTCAGATTATGCACTTGCGTGCTTTAATTGGCTGCAGTTGCATGCACGTTAATAGATGGGGGCACGCCCCTTGCAGTCGTGGTGGGTGGAGTGTGTACAACCTCACATGTCAACAGCACATGCCGGGTTTGCAGTACATGGGCCATCTTGATGGGACCGAGGCCAATCCTACCTCTACGAACTCGTTTCGTGAACGGGTCTTCTTCGCGACGGATCAGACCAGCGAAGCTTCGTTAGTGAGCATCGACCCTTCGTTAGTGAGCATCAGCCCTTTGGAATTACCACACGACTCCGCAGACCAGACCCAAGACCCCACGTGATCAACCAATCGCAAGGCAACAAATACATCTCAAACTTTTAACTTTCGACGGACCGACGGATGGACCACCGCCTTCTCGCGACATCGCGCAAGACCCGAATGCGCGCTTTGAAATAAAATGCAAGGCGTTGGATCTGTGTCTATATTTCGTGGTAAATTCAGGAATTTGAAATGTAAACAGTAATTCAATACAAATTCTTATCACGTAAAAATATCATCTCCCCAAAATGTTTCTCTCTTGAAAATGTATTATTTTCAACTAAAATATATCTCCAACTAAAGAAAGATCACGATGTTAAATTGCCACGCTGAAATGTTGCCGTGTAGAAGGATTGATGGACGACGGATTGTTGTGAGTGCAGCTTTACATGTTGCATGGAATTTACGTATTTTTTTGTATCTTTTCCGTCCACGCTTGATTAAAACAACTTTTATAAAACCAAACCTTTTTTAATGTATTTTTTAAATCAGGGGCATATAAGTTGAACCTACTATGTGTAAATAATTACGAAAGACTAATTTTGTACGTACAAATTGAAATAAATACACTGCAGTTTTTGACTCGCCATAAAATGTTTAATTTAATGCGATGTTCACAATCTGGTGAATATTAACTCATAAAGCCAAGGACCAATCATAAAAGAGTCAATGCGTAACTGAAAGGGTTTAAACAGTTTTCTTCCCTCATACGAAAAATTAACATTGTCGCGAGCCTCAACGCTTTCTTCATGCGTCGGTCAAGTGAGACTGTAAAATTATTAGAAAAGTAAGTATTTTAAAAAAATGCTAATTTTCACACTTCGAAACATTAAAAAACAGAAAGCGATAGAAATAATTTAATTTATCACAAATGGTTACCGGACCCTTTTTATCGGACGTTAAGATATGGAAATATATTCCCCTCCATTGTTACCAACTTTGCTGGACGTATGTCACTCAGTGCGCCCGTTAAAATATATGCTGGTAGGAGCAGTGACTTTTTTTATGTTGATTTCAAAAGTGCTCACACTTTATCGTGAACAGCCTATAGCAAAAATCCCTCTCATTGCTGGGTTGGTCTGTGAGATTTCGGAGGTTGCTTAACGAAGAGAACGGACAGAAACGGTGCAGCGAAGAAATGTAAGTAGGAGGATTCTTACACCTTGTGCCATCAGGAGCACTCCCATCTGCGCGAAGACCATGTTTCTATACGATCTATAAGTTCGCTCCACTTGCTCGACGGCCATGTTTTTTCTTTTGTGACCGTCAGGGACGCTCCACCGGCCTAGAACACTATGGCGTTTCTGACGTCGGCTGCTGGAGTGCGCTCGTGCCGTCCATGATTGTTTCTGTCGTCTGCTAAGCGGCGCTCTGCTTCCTGGCTAGTCGTGAGTAAGGTCGACACCTGGCATATCACAGATGCGAAACTCACCCTCATGCTTCTCGTGCTAGCGGCAAGATCACTCAATTATTTTTCTGTGTAAAGCTGGGTTCACAACTATATCCCCGTCACACCCATCAGTCGCCCGTCTGGCAGTCAGTCATCCGTCTGTTTTTTCGTCCGTCAGTTGAAAGCTACTCACAACAATCCGTTGTCCGTCGATCATTCTGCCAGGCAAAATTTCAGCGTGACAAATTGATATCGCGATCTTTATTTCGCAGAAGATACATTTTCAATAGAGAAACGTCTTGGGAAATAATTCTAGGGTCAGCAGGAAAACGCACACGAGTCGAAATACTTTATTCTACTAGAAACAGGTTAATATATATTACTGCAACAACTAAAAAATACTTTCGCTGATGTCAGTAACCAAAATGAGCACCTAGGAACATAAAACGAAAATCAACTTGTGTGCTTTTGCCACGGCACACATTCGACTGTGTATTTCACATATTGTTGAATACAACAATACAAATTTTTGACTTGTGTGATTTTTCCCGGCGACCCTAGAATTTATTTACACGATGAAAATTTATACTGAATTACTTTTTACGTTTTAAATTCCTGAATTTGCCACCAAGAAAATAAACACATGTCTGCCACCTTGCATTCATTTTATTTCAAAGTACGTATTCGCATCTACGGAATGTCGTCAGAAGGCGGTGGCCCATCCGTAGGTACGTTGAAAGCTAAAGTTTGAGATGCATTTCATGAATTGACGGATAAGGGGGGGGGGGGGAAGTTGCCTTGAGATTGGTCCCAGATCACGTGACCGTCTGACGTACGGGCTACTGACGGATGCGACGGTTGGTTGTGAGTCCGTCGCCTTTAGTGAGGAGCGGTGAACTGCTGACGACCGCCGCGTCTACCCAACACGCGAGAGTCGGGGAGAGATCGAGCGTCGGCAGCCGGGAATCGGTCACTGCGCAGCTGGAACGAGCTCTCTGTCCGCGCGGGGCACAAACAGAGCACAGCGTGCAGTGACACAGCGCCGAGTGCTACGCGAGGGTCAGAGAGCGCCGCAGTTCCTCGCGCGGGAATGCAGGGGCAATTCGCCCTGATAGCCGAGCTGTCGCTAATGTACGGGCGCGCGGGTCCCTCCAGTGTCTATCGTATCCCGCTGTCGGCAGATCGACAGTGGGTGGGCTCGTACTGTCCACAGCGCGTGGGTTTTATCTCTCGTAGCTTTCATGTACAATGCGTGTCTGGCCAGCTATGAACCTTTTTCCAGCACAAGAATAAAAGCTGTATTACAGACATCACGCACAGTCAGAGTTCTGACAATGAAGCGACGAACTTAAATTTTATCAATGTTTTTTTTTTTTTTTCCTCGAGGCAGTGTTTTACAGACAGCGATCCAATAGAAGATGAAATTCGAATGTATGTACATGATTTTCAAGTCTAATTTTTTCTGAAATGAATTCGCATGATTTCCTGGTATCTAATTTAAAAATTTCTACGCAAAACATCTTACTTAATTTTCAGCCATCCGCACGATGTTGTTAACACTTCATTTGTGCAAAAATGTGTTTCCAGATTTGCAAAGGGGTGGAGATTTTTTTAAAACTAACAGTTCCAAGTTTTTTAACTTATAAGCTCTAGGTTAGAGGCTCCTTAACACCACTCCTAAGAGAAGCAGATGGATTTGGTAGGACCAAGGACTGAGGGCTGAGGCACCAAGGCGCTACCACCCTTTGGAATCCGTCATCTTGGATGACGTAACAGCCTCCATATTGGATTCCGCCGTCTTATGACCTTTGACCTTCGACCTTGAGCCCGGTGATATTTGACCTTGAAAACCCAAAAAGTCCCAAAAACCCCAAAAAATCCAAAACATTTATAAAAAAAGTTATTACAAATTTACTAAAATTTTATTTTAAAAAGTTTTACATTTCCGGAGGTCACCCCCAGCCTCCCCCCAATCCAGCAGACGACTGACCCCCCCCCCTCCACCAATCAATCACATTGTCTTATCATTCTCCCCCTCACCTCTCCTAAAGGCTGTTAACGATAAAGTGAGCACTAGTGAAATCAACATTAGAAATAATTCACTGCCTCTGCCTGCATATATTTTAACGGACGCGCCGAATGACATACGCCCAGTAAAGTTGGTATTAATGGATGAAAAGTAATTCCACATATTAAAGTCGAATAAAAAGTGTTAGGTAACAATTTGTGATGTCTGAAATTATTTCTTTTGCTTTCTGTTTTTGATGCAGGAAATCGTAAAAAATGACCAGTTCTGTATAATAATTAGTTCTATAATAATTCCACAGTTTCACTTGACCGACGCATGAATAAAGTGATGAGGCCCGTGGCAATGTTGATTTTACATAAGGCGGAAGAATGCACAACATGCATGCAAGTAGATCTTAAGCAGGGCTTTCAAAAGCGCTCATTTTACCGTGAACATCCTATACCTGTATATACGTATTATATTATTAAAATTTTTACTGCACAGGATTCGGTTTTAAAGTACTTTACCGGAGCAAAACAAACAGTTCGAATCCGCTAACAGAGCAGACGATTTTTTATAAAGTTGCGCTCCTTAAAAAAGTGTTTGGCTTGAACTGTTATAGATCTGAAAACATTTTACTGTACTGAATAATTTTTTGCTATCCGACGTCTTTGGGTGCAGACGTTAAGCATGAAATTCAATTATTAAAGGCTGTCCATGATCAAGTGAGCACTTTTGGTAACGATGGATGGAAAGTAGTTCCATATCCTAACGTTGAATAAAAAGTGTCACGGAACCGTTTATTACAACCTAAAATTATTTATTTCACTTTATGTCATTTAAATTATGCATCGAAGTGTAAAAATTATCAGATTTGTAAAGTACTGTATATACTTTCTTAATTATTTCAGAGTTTCATTTGACCGACGTATAAATAATGTGATGAGGCCCATGGCAACGTTAATTTTACATAAAGCGGGAGATAACACAACATGCATACAAGTAGATCTTAAGCAGGGCTATCAAAAGGCTTATGCCATTAATTACCTATTTTTACATTCTGCTTCGTTAACACTGCCGTATTAATCACTCGCCACTTAGAGTTGCAATGCGCCCGTGTTGTTCATCTTCCCAGCCGGTGGTGCGCTCAAAAGAACTTCTGCACGGCCACGTACTCGTTCATCACGCGTGCCTGGCTACCAGCCAAAACGCCTGACTTAAGTCTTGACACGACCACCCCCGGAGATTTATCTGAAACTACGATTTACCGTCCCAGCATCTAAGATCTTAACGAAGACACACTACGTAGACTATTTGCATGTGCCGTATTACCTGATCAGATAAAAAACAATGTTTAATGAGTGTGCAGAAAGGAATCTACTTCCGCATTCTTCGGTTGCAAGCTACGAACCTATGTGTACTGAAATATGCAATTTTTGGAATCGCTTTAATATATTTTTAACTAAGCTTTATTTCGAAACTGGAAAATACAAATAATAAGCTCAATATCACAGGTTTACATCTATCACCCATAACTAGGCTTTTCTAACGACTACGATATATAAACGTAAATATACTGAGAACACAGAGGGGCAACTAAACAACACAAAAACTTGTAAATAAAAAATGTAGTATTTTATGTTTGAAATTAACTAAACCAGTAATACAACGGTTATAAGATTATATATAATCTATATATACAATATATAATATACATATTACGTATATGCATAATACATAAAAACAATATTAAATTTTGGTATGAGGAATTAGAGTTTTGTGGGCCAAGGCCAGGTGAGGGTGGTGTGAGTGTTAAGGGCGTGTGAGGGGTTTGAAGGGGGTGAGGTGGTATGAGGTGTGCTGAGGGTTTCCAGGGGCGTTGAGGTGGTAAGGGTGATTGAAGATGGTGAGGGACGATGATGGTTGGTGAGGGGGTGATTGGCGATCAAAAGTTTTACACAATAATCTAATATAACACATTGCTAGCTTAAATGTGGCGGGGCAGCTACCACGTACCTACCAATTCTCGGCGTCTATCAGTAAGCTAATTGCGTTGGTATATTGTTTATAATGAGCGTTGTAATATTGCAAGAGACAGAAGGCTGTAGAAGGTATAGCTGCATACTAAATAAATGCTTCGTTATATTATTAATAAATTGGAAATTAAATTTAACTGTTTTATTTAATCAAGACTTCCATTATTCACGAACTTGGCCACGCCCAGACCCATCTATCACTATATTTTCTGCGTCGACGTTTACCGTCGCTAGTCAAATTAATTCAAACGAAAACAAATGCTAATGCTGCACTGTCCAGCTGTGCACCAACTTTAATTAATTACCACGTGTAACTTGTGATTAATTTACGCGAAATACCAATTGACAGAATGAAAAAAACCGGCGTGATTAATTACGTCACTTGTTCGTCGCATAATTTATGTTTATGTTAGCTCACGGTCGGCTGACAACATTTGAAAGGTAAATTTCCTTTCCTCTTTAAGCTCACTTGATAGATTTCCGTCACTATGTTGCAAAGCGTGTAATAATATACTATTGTTACATATCTGATTTGTGATAAATTCAGTTTGCCGGGAACTTAATAACAATATTTTCTTTTAGACGGACGAGACCTTGAGTCGAATAAGATTTTTTAGTAAAGGCTATTAACGATTAAGAGAGCAATTTTGAAATGAACCTTAGAAAAAGTCACTGCCCCGGTCTGCATATATTTTAATGGGCGCACTTAGTGACATTCGCCCCGTAAAGTTGGTAACGATGTATGGAAAGTAGTTCCAATATCTAAACGTCGAACAAAAAGTGTTAGGTAACCATTTGTGATAACTCAAATTATATTCTTTCGCTTTTTGGTTTTTCTTAATGTTGCATCGAAGTGTAAAAATGAGCATATTTGTAAAATATTTACTTTCGTAATAATTTCACAGTTCTACTTGACCGACGCGTGAGTAAAGTGATGAGGCACGTGGCAATGTAATTTTACATAAGACGGAAGAATACACGACGGGCATACAAGTAGACCGTAAGCAGTGCTTTCAAAAGTGCTCATTTTACTGTGAACAGCCTATAAAGAAACTGCGCGGGCATGCTCTAAACATAAATTTTCCAAATCATTTCTCAGTGATTATTTTATTTTCTACTTTATATAAGACGACAAAAGTAAAATGGTGGCAGCCCTAGTTCAATTGTTTCCTTTCCCTTCCATGGAGAGATCTTATCTTGGACATTTATTTACTACGACGCAAGTATACCCACAAACATGATATCACATCAATAATTTACTGGGAAGTCACTTTAAAAATTACTCGCAGGGTCAGACGGCTTCGCGCGCTGATTTCTTCGTGTGGCATACGTAGCGGACATTGCCGCTGGGGTTTTCCGGGGTTCTCTCGTTTCTTCCCTCTATCGCACTCCATTATTCCATCCCCACCTCTCTTCGCTCGAATTGCTACTTAAGATGTGGTCGTTAAGCGGCCTTAAATCTTCCAGCTCTAAACGATTAAAGGTTAAGTAAAAGGAACTGGGCGCAAAGTCCTTCTGGAAAAGGGATAGAAGACCACTATATTGGGAAACTTACCTCCTTCCCGTAATAGAACGGTTGGTCAGGATTGAACCTATGACCTTCCGAAATGCGTAACACTTTGACCTGAAGTAAACGTGAAGGGAGGCGCCAGCCGTCGAAGATCGAGATTTGAATGGTTACATAATATTTGACAAATCACTCCATACTAAGCTATAAATATCTGGATTACATTTTGTTGAGCGAAAATTTCGAACCACCTAAAGCGTTGCTGGTTTTATATATATATATATATATATATATATATATATATATATATATATATATATATTACCAGCAACGCTTTAGGTGGTTCGAAATTTTCGCTCAACAAAATGTAATCCAGATATATATATATATATATATATATATATATATATATATATATATAACATTATCATGGACCCCTGCTAGAAGTGCCGTCTGCCGCTCATATCCCACGACTAGAACCACGAGTATTTCGCGGACTGAATTGGCAGCAAGCTAGGCTGGACAGCCCTCTTTACACTTGAGACATTATCGTTTGCTTATTGGTTGCTGTGATCAAGTGAGGCCTCTGTGCAGGACTGTCAAACACTCTCTCACACTACTACTTCCTGCTTATTAGTGGCTCGCAGTTAAATGGGGCGTGTCTGAAGAACTGTCGTCCAACCCCAGCAGTAGCAGAAAAGAAAAAGTGTTTGGAGTCTACCTCGACTCGGAATGAATTCGCGAAATACTCGTGGCTCTGCCCATGACGTATGGCCCGCGACGTGGGCTGGTGAAGCGGGGTACATGATGCGACCGACAGGCTGGCTGTGCACAGTGCACAGCACTTTTGACCTTGCCTTCGTTCGTGGAGGTGCGGTCTTGAACCTTCGGACAGTTCGCGGCATTTAGCTTTCGCGGCACTACACTGAGAAAAAGGTTTTGTTGAATCAAACAAGATTTGTTTGGTGCAACCAAAATATTTGGTTGTTGAAACCAAATTAATTTGTTGTTCTCATTAGGTTGCCGCAAACTGTAAGATTTTTTTGGTGCAACTAAAGATTTGTTTGGTTACACGTACATTAAACATTTTTGGCCGATATAAAACCATTTTACAAGTTATACCGAGTTTCGAACCTGGATCACCTGCGTTCGAGCGCTACGCATTAGTATTTTCAGTTAAAGGTGAGAACTAACTACGCTGGAAAGCTTTTAAATAGATATACTGCAAATATTGGGCAACGTTTGCATACAAATATTTCAAGTTTTACAGCTTTACTTGTCAGTTTCTTGTCGCATTGTTTTATTAATGATTTTATACGATTGTTAAGCATCACTAGATGCACTAACAAACACGGGTACTATCCTAATTGTCACAAAAAATACAAACAAACTCTCGAGCTGTATTTTTGAACGAAGGCAATCAAATGAGTGGCCAAACAAATATATACAACATATTTAGTTGAGAGTCTCATTTTTTGGCCCAACACAGAGATTTTGTTTATTCAAACATATATTTTGCTAGGCGAACAAAAGTATTTTTGTTACTTTTCAAAATTTTGTTTGTTCAACAATATATTCTGTTAGGGCAACTAAATATATATTTGGCCCCATACAAACAAATAATTTGTTCGATTTTCTCTCGGTGTACACCTGTGCACTCTGGCCTGTCGAGTAAGCTTGCTTGCTCGATCACTTCGAGCATAGCCCGCAAGGGTCAGCGGTCAGGGTGCAGCGCACCGTGTTTAGGCACACAATCGTTCTGCAGAACTTTACACAGCACTCGCGCGTCGTTCCAGACATTCCCAACTCCCCCTCCCCCCCTTCTCCTACCCCGTGACTTGGTGACGGACGGGAGGTCGTTTGGTGTGTCTGGCCTCTTGTAGGTGACTGCGAACGACAAGGACTTCCTGCGGGGAAAACCTCACACTTTGTGGACTTACTCCAAAAATATCCTAACGGCCTCTACGTGAACCCGCACCCTGCAGCAAGTAACTCGCTGGCTCCAATTTAACTCACTGTATAAAAAATACTGAGGTAAAATTCCCTTACACGCAAGGGAAGCTAATTACCTATACATGTAAGGTAAAATTACCTCTTAAATGTAAAGTAAATTTACATAACAAGTACTACTCCCTAACCGTATGGAGAAAGCACTTGACAAAAGTGGGGGAAACATCCTATACAAGTATGGGAAAATTAACTATATTGTATAATAAAATTATAGCACTTTTGAAATCAACCTTAGAAAAAGTCACTGCCCCTACCTGCATATATTTTAACGGGCGCTCTGAGTGACAGTCACCAAGTAAAGTTGGTAATGATGGATGGGAAATAGTTCCGCATCTTAACGTAGAATAAAAAGTGTTAGGCAACCCTTTATGATCACTTAAATTATATATTTTGCTTTCTGTGTTTTTTAATGTATCGAAGTGTAAAAATGAGCAGATTAGTTAAATATTTAGTTTTCTAATAAGTTCACAGTTTCACTTGACCGACGAATGAATAAAACGACAAGACCCGTGACAACGTTAATCTTACATAAGGCGGAATAATACACAACGCGCATACACGTAGATCTTAAGCAGGGCTTTCAAAAGTGCTCATTTTACCGTGAATAGCCTATGGTAACCGATACCTCAACACTTGCTGGTGGGCGGGTGGGCGAGAACCAAGGTCCTGTTTCGCGTTAGGCTGATGCGCTATCCATTACACCACGACGAAAACGTGGCGGCAACAACAGTGAATATTAGTGTGTTAAAGGATTGTTTCTTCCTCCTCCCCTCCCCCCTCTCTTGGCTGTTGAGAATGCTGAAAAGATGTACGCGTCGTAAGGTAAATTTTCCATCCGTGTATGGGATTTCCCACTACCATGTACGTGAATTTTACTCCAGAGTGAGGTAATTTTGCGTTACACGTAAGGAAAACTGTGTTCCCCCCACAAGTTTGCGAATATTACCTTACACTTGTGAGGTAATTTTCTCATTAGTTTTTTTTACTGTGGGAACCAATCTACCACCACCATCACGGTTTCCCCACGCCCACAACAACATTTCGGAGAACATGGAAACAGAATTCCAGCAACAATAACGTAGAGGAAAGCCCACCATCACAGCTGAAAACAGCACAGCCAAGAAGAACAAGCGTCTCCGCCAGTCATCGTCTGAGGCGAGAATCGCCCGTCCCAGTGTCGAACCGGTGCGCCACTCCGCAAGAAGTCGGGCATGAGACTTCAGTAAACTCGACCCCCAGGCCACTCAGGCCAACCTCCCGCCCGCACTCAGCCGGCTGCACCCCCCCCCCCCACAATAACACAACAAAAACAACAATTTCGCACAGTAGTCCCATACGCCACTAAATTCGACCTCCTGGTACAAAAACTGCGAGCCATTAGCAAAGACGTCTTCTCACTTCTCCTCTCAAACAAAGGCATCCACATACTCTCCTCAAACTTCCGACACTACCAGTCAGGTATCACAATGCTCACATAAAATTTTATTCACTTCTTCAGTTTCATCCGAACCTCAGCCAAACCACAAAAGGCAATTTTTGACCTCACGCCGACCACAGAAATAGAAGACATCAGGCAAGATCTTACACGTAGCGGCTAGCCGGTCCAGCATATATACAAATTCAAAAATAAAATTCCGCGGACAGCAAGGACCCCAACTGATTCACGCAACGTTTATTTTGTGTAACGGCCGCGCAGTACACTGATCCCCCCCCCCACCTTCCCCCCTTCTCAAAGTCACAATGGTAAATATGGCAATCGTTCATCCTCGCCCCTATCAAAAAAGACCTTCAGTCGTGGCACAATGTAGGAACTATCAAGCCTTGGGACACACCGGGAACTTCTGTTCCATGCTACAGATCTGTCCCCAACTGCGCCGGGCCACACCCCATGGGTGCCTGCGCTCAATCAATCACAACCCCTAAACGTATCATTTGCTCAGACGAACAATCGGCCCTCTCAAAAACCTGCCCCCAAATACCTTTAAATGATTCTGAAACTCCAAACAGCCAAAGGCAAAAACACCACCTTCCAAGCCAGTAACTGCAAACCGTGCAGGAACCTGGCTAACAATCCAGTGTCCAAAAACTCACAACCACGCCTTAAGCAATCAATCATGTACGCAGGCACTCGTAGAGTCCCCTCACTTCACTGCAGACACACAACACACACCCCATTTGAAACCACAACAACAAATACCAACACCTCCCGACCCCTCCCACAAATATCGTTCGGCGGAATGAAAGACACAATGCAGGATCTCCGTGACTTCATGGAGTTCTTAAAAGAATGTGACTTTCGGTCCCTCATGTTCCATTTTCGTCCTTTCATCACCCAAGCCAAACATATAACAAGGGGCGTATCCAGAAATTTTTCCCCCGGGGGGGGGGGGGCTGATGAGTATTAGTATTGTCACTAGTAGTACATCGTTAACAAGTCACAGTGGAAGGATAGAAAAGGGATGGAGGATAGAAACAATTTATGCAAATTCACTCACATATACACACAAATTTACAGTAGGTCAACACAATAGTCATAAGTAAATTGTTTCACCGTGTCATTTAAAAATCTTACATTCTAAATATGTAAATATAGCATTAATATTTCCACATATGTAAGCTAATCACAGCTGTCGTATGACTCAGCAGAGCTACTGGCGTTCATTTTAGGAACTATGTACTTGACTATTTTTCCCCCCGTTCATAAAGAAAACGAACTTTTGATGTATAAAATGTAATCATATGCGTGGTTAATAACAAATAAATAAATATAATGATTGCCATTTTAATACAGGGTGTAAAAATGAGTGTCATGTGGATAGTAAAAAATGTATAAATATAATGATGGACATTTTGATAGTAGGGTTTTGTAAAAAATGTGTGCTGCAGTCCCCTCAGCCCCCCACCCCGTATACGCCTTTCCATCTAACATAAAAACAAGACAAATGCATGTTGATTCTACCGCCGCCTAGTTGGTCTACATGACCCGAAAATTAATCCCAATCTTTCCAACCTGCTTTGGAACGACCACGAAATACTCAATACAGTTATACAAAACTCTGACGAGTGTCATAAACGTGAATTATTAATCACAATAAACTGATCGTAGCGCTTTTGTTTGTAATTATTACTATTTATTGCACTCTGCAAGTAAATACCTTTTCATTTATTAAACTACTGCTCAGTGGCGACTGCTGAGGTAGGGCTGCGGGGCGCAGTCCTCCTAATAAAATCTCTGAACGCATACCTCTACTTATCTGCTACTCAATAAATAATACTGCGTACGAATACGGAGGTTATTTTGCAGCCAATGTTTTTGAGATGGCCAAGACTCGTGTCACGAGAGAAATGTTTTTGGAAATGTCGAGTGGTGGGGCGGCAGGCTCTTCGCCCCGAAGTGGGTAGAAGAGCGAGATGACCGTAACATATGACTATGGGTGCTACGGGAGGGAGGGAAGACTTCAGGGGTTCAGCCAATCGCATGCTGTAAATCGGAGAGAGCTGGGCGCGCCCCTGCTCAAACGAAAAACAGTTTCCTGGAACTTGACAAAGCTACCAAAACTACATGTTTTGTAAGCACACTTTCTCGCTCCACTTTTTTGAAGTTGTTAAACATATTTCTTAACTATGCTTGTATTTATTTCGAATATTTTTTATTTATAGATATTGTTCAAACTCGCGTGAGATTCAAATGTAGTGCGTAATACTCTGAATAAGTTTGTTGTTAATTAATGATGAGCTATGAGCATCGGTCAGAAGCAGGGTTAAATTGTTGTTAATGTCGTATTGTGTAAACTTGTAAATAATGGTTAATTCGGCGAGTAACATTTTAAACCGTATTACGACAAAGATTTTCAGTTACGAGAATAAACTAGAGCTACAGAATATGGTACCAGCAAGGCCACAGTTAAATATAATTCAACAACAAAGCCAAGGTAGTAAATGGTTCGTATAAGAGAAAATTCGACGTAAGTACATACAATTTCGCGGACTGGCTATGCGGGTGTGAAGTTGGAAATGTGTTGCTTTGTTTAATTTTTTTTGCTAATGAAACCTAGTGATCTTGCGTGGATTTTTAATGGGGTAAAAGATTTAAAACATTTTGGAGACAAATTAAAAGGCATAAATCATGTTCGCAACATATAAAAAATGCCATAAAATTTTCATTGCTTGGTAAGGTGAATATACATTGCCAGTTAGATAGAGCGTACAGGTTGACGAATAGATTTTTTTTACAAATATATTAATTAAGATATGCCACTTTCATCCTCTAATTTAAATTTACATGAATTTTGTATGTACTGTAGGCTATGTGATTTAGTATTTCATTTTAAAAATATTAGTTTTAATATATTTAAGTTATTATCATCATTAGTATGGTAGAATTGGTATTATTATGTTATCTTTCGTCGTCTCGTGTAATGTACCACACCATGTAGGCATTGGTTGGAAGGTATATAACCTAAACAAACTTAACACAAATGCATACATGTTGTAGTGATTAGATCTGAACCAGTGGCCACCGTATGTTGACCATTACAAATCGGGCGATGATACATTTTTCTTCTAACAACCACACTTATTTTTTGTATTTAGCTACATAAGCTACACTTACTTAAGCCTGTCGTACGCAATATATTTATCACTGTGCCTGTTTAAAAAATGATATTTGTAATGATGTGAGTTAGGATCGCTACAGCACTCCCAGTTTCAAAAGTTACCAGCCGCCACTGCACTCCTCATAAATAAATTTTTACTTACCATAAATTCACTACTTGATTTTAAAACCAATAAAGTTTAACTGCAAACCAGTCTGAACAAACCTAGAATCACAGATTTTAAAAATAAATTTTTATCCCATAACTTTGGCCAGATAACCTAATATAACGTTTCTCTTTACCCATAATATATTGAAAGAAGTCAATGATGTTTATTTAACGCCCAAATTAAAAGGTTTTATTTTTTCGATGCATATTTTCACTTACAAAAATGTGTTCACTTAAGAATACAACAGTGCTGCCATATCTTGAGTAGCAAATCGTAACTCCGCCTACCACGAAACCTCTCGGCCAATCAGAGACCTCCGACCACCTAAAACTAAAAATTATGTATGTATTTATTCAGTTTCCATTTTTACACAACAAATGTGATGTGAGTTATCAAAAGATAAACATGACTATATATATAATACAAAAATTACTTAGAAAAGTCTTAAAAACATTACAATATAATAATTATTAAAATATAATATAGTAACTTACAGTAACTTATTGATTACAATTCACAATACTAATACTAAAAAAACACAGCTGCAAATTTTTATAGCAGATTATGTTCGCTAAATATATTCATCTATGCTATAATATGCATTTATAAGAGATATCTTAAAGCAGTTTCTTGAAAACAGGCAGCTTGTTGTCCTTCAAAGGATGTTTCAGTGTTGTTGGTAGTTTATTAATAAATTTTACTGATGAAAGGAATGGGCTTTGTTCAAATTTCTTTGTTCGGTGCGCTGTAATATGAATGTCTTTCTTTTGTCTTGTGCTTTAAGAATGTATATCTTTGTTTATGCAATAATTTAAGTTAGTTAATCCAATAATAATAATGTTGTAAATGTATATGCTAGGGAGTGTGAGAATGTTTAGCTTTTTGAAGTAATGTTTGCAAGAAGCGGGGGCTTTAATGTTGGCTATAATGTGTATAATTTTTTTTGTGCTTTGAAGACCTTTTTCCAATCTTGAGACACCCCCAAAATATTATGCCATATTTCAATATAGAGTGGACATTGGCAAAGTATGGTCATTTGACTGCTTCCAGAGAACATGTTTTCTTAATGGAGTAAAAAGCAAAGCAATAAGAGCTTAATATGTTGCATAGGGTTGCAATATGTGCTTTCCATTTAAAGTTACAGTCAATTGTCAGACCAAGTAGTTTAGTAACTTTTACAGTAGGTAGGACTTCCTTATTATGTTGTATCGGAATTTCTATAGAATTGATGCTGGAGGATGATATTTTGAGAGAGAAATACATAAGTGAAGATTTTGCTATATTAAGAGTCAATTTATTATTTCTAAACCATGTCAACATTTTCTGTAACGTGATTCTGGTATTAGCAAGGAGCTCTTCACCGTTTCTTTCGCTTATGATTAAAGATGTGTCATCAGCAAACATAACTGTATTACTATTTTTTAGACAAGTTGGAAAATCACTAACAAATATTAAAAACAACACTAGCCCTAAAATAGAGCCTTGAGGTACACCTATTTTTACATCAGAGGTATTGGATCTGTATTCAATAAAATTATTTTTGTTGTTACACTGAGAAAGGCAAACTTACTGAGTTCTATTAGAAAGGTAAGCTTCGAACATTTGAAGTGAAGAGTCTTTAATACCATAACCTATTATTTTCTGAAGAAGTAATTTATGTTTTACATAATGAAAGGCCTTGGATAGATCATCAAAAATTCCTGTCGGATATTGTCAATTGAAAACCAGACAATGTAGACCAATGAAACGAAAAAAAAAATGTCAGTCACATTATTAATGTAATGTCAATCCTATCCCTACATTCTTTATAAAGCATATAGCTCATTTTACAATTCACAGTTAGTTTTTCAAGCTTCATACCGAAAACTGACGGTTTTTTTAAGTAAATACTAATTAAAAATATCATGTTAAAGTAATTTAAACTACCGATTACACGCCCTAAGTGTAATATTATATATAAAACAGCTGTAAAACCAGAATTCTTGCCCACTTTCAGTCATTCGTCAGAGTAGCACTCCCACATGAATAAAACAAACATAACCTAAATAGATAGAACTAATGTCTTTAAAATATAACTTAAGTTTACATTTACTTTCAGTCAGGTCTAACAAGTACCAGTTACCTTCAGTAATAGTTCAAGGAACTGTTCTAGTATATGACTACTCAACTTTTTCAGAACCACAATAACACTAACTTGTTAGCTTATTATCATGATTGACTAAAGACGTCGCTTCCCGAACCACTCCAGTCATGTGTATGATATTTTAATAATCCGATTAAATTAAATTCACTACGTCATTAACTTCCGCTTTCTCACTTAACCAACTGTCGCAAGCTCCATGCCAGGGACTCGCGACAGAAACTAAAAGTCCTGTAATTTCAAAATTCCGCGAAAATTAACTTCACCGCCCCTCCCCCCTCTCAGGCAGGGGGAAAGGAGATGATTACAGCATTGGTACAGGTTCCAGGCGCTACCCTGGAACACTAGGAAAAATTAATTGTGGCTTACCGCAGTTCAAAGACAGTTTTTATAAAACAGCCAAGCGGGACAGGCTAGGTTTCCCCAACCTAGACTTGATCATGATAGACAAATGGGAGGACAAACGCCCTCACAGGGCCTGTAGGCCTACCTCCCCCGCGCTGAGGGAGTAGTGTCCCAGTGAGGATGAACTGCGGCTGTACGCAGTATGTTTCCTGCTGTCATGGGTAAGGGAAGCGATATGACCAAGTTGCAAAAAGGGATGATCATGGCTCTCAGACCAAGCATTTCGGAAACAGCAACTTTTGTGAACTGTTCACGTGCCTCTGTGATAAAGGTGTATCGTGAGTGGACGGATAACACCCTTGGGAATAAACCATCGTGGA
Source organism: Dryococelus australis (assembly GCA_029891345.1). Classification (NCBI taxonomy): domain Eukaryota; kingdom Metazoa; phylum Arthropoda; class Insecta; order Phasmatodea; family Phasmatidae; genus Dryococelus; species Dryococelus australis. The sequence goes on from CM057006.1 coordinate 36,930,003, forward strand.
AACTGCGGAGATCCACGCGCCATTGATGTCCGAAGTGAACGTCGACTACGACGGTGTGGTAAGGCCAACTGACAGGCTACAGTGGAACAGCCCACAGTCCAAATGAACCAGGGCACATCCAGACAAGTGTCTACCGCAACAGTTCAGTGAACCCTTCTGCGAATGAGGCCCCGGAGTAGACGGGGGGTGACCGCACCCATGCTAACACAAGTTCATCGACGAAAACGACTGGAATTTGCTCGACAGAATGGCGACTTGATCGCTACTGATTGGCGACGGGCAGCCTTCTCCGACGAGTCGCGTTATCAGCTGCATAGAAACGTCGGCGAACCGACACCCTGCATCCACTGCTGGACGAACACAAGGCGGTGGGGGCAGTGTTATGGTCTGGGGAATGTTCTCGTGGTATTCTCTACGTCCCTTCATCAGTGTGGAAAGCACTCTTGGTAGATTTGGTTAAGAATCCATCCTCGACGATCATGTCTACCCGTACATGATGATTGTCTTTCCTCGGGAGGATGGGATCTTCCAACACGATAATGCGCCTTGCCACACGGCTAGAAGTGTCCGCACGTGGCTGGAAGAGCACAATCAAGACTTCAGAGTTCTTCCCTGGCCCCCAAACAACCCTGGTCTCAGTCCAATTGAACATCTGTGGGACCACTTCGATCATCGTGTTCACCGTGTGTCTCCTCCACCACGTACCTTCAACAGTTGTGGGACGCAGATACCCGGGGACACCTATCAGCACCTGACTGAATCACTGCCAGCTCGTCTAGTTGCTGTCCTTGCTGCGAAGGGAGGTTACTCTGGAAACTAGCAGGTGGTCATAATAATGAAATTCGACTGTGTATTTTCATGTAACAATTAAAATAAAAGCTCGCTAGATTATTAACGTATAAAATATGTGGCCATATATGTTCATCTTTTTCACTTGATAGATTGTTAGTCTATGACTAAAGGTGTAGCAAAACGAGTTACCGGGCATTTGTACTGTTTAATAAAGAATTACCTCACTAACAACTAAATATTGTTATTTATAAACTGAAAATGCACTATATATTTGTATATACAAATCAATATTTACTAGGAGATGGTGGGTTGCTTTCATAGGTGCCTATTTAAATCACATAAAGTACGATTTCTAATTTTTAAAGTCTTTACCAAATAACACTACACAAGAAATAAAATCAATTATATATCTATATACCTGTCTCGAAAGTGCATTGTTATCTTATTTTCTGAAAGGACGTGATTTTGTATTTAAATACATTTTAAAGGTCCCTGGTACTTAAATATAACTGTAAACGTGACATTTCAAAATACGCGCCCTTAAATTTTCTCCTTAAAGTTTTATTTTAATTCTATAATTATTCATTCCACTCCAGATTGTGCACAATTACGAACTGAAAAACAGAATTTCACTTATAAACTTGTTAGGTCTTCTCTGGAATGTAGTTTGGTTCAACATAAGGAAAACACGTGAAATATATGACCGAAAAAATGTCTAAAACGTGTTCCTCAAGAAATTATATTGATAGTTAAATGTTTTATCTACTAACGTAGACGGATTTATACGAATGGGATACATTTTTGTGCTTCTCATATGTACTGCGTCCAAATAAAAAAACAATAGAGCATCGTATACGTTGTATGCGATGCGTTGTAGCTTCGTAGCTTCAACCGAACCAACCGCTTCATACAGCTTGCCGTCTTAATAAAAAAAAGTAGCGGATATCTACCTTTTATCTTTTATAACGTCGGCTATATAATACCGCGTGCCACATGCTTGGCTTGGCGCAGAGGGTAAAGATTTCATCCGAATGTTGCTGTTCTCACTCTCGTCTCGTCGTAAAGTGCCGGCAATTTGAGACCGCAGTGGCCTTAATGACCAGATTATTTTTATGGCTTCACTTGCCTTGAAACCATCAAACGTCGGGAGTTACTACTCTGGGTTCGGTTCGTGCCTAAGAGGCAATTCCGAGTCTCGTAAGAATCCAGTGAAACTGACCTTCAGCAACGAACCCAGGTTTACGGCTGTGGAAGTGGCAGATTCAGCCCCGATACTATAATAACTAAAAGAAACTTTCCTTAATAAGTATTTGTAGCACACACACTTAATCCATTAGTGTAACAGGCCGGGGACTTGTAAAAAAGTGTACACAAATCCATGGATTACATGCGCAGTAGAAATCTTTCATGCATTTTGAAAACAATTCCTTGGAAAGGGTTGCCAAGAATTCAGAACCTTACAAGTAAACATTGTGTGTTTAGAACACAATTAAACATGTTTTTAATACACGTGAAGTCAAATTCGCTTACCTCTTATAGCTTTATATCTCCACAAAGAAGCGTAGTAAAATTAACTCTAACTGTTACAGAAATCATTTTGTTAGTTAGTTAGCAATTATTTCTATGCAAAAATATTTATAGGCTGTTCACGGTAAAGTGAGGACTTTCGAAAGTCATGCTTAAGATCTTCTTGTATTCACGTTGTATATTCTTCCACCCTAGGTAAAATTATCATTGTCATCGACCTCATCACTTTATTCATGTGCCGGTCAAGTAGAACTGTGATACTATTAGAAAAGTAGATATCTTACGATTCTGCTCATATTAACACTTCGATGCGTTAAAAAAAAAAACGGAAAGCGAAGGAAATAATTTAAATGATCAAAAATGGTTACCTAACACTTTTAAATCCGACATTAAGATACGTAACTACTTTCCTGCCTTCGTTACCAACTATACTGGGCGCATATCACTCAGTGCGCCCGTTAAAGTATATGTAGGTAGGGGCAGTGACTTTTTTCTGAGGTTGATTTCAAAAGTGATCTCTTTATCGTGAACAGCCTTTACTTTCAGGGAATCAAGACCGAAACATGTCCTGTTCCCGAGTAGTTCAGTAACGCTTCCGCTAGCCAAGTGACCCTTAAAGGGAACCCCTGTTAAATAAATATTTGAGCACTTTTGAAAGCCCTGAGTGAAATCTACATCTATACACGCTGTGTATTATTCTACCTTATGTAAAATTAACATTGCCATGGGTGTCATTGCTTTATTCATGCGTCGGTCAAATGAAACTTTGGAATTATTAAAAAAGTAAATATTTTACAAACCTGTTCATTTTTACACTGATATGCATAAAAAAAACATAGATCGAAAGAAATAATTGGGAGTTATCACAAATGGTTACCTGATACTTTTGATTCCACGTTAAGATACTTGTCCTCCATCGTTACCAGATTTACTGGGTGAATGTCACTCAGTGCGCCCATTAAAATACATGCAAGCAGGGGCAGTGACTTTTTTCTAAGGTTCATTTCTAAAATGCTCACTTTATCACGAATTACCTTTAAACAAGCCTCGTGTGTGTTCTGTTTCATGGGAATTTTAAGAAGTGAATATGGGGCTTTAATACAACATACCGCTCATAAAAGATACAGCATTGTCGCTAAATTTTCAAACACGATTTGACGGAAGAATAACACTATCGTACGCTCTAAACTTGAACCAGTGAGAACTGAGCCAAAAATCAGTGAAAACAGTGAGAGTTGAGTGACCGGTAGTCAGTGCCAGATAACGAATTATTATAGTGGTTGAATTTCACTGTTTTATTTGTAATATCTCACTGAATGTCAAGAATGTCACCGCTATGAATCACTTGCTCCTGGTTAATTTTCTTGATTCGCCGCCAGCAGTTGCAGATTAACTGGTTTATCAGGGAAAGATTTTCCACTGATTTATATTACTGATTCGGATTTAGAGTGTAAACAGAAGGCTACTTAAAGTGATTTTTTCCGCCGATTTTGACCATTTTAAACGACCGCATTTGTGTTCCAGTAACCAAACTTACGAATGGGCGACAAAATATATAGACCTTCATTTCTGCCCTGAAAAAAAAAATTCAGATCGAGATATTCAATACTTATTTTTAAAATTATAATATACACGAGTGCTTTGCAATGAGAACCATTTAACAACCAGGATGTCTCCTTAAAAGTGTATCAGAATGGAAGCCGCCGTCTATAGTTAGAATCTGAAATCTTGTAAAGGCGGTTCACGAAAAAACGAGCACTTTTGAAATCAACCTTCGAAAAATGTCACTGACCCCGGTCTACGTATATTTTAACGGGCGGACTGTCTTTCATGTGCCAAATAAAGTTGGCAACGGCGGATGGGAAGTAATTCCATGTGTTAACGTTGAAATAAAAGTGGTACGAAAAACATTTGTTAATATTGAAATAATGGCTTCTTCTTTTCTGTCATTTTAAGTGTAAAAAATTAGCGACTTTGTAGAATAATCAATTTGATAAAAACATTCACAGTTTCACTTGACCGACGCATGAATAAAGTGATTGGCCAATGTCAATGTTGATTTCACATATGGTGGAAGAATGCGCCCTGTTCATACAAGTAGATCATAGGCAAGGCTTTCGAAAGTGCTCAGTTTACCATGAACAGCCTGTAACAACACGTCCCGCTGTACCCCTCGTGTTCTCTGCCAAGGGGGCCGCGGTTGTTGGGTGAACAGACAACACGCCTCCCGCCAAGGTGTTCCGGGTTCGTTTCCCAGCGGCTTCATCCGGGATTTTCCACATGTGGAAAACGTGTAGGACGTTGCCGGGGGTGTTTGGCGTTCCACTGTGTTTGAAGTACACGTTTCCCCACGAAAATATTTGGCGTGCCTACAATGTGCTGATCCACGGAAAGAGTACGCACTTGCGACGAGGGCTGTTGAGGGCTTCCAAGACGTCACGCACATTTAGTACCACCTTTTCAGAGTACTCCAAAATGGATTTGAACTGCTTTTTCAAAGCGCTGAATCTCAAAATACACGCGTCAAATACATACCAAAATACTCCTTCTTACCTTCTGACAGATTAAATTATAGGCTCACCCATTTAAATCTCATAGGCACACTGTTACGAAGTGATCAGGAGAACTGGTAGCGTAGGTGTTCTGGACACAAAGTGCAAGAGTGGCACAAGTGCCCATAAGAATAACCTTGGAAGGCTCTCAAACAGGTGGATACAAACCGGCGCTGCCCATATTTGGAGTGAAGGAAACTAACTGGCGTTACCCCTTCTCCCTCCGCTACCTGTGGTGTGCTGTGATTGGCTGTACCCCCTCCCCTACCTGAGGTGCGCTGTAATTGACTGTACCCCCTCCCTGGAGGTGCACTATGAATGGCTGGTGTTACCCCCTCTTCTCCAGAAGTGAGGTTTAGTTCGATTGTGGGGAGCGATGTTCACTCTCTGACGTTCGGAAGCCGATGAGCAGAGGGGTATATTGTTATTGGGTATATAGGTGATAAGCTTGGAGCAAGAGTGACACAAGAGACTGTTTGGTAGGGGAAAAGTGAAGTTAGGTTCTGTCATTTGTGGGCAGAGACATATGTCTTCACCTGTCGGAGTCCAGAACACGACTGAGCTCTGGAGCGACATAGGTCTTCACCCATCGCTGTCCGACATGATACTGACCTCTGAGTCGAAATATTTGTTGATTGTATTCCAGCATAAATTACTTAATACGTTATTTTTAGACCACCGACGATAATATTGTCGGTAGGGTGATATAAAAATTCAAAACTACCAAAACAATATATATATATATATAAAATTCCCATCCACACACACACACACAAACATCTCTAAATCGTCCCAACCTTCAACGATTGCTATCTGTCTTATTTACCTAAACACATCAACAATTTATACTTTATCACCAAACCAGTATACAGCTGACATCTACACACTTGCAAACGCCATCTCACCACATCCAGACATTAAACCACAAAGACTACTACAAACTTAACTTACTATTCTTAATATAATATCATTACGCAATCACAAACCCATTGCATAATGAACATACGTAGACACTACACGACAAACAGACGTCTACTGACATATGTGCACCCATTACACAATGCACATACATCCTCTCAGCAAGACAGCCAAACTTCAACAGACAAAAAGATATTTCTTTATTAGTATTAGTATTAATATTATTATTACTGTTAGTAACATAACATACGGGGATATTACAGTTGCATCATACAAGTACACACCATCGCGTAAGATGTCGAGAGAGAGCCTACATCCATTCCCTACCACTATCAACCCAAAACTGTAGGTCGACCGGGGTAATGCACTTGTATTACATAATCACACTTCTATTGTTTACGAAGTATTCGGGTAGTGACGTAACGAATCTATGCTCATGCGTAACTGTGTAATTAACAACGAATGCAAGTATAAGTATCGGGTTCGATGTCTAGACGGAACACAGTAGGTATGTAATCATTGGAAATACCGGATTTGATCCCCAAGACAAGTCACCTAATATTTTAAAAAAATTCTGGAAAATGTAACGAAATTCGCATTTACGTATATAGACTCATCGGAGAAAAAGCAGGCTATTGCACAAGCACACATGTTAACACCCCGATAGCTGTACAGCGATTATGTCTTAACCCGTCAGCCTGTGCTCCACAACCGACCATACATGATTTGGAAACCTACAATACTGCTTAACTGGATTGATACGGAATTCGATTCCAAGGGCAGTAAATAAAACTTACGTATTTAATGTAATATAATTTATTTCACTTTTAAAATATGTATATATCGAGCGATATGTCCACGGATCTGTATTTTCAAGACGGATTTGTAGTATATGATGACATCACAAACATCGTATGCAAAACATGTTTTAAAAATTTATGCTCTATCATTCCATACCATACAGGTGTAGGAAGCTAACAGATACATTTGATTGCTGCTCAACTGATGAGACGTGTGCATCTGCGAGAGGAAAAAACGGGAAATGCACTTGTAATATACAACTATCACCATCTTCGTTTTGCGAACAGAGTTAAGTTTGGAAAATTCATAATATTGTGAAAATGTCGAGAAATTTGGGAAATTCTGGGAAATACACTTACATATACGTATGCAATCATGCATGTAGACTCTTCGGATAGAAAAGCGAGCTGTTACGCAATCACACATGTCAACACTTTGACCATTTAATGCAGAGAGAGTACCATGTTACTCCATAGGCATCGACATCACAACTAACTTGCTGAGGAGGGATTAATACGCTTACACACACACACAAATCCAATAACCAATCCATGTACCTAATCATCTTCATCAAGGCTTATCATTGGCTAACTGCTACAGCAATGCTTTACATTGGTCAATTACTCACATTCGTGCAAATACCATATTGGATTCCAAAAGTGTTACAAATAAAATATATTTGTAAAGAAGTGGTTAATAAATTTTTACTAATTACGAATATATGTACATGAATAAGTAGCAAATAAGTATTACGCATTAAAAAAAAACTATCTCCATGTACTGATCACATACAAGAAATAAACAATGTTTATGACTTAGTCGGATACCCTGCGAAGACAAATACCCATATCCGAAATGTCATGTTATGCCTACACACACACACACACACACACACACATTATATTCAATTTAGTAGGGAACATTTTCTATAATAAATATTTATGTTACACTCAGCTCATCTCCTACAACATTTTCACTTATAAATGTCACTTTAAAATTCACGTTATATTGTAATTGTTTAATGCATTCATTTATTTTTCAGACTTATATACATAATAATTTCATTTATTTTACACGTTACATTTTTTCAAAGGTTTATTTACAGAAACAGAGAGCTCAGCATATCACCAATCCACACCTATCTTTACTAAACTTAACCAATCTTTTCATCAATCTTTACCAAACTTTACCAATGTTTACTAATTTTTACCACTCTTTTGATCAATCTTTACCAAACTTTACATCAATCTTTACCAGTCTTTAACAATTTTTACCAATCTTTCCATCAAACTTTACTAAACTTTACATCAATATTTACCTATCTTTACCAATCTTTAACAATCAATATCAATCTTTCCATCAATCCGTAGCAATTATTGTCAATCTTTCAATCAGTCTTTAGCAATATTTACCAATCCAAGGGTTTGTTGGCTCGCTCTATCGGTACATATAAGAAAAAACTATACACGTACTGTCTTCAAAAATTTGTACATATAGGTAGAATGAATGTTTATGCATTCAACTATCCACGCATTATTAAAAGTTTTTATTATCATTCTATAAATATAGGTCTTAAATTTTGTAAGCTCATAACAACACTTACAATTTGGAAGGGATAAAATGAATAAAAACAATAGTCTTCCATACACTTTATCTTTATTTCACATACTTAATTTAAAAAACTATGTGGTATTACTTACATAAACTCAAACATATTCTTGATTCAAGAAAAGTATTTATGCTTTACTCGAATTTTATAGTACAAATTCTATTGTGAGCAGTGAAGATACGCGTATTCGCATGTACAGCATTGCAGTTAACACATATGTAGGGCTTGTAGCTAGTGGCTAATGGACAGTTACTATCTTCGTGTTCTCTGGTGCTAGACCTACTAGGAAATATCTTGTTGCAGTATTTCCACTCGAATCCCGATGAACGACAGACATTAACGTTACACGTCTTGCTATGTCTATACAGGATATCGCTACGGGTAAACACAGCATCGCATTTATCACAGCGGAACGACTTATGTGTTGGACTGAAAAAAACAACGACTACGTTCATGACGAGGTGCATGACAACTTTGACTGAATGTATTTCCACAATAACAACACTGATGCCGTAATGATTGTAACAACTCTTCGGTGGTCCATGACGTCGCTGACGGTGTTACAAATGGCAAGTCTTTGCTGTAATATGAAGATGTCCAGCGTATGCGATCACAGTAGTAACCTTGAAAGCGTATTGCTTCTATCGACTCTTCAGATATCCTTGCTGCCGGTGTTACAGATCGTAAGTCTTCAACCATTTATGTCATCTTTAGCACAATACACTAACATTATATGATTCTACTTGTGACGATCTGCCTTCCTTCACGCTCGCCGAAGAAGTGAAATAATTTCTACACGATGCATGCTTACATACTGTTTTCACAACAGAACAATTTGTTGATGTGTCATTCGAACTCAGTTAGAGAAAAAGAGCTCTTACTCGAACGACAGACGAACTGCGAAGGACACTATCTCAACTATCTCAATATATGTCTTAAAAAAAAAATTACTTTTTTTTTCTCAGATGTACGACTCAAACCCATCCTCCCATACGGGGAACCAGAGCTTATATCCAACGTCTTACACTGCTCCACCAACCCGACAATTGCAGAAAACTATTTATTATGAAGAAATGTGCTAACCTTTCCCTTGGATGACGTCATAGGATCTTAACCCTTTTGTTCAAAATCTACTGTATAAAACAAAAAGAAACACAATAATTTGTAGCAAATTTTTTAAAATTTTGCAGAAGAAAATTACAAAACACTTCGCAAGTGGGAGCACTCTGAGACAACCCGAAAGACACATTAACCCAGAAGAAAACACTTAGGAGTATATATATATATAGATATATATATATATATATATACACACACACACACATATATATATATATATATATATATATATATATTGTGTGTGTGTGTGTGTGTGTGTATATATGTATATATGAGAGGAGTCTATGGGCTGTCCTCCTTTCCTTCCCAAGAGCCGTAGTAGCCCAGTGGCTAATAGAGCTATTCCAAGTGGGGCCGCAGTGGCACAGTGGATAGAACTATATCAAAAGAGGCCTCGGTGGCCCAGTGGCTAGAGTGATTCTAAGTGCGACCTTAGAGGTTCAGCGGATAGAGCGCTTCCAAGTGGGACCGCGGTGGCTTAGTGGATAGAACTATATCAAGTGAGGCCTCAGTGGCCCAGTGGCTAGGTATATAGGTATCTACTTCATTAAAACCATTAAACATGTGCGAATCGATGGCAGGGTGTAATTTAATGACTCCATAAAACCCGAAAGAAGCAATATTACTATACTTAGGGAAACTATGGTGGGCTTTATTCTAATAACTCCATAAAACCTAAGTGAAGCGAAATTTCTATTTCAAAAATAAGAAAACAAGTCCTAAATTTCATGCGAACGAAGTCGCACGTGTCAGCTAGTTTATAATAAATACCAGCTTTTACCCGCTACTTCGCGCGCGTGATTATAGGGATAAATGATGAAGTTTTGTGACACTAAGCCACTATTGGGTTCTCTACCCACAGATTAACTGCGTCCCCACTATTTTGTGCTCTAGCCCCTGACCAGCTGCGGCCCCACTAGTGGATTATCTAGCCACTGAGTTAGTGCGGCCCCACTATCGGCTGCTCTAGCTCCTGACGAACTACGGCTCCACTATTAGGTTCTCTAGCCACTGGGCTACTGCAGCCCCACTATTGTGTTCTCTACCCACTGAGTTTCCGCGTCCCCACTGTTGGGTTTGTAGCCACTGTGCTACTGCGGCCCCACTTGATAAATTTCTATTCTCTAAGACACTGCAGCCCCACTTTGAATCGCTCTACCCACTAAGCCACTACTGCCCCACTTGGAATGGCTCTAGCCACTGGACCACTGCAGCTCTTGGGAAGGAATGGAAGACAGCCCATAGACAAAAAAGAAAGGAGAAATGACCGAATTTTTTTTAACAATGCTTTTTTATGCAGTAAAATTACAATACGAATCTTCGTGAAGGAATGATATAAATTTACAATAATAACTTTCCTTAAGGAATGAGATATTTTCACGGGATAAAAAGTAGCCTATGTCACTCTCCGATCCTCCAACTATATCTGTGCAAAAAATCACGTCGATCCATTGCTCCGTTTTGACGTGAAAGAAGGACAAACACACTTTCCCATTTATATAGTAGTATGGATGAACAAAAAAAGTGCGAAAACATATGTATTGGTAGCGCATAGTAATAAATAGTTCTAATGCAAAATATTACTACAACTGACTGCGCACGAATTCGGTGCGTTGTCCTTTGGTGTAATTTTCTATACTTGGTTAATCTTAATTTGCATGATGCGGAGGAATATCCTGGAAGTAGAACTTAAGCAGTGAATGGATTATACCAAGGGACGCGACTCTCTCCCCATTGACGAACCTATAGAATCCTTCAGCCACGGTACAAAGTTGTCATTTGTTATTGCAAACAAACTCGATAGAGAAATAAAACGTAATAAAATCCTGGTACCAAACATAATTATCTTTTACTATATTTCCAAAGAAATAAAAGTCACTTTTCAAATGAACTTTTTGGTAGAGATAGCCTCTAACGTAGCCGTAATACAAACGACAGACTGAGTTACGGATTCAGTGCTGCTATCTCGTGATGCTTAAAATGAATTACGCTTATTTAGAAATGAAAAAGGAAATAAATACTATTCATATTTGATAAGTCACTAAATTAACGTAGTAACATAAAAAATAATAATTCAGTATGCAGTTTGTGTGTTTTCGTACAGAGCATACAGCGTTGCCAAACCTAAATTTTTGCGCAAAAATATCAATAAAGAGATGCTTTAAGGGGGCGTGGGACATAATTTAACACCAAATACGTAAATTGTTGTTAACTGGTTTTTTGAAAGCCAACATAAAAAAAGTATAAATGGCAATCATAGATAATAGGTTTTGCCAACTTAACGACCAAGTATTTTGCAGTATTACTGTATCAATTTCGCATAGTGTCTTGCGCCACGAAAAAACACAAAAAACTGACGGCGTCAGAAATATCTCGGAAGAATAACGTCACTCAGGTAGAATATTTGCTCTCGTAGTTAGTAAAAATTATTCTGTATGGCTGCCCTCTCTTTGTTTTCTCTATCGGCTTCCATAAAATTTGTAAGATACGGCAAACCTCAATAACATTAGTTTATGTCCCGTGCCCTCTTAAGCGACTGTCACACTGTCGAATTTTTCCGTCAAATAGCTTCCAATAAGTTTGGTCAAATAAATTTGGACAGTTATGACATCATCGAAACGTCATAAACGCCGCCATATTTGTCTGAAAAAGTTGTATGGCTTCAATTTCCATCATACATTTGAAAATTGGATTGGTTATGAAATTTATTTGATACTTGACGGTCTCAGCCAATCACAGTCGTGCACGACAAAAATGGACGTCAAGAAACTTTAAAATAATGAACAATTTCGAGAAAGTAAATATATAATGAAGATAATTATTTATTTATGTGGAAGCTGTTTGAGCATGAATGTTATTATAACTGAATATTGCACATAATATCACGATCTCATATGCATTAAATTTCATTGCGCAGGAAACATTTCTGATATATAAAATTTGAATTTATTAAAGAAGCGAAAATTAATGACAACATTCCTCACATTTATTCCTGTAGTTGACTGCACGGATGGACAAAAGCAATATCTCACTATGAAAATAATTTTCAAATATTTATTAAAATTAGATTCTTCCAGTAAAAAATTTGACGGTGTAACACATTTTCAAACACTTTCAAGATTATTTGATAACATTTGTAGGAAGGAAAAATTTGATACCTCTAGTTTGTCTTCAAATTTTACTGTCAAATTTAGTTGAAGGCGAAAATTTGACAGCGTGACAGGGGCTTTAGATAATAACACCAATATACAGGTACGATTAATTGTATTTATGGCTGTCGTCATGAATAATCTTATAGTAGGCCTAGGTATCTTTAAGGTAGCTGAAGTTACAGGATAGGGTCCTGGCTGGCCGAGAAAGACAGAAGGCGTCCTTCGGATACGAAAGTCAGCTCCACTGACTTCCAGCTACCTCAAGGATCAAGGTGAGCATTCGCGAGCTATTTCTCTCCAAGGCCGCGTTCCACGTGGTACTGACAGCAGCTGAAATTACTGACGAGCGTTCCTTTACTGATTCTGCTGATCAGTAACTGACGAATGGCGTTGTGGCTTCCGGGTTGGAGGCTGAAGTTACTGATGTGCTGACAGTCTCAGTAAAAGCAGACGACGCAACATGGCGGCGATGGATAACGAGCAAGTTACGTTGTTATCTGCATAAGACGCAGGTGGGAAGTATATTTTCACATTATTCGATCCCGTGAGTCTGAATCGTACGAAGATGAAAAGAAAAATATATGCCATCCATGTCGACAACATGTTTAGGCCTGCCATTGCCTCACCACGCATGAGCAGACGCCATTTTTCCCGCTTAAAGACTTTGCTGGCGAGTGTTCCACCTCGTTCCGCTATACCGAGCGCTACTCAGTGAGGATTTTTGCTGATGGCGTTCCTTTTGGTATGCTACCTGTCAGCGAGTGGAACGCCTCCCAAGTTGGCGGTACGCTGGGGGCTGAGCTCCAGTTGCGGCCGCTTGCAGGTTCGTCGGTCCCTGGGAACGCTCCGCCTTCTCGGAACTTGAGCGCCATAAACACTGGACTTCGTAATAAATGCAGCGCCCCATCATCTTGCTCTTCGCCACCGGCACGCCAAGCACGGGAGGACACGTGCATAAACAAAGGATAACAAACGTGCATCAGGCACGTGGATTTATTACTCGCGTACTTAGCGTTACGTTGCGCCGTTCGTGCAAACATCCGGCACACTTGCGAGACCAGAGGCAGCAGTGCGAGACGCCGAAACTATAGTCCGCTCGCGGTTAATTCCAACTTATCTGAAGCCCTAATAAGGTTCTACTGCATATACCTCCGCCTCGTACAAACAAAGCTCAACCAAACCTAGGGAATCACGCCAAATGGACAACGCGCCGCATTCGCGCGCGCTTAGTTCAATAATATTTTGCATAGGAACTATTTCGTACTAGACATTGCCAGCACACATATTTTCTCTCTTTTTTTAATGTTAATTACATATGAAGAATTATAATGTATAGGTAAAACATAAGTAAACGTTCTATTTAACGGGGGAAAAAAAAAAAAAAGGTATAGGCTATTCACGGTAAAGTGAGCACTTTTGGAAGCCCTCTCATTTGTAATAATAGTAAAGAAATGTATTTTATGTCGTCCTTAAACATTTCATTCCGAGTGCGGAGGAATCTACATACTGTATTTATTACGTACATGGCATTTTTTTTTAAAGTTAGTTAAATGATAAAAAAAATGCTGAAATTAAAAAATAACTAGAGCCTCAAAAGTGCCCACTTTACCGCGAACACCCTATACTTATATGCTAACCTAGTCAGACTCATTGTATACAACTGTGTACATTACGCACACGTGCGTAATTTTTGGTCTTTGCCGCACACTGAAAATCTCAATGGTTTGATACAAAAAAAGTGTAAAGAAACCGCTAATAGGCTATATATATATATATATATATATATATATATATATATATATATATATATATATATATATATATATATAACCGCGTGGTCGCGAAGTTATAAAAGCAACACTGTTCACGTAAGGAAAAGTACGTTTTGTACTGTAACGATTTATTTTCGCTCAACCAGTCTACTGCGAGATAGCCGTGGGGTCCCGCATCACTTCCCTTCGTAAATTTCGCCGCCTCAGGATCGGTAAGAAAGATAAAGAAAATTCGGCAGTGTATTTTCGCACGGGAGGTCTGTAGATTTTGTTCCGAAAGCTTACATCACGGTTTTAATGCAGGTTGAAGACACATATTATTATAATGTCATATTGAACAGCAGTGCTCTTTTCTGTCCTACTTACCGAGGTAAAGTATACGCTTGGAATTAGCTTACTGCTGGTATGTTTACGCGTGTCTGCCGCTCAACTTGCATGGTCTTCTGCCGTGGTAGACACTCATTTTCAAAACAGAGGTCATTCAGAATTTTTGCTTGCTATGTCATTAACACAACAACCACTACAGATTTACACCAAATTTCGTGTTTTGATAGTCTTCAATGTAAGCATTAAATTCAGATATATTTTCACTTGTTTTGGGATAATCGCTTGTAAAATAATCGATTATGCGATTATTTAATTATAATCGATTCATAGATAATTTTAAAACAATTTGATTATTCAAGATTTTCAGCTTTTATACTTAAACTAAACAAATCATTGCAGATATCTACGCGCTTCACAATTATTAAAAATATAAAATATGACTTACAAATAAAAAAATTTCAAATAGCAGAAATTATTTAAAATAAACAGAAAAATTTTGGGTGAGAATAGTTTTAAACAAATTTATTGAAATATACAGTATTTTCGGTCAATTTTTGTGTAAATTAGAACAATATAATCGATTATTTTTACCGATTATTAAAAAATAATCGTAATCGATTAATTCAAATTACAAAATTATGCGATTATCCAATCACTGAGCTACTCAACTGATTCACACCTAACTCGACACATAAGTAGTGTTTTGGAGGGTCAACGAAACTTGTTTTCTCTGTATTGTAATGCTTTTATTTTTAAAGTGACATTTTTCGTAAATAGTTTAGATATAGCGTGTCATCTACAGAACCGACTGTTCTATTTCAACCAATTATTTTGTTTGTTTGAGCAAACAAACCTTTCTCTCAGTGGCAAACTTTGTGTACTGGCATCAACCCTTTCACACAGATAAATCTACAATTTCAGGCGTTGCAACAAACAGTTTTTTTTGTCCGGAACAGTGCTGATGTCGACACGACGTTTTGTCATACATCGAAACCAACAAAAATCTGTCCGTTCTCTATTTATAGTTTCAACAGCGAATGTTGTTTCTCACACGTAGGGAACCTTTCTCATTGGACGGTATGTTACTCTGTGTACAGTGCACACCATTAAAGCCTTTTCATATGCAAGTACCATATACACGAGAGGGTTAATTGTGCGGGTATTAAATTGAGGAATTAATTTTCCCGACATTTTGCAAGATAGTGCCATCTGAATATAACGGTGGTGCATAATTTTCAGCAACAACAGAAACTAATTCTAACTAATCAAATTTGATATTTACGTATTTCCGTTACAGAAAGTCCGAACTACTCTTACGCTGTGTAACATACCATATTTACGGAACAATCAATTACATTTGAACCCAAACTGGCGTAGTGGTCAGTTTTTATTTCTGCACTGAATATGCTGCACTAACCGATGACTGACATGCTCTGCCACCACAAATATTCGCCTGAGAAATTAGAATAAAACATGTCTTAGCGTCTCAACCAAGTCCCAGCGAATTTGGTAACTTCTCAACCAAGTCCCCACAGCATTCTGCATCCTTCAGTACTTCTGAAAATCGTTTAAAACTTCTGTAAATAAGTATGTTATTTTCAAAGGGTGATCTTATTCTTATAGTGTTACATCTCGTATCTCTGGTATAATTCATTCACGGTTA
Organism: Dryococelus australis; assembly: GCA_029891345.1. NCBI lineage: Eukaryota > Metazoa > Arthropoda > Insecta > Phasmatodea > Phasmatidae > Dryococelus > Dryococelus australis. The sequence goes on from CM057006.1 coordinate 36,946,235, forward strand.
CTTCGTACTTTTCTGAAGCCTTGCTAAAGTCCTACTTCCAGGATATTCTTCCGCCTCGTGCAAACTAACCTTAACTAAGTCTGGAAAATTACACCAGAACACAACGCGCCGCTTTCCTGCCCACTCAGTTCTAATATTATTTTGCATAAGAACTATTTATTAACAGGCGCTACCAACACATTTTTTTTCATTGTTTTATTTGTGTTTATTATAGAAGAAATATTATAATGTATAAATAAAATATCGGTAAAACTTCAATTTAATGAAAAAATGAGATACGTGTGTGTTTACAAAAGTATAAAACACTTGATACATGGCATATTTAGGAAATAACTTAACACGCCATACATGGGGTTATTTTTCAAAGGTTTGATTCAAAATGTGCGAAGAAGCGGTGAATATACTATACCTACCATTAATTCATAGCTTCAATCTACCGGTTTTTTTTTTTGTTTGGAAGAGACTGCCACAAAAAAAAAATTTATATGCCAAAATCACATGTTCGGAACTGCTCGAATGATCACCATCAAATCCAGGGAAAAATTCCTTCTGTTAGGTGAGTTTTGTAACACACAGTTTACTAATCCATAGGCCTACACCTCTGAATTCTTCGTCAGAATTACTTACATAACATTTCACTCTTTTGAGTGGTGGTACGCCCGAAGATTAGGGGTAACGCCTTTTCCAAAGTGCCATATGAGTATCGTAATTTAAAAAAATAATAATTTTAGTGCGTTCTTTACTACATGATTACCGATTTAAGTGTTGTGTTCTAACGGTTATGAGTCATGTCTGCGTGCTTCGTAAGTATGACGTATTATTATGGCTTGGTAAGATATGCAGTTGCGTTCAACGCGCATTCGAACTTCCCTTTTCAAAATTGAAGGACTGCGCTCGGGTGTAGCTCGAGCAAGAATATTTCGAAAATTTCTCCGTCATCGAAAAGAAAACTAGCATTTTCACGCAGTCTTTGTACTGCCTGTGTTTAACAGGATCGTACAAGAACTCTACAACTCAGTAACAGCACCTTTCCTGAATACAAAAATATTTTTGTTGCATCTCCGCAAAAGGCCAGACATTCGATTGGGACAAGATCAACTCAACTCATCGCCTCAGTGGCTTATGACCAACCAATAATGAACGTTGTAGAGCACAGAAAGCGTGTCCATTGTCATGTTGGCCTGCAGTAGAATGGCAGTGAGTGGGAACACAGAAGACCAATATAACCCGTGTTCCTGCAGTGGTGGATATAAGTAACTCACTTCCAACTTGTCTTGGTTGTCTTGTAAATGTCTGCTGGCCTCAAAGCGTTAGCAGCATTGATACGTTACTGTATGCACATCAAGTTTAAAATTATTTATTAGTAGGACTTCATAATTTTCATTCAAAACTGTTATTGCAAGAAGATGAAGCGCATATCAAAGTTTCGAAATATCGCTTTCAAAACAAACAGACAAAAAGCAACCACGCTCCCTTTTATACGGACGCGACGTACTGAACACGCATAGATCTGTCACAAGTTAACTTCGAGGACAGTGGAATTTATTTAATGGTTTGCGATATCGCAAACTTTCCGCGATCTCGATAAACTGAACCAGAGGAAAAAACACGTAATCTCGTCTCCATATAGGCGCACGAGATGTTATTTTTATAGTGATGAAAACTGGATATTCGCGATATGTTGGAGAAGGGTTCGACTTTTAAATTATTCTGTGTCTGACGCTATAACAATCGCATTTTCATTCAGCGGTTAGTGCAAATGCAGTAAGTGAACGGATTTTTATTACTTGAAGTGAACCAGGAAAAACTTTCCTGCCTCGAAACTTCTTAATTGACATAAGCGCGAATAGTTTATCTACGGGAATGCTCGCACAAAAACGAATGTATTGCCCCCGTATGACCCGTATTGTTTCTGCGATTTGCACAACACTGACTACCCCAAGGAACATACTGTCAATGTAACAGGTCATGGGCATGGACGTTTTGTATTAATCGTAATTTTTAATGACAAGCATGTTATTAACAAACTTTGGCATTTGATTTAATCAAACTGCATTAAGTAAATGGTTAAGGAAGTATATAATAATCTCAAGACTTTGTGTCATCATTTGTAAACAGCCAAGCCATGCCTTTTCGAAGGACTATTGACAAAAAGCATTCAATCGGGACAGGAGTGGTTTTTTGCGTCTATTCTCTCTTTAGTTCTGGATTGTCCTAATGGGAATTGTGGAATGATATTTGATAATTAATGAGGATAAAAACCTGGCAACTGGTTTAATCAAATTGTTGGTGTAACTAGCATGTTATATTTAAAGATTTTGGCTTGAATAAAAGTATTTTAATGGTTTCGGTATATTTATTATACTGGAGGTTTTCACATTAACTCGGTTCAATCGCAATATAAATTAGTTGTCAGATTAGGTAACGTCTTTATTAACACCGTGGCGAAGTTAAGGCCACATGCCTTCTGTTCCACTTAGTCACATTTTACCATTTATATGGACATACCGAGCCGCAGTGGTAACTCACTGGACTCGGATTTGGGAGGACCCGGGTTCGATTCCCGGTTCGGCCATCCTGACTTACGGCTTTCTATGGTTTCCCGAAATCACTCCAGGGGAATGTTGGGACTGTTGCAGAGTGTTTGAAATCCGCGTTTTTTTTTTTTTTTTTTTTTTTTTTACGAAACCAATAAACGCGTCCCCATCAAAACCATTTACGAAAAGAAAACACACTTCAGGCGAGCAACGTATAATACTCTCGATAATTAATGCACATTATAAATACTATTCCCGAGCCCACCAATATAGCTAAAAACAACTATTTTACACTGCTTTATCTCATAGTATTCTGGTCGGAAACATGCGAAACTATTGCAAGTACCTGCGCTGACTCTCGCTGCAGACTTTCCACCAATAAAATAATAGGGTCACCGCTTAAAGTCCCATAGGCAGCACGACGATAACACTGCACGCCAGTTCAGAGTATTTCATGTAGGAGTTATGGGGCTCAAGGTCACACGTCAGTGAAGCCTTTATCGCTCCCGCGCTTCCCTGGTTCAAACGCGCCTCTGTTTTACTACCAAATTTATTCAAAATGGCGGCCATAGTACCAGTTTTTGAACATCCTTGATACTTATTTAATATGTTGTGTATATGAGATCACATAACGTGTGATTTAGTTGGCAATGTTAATTATAAGCATAGAAACTTGGACTCGGTGCTATATTTCGAGAACTATATTCATTTGACTACAAATGTTTACAATGTTTACATTTATGTGGTTATTGTGTATATATATATAATCTTTCGTATGACCATGTAAAAATTATCGTGAAATATGGCAAACGATAGTTTATGCTCCCATATTACTGCGAACTCTGTCTGGCTAAGCTTAAGGGATTAATTAATTAATTGTCAGATTAAAAAAAAATTGAAACAATTGTTGAAACTGGAAGAATTTCAAGGACTAGGGACACTCGTTGGTTTTTGTTAGGATGGCGTGTTTTCTCTCCAGGTACAAAACAATTTGAGAGAAAATTCCACTGGCGTCGTTTCCCGACTAGACGGCGCCAGTCTTTTACCATCCTCCATCTTCGTCGTGCGCTATCGGGAAGATCTGCCACCTAATACACAAGTGCTTTACCATTCGAACTTAGATTGCAGCCACTTCTATTTTCGTTAGTTTCATTCGCTCAACAATTAATAAAAATCATTTAAAAAATGTAAATTCCGATAGTTAAATCTGAGGTTTACACTTGCGCACTCAGACAATAATGCAAGGCTAGATATTTTGTTTCTGTATCTCCGTTGTGTATCCTTCCGCCATTGACCTAATCGCTGGAATTCATCCGTCGACGAAGTGGCATTGAATTGGTTCTTTTAATTTAGTAGTTTACTAAACGGTCACGTGACCTGATTTAGAATACTAAAATAATGACGCATGTAGTAATTTAGATGCAATTTAGTTTTTAGCAAGCAACAGAATTTTCTAAATGCATAATTACCTAAATTTGCAATAAATATTCGTGTTTTGTGATCATTTTTAGTGTATCTGATCGTTAGCTCAAATCTAACTTTGTTTACAGTTAATTTTAAATTTTGTAAATTATACTCTTTTGATTGTAATTTGTATTTTCTGAGTTGATATAAAGCAAAATTCGTTTAGTCTTAAACCCCACCATTCCTTAAAATATAATTACCAATCAACACTCCGATGTGTTATTACAAACGTTGAACACGCGACTGCTGACGGCATACGAATAGAAACCAACAAAATAGCAAACTAAATAACGAAATGATCAGTTCAAACAAGGCTTGAGAAAATGTTAGAAACGAATCATTTAATATCGCCGATTCTTATTTCGAAGCGACTTATTCAGTTACAACTAATTTATAAAATAAATAAAATATAATAGTGATATATTGCACTAATTTTCGTAATTCGCGTAAAACACTACTGTAACTGCTAGAGATATTTCACGGTAACGCTACCTTTTTATAATAAAACTTTGTATGAAAAATTTGGTCGTTTCCTTAATAAATAATACATCACAAGCGTTCTGAGCTTCCGTTAACACTAACGTATTTTCTCTTTCGTTAAATGAACATTCACTTATATTTTGTGTATAAATTATATAAAAATTTAAACAGAGAGAGGGAAGAGGTATATGCAATGCAAAAAAAAAAATAGTTCCTAAGCATAGTATTGTTTTTTGGAAAAGTATATATTTCATTTTGCACAATTAAGGTATTCAGGAACGCACAATTGGAAATATCTCACTGTTATGTGTAAATGTATTAATTTAAATTTTCCTGCAGATTAAAAAAAAAAAATTATGTATTTGTTTCTTCATGGTGTTTACTTCCAGACTTGTTTGCGTCACATGTGACGGAAGGATACGTAGTTTGTAGCCCGAAAGTAGAACTTAAGCAGGGCTTCAGAAATGTTGTAAGTAACTAAGAATAGACTTTAGGGTCTTTATTTATCTTATGTAGGAATGGAAGGTCATTTTATTTTTATTGGTTCACTCAAAAAAAAAAAAATTCTGGTAAACTTCCTAAACTGAGTTAGAAGAAGTTTTTAACCGATATATCGTTTGTAAATAATACCAAACATCTGGCTACAAATATGGCATGTTTACCATCGCTACTATACACATGTAGGAAGCATCCTACATATTAGACTCTTTTCTGAGCAAATATAGGAACGATAGCATGAATTTATGGGAAATACTCTATCATTCGCGGTTTCTCACTCCACGTATACAGTCATATAGTAAATTTACCAATAATTTCTTAGAGTGTTGATTCTCGTCTCAGAAATGCGCAATGTCGTACTGCAACTGGGGATTTTAAGCAGATAAAGATAAGAAGTGAAACAAACGTCGGAGTTTTCTAATCTCACGCGGACGGCTGTCTCATGAATTTCCGCAGTAGTTTCAATTAAACTCAGCTCGCCCAACTATTATAATCGCAAGTTTGGAGTTACTCTGATGGGCCCACTATCGAGTTAAACTTGTAAGCACCGAAGTTAGCGCAGAGCAGACGCCACTGCGCTGAACACGGGCGAGGGACATAACGGACTTGAACCGGTCCGTGATTACGACACCAGTCATCGATCACCCTCACTCTTCATTTTGCATGGGAACGGCGATACAACGTTGAAAAGTTCGCACGCTTATCGCTATCGACGTCATTGCTTCAATTGAACACAGAGGTTCCCCCGTGTATTTTGTATATGGCTGAAGCCCATGTATCTTTTACTATCACGCGCGTTTGATAACGCCATCTGACTAATCTAAATGAGAAAAATCTGTGATAAATTAGCTTAAACAATGTGGTAATTGCACAAAAGGCACTTGCCAGTAATTAATTATACAACAAAATTTTGAAGTGAAATCAAAACCGTAAGATTCGGGGAATTGCAGAAAGCAGCCCAAGGACACAAAAATGGTGTTGGGCACACTTTAATTAATCATTATAATTGATTTCTGTATAGATCTCTGGGCAGTTTCGTAGGCAACTTGTATTAAATAAGACTTATTCGAGTTATCTAGTTTTTGCGTTTATAGTTGTAAGTTTTTTCCTAGGCCAATATTATTTGCAAATTTGAAAAACTGGGAATGAAAGTATTTTACCCAGAAAACTTAAGATAGCTGAATTTAATTCACAATGAAGAAGTAGAATACCTCAAGATTTCTAAACAGTTTCTCCCCAAACCACAGAGTATTGTATACATTTTCAACAATTCGATTTTGGTCTAATTTTTTTGCGAAAGAAATCCAATGTCTCCACAGCAGTAAAGTATTTTTCGTGAACTAATTTTACATGGCAGTTTTGACGGGAAGTACGTGTGTACGGGAAATATGATACATTTTTAATTAATGACAATTGGATAATGTTAGGCAGAAGAACAGAACGGAACTCCATTAACGGCTACTTCCAACTTTTTTGTAGCCTGCTAAAGTTCTACTTTGCAGGATATTCCTCCGCCTCGTGGAAACCACACCAAAGGGACAACGCTCCGAATTCGTGCGCACTCAGGGCAATGATATTTTTCATTAGAACCATTTCTTACTAGGCGCCACCAATACTCCTATTTTCTCACTGATTTGACTCATATTACTTATAAATGAAATATTAAAAATTATAGATGAAATAAACGTAAAAGTTAAATTCAAATAAAAAATAAGGAATTTTTACTGTAACAGAAGAATGAAACGCTTGTGATACATGGCGTATTTAGGAAATAATAAACAACTTCACACATGGGGTGACTTTTCAAAGGTTAGATACAAAAAGTGTGAAGATATCCTGAATAGACTATACCAAACCATTGCTATGGTCTACTTACTAACGGTTAAGTGAGCACTTTTGAAAGCCCTCTCATTTGGAAATAATAGTAAATAATTATATTTTATTCTGTCTTCAGACGTAAATTTCCAAGTGCGGTGGAATATACACAGTATGTTTATTACTTACATTAGAATATTTATTTTAAAAAGTAGTTAAAGAATAAAATATGGCTGAAAGGAAAAAGGAACTAGGGTCACAAAAGTGTCCGCTTTACCGTGAACAGCCTATAGCAGCAAACGTGAGTACAAATGCTCTATGCGTTGAGGGCATTGCTAGCTAGCTCGGCGCAATAACGGAACGTTTGCAAAGTACGTGCGGGGTTTTTTTTTTCTTGTTGGTTAGGGTAACGAGGAAAGCCGTGAATAACTTGACCAGTAACGTCAGGACGTGTCGCAGAGAAGAAGCGAAATGCTCGGAATTCCAGCGCTTCGGGTCTAATTACCGGGAATTTCATTAAGGACTAGAACGCCCCAGCCGTACAGCTTGAAGAATCCAGCCGGTCGTGTTCGTATAGGTTGAACCTTTTGTAATTATGAAATGAAATCACGCATTTCTCTGTTTGCCACCATCCTTCACGAAAACTTAGCACTCTTTAGAGGGTTGTGGAAACCCTTATTATTAATTTCGCGGTGGTGACAGATACTTTGCTGTCTCAAGTCTTTCTCTTCAGTTACCCGCCGCGTGATAAGTGCCGTCAACTTGTTCTCCAGTTCCAGTTTCTTCGGCGAACAGTAAAAACTGCTGCACGTGGAACTGACAGGCTCTGCTAGAATTACAAGCTTCTACACGTTCACGAGATCACATATTGCGAAACTACGGCTATGGTTCACTTTCAAGATCGGCACCTGTGTGTACGATGATGGAAAGTTCGTGTCTTTATTATAAAGATTCACGGAATACCTACGTATGTCACGTCACCATTTATGGCAATTCCGCCCATTCCAAGTGTCGCTTAAGGCTTTCGCGCTCTGCCTGTTATGAAAAGGATCTCGTTTCCTTACATTTAAACTTAATGAATATTTTTCTGGTAGTTGCTGATAACATAAAAAAAAAAAAAAAAAAAAATCCGATGAAGAAGGATACAAAATTTATTTGTATTTCACACATAATAATCGGTGAAATATATTGTTACAGTCCATACGCAATTTCAGCTACAAAACTAGCAACATTTCCTTGTAATACGTCATGAATATTTTTTTGCAAACTAGTTTCCAAACTTTTAATTGTGAAATCACAAAAAAAAAAAAAAATAGAATGTTCATGCTACGCATACAGGCCACGTGTCAAAGTGCACCTTTTTAACTTAAATTTTTATGGCAAACCGTTAATTGCGGTGTGTCTATCGTAAATTCACATTCATTCTGCAATAGGATGAACTATGAATAAATATTAAACTTGTGAAATTAGACGATACTTACGGAACAGCCCATTGTGTATCATATAGAATACACGTAAAATCACATTCATTCTGCAATAGGATGAACTATGAATAAATATTAAACTTGTGAAATTAGACGATACTTACGGAACAGCCCATTGTGTATCATATAGAATACACGTAAAATCACATTCATTCTGCAATAGGATGAACTATGAATAAATATTAAACTTGTGAAATTAGACGATACTTACGGAACAGCCCATTGTGTATCATATAGAATACACGTAAAATCACATTCATTCTGCAATAGGATGAACTATGAATAAATATTAAACTTGTGAAATTAGACGATACTTACGGAACAGCCCATTGTGTATCATATAGAATACACGTAAAATCACATTCATTCTGCAATAGGATGAACTATGAATAAATATTAAACTTGTGAAATTAGACGATACTTACGGAACAGCCCATTGTGTATCATATAGAATACACGTAAAATCTCTGGGTTTTGCCATAAAGGATTCAGAAAATACTCATTTATACCAGCAATTGGTAGGTTTATTTATTATTTACCACTACAAAGATTAACATCGATACCCCAGGAATGTTGCATAATCTTTTTTAATACAGTGTTTGTGTTTTAAATAAACTATTAAGCGTATCCCCAGTGTGTTTATCTATCAACGAAAAAATCATACCCTAGGCGAGGACGGGATGGTACAAGATTTCACGTGTGCTATAGCGGTAATATTGCAGCCTTTAACATATTTAAAAACACATTTTATTTTCAGATGGAGAACCTGGACGATAGGAACCACTGTTGAACTTTGCTGCAAACTTTCCACCAATAAAATGAAAGGGTCGCCGTTAAAAGCTCCACAGGTACACTGTAAAAACGGTTCTGGTAAACTTCCTAGACTTTAATGGAAGTTTTTAACCTATACACTGCATGGTAATAATACCACACATCAAGCTGCAGATATAGGAATGTTTAGCAGCGCTACTATACAAAGTTGGGAACTTCCCTACGCATCTGACAGTTTCCTGAGCAAATGTAGGAAAGCTACACAATGGATGTATAGGGAAAATATTACCATTCCCGCTTTATCACTATAGGCTGTTCACGGTACAGTGAGCACTTTTGAGGTCCAAGTTACTTTTTCCTTTCAGGCATATTTTGTACTTTAACCACCTTTTTAATTATATATTGCCGTGTAAGTAATAAACACAATGTGTATATTCTACCTCACTCGGAAGTTACCGTCTAACGCTAAAATAAAATATATTTATTGACTCTCATTCCAAATGAAAGGGCTTTTATAAGTGTCCACTTTACCACGAACAGTCTATAATTTAAAGACTGTTCACGATAAAGTGAGCGCTTTCGGAATTAACCTTAGAAAAAAATTCACTGCTCCTACATTCATATGATTTAACGGGCGCCCTGAGTGACATGCGCCCAGTTAAGTTGGTAACGTTGGATGGGAAAGTAGTTCCGTATTTTAACGTCGAATTAAATGTGTCACGTTACCTTTTCTGTCAACTTAAATTTTTTTCTCCCGCTTTCTGTTTTTTTTTTTTTACGCATCGAGATGTAAAAATAGCAAATTTGTAAAATATTTACTTTTCTAATAATTTCACAGCTTCACGTAACCGACTCATGAATAAAGTGATGAAGCCCATGGCAATGTTAATTTTACATATGGCGGAAGAATACACAACGTGCGTACAAGTAGATTTTAAGCAGGGCTTTCAAAAGTGCTCATTTTTTTCAAAGCCCAGAGCGTAGCGGCGACGGTAGATTTGACGCGCGTGGCAGTATCGTCCTTATTGCTCTCACACTTCTCGGCCTCGAACGCGAAAAATAACTTCAGGTGGGCAAACCCCTTAAAACATTTGCTAAGGACTTCTTGAAAGACAGATTTCGAAATTAATTATAGTCCACTCACGGTAAGTTCCAACTTTTCTGAAGCCAATGCTAAAGTTCTACTTCCAGGATATTCTTCCGCCTCGTGCAAACAATGCTTGGCCAAGTCTAGAAAATCACACCAAAGGGACAACGGACCGAATTCGTGCGCACTCAGCGTAATAATATTTTGCATGAGAAACTATTTATTACTAGGCATTACCAACACACCTATTTTCTCCCTGTTTGTATTCGTATGAGTTATAAATGAAATATAGTTCGCAGCTAAAATATAACTGAAAGTTTAATTCAACAAAGAATAAGGAACGGAGCGGAGATATTTGGCCGGCTCTCAAAATCGAGGTTTTGAGAGCCGATGAGGGTGAAAGTGGGTGATTATGAAGCAGCTCTGCAACGCAAGGGTGGGGAAAACCTCCGAGAAAACTCGCCGACCAGTGGCACCGTCTGGCACGATTCCCACATGCGAAAGTCTGGGAGCGACCCGGCCGGGGTTTAAGCCCTGTTCGCCCAGGTGGGAGGCGAGTAGGCTAACCACTAAACCACCTCGGACCCCCCCCCCCCAGCAAAATTAAGGGATGTTTAATGTTAACACAAGTATGAAACGATTGCGATACTAGACTTGTAAACAACGAAGAGCACGTAATACATAGGATGATTTTTCAAAGGTTTGGTTCAAAAAGTGTGAAGTGACCGCGAAAGGACTATAGCTACAATCAATCAGCCCGCACGGCCACTTTCAAAGTACAGCTGGTGTTGCTAAGAGGTCAGGGTGTTTAAGGCGATTATGTAGCTGCGCGTCCAAGACCAAGAAGCGAGGGAGCGATACGGGCGACAGCTACACGCACGTCTAGCGCCTCATCGCTCCTACGCGCTAGGCGTGCAGTGTTTCCGCCGTAACGCTGTGCTGTGCAAATTAGATCTGTAACATAGGGGTTTTATTACACGCAATGAAAGCCCACAGTTTATACTCCGTCCTCATCATTGTACTTTTCTCTTGCCGCTTAAGGAAACTGCATAGGCAAGTTTTAAAAATGCGATATTTGACCATTTACGATTTTTTTTCTCTCCAAGAATACACTTAATATGAAAAAAAAAAAAAAAAAAAAAAAAAAAAAAAAAAAAAAAAAAAAAAAAAAAAAAAAAACACCCATAGAAAATTGTTTTTTTTTTCTTTTTCTTTTCTAACAAAAAGTCATATTTCCAGAACTTTGATTTACCGAGACACGCGTTTACGTGTAAACGATGATTTCACAGAAAACGTTTCAGTACATAGGACCCTTAAGTAGAACCAGCAGTTTTTCTGAGGTTTTACAGCCACATCTCCCAACAGGACCATCTGACCCCGTTTGAAGGTTAAGAATAGAAACACGTTAAAAAGAGAAGCTAGGAGGGGGTGGGGGAGGGGGAGGTATCGTGGATGAATAATGTGTTCATAGATAAAACTTGTTACTCAGCACAAAGAGGATGCACGTATTACTGTTCAAAGGAAAGTGGAAAGGGTAATGACGCCATGTTGATGTCCTATTACACGAGTAAACGGATAAAAAAATTGAAATAACAAAAAAGAATAGGTGTTTGACTCTCAAAGCGGAATAAAAATAAAATAAAAGGATGTTGTAGCGAGGTTATTTATGTTGCAATTTATGACGATTTATAAGTATCATTAACATAAAAAGGACGCCTTTCATCAGTTGTATCCCGAATAAGTATGCACAAAATTGTTGAGGTGTCATGTAAAGCAAGGAAGGAGAAGGAGAGGAAGAAGGATAATACGACAGTTCTGTATTTAAGTCGAGAGTGATAATGACAGCTACGATATACGAGATTAAACTGACAGACTAAAGTGTGTGCGTTTTGATAAATAATGGATAAGTATCAAGAAGTAAGGAGTAAGAGGACGAGAAATAAACAAATGGAAAAAATAAAAAATAACGAAAATGTTGTTTTACAATGAACGGGGGAAAGATAACCACACATGCTGGACTCGCGCACACGAGACGTTCCCTAGGCTGCCTGCAATGTAAGCTGGATAGAGGGGGTGGGGAATTGAGAGTTGGGAAACTTCCGAAACTCCCCTCTGCTGGAAGTCAGCGTTACTATCTACACTCGCCCTATTTCTTATTTAAAATGGAATTTTGCCCGTTCTCTTTCCAGCTCTTGTGAAATGCAAACACGCCCATATATATGCATGCTGCCTTCAAGCTGGTGTTCATTCATACGGCTACACGCGAATTGCCGAGAACAGGGCTTCTCGTAGGACGTTGACACACACTGTTTGCGAGGCGTGAAATTTCCCTTTTATCCAAGTGAGAGATTCCCCGGAGACCAGTGGACTTACGCATTGTGGCCGTGAGCATTTTTTTTTTTTTTCTCCCCATCAAACTCGTTGCAGTCAACCTTTACGATGCTTATATCATCATGCAGATGACTGCCAAACGCGTGCCGCGATATAAATATTGTTTCATCTAATTCAGCCAAATCATTACGAGAAATAAACATATTTCCGAGAGCCATTGTTTATATTGTGCAATTTAACGTAATTTAAAAAAAGTAAAAAATAATAATTTATGGTGCCGAAGACATGAATCCAAAGAATACCATTTCCAGACGGTTACCTTACACTATCGAGCTACCAAACCAATATAGACAATAAAGGGGAAATATCATACGTATTGTGCTTATTTTCGAGAATACGTAGCTTTAAATTGCATGTCCTTTATTTTCGCTTTTAGTTTAATTGGTAACGTCAAACAGAGGTATCTTCACTATTGCCATTTTCGCTGTTCGAATCATAACCGCATTGGACTGAGAATCGGTCAGTGGATTTATACTGCAATTGATTTATCAGTTACTTTAAACGTATTTTAAGGGATATTGGTAAATTGCAACGAGAACGACGTAAAAATAGTCATGCTTTCCGCGCGCAATTATCTAGACTTACACAATATTTTAAGTCGGTATCGGCTGGTGGATGTCGACATCGAAGATAACCTCTTTACGACAAACGTGTACGCGAAAACTTGTTAGCTCGTTGCCCTTTCTTGATTGGCTGACTGACTTTTTCATACGACGTCAACTATACACACGAGCCACGTAGGAGCCGTGCCGATGTTGCCGTAATTCTGAGTGGCCCGGTCAAGTATGGAAACGCTTTCTCAAGCAGACAGCAACCAATGGAAAGTGACAAACAGCTGTTGGGTTCTTATAGTATTGAAGTCTGCCCTATCTTCATATTTTTTTCTCGAAAAATCACTAGCCTAGTGATAACGTTATATATATATATGCACACACACACACACACACACACACACACACACACACACACACACACAATGAAAACACAGTGAGAGAAAGATAGTTATGAAAAAAAATTCAACTTACAAATGACGATTACATGAAGAATCGTTACGAAGATGATCAATTTATGTAAATAATACTTACAACATGAAATTATCCCTAAACGTAGTCGCGGATAACTAGTTTATTGCAAACATTATAGAAAGTGATTTAAGATGGAACACCCGAGTGTCCGGATGACGTGCAATCACATAAAGAGCTGCGATAACTGCTAAGTGTGTCACCATCAAACTATTTCATGTAGTTACAGTTGCCACCTCTATTTTGCATTACATTCCGTGACGCGAAAACACAGCCAGTTGGTTTTATAACGATATATTATTCTTCAGTTGTGTTGGACTCGAAGAAAATGGACGCCTTGTGTTATTTCCTAAGACTGGAGCGTTGAAAATGTTACCTGCCGCAATCACTTGACCCTTTCAAACCCACTTTAATATCCGGTTTCAGGTGTTGCAAGCATGAAATTTTATGATGCGTGCTGTACATAAGTCGACGACACAACACTTGTTTCGTTGTCACAGCCAATGAGATGTAGGCTGTATATTCGGCTACAGTAATATGAACCAATAATAACCTAGACCAGTAAGACTGTTTGCGAATAATTTACCCATACTTATGATCATCGGTTATTGAGTTCCGCAGTGTGCAGTACAGATCAAGGATTACATACAGTTCCGTAATGTACACAAATGTGCACACTGGGTCTGAATGGGCGAAGCTGTCGTTGAAGCACCAGCATTGCCCAAACCCCAAATAATGTAATGTAGTTTACAAAGATACGACTGTTGGTCTCCGCGATGCTGAAAATATTACAGAATTTGTATGCACGCTTTAATTAATTACAATTTAAAAAGTAGCGAACACGGGCCCCCTTACTACAAAATGCTTTCTTGGTTTAGGGAGCGCACATGATAGGCGTACCTTACTGCAGTTACCTAGAGTGCTGAGAACCGATCACCCTCCCTAAATTTCTTCCTGAATTCAATATCCATCTTCATATCACAATCACGGAACCCATGGCGTAGCAACTTGACATTCAACGGCACATAACTAATTTCTACTGCTGATCACTTACTCGTAAAGGCTGTTCACGATAAAGTGAGCACTTTTGAAATCAACTTTAGAAAAAGGTTACTGCTCCTACCTGAATGTATTTTAATAGGCGCACTGAGTGGCATCAACCCCGTAAAGTTGGTAACGATGGAGAGAAAGTAGTTCTATATCGTAACATCGAATTAAAAGCGTTAGGTAAACATTTGTGAAAACTCAAATTATTTCTTTCACTTTCTGATTTTTTGATGCATCTAAGTGTAAGAAATAGCATATTTGTGAAATATTTACTGTTATAATAATTTCGCAATTTCACTTTACTGACGCATAAATAAAGTGATGAGGCCCATGGCAATGTTAATTTTATATAAGGCCGAAGAATACGCAGCGTGTCTACAAGTAAGTCTTAAGCAGGGCTTTCGAAGGTGCTCAGTTTACCGTGAACAGCCTATAGGCAGAATTTGCTGCCAACCATACAACTTTACAACAATTATTTCAATTTTCAGACAAACGTTTCAGTTACTACAAATAAAATTTTGATTAAAATGTTATAATTAAATGCTGTATTTACAAACAGTAACATGTAACTGAATGTGTGTTTAACATTTGATGGCAGAGAATACATAGGTTGGCTACTCTGTTAACTGCACAATCGTTTATCAAATACTAATTACACATTTATTTCATTTAAAAAAGCATTGTTGATTATATCAATAACTCTTGTGCCATTTATTCTTAGGAAATCAGCATTTTAAAATTCAGTAACGCTCAATTTCAATTCCTGCAATTGATTGCAAACTTCAATTCCTCCTTCTCCAACAATGAACATAACAACGGAAACAAAACAACTCAACGCTCAGGCGATGACAATGCATGCCGATATAAAAATTATAGATTTAATGAATGATGATACGAATAATTAAACTTAATTTACTTGTGACTTTAGTATGATTGAAAATAGAATTATAATGTTCATAAAATATGCAGCTTTCTTTATTAATGAGCGTTATTTTCATTTTTTCAACAGTTGGAGAAGTCGTTCTACCCTAAAATTTAGTGGCCCACGAAAACCCTATAGAGGTTCGACCCCCTGGCAAAAGCCGTGATGTCTGCCATACTAGCCGGTGTAACGGCCGCTATGCGGGATCTTGTACCACCTTTTACGGAATAAGGTATCGTGTAATATGGCCCTGAGGTGAGACACGAGCATTCCCTCTGGGTGTTTTTCGTTTTTCAGGAGCGCGAGGATGGTCTTGTAGCGTCATCCGGTAAAACGGAGCGACAAATTATCATCAGTGGTTGACACGCGAAATGTGGTATAGAGGAGAAGAGAAGGAAATGGGGTTAATTTTCTCTGGCGACCTTTCCAGTGACCCCACAGTTCCTCTATCGCTGCTCACTCCAAGATACTCTCTCTCTCTCCCCCCCCCCCCCCCACTTCACCTTTATGCCGTGCAACGTCATCGTATTCTGATTTATCTGAGAGGTTAGCTCGAGTAACGCTAAGTGAACATTTTCAGGCTCTATAAAAAATGACTGAACGTCGATGTGGATAAATTACACGACTTAAAAAGCAAATTATATGTATGAACCCAAGCGAAATAGTGTTTTTTTTAAGTTTAGTCTCTGTTCATGTTTTTATCACTGTAAACAACTGAAGAATATTAGCAAACTCTTTTCACATACTGAAAAACGAATAAATGTTTCCTTGTGTGGAGTAATGACTATGATAGATAAATCGATATCGACATCCAGTGTATACGCTTGTATTTTCTTGGTGTGGAATTTGGTTTCTCAATTATCCCAGAAAATCAGGTTATATTAACGGGTTGCTTTTATAAAATACATAGGTTTCGATTTAAACAGGGAAATGTATCACAGTTTTACTAATAATACTAATAAATGGCGTAGCAAATACTAAACAATTTACTAATCCTAGCGAGACAGCCTGTTTCACGAGTATACTACAGTTATTTAATTATAAAATACCTACGTCCTATGTTCATCGTAAAGTAACAAGAATAACCGCTTATTGGTATGCCTGTACATGAGACGAATTTCATTTTTATATGCAAGTGTATACGGATATGTATACAGTGGTTATTTATTTAAATCCCTATTATCATAAACACATTTACAATACTTTCAAATTACAGTGAAAAAAGCTATTTGTGATGGTCTGATTTTGTCGGGATTTCCACACGGTGACGACCAATAAACGATAAGCAATTGATACTTCAGTTGCTGATTATTTAATCGTTCAAAAGTCAAAAGTGATATGCCCTGTACTTTATGCAACAAAATGAAATACAATGTGTTTGATATAGTTTGTAAACGAAATGCCATAATTGAAAACATACTTTTTTCTCACGTTTTTGTTTTAGATAGCATTGTTTTTGCAAAATGACACGTCAAAGTAAAAATTTTATTTTTTTTGTAATGAACAAATAAAATGCACGAGATTATTTGTACAAAATTTAACAAGGGCAATTTGAAGATCTTATTTTATTTCATTTTGAGGTATGCATACCATAAGTTATTTTTAAAAATTCAGGGGCAACCACAAATTTAAAATTCGCAAAAATATTTCTTATTTTCAGCAATTTTTTGAAATTGCGAAGAAATTTCTTTGTCCGGCGTTATAGATATCTTGAAGTAGCTCTTAGAACCTAACTTATTTCAGTATGACATTAAGTGAAGTGAAGAGATTTGGGTGGCTCTCAACATCGAGGTTTTGAGAGCCTACGAGGGTGAATTGAGATGAGAATGGAGCAGCGCCTGAACGAAAGGGCGGGGCAAACTGGATATCCCTGAGAAAACCCGCCGACCAGCGGCATCGTTCGACACCATTCCCGCTTGCGAATATCCGGGAGTGAACCTGCCGGGGATCGAGCCCGGTTCGCCTTGATGGGAGGCCTAGTAGCCTAACCGCTCAGCCACCATGGTCCCACAGTGCGACATTAAAATTGTGACTCTTGACACGTATTTATGCATAAACTGTGTGCGCAAAAATTTTGTTGTGAGGAAAGAGTAATCACTGAAAATATCTAAAAGTTAAACATGATATGGTTACAAATATAAAACATTGAATTTTTTTCGTGGACAATACCCTTAAACCACTCAGACGTGCGTTCGACGCGTAAATTCAGGGTTGGCAAAATGCCACCAATTTTCAGTAAATTCCATGCCACTGGCAAAAACTTGGTTTTTACCGGAAAATACAGGTTTTTACCGACAAAAACAATATAATTATGTACCTAGGTGTGTAACAAAATTATATTATTTTTTAAAGTTATTGGTTTTTATGAAAATTTACTTTTATTTATTAATACCAATTAAATAAATCAGCGTGTCATTGTTTAGTCTTATATTAGTTTTACGTATACAGATTTATGTTTGAAATTAATGATAAATAAACATTTTGAGAATGTAATTGTATTAGAATGAAATTATTCCAGTAGGTACTCATGAAAGGAAGGCTGATAATTCCCGTGTTTAGTTGGGAAATTTTATGTTTATGATTCTAAGTGGCCACGCTAGATAGTGGAGTGTAATAGAATAAAAATTACTTTGCTTACAAACTCATACTCAATAATATTATAATATGCCTACATAAAATCGAATCGCTATAATAAAAATAGGCAATGCTTGAGGCATGATTTTAGAATATTAGACACTACTGTGGCTCTTATGAAGGTTTTCAGTTTTATAATAAAATTTGAGTGTGCGGTATGAACTGCTTCAACATTTAGTGATTCCAGGAAAAATTTTCCTACCAAGTGGGAAATACTGGCAAAAACTAATCAAGTCCGAGAAGGTTTTCGCCTGGAATTTACCAGTACTTTCCACCTAAATAGTTCCTTCTTTCAACTCTTAGCGCTTCCTTCCGATGCGTATAATAACTAACCGTGCAACAGGCCTATATTCCAGCGTCCGACACTGTGATGTTAAAGTTTACATGCCCTAGTCCACCACCCATTACTCTGGTACACATACAACAAAAAAAAAAAAACGAACTATGTCCAGTAGCCGCTGGTGTGAACAGCACGCTTTTAATGCGAAGTTAAGCAAGGGCCGTCGACAGCTATGGCAAGTTTTATAGTTTAAAAGCATGCCTTTTTATATTCGAGTGTAATTTTTTAAAAGGTTTGTTTCATAGGCCCTTTTCTACTTCAAATTAAAAATAAATGAAAATATATTCGATTTTAACCTTTTTTTTTCTTTTTTTTCCCCCCCTTCTGGCTTTTGCGGACTCCCTTAGAGCCTCGGGCCACACAGATACGACAGTAGCTTCCATTGCCGCTCAACGGACCTGGGTTTAGCCAAAGAACTACTTTTCCTGATTCTGTGTCAGCAATAGAGACCCTGTCACAATGTCAAATTTCCGCCTTCAGCTATATTTGACAGTAAAATTTGAAGAGAATATATGGCCGTAAAATTTTTCCTTCCAGCAAATTTTTATCAGATAATGTTGAATGTGTTTGAAAATGTGTCACACTACTAAATATTTTTACTGGAAGAATCCAATTTGAATTAGTATTTAAAAATTATTTTCCAAGTGAGATATTGCTTTTGTTTTCCCATGCAGTCCATTGTAGGGAGAAATGTAAGTAATGTTATAAATAATTTTCGCTTCTTTACTAAACTCTAATTTTAATTATCAGAGATTGTATCCTGCACAGTGAAATGTAATGCCTCTGAGTTCGTATTATTATGTGCAATATTCGCTTAAAATAGCAGTCATTCCCAGACAGCTTCTACATAAATTGATTATCTTCATAACCTACTTCGTTTCCAGCAATATTGTTCGTTGGTTCACGACGTCCATTTTTGTCCTGCACGATTCTGATTGGCTGAGACAGTCAAACACCAAAGAAATTTTATAACCGGTCCAATCTTCAAAATGTTTCATGGAAACCCAAGCCATTCAACGTTCTCAGGCAAATATGCCGGCGTTAATGACGTTTTGATGGCGTCATAACTGTCCAGCTTCATTTAACCAAACTTATTGGAAGCAGTTTGACGGAAAGTTTAAGAGTGCGACAAGGGCTCTATGTAATCAGTCCTCTCATTGTTTGCTTTAAGCACGTGTACTTACTGACATTAATTTATATTTCTAAATACTAGTTTGAAAAATATTCAATTAAGTGCCATAAAGAAATTATCACATTGCGCGAATTTCCGGAACAAAAATTGTCAAGTGCGGAATACGAACTAATTAATATACTGTGATCGTGTTAGATTATTTGCCAAGGTATACAAATACTCGTTAGCTATCATACATAGCAATAGAGCGATTTAAAAATTGCCAACTTTTTTGAGAAAAACGAGGTATATTAACAAATCAGTAAATAAAACAAATCAATCAAAGAATTTTTATCTAGAACTATGTGATATTTAGTTTTACATATCTTGAAAAAATTTATTTTTTACCTAATTTTTTCAACGGGTGCTTTACAGAAAACGAATTTCGGTTAAAATTAAGAAATATTTCTTGTATTCTGTTATTACAAAGTTTTACGTAACAAAATGGTATATATTTTAAAACAGCTATGTTTGCTTCTATAATTATTTTGTGATTTCTATACGTTATTATTCCAAAAACAGTTTTAAAAAAGACATTTTATTCGGTGACTATAGATTGTATAAACTATTACTTAGTGTTATGGTTTTGTTACTTATAATATACCATCAACGAAATAAACGCTGTAGAAATATGCGTTTACATAAATAGGCTACGTAATTGTATCAGCGAGCTGTGAAAATGTTGTTTTGCACATACAGTAGAAATGCCTGTACTTCTTATAAGAAAAACTTTGGAAACAGCTGTTTAATTTTCTTGTAATTTATTATTATTTATAACTTACAAAATTTTATTTGTAGCTCAATGTTTGTAATGAAATTGAAGCATATGAGACATGCTTGTTAAAATTAAACATTAGTAGAGGCTGTTCACAATAAAGTGAGCACTTTTGAAATCAACCGTAGAAAAAAGTCACTGCCCCCAACCTGCATATATTTTAACAGGCGCGCTGAGTGACATGCGCCCAGTAATGTTGGTAACTATGTATGAGAAGTAGTTCCGTATCTTAACATCGAATATAAAGGGTTAGGTAGCCATTTGTCAAAACTTGAATTATTTCTTTCGCTTTCCATTTTTTTTAATGCATCGAAGTGCAAAAATTAGCAGATTTGTCAAATATTTACTTTTCTCATAATTTAACCGTTTCACTTGACCAATGCATGAGTAAAGTGATGAGGCACATATTAATGTTTATTTTACATAAGGCGGAAGAATACACTACGTGCATACAAGTAGATCATTCTACTGTGAATAGCCTATATGACGTGTTCCACGCTAAGGTTTTTGTGACATTTACTGTAACTTATTGGTAGAGTTACAAAATGGCAACATGTTTCCAAAGAATTTGTTGTACACAGCGAATTTCGTTGCAAGGCCGAAGAACTGGAAACTGACACCCTTTCCCTCTTGCAACACGTGACTTCACGCCTTCGATCCAGATGATAGCGATTCCTTTCCTGATTTGAGCGGCCCGAGCTTCGTAACCCTGCAGACCCTCCATCACGACGTCTCGTGGCGGGAAAACTTGACAGCACGACTTCGTGAGTCTGACGCTAAAAGAACTGTTAAAGACTGTTCACGATAAAGTGAGCACTTTTGAAATCAACCTTCGAAAAAAGTCACTGCCCCTGCCTCCATATATTTTAACGGGCGCACTGTGACATTCGCCCTGTAAAGTTGGTAGCGATGGAGGGAAAGTAGTTCCATGTCTTAAAGTCGGATGAGAAATTTCAGGTAACCATTTGAGATAACTTAAATTATTTCTTTCTATTTCTGGTTTTTTTTAATGCGTCGAAGTATAAAAATTTAGCAGATATGTAATATATTTACTTTCCTAATAATTTCACAGTTTTACTTTACCGGCGTATGAATAAAGTGATGAGGCCCATAGCAACGTTAATTTCACATAAGGCGGAAGATTGCACATGTATACAAGTAGATCGTAAGTAGGGCTTTCAAAAGTGCTCATTTTACAGTGAACAGTCTTTAGCAGCGTAATCGTCAAACCATCTACAGTGTTAAGAAAGGGATGCTGAGATTCTTTGCGTGTTTGAGTTGGGTTTATCTTGCTTATTTTAATGTGAGAGTACATGACTATAACAATTTATTAGAGAAATTATGTAGCATAATTCTGAATCAATGATTTCAACCAGCAGAATAGTTTTAATGCACTCTAAATTCGAATTACTGTAAAACCTATTCATTCGCAGTGAAATTCAACTACTCGAATCAGTGAAAATGATTCCACTTAGAGTCAGTGGAAAACCACTGATTGTTTTAATGAAAGAAAAAATAACTGGTTGAATTAGTGACATGAAACTGTTTCAACTGATTGAATAAGTGAAGGCCGACTGCAATGGCGAATTAAATATTGTTTTTATTGAATTCAGGCGATTAATTACGGGAAATAAACATGTTTACGATAGTTTAATACTTTTATTGAGCAATCTACAGTAACTTAAAAAAGTAAAAAAAACCTTGGTATCGTACGGAATTGAACTCGAACACCCTTCTCACGTTGCTCTCAGGGAGTTACTGTAACATCAACGCCACCAAGTCAAGTTGAAAGGTGCGAGGAAAATATATGTTTTATATTTCTTAACGAAATCGTGAAGCTTGAAATAGTATACCCTTACTTTTCGTTTTTGATTTAATTGGAACCGTTAATAACGAACAGTAAATATGAGTGCACTCTCTTCACCACATTATATGCAGTTTAAACCTTCAAACAGACCGCTGTGATGATTACATGAGAACAAAATTAAAGACAAACGTAATGAAAGGCTGAATGTTCATATTAACTCGTAAAATGGTGTTTTGAAAGACGCGATACATTTTAAAAAGTATTTTGTATTGATTTTATTAGTTTATTTGTTGTTATTTCACTTGATACATATTTAACGGCCATTTCTTAACGTTGTTTGACGGTAATTTTTATACGCTGATTAACTGCTTAACTAATCCATCAGTCAAAAACCAAACCACAGAAAAGCAGAGAAAAAAAAAAGACTGATGAATCAATGGAAAATGTCACTGAATAAATAAGTGAAGAAAATCTGGCATTTTCTCACTGATTCATCAGTTAAATGCACTGAAGTGGCTGTTGAATCAGTCAGGAACTGTTGACTGACTGAAATAGTGAAATTCTCACTGATTCAGATTTAGAGTGTGAATCATCAGTTAATGTGCTGTTGTGTAGTGGCGAATCAGTGGAATGCACCGAGGTTCCACTGTTAGGCCAGTCAGTGCGACTTCCTAGGAATCGATAGAAAGATCCGTTTAATCAGTTAATATCAACAACTAAACAGTAAAATTTTACTGATTCAAGTGCAGCAGTTTTTACAGATCTGCAGCCGAATACGTTAATTTGGAGCAGTTGTAAAATTTATAGTGTAGTGACATCACAGTTGCTTAGGTACGTATTATTTACACAAGCGTGTTAGCAGTAAAGGCTACAGCTGTGTTATTATTTTTAATATGAGTGTAATGTTCTACATCCCCTTGGTAGTGTCTTACCGCCATTTTATTTTATTTCACTGGAGGTGCGCGACTGTGGATGTTAGGTTTTTGTATCGGAGGTTATCATAAATCTCTTATAGGCAAAATATCCATTTTGTGCCTCTATTAGTTCTAAGTACGATGAGTATTGCAATATTTATGTTTATGTATGAGATAGTTTGAGTGTCGATTACAAACATATTGTCGATACATTGGTGACCTGCGTTCGCTGATAGCCCATAAATTGTCTCATTATGGCGCTCGAAACTTCATTGCAAAACGTGTAGATATTGTTATATGGGACGCCCGAGGGGTACATCCTAGTTCGTGAGGGATGGTGGTATCGATAAAAATGGAAGAACTTAAGTCAATAATTATATTTATTCTTAATGTTACAAGCAGTCAAACGTGTGTTATTTACCAGCCTGAGCATCCTATTAACCCTTATTATAGGTACTTATTGAGAACAATATTTGATTACTATATCAATTTCAATTAAAGTCTTTATCACAGTCTTTACTCTCGCTAATGTCCCTTAAACTGCTCCAATTATTTTCACGCGTTTAGTTAAAACTGTCTTTTTCCATCGTCCCGAATGTCTTTTTCACTCACGCACCCAGTCCACAGTCCCGCAGACCAGTCCCGCTCTTCACTGCACACAAGCTCGCCGACGCACTCTCGCAGATCGCTGCAGTCGTCCCTCGCCGCTCCGGAATCACCCGACCGTCGCTAGAGGCCGCACGAGACGCCAAACTCTCGGCTCTTAGTCACTCCCCCCTTCAGAGGCCCGCACGTGGTATTTATACTCGAGGTGAACGCCGTGTAGAATGTTCTCGGCATATCCAAGGTATTCTGGGAAAGGCAATGGGGATGACCGCGACATTCCTCCTTGGTAAATTGAGAAATATGAGCTTCTCAGAGTCAGCGAGGAGCGAGTTACGATAAGTTCACCTGTGTGTGCGGCGGCGGCGTCCTTTATGATAGGCCGCTCGCTTCGACTAAACATTACAATCTTGACCTCCAGCTCTCGGCGCCTTCACACGCGAAGGAAACACCGGGCAGCAACCTGCAACAAAACGTAACTTTTTCAAGCAGATTTATTGAGTTGTGTGAAATTGCAGACACGTGTGTTTTTCGACCAAATTTTTTCTCGTATCTTCACTCTCGATAAATCAGCTCAGGTTGTCTGTTTTCAGAACACTCTCTTCTCAACTGGAATCATGAATAGCGTGATTGTCTGCGATAACCTCGTGAGGTATAATCACTTCACATCCACGTTTCAATTAGAGAAGAGTATGTCACGAGCTCTTTTGAGTT
The DNA here is from genome assembly GCA_029891345.1 of Dryococelus australis. NCBI lineage: Eukaryota > Metazoa > Arthropoda > Insecta > Phasmatodea > Phasmatidae > Dryococelus > Dryococelus australis. The sequence goes on from CM057006.1 coordinate 36,970,711, forward strand.
GTAGTTGAAATACAGCGTAGTTAATTACATTTTCGTTCCGTGTTTGTACTGAGTAAAGAGGTAGAATATATATACATTTTTTTTTTAACGAATTCGGTTACCTTCAAACCATAACGGGTACATAAAATCGTAGTCAACTTGTTTCAACAGCCAGATGCCATAGAGAGTTTAGTTGCTTTCTTCTGAATGATAGTATATAGTACTCGTCAAAGAAAATGCAATTATACAGTGGTAATTAAGAATAGAACGAACCATTTTATGTTAAATGTTTTTAATGTTCTGAAAATCTTTTGCGTTCAGGGAACAGGTGTGTCCAACACGTATATTTCGTTTCATTTCATATTATTAAATAAGATCTTGGCTCGATAACTTGAGGAATGATACACAATTGAGGCTACTTTTATCCTATATATCATTTTTATGTTTAGACTTCTGTAAGAAATATTCCCAATTTTTTCAGAACTTTACTTTTGGTTATTATCTGGTGCTTGTAATCAGATCTTTAATAAATAAGGCGGATTGATCTATCGGTGAAGATATTTTAGGGCATTTATATCTAAAGATGGTTTATTTGTAAAAACCATTGCAATTGTCACGGAAATACACCTCTCTCATTAGCAGATCTGTGGCGAGACTGTTTATTTTGATATTCTCTTTCTGTAACTTGATTCCTTATTTAGGCCGTTACAGCCACCGAAATTTATTTAGATTCAAACTTCCGTTGATCATAACAACTTGGCGTGGATTCTAGCCTTCGTATGTTCTACTATTTCGTCTGAAATTTTTAACGTCAGAGACAATATTCTCATCGTTGTAACAGGGCACGGTAGTCCGCTTATTTAACACTACAGTTCTCTGTCACTCTGTTAAGGAGTGCCCACGCAAACAAACGTCAACTCTGATGGGCGAGCGAGCAGATAATGCATACGTCGAGCTTCAGTCAACAACCCGTCCGCAAACATTATTAGCGGTTTGCGAACAAACCTATGTGTCTGTGTTGACGGGCGGGATTTGCCCTACATTACACTACATTGTCCCCCCCCCCCCCCGTGATAGTTTCAGTAGCCAGAAGTTGTCAACATTGGTTTCTAGGACGCTGCGCCTGGGAGAAAGGATACATGACGTTCTCAGATGCCGACTACCCACTCAGCATGATAAAGGGTGTTCACGGTAAACTGAGCACTTTTAAAATCCCTGCTTAAGATATACTTGTATGCACGCTGTGTCTTCTTCCACCACATCCAAAATTAACATTGACATGGGTCTCATCACTTTATTCATGCGCCGGTTAAGTGAAACTGCGAAATTATTAGAAAAGTAAATATTTCACAAATCTGCTTATTTTTACATTTCGATCCATTAAAAAATACAGAAAGCGAAAAAAAAAAAAAAAAAAAAAAAAAAAAAACAACTTAAGTTATCACAAATGGCTACACCTAACGCTTTTTATTCGACGATAAGATATGTAACTGCTTTCTATTATATCACGAGGGTCAATGTCACTAATTTCCTTAGGCGCAGGATTTTTTTTTGAGTATGCGACTTCCTGAAGAAACACATTTCCAACAAACCACTACCTGCTTTCGCGGTTATTCCTTGAAGACCAACACGGTGCAAAAACGACAACAAAATATAACTCTCTTCTATATCAACGATCCTAGCAGTCCAAGACCTATCGTCCTTATTTACATCCTTACTAAAAGACAAAATATTTCGGTATACCTTCTTAGTATAATACCTAGACATGCGAGTATGTATAGGAACCATTATTGATGTGTCTTCTCTAATGATACAGAGCGAAATGAAATACACGAACAAGTTACAACCTTGTCGATGACAAAATGGGGGACCAGCCACTTAATCGATTTACGTAAACATAGTAACCCATTGTAAACGTGTATGATTTTAGTATATCGTAAATAAAAACTCAAAATGGCGGTTGTATAAGTACTTCACGTTGGTGTGCCGTATGCACCGAACCATTCAGTTATTTTTTTAATCAAACTTGGTGGGCCGATAGTACCCCACTGCGAGCATTCAATACACAAATACTCAAGTCTCTTCGTCTCCAATTTTTCCCGACATCGTCACTTAAAAATAAATCTATCTTGGGAAATATTGTATCGATTCACTCCATATCTGGCATAAAAGTGGATCTAATATAGACTACCCAATACATGTATTATTTAAGTATGTGAAGTAATTTTTTTTTTTATTATGGTTATATTTCATTTTATGTTAGAATACCATATCTTCCGAACTGTTAGACTTATTTCAACGAAACATTTAATGCTGGCAGAGACCAATAAGTTCATCCATTCCTAGATTTTTTTCGGCAATTTTGTAAGATAGCACCAACATGTTTATTACTGAACTGAGACGAATCTCACCAAATTATTATACTTACTGATGCAGACAGCATGATGTAAGAAATCCCGAACGAATAAATTGCTGGTTTGATACAATTCATGTTATATATTTGATCTATGGATCAACTAAAGTGATTTCAATTCAACTTGACATGCTGGCAGTTCTTCTTGTGAACATTAAATACACAAATTGATAACTACTTTAGTGTAACGTTCGATATGTCAACCCAAATTTTAATTATATGTCATATCTTTGTGAAGCCTCAAATAATCCCCACCACTGTTTGCATACAAACAGTACTATGTAAGGCCAACTGAATTATTTGTTTTAAGTTGTCTGTCACTACAACACGACAAGAATTAGTTAAATAAGTTCACTGGTACTTAACTCAGTAACACCCAGCCGCTTTGAATAAAACAAAAATTGGAGAGTACCATATCGGAAATATTTTTGTTATAAGTTAAGAGTGGGATGATGGTGTGCGTCCAAGATCAAGAAGCGAGGGAGCGATACGGGCGACAATAACGCGCACGCCTAGCACCTCATCGCTCCTACGCGCAAGACGTGCAGTGACTTTGTGCTGTGCGAATTAGATCTGTAACAGTGAGGTGTTATTACACGCAATGAAAGCACACAGATTAAACGATGCCCCTACCCTTGTACTTTTCTCTTGCCGCTTAAGGAAACTGCATTGGCAAGCTTTAAAAATGCGATATTTTGATCATTTTCACGACTTTTTTTTCTCCAAAAATACACTTAATAAGACAAAAGTAAAAAAAATAAGGGCATAGATGACTTCTTTTTTATCTTTTCTGAAAAAAATTCGTATTTGCAGAACATTTATTTACCGAGATACGCGTATTCGCGCAAACAACTATTTTACAGAAAATGTCTCAGTACATGCTCCTCTTAACATTATATCACATAAATACTGGTGTGGGACCGGACAAGTGAAAGGATAGGGTTTTATGAAAAATTATTTTAGGCGTGTCACGGCTCTCTTTCACAATACCGCTTTCAAACAAAAAGAAGAAAAAAAAATTCTGCGTCCTCCGAAGAAAAGAACAATATCATAGTACAATCACGGTTACTTCGTACTTTACTGAAGCCCTGCTAATGTCGTGCTCACAGGATATTACTCCGCCTCATGCAGAACAAAGCACGAAAATTGCACCATAGCCACAGCGAATCGCACACCTGTGAACGCAGTGTAATAATATTTTGCCAAAGGACTATTACTTACTAGGCATTACCAACACACCTATTCTCTCACTGCTTACAATTTTATTATTTATAAATGAAATATAATAATTTGTAGATGAAATGTAAGTAAACGTTCAAGTTAACCAAATGTAAAGTACTTTTATATTAACGTAAGCATACAACGCTTGTGATACATTACATATTTAGGAAACAGCAGAAAATGCCATACACGGTTTGTTTTTCCGAAGGTTTGATTCAAAACGTGTGAAGGAGCCGTGAATAGACTAAACAAAGGCACGAGTAATAGCAAATTAATAAGAGTGGGTGTTTTGGTGGTTTTTTTTTTTTTAAATTATATAAATGTATATTTACCCGCAATTTTCAGTTTAATAAAAAAAATTTTTTTTTGTAGAAATGTGGACCGGGAAAGATGGGCAAAGTGTTATTTCTTTTGGTTTGAGAGCGACAGCATGAATGATTGGCCGAGACACACTTAAATGATTTAATATGCAAAACACTCTTCTTTCACTCGGCCGGTCCCTCGCTAGCGAACCACGTTAGTAAATTATCAACTCTAGAAAAAAATATTTGTACTTAGACTGTATTAGACAGTATTTTAAATATACATGTCGCTTTTATCTTATGCCTTTCAGTAACTGATCAAAATTATTTGCATGAATGTGTATATTTACTCAGGTCAATTAATTATATAGGTAATTTCTTGCATAATTTACTGTCTTCGTCTGTGTGTCTACGTAATATTATAGATTTCCATTGGCATAAATAAAATTTCGTATGCCCAAAACAACTGGTCATTTAATCACCTACCCATGCTTCAAGCATAATTCGAAGGCTACAATTATTTTTTTTCTAGTTTTTAATTTGAGGAAGAAAACGTCTCATTAAAACGAACTGTTCTGACGTCATCGAAACGTTATTACTGCTACCAAGTTTGTCTGCAAAAGTTTGGCCGCTTAGTTTCCGTCAAACATTTTGAAAATTGGACGGGTTGTAAAGTCTCTTTGATGTTTGATGGACTCAGCCAGTCAGAATCGTGCATTACAAAAATGATCGTTTCTGATATCGCGGAACTTTAACAATTGTTGTAAATTAAATAAATTTATGAATACAATAAATTAAAATAGAGTATATTTGAGCATGAGTAATATTTGAAGTGATTAATTAACAATTATGTTAATAACTCGGAGTCATTAAATTTCGTTCTATGGTCAATACCTCTGGTAAACTACATGTAGTAAAAAATGAAAGTAAATCATAATATTCGTTAAATTCCTTCCTGCAAAAGGCTGCGCGGAGACAACAGCAGTACCTCACTTTGAAAACAGTTTTTAAATCAAAATTCAGACTACATCCTCTCACTGGAAACAATACGACTGTGTGGCACATTTTAAAATACATTCGATACTATTTGATATAGGCTGTTCAGAATAAAGTGAGCACTTTTTAAGGCCCTCCCAACAGGCAGTAACCGCTAATAAATATATCTTATTGCAACCTCAGGCATTAAATTTTGATGGTGGTGAAATGTATACACTGTGTTTATTGGTCACATTGCAATGTTTATATTAAGAATCAGCAAGAAGATGGAAATTGGATGAAATGAAAAATCTATAAGGGCCTTAAAAAGTGCTCACTTTACCATGAACAGCCTATACAATTTGTTGAATGTAAAAAAAAATTTGATGGTCGTATCTTGTCTACAAAATTTTACTGTGAAATATTTTCGAAGGCGGAAAATTTGACAGTGTGACACGGGCTTGGCCGCCCGAGGCTTTCGCTAAACAAAAAGTAAAGACCAGAAGAGTAGCTGAATCTTCCTGGAGTTCAGTGGCTGGATTATACCGTGGTGTGTTGTGTGATCGCCAGATGTCAGGATCACTTTTACCGTCCACGTATCGCGACATCATCGACGGAAACAATTGTGGAGACTGCGTCCCCTATCTTCCAGTCGAAACGCGAACAGAAACTTTATCTCCTTCGCCCCTCCCACCTCCGTGAAACGTTAATTTGATCCGATCGCTTTTACCCGCTGCGCAAGAGAGAATCTTTTCACCGAAGTAAAACAGAAGTAATATAGCAGAAACTCTCTTCGAAATCCTGTTCCAGGAAAGTCTTTGGAACCGGTAATAGGTTTCCTCCAAGAACTTCTTCCAATAAAAATAATTTCCATGGATTGTTAGGGAGAGACTTAAGTCTTGTTTCGTCTCGAGAACTTTACGTCGAAATGACTGTCATTTATTTTCAGGAGCTCACGTGATGAAGATATTAATATTTTATGTAATTTATAGCTATTACAGTGATAATATTTATTTATAGATTTAGGCAGTGAACTACAGTTTTAGCTCTCTTTCAGAAAATGAAATTAATGTACGTTTATGGAAGTGTCTTATATATTTCTCGCAGTAATATGAAAAACTCCTTGATTTGTAGTATAAACGTCACAACGATTTGCTTAATTACAAATTCTCTATACAGACAAGTTCTTTCGGAAATTGGTTTATGAATTAGAGAAACGCATTTGAAAATGTCTTACTACCAAACTGAAAAGTATTTTAGTGATTCGTTGTACGTTATTAAATAACGTTTCACAAACATAATAATTATATGTGATGTCGCAGACAAAAACTAAGAATACGGAATTGTTGATAAAAGATAAGTAACGACACACTTAACAATAATAACAAACTAAGTACAATATGACCACCAGAGCTTCGTGTGGCAGGACAGCGCCCCTAAAATAACTGCAACCTTCGGTACACACGTGAGTAGAAGAACCGGCTTGTCAGGCAGTCTTTTGCCACTCGAAAAATAACACTTGTCATTGCCTAAAAATGCCGGATAAAGTCGATTTTCACATTCATGTCAGAAAATATTTTATAACACATTTTGATTGTGAATTTTGCAGTAGCAGCCTGTATCGTTATTGATATATATATATTTTAAAACAGTTTCCGGTGAGCTTTAGTGTGTCATAGCATTGAAATCACTGAAATTATAATACTTTCAAGCACGACCGACTGAATAATGTGTCTCACGTCTGGAATTAACAGGAGAAATTTGTCATACTTGTCTGTTTGAAAAAAGTTATCATAGTTGATTTATACCACTGCCATTTAGAGGAGAGAGAGAGGGGGGGAGAGAGAGAGAGAGAGAGAGAGAGAGAGAGAGAGAGAGAGAGAGAGAGAGAGAGAGAGAGAGAGCGGTCTGAACAATGTTTTGCTTGTTTACTAAAATGTTGAAAATATGTTATCCAGGTAAAACAGCCATTAAAAAAAAACGTTTTATTTCACAATCGTAATAATAAATCAATCCAGCGACGTACAGATATATCGTATTCAGAAACTAGTTGGCAGGGACATAAACTATATTTATGATATAAATTTACAGAAACGTCACATTTACGTCCCTCTTCTGGTAACACGTTTATCACGAAATATTTATTTCACGTTCGTTTGTCATGTTTACCAGACAAGTTAAAAAATATATGTTAAGATTTTAATATCATCAGTTAAATACAGATGATTAAAATAATGAAATTAATCTTTTTTTAATAAACAAATTCACTCTGCCAACGTCATTTCGCTGATCAATGTGGTGCAGTTGTAGCGCACTGGCATCAAAATACACGCAGGCAGGGTCGGTGACATTTTTTTAAAGGTTGACTTCTAGAGTTGTCACTTTATCGTGGAACAGCCTGTAATAGCAAATTTGCGAATTTGACGTTTAAACATACACACTACTAAAGTGAAGGCATTTTATTTGGCAAAAATTTCTGTGTGCGATTTGAAACATGTAATACGTTCAAAAATTGTTCCTTTGGTTCATTCATTACCTGGTTTATGTGCTATACACTTAAACCTTACGCCTCTGCATTCCAGGTAGAACCGCGAAGCACACGCGCCACAGTTGAACCGCAATTTCTTATTCGTCAAATTCGACATGGTTTATCAGCTTCATGCTTTCGCTCGCCGTGAAAAACCAAGTGAATTAAATCACGTTAAATTAATACTAGCGAAGAACACATATGATTCATTTGAAAGCGTAAAAATGTCATAATTTATACTAATGCAGTGTAGCCTTGTCTGTTTAAATGAGTTCACGAGGCCGCTAAAGTGTTTCCGTTTCCGTGATATTAACTAGTTTAGATTCCTCCCCACTGCCCGAAGCGAAGCAGCTGTGCCGAATTTCTGATCTATCAACGGGTACGTTGTAGGAGCGGGTAATTTTCTGCTGCCCCGAGTATAGTTTCACAGCCCATAAAGTTACTTTTTTTCATTCCATAACACGTTACATCACTGTGGTAATTATTTAGAAATGCCACTAGCTACGTAGCAGTAAAGAGTGGAGCATAAACCTAAATCGAAGAACATGATCTATATATTTTAACGTGTTACCAGGATACGAGCGAGCGTTAGTCAAGACGATAATTTTTTTTTTCTTCTATAAACTACTCGTCCTTACTGCTTTGTTGCATGATTTCGAGAGGGGTTTTTTTTTTTTTTTTTTTGCCTGCCACGCGGTTGTCGGCCTTCCTGTTGAGAACCGAGCCTCTACTTGACGTGAATGAGAACCATAAAATTTCGCGATTCATCGCTAAGCCTACCTTTGGCGGTTGGTACCAACATTACTGACGCAGACACAAAAATATGAACAAGGAAAAACTATTCCGTGTTACTATTCCGTGTTTATTACAAGAGAATTTGAACGTACTGAAAAAGAAGTTAAAAAAAATACGAAATACGTAACTTCGCATGTACTCACAATGAAAAAAAAAATCGTACATTTGTATATCGTTAGTTTTTAGTGCCGTGTATGGCAATACAAGATTTTCCAAATGTTAGGATTATTATTTCTGGATAGTTAGTACTAGTATTATAAGAAGTATCTGACATGCGTGCTTTGCCATACATCATCCTAATGTTTTTTTTCGTGCCATGACTTACTCTTGTGTAACACCCAACAAAATACACATAATTTTCACGGGACTTTAGAAATTTGTGACGAGTAAACAGTAGCACTGATCAGAGGAGGCAGCCGTAAGGTATCATATACGTAATCTTACTTTTCAGGAAGGTGCTGTCATTCGAATATTATATTAGAATAGTTTGTGAAATATTGCTGAGGAGGAGAATTGGAAAACTTCTCCAATCCCTCCTTTTAAAAAAGAAGTGAAGTCAACTTCTTATATTTGTTCTGTAAGAAAGTAGATATACTGGTTTATGAAAGAACTTCCCAATGTTGATATGGGACCTATCTTGCGTTCAGCAGTATAGATATGAGGAGTAAAGACTTTTTATTCAATTCAGCGATTGTTCCCAATCTGTTTAATACCGTTCCCCGCTCAATTCCTACGAGTTTCATAGGTGATAACTTGCCCGCTTACCTAGAGATATTTTCTGCGCTTGAAACCGAGAAATGCAGGCGCAATAAGGGCGACCCTGCTCGGCATAGCAAGTGCGCCGTCGCCACTAAGAACAAGGCTCCGAACTGGCGTGCAGTGTTCTCGTGGAGTGCTGTGGTTACGGCGGAGGTCTTGAGAGCCGATGAGGGTGAAGCGATATGAGTACGGAGCAGCGTTGAAATGTAAGGATGGGAGAAACGGCAGCGGCTTCGTCCGGCACGATTCGAACGCGCGGAAATCCGGGAGCCGCCGGAAATCGTACCCGGTTCGCCTTAGTCGGAGGCTCTAGCCGCTGCAGGACCGCTGCCCCACAGTGTTACCTGTACCTATGGGACTTTAAGTATTGGCCCTATAATTGTATTGGTGGAAAGTCTGTTCACAATAAAGTGAGCACTTTTGAAATCAGCCTTAGAAAAAAGTTGCTGTCCCACCCTACATAAATTTTAACGGGCGATCTGAGTGACATGTGCACAGTAAAGTTGGTAACGATGGATGGAAAGTAGTTCCATATCTTAACGTCGAATAAAAAGTGTTACGCAACAACTTCTAATAACTTAAATAATTTCTTTCGCTTTCCGTTTTTTTTTTATGCATCGAAGTGTAAAAATGAGCAGATTTTTAAAATACTTACCTTCGTAATAATTTCACAGTTTCACTTGACCGACGCACGAATAAAGTGATGAGACCCATGACAGTCTTAATTTTACATAAGGTGGAAGAATAAACAACATGCGGGGCTTTCAAAAGTGCTCATTTTACCGTGAACAGCCAATAGCAAGGTTCAGTGCGGGGCTTTCGTGTAGGTACATATATGTGACGCGTTCTCAGCAAAGGTACCTTAGGGTGAAAACGTAAGGATTTCAGAACATTCGACAGTTGTCGAGATATGAACGGAACATGCTGAGAGTATGGAAGCTACAACGGTGTGACTTGTTTTATTGAATATGAGATTTTCACCCTAACTTACCCTTTCTGAGAACGCGTCACATATATGTTCGTCTGACGCGTCTATACAACGCTTTTAAAATAATAATCGGTTTTAGGAATCCTGGAGTGTTCTAAAAATGGTGTTTTAATATGCGAGGTGACTTGAAAGCCCTCGTCAGGCTTCGTTTGAAGAACGCGCTCTTTTCGTATACGAGCAGATTGGACGCTCGTTTAATAGTTTTGTAGAAACACGTGCATTTTAAACACTCTGAAAAGCAGTTCACGCGCCGGGTATTTGGTGTCTCTGAACCTAAGCTACCTATGTAATACATATACTAAAAGGGGCTGCTGCATCACACAAATAACGACTCATGAAACTGCCAGAGTTCCTCTGTAGTGGAGAAAGTTAAAAGCACAATCATAATTAACCGGGCAATACTTAAATGCCTCTGAAGACAAGGTTGAAGTTAGCCGCCTATACCCTCCGCTACAGCAGTTTCTGTTAAGTTGGTTTCTGCATTTCCACTCACCATCGTATATTGGTCCTGGCTACACCGCGCACGCTTAGTCTACTCTACAATGTTTATCATTGGCTGGTCGTCGGCCGATGAAGTTGCGCGTTGACTGTGCACCAACTAATATGTTGCGACAGACATAACAGATTTTACAATATATCGCGTTCATCTCAGAAATTATTAAAAAAGAACAGTTTTATTCTTATGAATTGAAATGTTGAATAGTTATAAATTTTTACTTAGATTCAGTAAAATTCCAGCTATACAGTCAAACTATAAAAGTGCCAGTTTTGTCTTCAAGAGTAAATAAATGTTCATGTAGTCGTAGGCTCGTGTAGGTGTATACACGTGCATACTCCTCAAATGGTTAAAACACTCATTGCGCTGTCAAAAGTTTTCCTTCGAATATTTAGACAATAAAATCTTAAGACGAAACGTTGCCGTCCATTTTTTTTTATCTAGCAAATTTGGACAAATAATTGAATTTTTTGGAAATCTGTCTACATTTTATATTTATCAATCTTAGTCTGATTATAATTTAAACATTATTTTATAGTTGAATATTGCTGCTGAATGTCATGAATAGAACAAAAAGAATTATGTTAGAGAGTACAGTCTTGTGTATGGAGCAGAGACCTGGATATAATCAAAAACATATAAAGAAGCTGAAAGCATTAGAAATGGATTTCTGGAGAAGATCAACCAGAATTTCAAGGAAAGAAAACGCAAGGAACACCGAAATAATAAGGCTAATGGAAGTGGAAGAAGAAATGTATGAAGTACTAGAACGAAGAAGGTTGGAATGGTATGGCCATGTAAGAAGAATGGAAGATAGTAGAATACCAAAACTTATAAAGGAATGGGAAGTCGTAGGCAGGAGAAGAAGAGGACAGTCCATAACTACCTGGCTCCTAAATGTACAGTAAACAATGAGAAGATTTGGTGCAGAAGAGGAAGATACACAAGACCGAAATATCTGAAGAAATATTTTGAGAAGATAATGTCGAGTTTTGTACGAAACCATTGTTCCGAGTTTATTGTTATGTTGGAGGTAAACCTCTGTATTGAGGAAAATATCTTAGTAATAATAATAATGCTGTGTATCAAACAGCCAATTAGACACAGTAAAAAAATAAGAATTCTGTGATTTATTTTTACTTATAAAACATTATTTTCTTTATTTGGCGTGGCTATTTTCTGAGCAATTCTGTTATTGTTCAGTGTGCAGTTTCAAGCATCAAAGAACTTTTATAACTAGTCTAGTATACAAAATACATGACGGAAATCGAATCCATCCAACATTATCAGACAAATAAACACTTTCTTTGAACCAATTATGCTTGAAGCAATGTGGCGGAAAAATTTGATAGTGATGTGCCATGGTTAAGGAAACAAAATTAGTAGTTAACGCTCCTTGCTGTTTATATATTTTTCCTTACAAGTATCAACGTGAAATTGTAATTTATATTTTATATGCTAAATAAAAGGAATTTTCTTGACTTAATGGAAAAAGAATTTGTTGTATATAAAGTCATGCGTGATATGTCTTTGAAATACATTTGAAATTTAATTAGGATAGTATCCATCACCCAAGTAGACTAAAAAAATGATAAAGCAAAAAATAAAAAGTTTTTCAAGGACAAATATAAGCAAACATTATGTAATACGTTAAAAAAAAAAACTATAGTTATAGACCTTGCCAATCGAAACTGACGAATACATAATCACATCACTAAACCAACAAACTTTACCTGATGGACGAAGATTAACCCTAATACCCTCGACAGTGTGTTTTTTTCCTAGAGAAAATTTACCGTTGCGCAGTGGTAACTGCACCGGACTCGCATTCGGGAGGACCCGGGTTCGATTCCCGGTCCGACGATCCTGATTTCGGCCCTACCATGATTTTCCGAAATCGCTCGAGGCGAAAGCTGGGATGGGTCCCTAACAAAGGTCATGGCCGCTTCCTTCCTAATCCTTCCCCGATCCCCCCCCCCCCCCCCCCGTGCACGACCCGCACCGCCTCTAATGACCTCGATGTCGACGAGACGTTAATCCCACTTACCTACCTACTTTAAAATTTAAGAAAGCGAAACAATTTAGCTTTAATGCGACGAGGTATTAATGTGAAGTAACGAGAAAACTCTCATTACGTTTTGCGTAACCACCGCGTAGTACGCGAATTTCAATAAGTAGAGACCTGAGGAATTCTCGCCAATATTTTACATTAGGCTAAACTTCACAGTACTGTATGTATTGGCTGTTGCATAGAAGAGAAGCCACTCCTTTTTTGTCACGTGATTGGGGCACACAATTGTCTAGCGTTCGTTTATAGGAGCAGCAGAGTCACCAAGGGCGTGTCACCTAAAATACGGCCCAATTACATACCATAACAAAGGTACACTTGTTTCAAGTTTAACGTGTCCCGAATCCGAATAATAACGCGAATTTTGTAGGTGTCTACCAATGCCATTAATTTGTGACTCCAGAAGGTGCATGCGTCGCGGAACGCATGCGAATTAGGTAAACGATGATATTGATTTTCCCGAGAGAATGTGGCAACAAAAACAACGACCAGCGTCCAAATAGTCAGTTCAAGTGTGCTAGCTAACGAACCGCCAGATCTACACCGTCAAGCATGTTGCCACGTTTTATTTTTTTCAAATTCCACAAGGTAGTTGAAATAAATCTTCGTACATGACCTATTGAAGGACACCACACAAACTTACATGTATGTTGTCTCAAACATTTTAGCGAATTGCTGTCCACGCAAATAAAAGTACGTAAAATTTTTGTATGTAGACCTAAAACAACAAATATTTTAGATAAGAAATTACCATTTAAAAACAGTTTCCCCACAGAATACATATATTATTATGTTTTTTTTTGAGTATATGATTAAAATTTGACTGAGATCATTGTTTAGAGTAGCCTAACAGAGGAGTTATATCTAATTCTATGTCAAAATTCGTACAGTTGAACTTGAATTTAGAAGAGATTGGACAAATGCACTATTTTAATTGGTTTCTGGGATCTAGCAGTCTCGTGTTTTGTCAACATTAAGGATTGACTGAATGTTGTGTACGCATGCCACGCCTTAATTTTGTCTCTTTTTTGTGTCCTATTAATTTACCCTGATTACATTTGGTAAGCCTAAATAAATATTGTTTTATTTATTTTTTTCTATTTCAGAAATCAAACGCTAAATTAACAATAAAGGGGAATATAAAGCAGAGAACTCAAATTGACAAATTATGTGAACAAAACTGTCACGATACCATTTAATTTTGTACGAAACTAATTTAATTTATTTTTAAAATCATAATTTGGAATTTGTTTATTTTTTTTACGAGACTTCACAACAGACGATTTCGCTTAAAAAAATTCTTAACCACAAAACTATTTGTTTTAATACATATAATGCACATTAGAACAACAAAATTATTTTAAAGTAATTTATATATTATAAGAACTAATTTTAAATTTTATGGTAGTGATAATTTGGTTATATAAATTATTGAAATTTATTTCCGTGCTGCAATATAATGCAATATATTATACTGAAGCACACACATGTTTCTGAGGAACATCGTTATTTTTAATGCATAATTAGTTCTTTAGTTCTGGTCGCAAAATTCGTCAGTAAATATATTTTGTCGTAGCCTTAGGCGTTCCGAGTGCGGTGGAACATACAAATTGTGTTTATTGTTTACATGGAAATATTTTTTTAAAAACGTGGTTGAAGGATAAAAAATAGATGAAAGGAACAAACAGTAACGAAGGTCTCAAAAGTGCTCACTTTGCCGTGAACAGTCTATAATATAAAATAATACGTATTTTTTGCGATATGACATCGGGAGTGGAATACAATATTCCAGAACATTACAACGATGTACGAAACAAAATTGTTTCCAACATTTTTGTGGGCTCTTAGTATATATACGTAGTATTAGAGTCGTATTTTACTTTATTTTCTTTGTTTGCAGTGTGCTTGAATTAAATATCACGCAGCATTATTCAAATGATAAAGGGCTTTTGTTCATTTTTACATATACTGTTAACTAATTAGGAATGACACGTAGCGAGAACTCGTAGAGATCTGCAAACTCGACTTCACATCAGGAAGTCTGAAATCTGGTGTGCAGATGGTGCTAGCTTACAGCAGCAAGTGCTCGAATATTCCGCCGAGATGGCACCACAAGTCACGACATCCACGCACATTCTTCTCAGCGATAAACACGCAAACACAGGACACCCTTGCCTCCACCCCACATTATCGTCACTTGCTGTGACTATGTAAAAAAAAATGTCATAAAATTTAAGCTCATTTAGCTTGCCACTTGCTATCAATTTTCCTCAAATTGATTACTATCTGTGAGGTTAAGGAAGTAGTAATAATTCGTCAGTTGAAACTATAGATATAATCCATTCACGGTTAAGGACCGGTTACAATCGCGTTGACACAAAACGTTAAACGCCATAAGAAAACTGGTATGGCTACAATCGCCGTTAACAGGAATATAAATAAAAAGAATGTAGGGGTATATATACAAATATTTTTGTTTATGTATGAAATTTAAAAATAAACTTTTGTAAAAAAAAAAAAAAGATATTCTACGGACTTAACAGTTAAACTAAATTATTTTTTAATGCAAATTGCATTGTTTGTATAACGATTTCGTTTAACATTAACAAATTTAATACGTACGGCGACAGTGGTGCTATCTGTTTCAAATCGTCTGTAACATTTGTTTTCACTTGTTTTTGACGTCTTGAATTCTGATAGGCTGGCGTAAAACGCAAAACGCAAAACCTTGGAAGTTGGCTAACTTCTAACGCGTTGCATTTTATGTTTATCGTCATGGCAATGTTTTACGTCGGTTGTAGCTAGTGCGTATACGATTCACGGATTCATGTCTTATTGTAACGTTATTCTTCCGCCTCATGCAAACAAAGCAAAATATAGTCTAGAAAATTACACCAAAAGAACAACAACGCATAGCATTAGCGCTCACTCAGTTTAATAATATTTTGCATAAGAACTATTTCTTACTAGGCATTACCGACACACATATTTTATCTCTGTTTTTATTCATATCAATTATAAGTCAAATATTATAATTTATTTATAAAATGTAAGTTAAAGTTAAATTGAATTAAAAATAACATAATTTTATGTCAACAGAAGCATAAAGTGCTTGTGGTAGGCTACATGGCATATAAAAAAAAAAACAAGAAAGCATGTTATACAAGGGGTAATTTTTTTGAGGTTTGATTCAAAAACGGACGAAGAGAGCGCGAATAGACTATATCACTTTACTTAGAACTGCTCGTATTCGTATTGGCACTTCCAGTTTATTAAAATGTCACGTGGTCCGAATTAGTTGACCAAAATAGATAATGACGTATTTGATATTGTAGTACTCAGTATGTAACAAACGTGCTGCTAAATTAACAAATTGCAAGCATCGCTCAACTAGTGATTATCGACGAGTTCCAAACTGAACGCGACTATATGCTATTCACGGTAAAATGAGCACTTTCCAAAGCTCTCTCATTTAGAACAATAGTCAATAAATATATTTTATTCTAGTATTAGACGTTAACTTCAGAGTGCGGTGGAACATACACACTGTGTTTATTACTTACATAGCAATATTTATTTTAAATTAAAAAGTAACTAGGGCCTCAAAAGTGCTCACTTTACCATGAACAGCCTATAATTACTAAAATACTAATATACTAAATGGTCGACTCGAAAACAGCCGCAGATTCTCTATCTTCGCATGCACTGTACGATCGGCGTGATGCAACTACATGCCCTTTATAAACATAAAACATGCCTTGCAGAGCACTGCACAAAACTAAAGTAATATGGAGCAACATATTTACTTTCTCCTGATTACTTCTCCACCTTATATCTTGGGACAATGCACTGGAATTTTTCCATTATGTTAGCCAACACTAACAACACAAATTTTGCTCTTATCCGGGTTGAAACTAAACTTGTAGGTAAACGGTGGCAGTCTCTATTTAAAATTAAAAATTTTCCCTTCCGCATTCCGAAAGTGAAATTTCTATAAAATTCTATAGTAGCCTAGGTAAATACTTATTTATCTACAGAGTCCCGTAGAAAGTAATTGATAGCGTCTACAAGGCTTTATATAGGTAATGGATCGGGCAGCCTGATTTCAAACACTATTATTTACATAATTAAGTTAATTCTCCCAATTCCCTTGAAGTTAATCGTAAGCACGCCAGCGTTGTATTAAATGCGCCTGAGATTCGATCCTCTGGGTTTAAGTTAGTTGCTATGTTAGTGCTGTGGTGTGCTTTTACATACTTCTTCGTGCTACGTATGCTACTGTAAAAACCTGATTTATACTCTACACCCAAGTTTTTCTACTGCAGATTTTCAGAAATAATTATTTTTTTGTGCTGCTGCACATTTTTTTGATTAATTTGTTAGAAATGGAAATCGTTCATTTTACGTAGGCTTTTGATAAAAGGTACTTTCACATAGCAAGATTATAAATTTCTTGGTCAAAAATATATTTGCATACTAACACTAGCAGATGTAACACAAATATAACAAAAAGAAAAAAAAATGAATGAGACATGCGTTGGTCTGGAAAGCGTGAAGATATTCTCAGTGATGCAGTCTAATTATATAAATTTTTCGTACAACAGAACATAAATAACAGTTTCCAAAATTTTACTTAATATTTGCAGTTTGGCTACCTTAGTTAATTTATAACCGTTAGTTTTCGATATATATTGTCGACGATAGCCAAGGAAACTATAGCAAAAGGAGTTAAGCAAAACCGACTTCACAAAATTTACTACGCAATTCCTTATTACATTATTATATGTAGAACGAAATTGAAAATATATACTACTACATTACGACCAAAATTCTACAAAATAAATATGGCAGTAATACTTCCCTTTAACTGACTTATGCAATATGTAAATAATTTCTACAACAAGTGCAGAAATTGATAAAAAATAGTACAAGTTATGAGTACATTACAATCTGTAATACACTTTAATGTAATTCTCATCCATTTTCGGCTTTTTAAACTTCTTCTCCGTCCATTTTCACTGGATCGTGTAAAGAAAAGATCAGATAACGCAGTTCATCTACGGAACAAAACGCCTACTACCCCTGCAACCGTCAATTCAAAGCTGTCGGTTTGGTTACATACATTCTGCTCCCGTAAGAGTTTTATTTGCTGGCTGCATGAACATGACCCCACAACCAGAATATGGCTGGACGTTTCCCACAAAATGTAAAGTATGGAAAAATTACAGAATAAAGGGACAAAATATTTCGAAACTATTACAACCATACACAAACAGACGAAAGCGGGTAAAATTAGATTCGCTTTGCTATAAACACTCTGGAATAGTTCCGAAGCTTTTACTTCAGGCTTTACGTCAAGTCAAGGCAAGTATATAATATTTTTCACGCTTCTGAAAGACTAATTGCTTCTGCATGAAAACAATATATATCATCACAGCAGTTGCCGTTTTTAACCAAGTAATATTAAGAAACACTAAAATCGAGATACAAGGTTTGTGTAAAAAATTTTTTAATGTTGCATAGATATTGTACTAGCTGTTTTGTCATGCAAAATGGCAAGAAAACTATAATTTCCACCAACTTAACTCTCCATGCTGCAGTATACTAAAATCTGCAAATGTGCTTACACGAGATGCTAAAGGAAACCTATCTTGTAAGCTTTTAAGAAAAGTCATCAAAATTATTTGCAACAATATAGAGGAAAGTAGGCTCATTATTATATTTTAACTTCATGTTTATGTGAATTTTTTTTAGGGGGGGGGGGGAGAGAACTGTGTTTGAAACTTTACTGGTACAAAAAATGTTTATTATTTCGTACTTGTTTTAGACGCCGTTCAACTTGTATAAACTCTACGTGATGCAACATACCTTAAATTAAAAAACGTAATTTTTTACAGTCTCCGCGTTATACCGCTATTCTCGTACTTATAGTGGTTACCACAGATGACGCCTGACTGAGGGATATGGACTCCATTCCCAGCGCCAGCCAGCCTTTGGAATTTTCCAGTAATCTGAGCATTTTTGAAAACCCTCATGTATTCTTCCGGGTTATGTCAAACTAACACTTTATTCATGCGCCGGTCAAGTGAAACCGTGAACTTATTATAAAAATAAATATCTTACAAATCTGCTGAATTTTACACTTATATGCATAAAAAAAAAAACCAGAAAGCGAAAGAAATAATTTAAGTTGTCATAAATGGTAGCCTAGCACTTTTAATATGACGTTAGGACATTGAGCTATTTTCCCTCCGTTACCAACTTTACTGGGCGCATGTCATTCAGTGCCCGTTAAAATATATGCGGGTAGGAGCAGTAATTTTTTTTTTTTTAAAGTTCATCTCTAAAGTGCTCACTTTATTACGAACAGCCTTTAACGTGTTTGACTCACCTACATACAGCCGAAGGAAACGAGAAACCACTGCAGAATCAGCTTGCCTAGTAGCTCCAGGGGAGCCACTTTCTCCATCACCACGTTGCCTGAGGCTCACTATCAGTCAGCGATATTGATTCACCAGCTTTTGCACGTTCAAGTTTCGTAATCACAAGTTTACAGGTTCTGGAACAAATGGGCACATACTAACGTCGCAGTTATACTAACGGCTGAAATTATTTATGTGGATGCGTTATGACAGTTAAATTTAAATCAGAGGAGGATTCACGGCATGGTTTTGGACAGGAAAATATGTTGTGAATTTTTATTACTTTCCAAGTGAATCAAGTAGTCTGTCCGCTCGTAGATCAATTCCTTTAAATTCGTCATCAAACACACACAAATAGCTACTATGCTACGCTATCAAATATAACAGCATGGAATATAAAGCTTGTTTGTTTGTAGGTGTAAGTTCACAGGAACTTGGAAAAAAAATCTCATTGATTGTCTTCGAGTCGGATTGATTACAGACAGCCATTTTGTAAGGTGAACATTAAGACGGAGGGGGGGGGGATTTCCCCCCTTTTCTCTCACCTTGTACCCGCTGCTGAGTTAAACACACTCAATTAAACCCGTGGCTATATAGGCTGTCCACGGTAAAATGACCCCTTCAGAACGCCCTGTTTGAGATCTACTTGTAAGCACGTTGTGTATTCTTCCAATTTATCTGATATTAACAATGCCGTTGGCCTCGTCGCTTTGTTCATGCTTCGGTCAAGTGAAAATGTGAAATGTTTAGAAAAGTAAATATTTTACAAACCTGCTAGTTTTTTACACTTAGATTCATAAAAAAAAAAACAGAAAGCGAAAGAAATCATTAAAATTATCACAGATGGTTACCTAACACTTTTTATTTGACATTAAGATATTGGACTACTTTCCATCCATCGTTACCAACTTTACCGGGCGCATGTCACTCAGTTCGCCCGTTAAAGTATATGCAGGTAGGAGCAGTGACTTTTTTTATAAGGTTGATTTCAAAAGCGCTCACTAAAACTTTACCTTACCACGGACTGCTACGTCCAGACGTCAACCTGACACAGAACGCCTGTACTTCCGCATTTCTCCCAGTCACGTGCCAAAATATGGAACCAATTATTTAAGAACTCATAAAAAAAACATGAAAATAATGAAAGAAAAACAATTGTAATTGATTATTTTTACAAAAAAATAAACAGGGTAAATCACAGAACATAGCATTAAACCGCCTTAAAGGTGGTTCACGGTAAACTGAGAACTTTAAAACGCCCTAGTTAAGATGTACTTGTATCCACATTATGTATTCTTCCACTTTATATAAAATTAACATTGCCATGGCCCTCATCACTTTATTCACGCTGCGGTTAAGCGAGATTATGAAATTACGAAAGTATATATTTTGAAACTTTGTGGTTTATTTCAATTATATGCTCTTAAAAAAGACAGAAAATAAAATTTATAATTAAAAAATTCACAAATGTTAATCAAAAACATTTTTTTAATCAACGTAATGAGACGGAACTACATTTTCTCCGTCGTTACCAACATTACAGGGCGTATGTCAGACGCCGTGTCTATTAAAATGTATGTGGGTTGGGGGCAGTGATATTTTTCTAAGATTAATTTCGAAAGTGCTCAGTTTATCGTGAACAGCTCATATCTCAAATCAGTGAAAACCGATGGCACATTTAGAAGGTTTCGTGGGACTCCTAGGATCTAGCCACGACTCACCAGTGGTTCGCGGACCGTAGTGTGAAAACCACTGTTTACCAATGTGAACATGTTTGCATAACTACAAGCTAATCGCGGTTTCTTCACACTTTTTAAATCAAACCTTTGAAACAACCAATCCATGTATGACGTGTTTAGTTATTTCCCAAATATGCCATGTAACACAAGTGTTTTATACATCTTTTAATATAAAAGTATATTATTTGTTGTTAAATTTGAAGTTTAACCTACATTTAATTTATAAATCATAATATTTAATTTATAATAAATATGAATAGAAACAGTGAGAAAACATGTAGGTTGGTAGCGCCTAGTAACAAATAGTTCTCATGCAGAATATTGTTATAAGTGAGTGAGCACGAATTCGGTGCTATGCCCTCTGGTGTAATTTTCTAGACTTAGTTAAGCTCTGTTTGCGCGCGGCGAAGGAATATCCTGTAATTAGAACTTGATTATACAATTATAACTGAATACAAACAAATACCTACCTAAAAAACGCACTACTTTAATTAGTTATGATCCCTTCAAACAATTATAATGTTACGTTTTTATTTTATTTTAATGGAAATAATTTAACTTTTCCTGTTATAGTACAAAATATGTCGCTATATGACTTGACTTTTTATTTGTTTCGATGGATAAAGAATATCCCGCAAATTTATGTCCTTTAAAAACTGGATTTTTAATATTTTAGAATTATGAACCTCAATTTTTATAGCGAAGACCTTGTGAGTAATAAATACAAAGTATAGATTTCAACACTCTCAAAACTTAACGTCTACAATGAAATATATTTATTAGTGGTTAATACCTGTTGGGAGGGTTTTCAAAAGTGCTCAATTTACCGTGAATACACTATAACATTGATTCCCCATTTAAACTCCATGGCTGCAGGCCAGATAGGCAGACCCAGTAACGTTCCCGCCTATCTGCAGTTTTTTCCCGAGAAGAGCGGGAGCAATAAGGGCGGCACTTCCACGCCCATCAAGTGCCTCGTCGCCGCTAAGCGTAAGGCTCTGAACTGACGTGCAGTGTTCTCGTCTCACTGAAAAGTCTGTAAGACAGCTTAATGCAGTGCCTTTAAGTAGTCCTGTATGTATCTGACGGGTATATTATCTATACAGCGCTTTGAAAAAGAGTTTTCAGCCTTTTTTTTTTTTTTTTTTTGGGGTGCTACGAGAAGGTATTTCTATTGCGTGATGTCTTGAAAGCACTCAACAGCCCTCGTCTTAAGTGGATAATCGTTTCGTGGATCAGCACATTGAATGCACGTTTAACAGTTTCGTAGAAAAACCAGGAACATACTCAGAACTTAGTGAAAAAAAAAAACTGGGTGTGGCTGTGTTGGAGACACGGCCGTTTGTTTTGCATGAATACGTCTACGTTGACGCGCTCGGACGCCTTGATGTTTATTTTACGTTCCCGGCACCGCTTCGCTTGATCATATGGGATTTTATGGGCATCACTATGGATTGATTTTGAGATGCTCTTTCCAACCGTATACAATTTCTGTATTTCGACTTGGCTTTTTGACAAGTATAGACCGACATTGTGTTAAGATTTCTTAAATTTTTTACATTTCAACGCTTACAATTTCACCATAACTACGCCACCTAAATGTTTTTATAAACGTAATCGATTGATCTTGACGAGAGCTGTCGATTGAAATTGAAACGAGCGTCGTAGCTTCTCCTAGTCAAAAGTTAAACTACGCGGAAATTATGAGACGCGGCGAAACGAACTCAAAATTGCGACACCCCCCCCCCCCCCACCTACCCGCACCACGCGATTATTTGCAGTCCTCACTCAACGTAACATTTTCTTTGATCCTGTAGCAGTCGAGTGGTGTAATTGAATTTTGAATGCAGACGATAGATTCAGTGCTGCAATGCCAAACTGTTTCCCCCCGATTTTGTCGTCATCGGATATTCTGGATTGCCTCCCGCTATGGTCGCAAGTTTAAAGACGTATTCACGTCGAAACATTTAACTCACTTGAAGACCCTTAACGACGACGGTGGTCGAGTAGTGAGCGCATGCGCATTGTGTAGAATATCTGCGGCGTGAAGTGTGAGTTATTTTTAGAGTTCTCACTCGGTGGGCGGCCTGGGAGCTCTTTATCTGGCCGCGATCTGTGAGCGGCTCTTCTCTGCTCTGACCAGCCGGGACTTGATGCTCGAGGTTGTGACAGGCTCAATTAGCTTCAACCAGCTGCCATCTGTCGCGTTATGGCGTCGCAAGGCTGAGAAACGCTTCAGAAAGGCCGTTCACGATCAAGTGAGCACTTTTAAAACCAACCTTAGGAAAAATTCACTGCTCCTACCTGCACGTATCTTAACGGGAGCACTGAGTGACATGAGCCCAGTGAAGTTGGAAACGAAGGGGGGGAGAGTAATTGCTTGACTTCGCGTCGAATTAAAAGTGGTAGGTAAACATTTGTGATAACTTAAGAGATTTACTTCGCTTTTTTTTTTTTAAAGCATCTTAGTTAGGTGTATATTGCTTCGTTATGACAGTCAATGAACAATAACGAGGGATAGGAAAATTTGGCGAGTTCAGTGACCTGTAGGCTAGACTCCTCAGTCCTCTGCATACTGGAGTCTCAGCTGTGTGTTCGTTGGCTGTTGCCTCACACCTGACAGTTAAGGGATTCGCAAGGTGTTTCCTTGCAAGTCTGCTATTGGCTCAGAGGCGCGCAGGGCGGTTCTAATAAACGGTGTATGTGCTTGACGTATATCTTGTCCCGAAATGAATTCGCGAAATTTTCCTATCCCTAATTATAAGATTTGTGTTTGGCCATGGTAATGCGAACCAATCACAATCGTTGAACAGTAGCACGCTTTACGGATCAGTTACCCACAGGGAATATAACTGGGCGTTTAGCCTCGAGTGTGCAGTACTTTCCAAAAATAACTTTTATGTTCGTCATGAACGATTGTGCACCCAGGTCTTGAATGGGTAAATGCACGGTTACCCTGTACTGGAGCTCTTTTAGCTGTAGTTCGGAGTGGCTGATGAGACGAGAATTTCCTTCCAGTGGGATACAGATAAATACGCGATAACACATAGTATAGGCTGTTCAATGTAAGCTGGGAACTTTTCAAAGCATTGCTTAAGATCTGCTTGCATGCACATTGCATATTCTTCTACAATGCGTACAATTAACATTGCCATAGGCCTCATCACTTTATTCGTGCGCCCATCAAGTGAAGCTGTGAAATTATGAAATAAAGTAAATACTTTAAAAAAATTTGTTTATTCTTACATTTAAATGCATTTGAAAAATAAAGCAACAGTTATAATTCGAGTATTCACAAATGTTTACTTATCATTTTCAATTTAACGTTAAGTAATGGAGCTACTCTCCTTCCGTCATCACTAACCTTACTGGGAGCGTAATACTCAGGGTTTCCGCCAAAATATCTATAGGTAGGGGCAGTGACATTTTTGAAAAGTTGATTTCAAAAGTTCTTAATTAACCGCGAACCGCCTATATAATCCATTCACGGTTACTTCACACTTTCCTAAAGTCCTGTGAAAGTACCACGTCCAGGATATCCCTCCGCCTCGTGCAAACTAAGCTGGCCCAAGTCTATAAAATTACACCAAAAGACAACGCACCGAATTCGTGCGCACTCAGTTGTAATAATATTTAGCATGCGAACTATTTCTTACTAGGCGCTACCAACACACATGTTTTCTCACTGTTTTTATTCATATTTATTGTAAATTAAATATAATTAATAAATAAAATATAGTTAAATATTTCATATGTAGAAATAAGATACGTTTACGTAACCAGAGGTGTGAAACTCTTGAGATGCGTAACACATTAGGAAATAACTAAACGCGTCATACATGGGATGATTTTTCAAAGGTTTGATTCAAAACGTCTGAAGAAACCGCTAATAGACTATATTCGACCGGTCCAGTCGATATTGGTTTACTCATGTTATTGAAAGTTTGTGATTTCCGATAAAGCACCTTAATTGATTCTTAGCTGAAGTGTTTTGAAACACTGCTACTTAGGAACACTCGTCGTAAAAACCATTGTCCCGAGTTTTTTACTCCAATGCCAGACACTCGTAGTCTGGTAAATTGTGGAAATAATTCCTCTGGCACGTTTGATGCTAATTCATTGCTGTTCTTTATCGTACAGTCGAGAGTAATTTGTAATTGTTAAAAGGTAGAGACCTGGAGAATTCGCGGATTCATTTTGGGACAAGCTAGAATTCCAAACACGTTTGTTTATATAACTTTAGTCATTGGTCCACACGGTGTTTGACACCTCCTGGAGGACGCTGGCCCAATCGCCGCCTTCCACTGCGACAGCAGACAACCAGTGCACAGTTGACATCGGCGAATTTGTACATAATACTGTAGTGTCTAGTCTGCAGGTCATTTGATTCGCGAATTTTCCAGTTCTCTGTGAATATGGTTTGTGTTTGACGTCATACCGGAGAAACAGAAAGGCCTGATAGGTTGGAAACTACTGGATATGAATGTGTCCGCAGCCATCGCACACGTGTTGACTTGGAGCTCATGCACTATAAATAACTTAATTAAAATTAAAATCTATTTGTAGACTGTGTCAATTTCCTGTGTTGGCTGAAATAATAAAAATAAAATAATTCAACTATCGAGAGAAAATATTTTGAATCACTATAACCGTAAAAAATAGACAGTTATTTGGTTATAGTGTATTTGCCGTTTCTTCACACTTTTATTGAATCAAAACTTAGAAATATCACGCCATGTATGACGCGTTTAGTTAGTTCCTAAATATGCTATGTATCACAAGCGTTTTATGCCTCTGTTTCTATGAAAGTATCTTATTTTTCGTTAAACTTAAATTTCATATGTATTTTATTTATAAATTACAATGTTTCATTTATAATAAATGTGAATAAAAACAGCGAGAGGACATGGGTATTAGTAGCACTTAATAAGAAATAATTCTGAAGCAAACCATCATTACAACTGAGTGTGTACTAATTCGGTGTTTTGTCCTTTGGTTTAATTTTCTAGACTTAGTTCAGCTTAGTTTGCATGAGGCGGAGGAATATCCTGGAAGTAGAACTTTAGAAGCGCTTGAGAAAAGTGCATAAATCAAAGAGTAATTATATACAATATTATTTACCAATATTACCTACCTAGTACTGGTATACATTTATTAACTAGTTATTTGATTTTAGGCGACTGGGTTTAGATTATCTAGATAGACATTTCTTCAATTTTATGTAGAACTCGAGAAAACTGTTTAACAATTTTGGTTTATGTTTGTACGGCTATAATGGTTAAAAATATTTAGTGACTTTTTCCTTTGTTCTATTTTATATTCAGCAGAGTCTTTGGGCACAGTCCAGTTAAATTGTTAGTTTAATTTCATTACATAACTGTCATTAGGAAAAAAAGTTTAATGGTTTAATTTACCATTAAACATTTCGTGTAAGGTACCAGTTAATAAAAGTATGTTTCACGGGTTCAGCTATCCTCAGTATTGCGGGAAACTCCAGGGAGAAAATTGTTGTTGAGGTAATCGCTTACTATAGGCTATTCACAGTAAAGTGAGCACTTTTAAAAGGTTCTCATGTGCAATAATAGTCAATAAATATATCTTATTTTAGCCTCGGACGTTAAATTCCGTGTGCAGTGGGATATACACACCTTGTCTATTACTTACAAGGCAATATTTATTTAAAATGGCTGAAAGGAAAAATAACTACGGCCTGAAAAGTGCTCACTTTACCGTGAACAGCCTATACATGAAAGTTATCCGTGTTGTATATTGCTGAACGTGTAATTACGCAGCAATAGTACGAGAGTGAAAGCATTAAGATTTAACCAATAACAAACATTTATTTTAAGTAAAATAGAGGGCCGCGGTTCGTGCAGTGATGTTCTCGCCTACCGTCCAGGCAACCCGGGTTCGATTCTCGGCGGGGTCGCTGTCGGACGATGCTACTTTCGGCGGGTTTTCTCGAGGTTCTTCCGTCTTCCTTGTCCTTGTCTTCCGGCGCCACTCCATATTCATCTCGCTTCACCCTCATTGGCTCTCGAGGCTTCACTATTAAGACCCGCCCAAAATTCTCCATTCCAGGCTCTTCAGTTTATTAAAATACTATTATATATAATATATATCACAAATACTTAAGAGTGCAATGGACTCCCGTGGGAACCCCGCGTCCAAGGTCAAGAAGCGAAGGAGCGATACGGGCGACACTAACCCGCACGCCTAGTGCCTCATCGCTCCTACGCGCAGGGCGTGCAGTGTTTACGCTGTGCTGTGTAAATTAGATCTGTAACAGTGGGGTTTTATTACACGCGATGAAAGCCCACAGATTAAACCACGCCCGTATCTTTGTACTTTTCTCTTGCCGCTTAAGGAAACTGCATAGGCGAGCTTTAAAAATGCGATATTTGACCATTTTCACGAATTGGTTTCTCCAAGAATACACTTAATATGACAAAAGTAAAATAATACAGGCATAGATAATTGTTTATTTTAACTTCTTTGGCAGAAAGTTGTATTTGCAGAACATTTATTTACCGAGATACGCGTATTCGCGCAAACAACTAACGCGGGGATCCATGGCACTTTTAATGATTAACCATCATTATTATTCCGCACTGCATGGGTGACACAGCAGCGTTTTTCAAATTTAGAAATAAAAGTCAAATAAAAATCCGAAATAACGCCTCGAAATAAAATAACTTTGACAGTTCGAGCAATCTTCAGGAACATTTTCGATTATGCGACCAACTTTATTAGTGGAGATTTCGATTGCTGTAGGGTCTGCTTCGTCAAATATTCTTCTGCCAACTTTATTACCGAACGTAAATTGGATCGAAAATTCGCGTGTGATAAAAGTGTTGATATGGTCACGGACACTGAGACTGGATTTCACAAACGGAATTCACTTGAAATCAGGAAGGCGCGATTCATTTACTATGCATACCTACGAGACGTGAAACCAAGTTAGACAACCTGCAAAGAGTCTTGCGCAATTACTACTGGCAAGTGGCTTTGGTGAACGGCGCAAGGCAGTACTGCACTGAAGTGTTTACAGAGTTATTGGTTGTTCGCCACTACCGAAAATTAGACATCGCTCATTTCCGTCAGTGTAAAACTTTCTCGTGTGTTTCGAAATTACGATGGCATTTTCCGCAAGGACAAATTTTTGCGACATCCTTAGAAGACTTTCACGAATACTCTTGGCAGTAGAGGATTTAACTTCGTCAGATCTGCAGTTATGAGTACATTACCGTGTCAGTAATTTGTTTTATTTAAGATCTCTTATTCGCCGAGTAGGAAATACATGTCGTAACGTTTGGTCACAGAATTCTATAACCTATTTATTTTACACGATTCATACTCATAACAATGCTGTGTTGTAATCCACAAACCGAACTCACTAGCATAAATGAGGTAATTAAAAAAAAAGGGTAACACACCATTAGCTATTTCAAGAAATAAGCTCGGAAGGATAATAGATCCAGATACAGTTAACTAAAGGTTGTTCACGGTAAAATGAGCACTTTTAAAAGCCCTGCTTAAGATCTACTTGTATGCACGTTGTGAATTGTTCCGCCTTATGTAAACTTAACACTTCCATGGACAGCATCACTTTATTCATGCGTCGATCAAGTGAAACTTCGAATTTATTTAAAAAAGTGAACATTTTACAAATCTGATCCTTTTTACACTTCGATACATTAAAAAAGTACAAAGCGAAATAAATAATTTAAGTTACGCTACCGACTTTACTGGAAGTATGTCACTCAGGGCGCCCATTGAAATATATGCAGGCAGGAGCAGTGACTTTTTTCTAAGGTTGATTTCAAAAGTGCTCACTTTATCGTGAATAGCCTTCACTACAAAACCGATAACAAGTTCAGGTCACAATCAGTATAGTAAATTATATAATGCGTTGCTTATGTAAGATTTTAGAAATTTACGTATGTCTGGGCTCTAGAACAATGCGGACTGTATTTTAACGTAAACCTTTCAAGTTTGCGACTTACCGATACGAAAAGCGAACCGAACTCGTCTTGTACATACGTTCTGGCAGCGCTGCTCCGGGCCAATGGCGCCACCATCGACAGTGCTGTCGCAGTGTGGCGGGAAGTTAAACTAGTTCAAAAGGACCAATGGTACAAACAACATATTTGGAAACTCGAGACTATACAACTTTAGCTGGTTACCTTGCTCTGCCCCGCAGACACAACATCTGAACTACTAACGTTTGGTTATGTTACAGTTGACTTACTATTAACACTGTTCGTGGTTATTCGAGCACTTTTGAATTGAAATCAACCTTTGAAAAATGTCACTACCCCTAACTGCAATCACATAGAGAAACTTTTATGCATTTTTTTTAAGTTGTTAAGTAAGCAAATTTTACGCTTATTTTTTGGTAGTGGCTGTCCCGTACTTGTTAAAAAAAATATATTGAAAAACACACATTAAAATTGATAATAGTAAAATTGTGATTTTTGCATGTTATTTTGCGAAGAAAACGATATCAAAGTATATCTTTGTTTGAGATAACTTTTAACAGGGAGTAATATTAACAAGTGTAACAATGTTTTTATTCAGTTGTAAAGTAATGTAATTTTTGCCTTCTGGCAGACGGGATGTACAGCCGCTATGTCAAAATTAATTAACGGTAGTTTAATACACGCGCGTGTAGATCAGAATTACTAAAATTAATATACCGAAGAAGATAATGTTACATGTTGCTGTTCTTCATCTCTTCCCTTGCCGGAATGTTTGAGGGTCAGGTGTGCGGCAATCCGATAAGCGTTTGGCGATTCACAAAGGCAAGCCGCCGTGTGGCGCCGCGATAAGCCCTTTCCGACTCGGGCGCTGCACACTTCCCGCTGTTTTAATTTATGCAGTTCTATGTGAAAGAATGTTCTGGTTCAACGCCCTTCTCTTTCTCGGCAAGATAACTTAAGCTACGACGGACTTCCGAATGAACGGTGTTTGAGTTTTGACCGTTTTGAGCGACGAGCCAGTAGAATAATCAGCAGGGGAGCCTGATGTTTTCGGGAAATATGTTTTATAATATGGGATACATGTTTCAATTGTTTTGTTTCTGATTCAAGCATGTTAGTGAAATTGCACCTTGCCTTACTGTTGTCGATAGTGAACTTGTGTTTCAGCAAATGTTGGGAACTGTTCTTATTTATGTTATGATTTTCCAATGTAGTTCCGTGTTAACATTTTACTTATTCAAAGTGAAACTTAACTACAAGAACGCTGTGAAATGGATGTCACTGCGAATACCATGTGCACCTCGAAATTTCTTAACGTGTAAATTACGCACGTGAATGGATAAGTTTCAGATGTTTCGAGGATAATTGACTAAAGTGACAGTGCTGTGTTTAAGTGTTTTGAAAGCCCTGCTTGACATTTGGTTTCATGCGCATCGTGTCTTCTTCCGCCATATGTAAAACTAACATTGC
The DNA here is from genome assembly GCA_029891345.1 of Dryococelus australis. Classification (NCBI taxonomy): domain Eukaryota; kingdom Metazoa; phylum Arthropoda; class Insecta; order Phasmatodea; family Phasmatidae; genus Dryococelus; species Dryococelus australis. The sequence continues at coordinate 37,000,847 of CM057006.1, forward strand.
CATGGTTCTCATCACTTCATTAGAGACATAAATATATTGTACGTTTGATAGTTCTCACACTGATATTCATTTAAAAACAGAGAGAAAATAAATTATTTTACTGTTTCATAAATGTTTACCTAGCACTTCTGATTCAACGTTAAAATGTAGCACTACTTTCTCTCCGTCATGTCGTTACTAGCTGCGCTGATCACTTGCCATTCAGTGCGACTGTTGAAATACGTATGGGTAGAGCCAGTGACATTTTTCAGAGGTTGAGTTCAGTAGTGCTCAAATGACCACGAACAGAGTTAATAGTAAGTAACGACTGTAACATAACCACACGTTAGTAGTTCAGATGTTATGTCTGCGGGGCAGAGCAAGGCAACCAGCCAAAGTTGTACAGTCGAATTTCTAAACATTTTCATTAGAAAAAAAATAAGGCAACAAAGATAATTTCACTGTATCATTTATTCGCGGTTTCTTCACACTTTTTGAAGCAAAACTTCCAAGTATCACACCATCGTTGATTCCTTAATGCCACGCTTTTTATACTTGCCTTAACATAAAAGTACCGAATATGGGGTTACATTTATTTTTTCTTTCATTTTATCTATAAATTACAAATATTTGATTTCTAATTAATTTGAACGAAAAAAAAAAAGGCGTGTTGGTATTGCCTACTAAGAAATAGTTCTTATACAAAGTGTTATTAGAGCGCGTGCGCACGAATTCAGTGCGCTGTCCTTTGGTGCAATTTTCTAGACTAGGTTAAGCTTTGTTTGTACGAGGTGGAGAAATATCGTGGAAGTAGAACTTTAGCAGGACTTCAAGGAAAATAGAAATTAACCGTAAATGGGACCATAGTGAGCGTGACCTAAGTATTTTATCGTATTTGCAGTAGTTTACTGTATCGGGATCTCTTATCCTTCTGGGCACAGTAGTGACCCAGTTTTTTAAAGGCTTCGCTGAAACTACTCCTGCCTGCTATATAGAACCATTTTTCTTCTTTTTTTTTTTTAATGGAGAAGCGTTCGGAAAATGCATTTCGACACCATCGTTTCGTCAAAAATGTATCTCTTCTGCTAATTTTCGCCTTCCACTCTTCGTTCGGAAAGGGGCAATGGGGACACAATATCGTGCGTGACTACGAACATAAATCTCTAAAAACAACTGCCTAACTAAACCTGGAAAGTGATCCCATAAATATACTGCCAGTAAACCAGAAATAAATTAAAATTACAATGCACATGAAAATATCGGGACTTGATATAAAATATATGGGGGACTCGTATTGCTGTCACGCACGGAAATATCTTCGTAATTAAGCAATGAAGCGAAATTACCACAACCAGTCATTATACATTGTGTGTATGCGGGGCGAAAGTGCAGCGAAATGCCACACCTCGCTGAGACAATGATGCAATTACACGCTGCAGCGCCAGCCGTACCGCGTGTGTCGCGCTAGTGTGATCTAAGTACCTTCGTAAGGGAACCTGCAAGATGAAGCTGCACAAGATGAATATCAAGAGCGAACAGCATGTAATTGAAGTTTAGTCCTCGCGTCCTCCGTGATAGTTTTTTTTTTTTTTTTTCCTGGAATAAATCCGCTGATAATCTAAAATTTCGGCGCACTTTTCTGTTTCATTTTCCTATAACACTGGCGTTTATTATATTATCAGAACGATTTTTATAATGTGTTCAGTAACGAATCGAAAATTAAATTTTTACAGACGTACCAACATACGCCAATTCAAAGTAGCTGCTCTTGAATTATTTTCGGTGTTTTTTATTTAGATTTTTTAAAAATGTTTCCCACGACAACATATCTATGTAATGGCTTACACCTAAAAATATATTTTATTTTATTAATATTTTTTAGCTACCAAACGTAAAAATCGTACATTAATTACGTTCGTACACAGCAAAGAGAAGCTTAGGCTATGAACGCAGTTAGCGCAAGGCCTGCAGAACAATCTACAAAGCGTAGCTGATATAACCTATTCGGGTTTCTTCACACTTTTTGAATCCAAACCTTTGAAAAATCACCCCATGTATGACGTGGTTAGTTATTTCCTAAATATGCTGTGTATCACTAGCGTTTGTTACATCTGTTGACATATAAAAGTTATCTATTATCGTTAAAATAAATTTTTAACTATATTTTAATTATAAATTCTAATTTATCATTTACAGTAAGTATGAATAGAAACAGTAAGAAAATATGTGTGGTGGGTGAGGAGGGGGAGCGAGTTGTTTAGAAACTCATACTTCCTTCTGATCGCTGGCTGAAAAAACTACGTAGTTAATAGGATATCTAAAGACATTGTAACATTTCCAGTTATTATAATATAAACAGTGTATTTGGTTTCAAGATCAATCTAATTTTATTCAGGAGGGGGGGGGGGCACTTAGGCCCCTTTAGCCTTCCTCCCTTTTTTTTTTCCTTACTTAGATCCGTCCCTGGAAACTCCACCTTTCTACTATAGGCTGTTCACGGTAAAGTGAACACTTTTGAGGTCTAATTACTTTTTTCTTTTCAGCAATCTCTTATCATTTAACACCACCCTTTTAAATAAATATTGACATGTAAGTAATAACACAGTGTATAGATTCCACCGCACCCGAAAGTTTACATCTAAGGCCAAAATAAACATTTTATTTAATATATTTATTGACTATTATTCCAAACGAGAGGGCTTTCGAAAGTGCTCACTTTACCGTGAATAGCCTATAAGAGGAAACACGATGGTCAATATACTACTTCAGTTGCTTCTTCTGACTGCAGAAACAAACCCGGAAGTTTGATCGTGCCCCCTCAGTGTCCAGCTTTGAACAGTTCTTTCAAAAATCCAGTATCACTCCAACTCGGTAATAAATTTTAACTTTAGGGCTAGTTCGTCATGATATTTCCTTATTTTGCATATGTAGTCTATGCGAACTAAATTAATGAAGTGAAATACAGTATTGTAGAAATGCAAAATGATGTTTTAGTTTACATCTTCTTTGAGATAAACTTGCTTCGTTAAAATACAATTGTGATACTGTTAATGGTACGATAAATGTAGAGATGTTAGAATTTTTAGGATGATGCGAGACACCAACCATAGCCCGAATTAATATCTCACGCATGGGATTTAAGAATTACAAAATAAAGCAAATTAATTAAAACTCAAATATTGATAATCTCCGTATTGAGAGCGCCATGGGACGTAGGTGTAAAAAGAAGAAGAAGGAGCGGATTAACATTTGAGAACACCGTTGCCAAGCAGCTTGTGAAAGCTGTTATAGGCTATCCACGGTAAAATGAGCACTTTGGAAATCCCTGATCAAGATCTACGTGCATGCATGTTGTGTATTCTTCCGTCTTATGTAAGATTGGCATTGTCGTCTGCCTCACTGATGCGACGGTCAAGTGAAACTGTGGAATTATTAGAAAAGTAAATATTTAGCAAATCTGCTCATTTTTCACACTTCGACGCATTAAAAAAACACAGCAAGCGTAATAAATAATTTAAGATACGGTATCAAAAATGGTTTCCTAGCACTTTTTATTCGACGTTAAGATACGGAACTACTTCCGTAGTACTTCGTTACCAACTTTACCGGGCGCATGTCACTCAGTGCACCCATTAAAACATATGCAGGTAGGGGCAGTGATTTTTTTTCTAAGGTTGATTTCAAAAGCGCTCACTTTACCGTGGACAACCTTTACGTTTAGTAACATCGTTTCATAAAACTTCCATCAAGTTACAGAAAAGCAAATGATGACAATTTTTCAAAAATAATCTTGTGATTATTTAAATCTATTTATAATTTACTGTTAAGACTTAATATTAAAATTTAAACCTTATTATTACACGCAGAACTACCTTACAGAATTCCAGAAACCCTTGAAGGGACTGATTTCCGACTAAAAAAGTATTAATAATAAATTAATCTTTATTACGGTTACAAGAAGAGTATGACTGGCAAAATATTGTGGACTTAAACATATATGTTGGATATGTCCTATGTATTGACAGTCCTCGTTTTCAAAAATTTGATTCGAAATGTAAGCTACGGTGAAACAAAAATAAGTCCAAGAAGAATCCACAATGGAAGCAAGGGTGGATTTAGCCCTTTTCAATAGGAGTAGGGAATGTGGCGTGTGTTCAAATACGTATACATACATTCGTTCACGTAGGTGCGTGTATGCATATTTGACATAGTTAATAATTAACTCATATGGTAGTCAGTGTCCTTTTACTATCGTTAGGCACTGTAAGTACACCTGTATTGTTACATCCAGATGCGTGATCTGAAACGTAATTGTAATTACTAAAGAACACACAGTGCAATGCATATTATTGTGTAAGTGCTCCTCTACTTGTAATTAATTTTTCAATATTGCCAACCTTCACCGATTTCGTCCATACAGACACGATATTTTTTCAATCTTCAGCACTGAGAAATTTCAAGCTAGATTAAATTCCCTGTAAATACAAATTATCCCCGTATATATTTTTTTAAATAAAATACTTGTGGCTTTATATGACTGCAAGATGCCAATAATAGGAAATATCTACGTGTATGTCGGGGCCACAGTGGTGTAGTGGTTATACTACTCGCCTACCACCAAGGCGAACCCGGGTTCGATTCCCGGTAGGATTGCCCCCGTATTCTCGCACGTGGGAATCGTGCCGGACGAGGCCGCTGGTTCGGCGGGTCTTCTCATGGATCTGACGTTTCCCCCTGCCCTTTCATTCCGGCGCTGCTCCGTACTCACCTCCCTTCACCCTCTTCGGCTCTCAAGACCTCGCTGTTAAGAGCTGCCCAAATCTCTCCGCTCACTCACTATGTACAGGATGTATCTCTATTCGACCGACAAACTTCGACTGTAGGTTAATCACGAAAAAGTAAGTTGAAAACATATATACTACGACGTATGGTCTAAAGTGAATACTAAGGATCGTACACATCGCTGAAGCTAGACTTGGAACACTTGTATATTGCAAATATTGTAGATAATATTTAAGATGGAACGCCGATTGTCTGGATAATGGTTAACTGAACAAAGCTCTTCAAACACCGCAACACTTGCCGCAGCCATCGAATTATTACATGTAAATAATCACGGTTGCCACCCCTATTTCGAACTAACATCCATGTCGCGGTAGCATATTCCGGATGTAAAGGACGGATTATTAATCCTCATGTTACAATTAAAACAAATGTCACCTTGTGTAAATACCCTAAATCTCGCCGTTTTCGAGTAATTCGTGTTTTACCAATACCTAGCAGGTGGGGCACTTTTTTGCGACTATTAAGACTCGCACGCAATTTGCTGCTACAATAGATGTCCAAAGGTGTCCCAACAAGTAGGTTCCGAAAATTGCTACTAGGTAGCAGTAAATGCTTTACGCCATTTTGCTTTATATTTTTTTAGAGTCCCGAGTATTTGGCTGGTGAAAATTTGAGGTCTTGATTTAAAGGCGATTCTGATCATTATAATCCATTCACGGTTACTTCAGCCTTTTCTGAAGCCCTGCTAAAGTTCTACTTCCAGTATATTCCTCCGCCTCGTGCAAACTAAGCTTAACTAAGCCTGGAGAAATACACCAGAGGGATAACGCACTACATTCGTGCGCACTCGTGTAACAGTATTTTGTATAAGGACTATTTTTCACTAGGAGCTACCAACATACCAATTTTCTTCCTGTTAGTTATTTAAATTATTTATAAATGAAGCTTTATAATTTATAGATCATATATACATAACATTTTAATTTAACAGGAAAAAAATTAACTTTTACTAACACAAGTATAAAACGCTTGTGATAGATGGCGGATTTAGGAAATAACTAAACCCATCATACATAGGGAGATTTTTCAAAGGTTTGATTCAAAAAGGCCGAGAAACCGTGAATCGACTATATAGTAGTATATCTAGTTTGTCGGCTAATGGAACATATTTTCTTTTTATAGGCAATTCACATTGCGTTTTTAACCAAAATTAATTTCCTTCATTGGAATAAATTTTCCCTCAAGTTTGAATATCTGAAATTCCTAATTATATTGGATAATTCAGGCCGTAACTGCAAGGCGCATATTTGTTATTTACTACAATTAGTCCCGCTCGGCACTGACACAGTCCACAATCGCTTCGAAGTTTATGTTTATAACTGTTTCTGTTTGCTATGACAGATTGCGCGCGTAATTCGCAAGTAAATTATCCATCTTATTCTTCCGTGAATGAATAAGAGAACCGGAGATAACCGACGACAAAAAATTAGAAATTGACCAATTTGCCGAGGACCAGGGACAGAGGACATGCTAGGACAAGCGGCGACGTGACTCATGACGTCACATGATCACGTGGACCAATCAGTGCTCGCGACGTCAGAGATTACCGAGGACATCCTAGGACAGGGGACATTGCAATTGTAGCAGGGCCCTTAAAGGGAGGGTAAGATTCCAGAGAGAGGTTCATTACAGTGGTACAGTATTTAACTTTTTCTTCTACTACAACTTCAAAAATGTGTACCTCCGTTAGAATTGACTTTAGACCGCGTGTGTGTGTGTGTGTGTGCGTGTGCGTGTGCGTGTGCGTGTAGCGCGTGTGCGCGTGTGCGTGTGTGTGTGTGTTCAACCTCTTATCTCTCTCTGTGTGTGTGTGTGTGTTCAACCTCTTTTTACGTGATTAACCTACACCAGAAGTTTGTCGGTCGAATTTCGATACATTCCGTATAGTATATGTCAGCGAGCGCGACGCTACGGGCGGAGAGGTTTGTGCGCTAGTGAAACCTAGCGGCGACAAGCAGAACTAACACGTGCGTGGGTAAGTTGGCTTCTTGCCCGCCCGCACGCTGTACGCCGGAGAACTAACCAATCATCCCTCCTGATTCACGGGTGCTCTGTCTTTTTCTTCAGTTTTGCTCGGGGCCCATTACACGCGCGACAGATTGTGCGCCCATTATTCAGCTTCATGCACTATAGACTACGATCTTAATCAAGGCGTGGGCGTACTCCAGTACAATACATTTCAATACAGACGTTTGAGTTTTATTTTGTTTTGATCATTAAATATTTCACCACGTAATAAAGACAATAGGGCATTGACCGGTATTGAATTTTAAAACAATATTCTTTTATTTGCATCACCGAAATGGCAATACTTAGACACTACAAATTATTTACAACGACTGTAATGTCAGTAAGCTATCATCAAACCTATGTAACACTTCAAGAAAGGAACTTATGATGCGATAATTTATGTTGTTCAAGAGACTTACGATTTTAAGGCTAACCAAGCGACGGGAGTTCGAATTCTTGTTAGAGTAGAGATTTGAAACTCCTAACTTCCAATCGATCAGGGTGAGGTGCATTATTTGGTAGTAACTAAGTGCGTCCAGTATTTAATAATCTCATACACATGATCAAAAAACGTTTACAAGATCAAAGAAATTGTGATAAACTACAGTACTAACAAGAGCATTACATAATGGTCTCCTTTTCACTATACGCGTAGTTTAATATAACCCTGTTTGCTGTCTACTGACCAAAAAATGCAAAACAAGAATATTTTCCTCTTTAGTAGCAAAAGCATAAACAAATTACTTTCGTTAAATAAGGTCCTTCGCTGCATGATTTTTCATGCTTTTATTTGCTCTACTTGATTAAAACTTATCTAAAGTTACAATGCGAATACCAGAATTTTGTTTCTCATATTTAAATAAAAATTGGCTACTTTTCGTGTTTTAAAGTAGGAAGTAATTGTAACATACTTTCGGATAGTTTGTTTTATTGATCTGTCAGATTTACTATTAACAACACTTTAATTTATCAACTAAATTTTATGTTAACATTCCGGGAAAATATGTGCAAGCCGTAGGCGTAAAAAATTGCGCGAGAAAAGTTTTTTTATCAAAGTTGTTATATTAACACATGAGAGTTGAAAAAACTAATGGACACCTCATAAACGTGCATTTTAAAATAATTTTCCTGAGCTTAAACACACACAATTTGGTCGAGAACAGTTAAATTAAAGTCAAACAAGAAATATTTTATCTATAATCGCAATGAAGACCAAAATAAATATGCATGCTTTGGCGATAATGATGATATTTAAAAATTCGTGAACGCTGTATGTCGATACTTTTATTGTACTGTTGTAAAAAATATATTCTAATAGATACTATATAATAAACGATTAGCATAAAATCGTGCTCCGATTAGCGTATTCGATAACTTGCATAAATTCGTGTAGGGAAAGAATCTCGTTTATAAATTATAAACGTGAATGTCGTTTTTACATAAACATAGAAAAGTGTTTGAAAACTTTGTCTTAATACAGATAAAGGGAGATTATTCAATTCTCCATAACGTGAATATATTATTTTTACTATGTCCTATAGGACTTCTGTCCTTCTGTTTGTGTTTCCGTTTCCAATTTACAATCCTCACTGGAAATACTTTCACGGTAAAAAAATTATATCTGACTGCTTTAAAAATGTTTAAAACTTATCTTAAAATAAAAAATAATTATTTTCATTAATTGTTTATCAATGAAATCGATAAATATTTCTTATTAAGGAAAGTACAAACTTTTTGAGTGTGTCTATACATACTCCAGAGTCTTTGTTTTAAATGCCTTGTTTTATCGTCAATATGTGCACTAATAAAATAAACACTGTTTATTTATTGGCAGAATTCATGGAATAGAACAAATTTATACGATATAATTATGACACCCAAGTAAATTCAGTATTGAAGAAAAACACACAATATATACTTAAATACATTACATATTTTTGGTACATAAACAAGATGTTTTCCAACTACATGTCGAAATTCAAACCACGTAATCTATGGGCTAATGTAAACAATAAATTATTGTGACAAAATGTTCGGAAATTCATTTAGTATTTTTGAACTGAAACTGACGTAAGCGAAACGGCGCCGGGAGCCAGCAACTTCACGTACCTGCTTGCACAGAAAGTTGCATATCATGTAGGAGAATGGAACTGGTGTATCATGCGGAGTGTGTCTGCACATAGGATACCACAAACTCGAGGTACGTGGGCGCCGCTAGTGTCCGTTTGTTAGTCCACGTGTGTCAAACTACGTAATCAACGGGTAGAGTCACGAATATTGCGCGAATTTTTTCGGAGGCGAGGTAGACTCCAAACACTTGTTGTTTTCTCCTACTGTTGTGATTGGACGACAGTTCTTTAGACACGCCTCGTTTAGCTGTGAGCCAGTAATAAGCAGAAGAAATTAGTGTGAGTGAGTGTTAACAGTCCTGTACAGAGACCTCACTTCATCACAGCAACCAATAAGCAAATGATAATATCTTGAGTGTATAGAGGGCTGCCCAGCCCAGCTTGCTGCCAACTCAATCCGTGAAATACTCCGGGCTCTATCAATGCGAAATTAGCAATTGAAAGAGCCCCGAGTATAGAGGCCCGAGTATTTTGCGTATTGAGTTGGCAGCAAGCTAGGCTGGACAGCCCTCTATACGCTCGAGCCATTATTGTTAGCTTATTAGTTACTATGATCAAGCGTGGCCTTTGTATAGGACTGTTAAAAAGTCCCACTACTGCTGCCTGCTTGTTACTGGCTCACAGTTAAACAAGGCGTGTCTAAAGAACTGTCGTCCAATCACAACAGTAGAAAAAAAGAACAAGTGTTTGGAGTCCACCTCGCCACCGAATGAATTCGCGAAATACTCGTGGCTCTAGCAATTGAGTAGTAAAAGCTACCAGAAGTGAGTGCATTTTATTTCCAACACACAGACAGCAGCATTGGCGATGTAGGGGCTGCACGTGTGATCATGGTGGCCTATGTACAGGCGGTCGCCACATGCCACGTAATTTCCGTTCGTCTTTGTGATATGCAACCTGCTGGGCACGCAGGTACGTGAAGTTGCGGATTCCCGACATTGTTTTGCTTACTTCAGTTTCAATTCCAAAATACTAAATGAATTTCCGAACATTTTGCTACTATGATTTATTGTTTAAATCAGCCCAAATGCGAAGCGTTCTCAGAAAAGTTTCCTTAGGGGGAAAACGTAAGTTTTTTCAGTAGACTTAAAAAAAGGTTGAAAATGCGAGATTATCTTTTTTCGAGATATGAACGGAACATGCTGAGAGTATTAACGCTATAAGGGTGCGACTTGTTTCATTGAATGCCTGGTAGGGTTATCTACAAAAGCAGCCCAAAACCCGAAAATGGTTTTCACCCTAAGGTACCTTTTCTGAGAACTCATCACTTCGATGTTAAGAGCCACCGAAGCCTCCCCACTCATCATTTGAAGGAGAACATTATAGTAAGAAGTAATTTATTTCCTTTTATATGATATCTTTTTCCAAAAGAAAACTTTACGATTTTATTTTCCTCTATACTCGTTTTAAAAAATACGTCCAAATTATATGCATTAATTAACTATATTTTAATTTCGTATTGGATTATCATGCTTTGTGTTATATTATCCACAAATCCCGCGCAGCAAGTACTGACAGTAATGATACAAATAAAATAAATTGAAATGTTATTTGCTAATAAATCACTCACTATTTCACTTATACCTAGATAATTTGTAGTAATGTGTGATTGTTTGAACGTAAAACGAGTACATTCATTACGAACTACACATTTTACACATTCTATTGAGACGTCTCTTACGTACAAGAAATTAATCGTAACCGACTTTTATGGTTGTGCTGTAGAGTACAGGCGTTTCACGATAAACTGAGAACTTTTGAAATTCCTGCTTAAGAATTTCTTGTAATGACCTTGTGTAATATTCCACCTTATATAAAATTGTCATTTCCATGTGCCTCATCACTTTATTCATACGACGATCAGTGTAATTATGAAATCATTAGGCAATTATAGTCTAAGCACGGTTTCTTCACACTATAAATCAAACCTTTAAAAAATCACCCTATGTATAACTTGTTTAGTTATTTTCTAAATATGTCATGTAGCACAAGCATTTTATGCCTCTGTTTAGATAAAATTATCTAATTTTATTTAAAATAAAATTATAACTTTATTTTAATTATAAATTATAATAATTCATTTATAATTAATATGACGAAAAACAGTGAGAAAACATATGTGTTGGTAGCGTCTAGTAAGAAATAGTTCTCATGCAAAATATCATTACATCTGAGTGCGCACGAATTTGGTGCGTTATCTTTTGGTGTAAGTTTCTATTTTGCACGAGGCGGAGGAATATCCTGTTAGTAAAACTTTAGCAGGGCTTCAGAAAAGAGTGAAGTAATTGTGAATTCATTATACCAAACGTCCCATCATTGCATTTTTAAGCATTAAAACAAACAGGAAATAAAAGAAAATAGTTTTAGTATTCACAAATGTTAACTTGACACTTTAATTCAATGTGGATACATGGAACTACTTTCCCTCCATCGTTACCAACCTCACCGGTCGCATACCACTCAGTGTGCCCGTTATACTATAAGTAGGTAGAGGCAGTGACGTTTTTCAGAAGTTGATTTCTCAAAGTGCTCGATTTACTGCGAAGAGCCTTCAGCGTGTATTAATGTGTGCTGTCATCACATGATGTATCGCATGTGGAACTTCGCAATGCATAATTTACCGTCCTCCTGGCAGCACTGCTACGTAGTTAGGGCGGTGTCTCACACACGATCGTTCGCTAGATTCATGGAGCCGCTGAGAATACACGATTGGCACTGATGAAAATGACTCGGGTATTTTATTTTTAGTTTCGTTCTTCCTACACAACCCCGTTGTTACTATCCGTCATTTTTTTTTTCACATCCTGTAGAGCAAGGAAGCGAAATGTTTCCGGAGCTGTGCCCGCCACTTAGACGCGAGGGAAGTTCTGGAATGGTTTAGATCTTATTTTTTTTACACTTTGATACAGGGGCGGACAAGTAAGCGTTGGGAGGTTTGAAAACCCCACCGAGGAACTCACAGACAAATTCTCCTTAGATACGCACGAATATAGAGAAGATATTTATGGGCTGTTCACGTTTGTTTGAGCACTTTTGAAATCAACCTTTGAAAAATATCACCGCCCCTACCTGCACCTGTTTTAATGAGCACATTGATTATCAAGCGCCCAGTAAAGTTGGTAACGACGGAGGTTAAGTAGTTCCGTGTCATAACGTAGAATAAAAAATGTTAAGTAAACATTTGTGGTTTACCTTTGTTCGTAATTTATCCTCGCGTAACACAGCCACATTTATGTACATCATACTTCTAAGCCGACGTTTTCTATCAGAGAAGCTTATTTTTGCTAACAAATATAATCGTAAACATGTGCACGCACGCCTTTTTTATAGTAATTATATTTACATTACTGTCAAATAACAGTTTACTGCCAGCAACATCGACTGATCTCTTCTGATTGGTCCCCGCCTCACAAGTTTCACTTAAGATATAAAAAATAACTATTTCTTTTTAACACCAAAGGAAATTCCAGCACTGCACACGACCTGATAAGTTCAATTGGAAACCAACACATGAGAAAACACACTTTCAGTTCTTCTGCATACGAAATAAGGGATAATTTAAAGCTTAATTTTCCTATTGTAAACTCAGCTTAAACGGGGCTTTCCAAATTGCTAAGTTTACCGTGAATAACCTATCGTGCGGCATCGTAGACGAGCTACGTAGCCCAATTTCTTCCTTCTCGTGCCCAGCCAAAGGCCGATCACGCATTTTTCTTATGAACCCCGTACCTGTGCCCTTTCTGGGTAATACAGGACTACAGGGTTTTCCTGTTTTATTTGTTTTTTCTTCTTTTAATTGATACTTTATTTTCCCATTATAGCCTATGGATTACATTTTATATAATATTGCAAATTATCTACGCAAAGTTGCGTAGAAGGTGGCGACACAGGCATCCTCTCTTTCTTCATATGATGAATTTCGTCTTAATCTATTACCTTATCCTCTAGCAGGAGTGCATGTACAAGTTATTCCGCGTTCTCTTGCTGGTCGATAACGAACAGGTTCTCGATTTTAAGGCTTTTCACGACTTGGTTATACTTGAGCTTGTTTGCAAGGATCTTGTTAGGGATAGGAAAATTTCGTGAATTCATTTCAGGATAAGATAGACGTCAAACACGTGTACGCGGAAGTCACCTTTTCAATTGGATCACAGTTCATTAGACACGCCTTGGACGACTCTGAGCCAACAGCAGACTACCAAGGAAAACAACTTGTGAGTGTCATGCTGCTATAGGCTGTTCACGGTAAACTGAGCACTTATGAAAGCCCTGCCTAAGATCTACTTGTATACACGTTGCGTATTCTTCCGCCTTATGTAAAATTATCATTGTCATGGGCTTCATCACTTTATTCATTCGTCGGTCAAGTGAAAATGTGAAATTATTACAAAAAAAGAAATATGTTACAAATATGCTCATTTTATTCTTTACTGCATTAGAAAAAAAAATAAACAGCTAAAGAAATAATTTACGTTATCACAAATGGTTACATAACACTTTTTATTTGACGTTAAGATACGGAACTACTTTCACCCCATCGTTACTATCTTTAAATGGGCGCATGTCAGTCAGTGCACCCGTTTAAATATATGCAGGTAGGAGCGGTGACTTTTTTCTAAGGGTGATTTCAAAAGTGTTCACTTTATCGTGAACAGCCTTTAGGTGTGTAGTGACACTGGCTACTGTCTGGATCAGCAGCCAATGAACAAACGTGCGAGTCTCGAGTGTACACAGGGCAGTGTAGTCTAGCCAGCAGGTCATTGAACTCGCGAAATTTTCCTATCCCTATATCTTGTATACGAGCCCCCGCACGAGGCTTCTCTCCATGTAGCGCATTGAAGTCTCCGGGCCGTTGTTGCCCGCACGGGTGCCGAGTGGTAGACGCTGCGAAGCCGGGGCGCCGTAGAGCCGTCATTACGTCGGCGCGGCGAGCCGCGGGCTGCGTCCGGCGTAACGAATCTCGTCTGGGAGGCGGGGCGGGCGGCCAACTGGAGCGGCCGTGCAGACGAGGGAACAAAACACTCGTATTACGCTGTCACGCCGAACACGAGCTCTGCGGCTTTAGTGCCCCCCCCCCCCCCGACGAAGGTTTCACTGACCTTAACGCAAGTCGTCCGAGGTCAAGGTCTCTGGACCTAGACTTCTGCCTGCGATGTGTTCGGGTACCGCATTCATTTACGCGCACTCGCTTTAATAATCTTTTGCACGAGAACTATTTCTTACTAGGCGTTACCAATAGAAACATTGTTTTCCTTGTTTCATTGATATTAGCTACAAAGAAAATATCATAGTTTATAAATCTATACGTAGCATAAAACAAAGTCGCCCGGCCGCGTGTGTCTTTGTATTCGGCTAAGGCTTCTGAACTGCTTGTTGGATTTTGATAAGGTTTTCACCATCATTTAGAGAATTTCTTAAGGAAGGTTTACGTGTATCATATATTAATATTTAATTTAAGGATAGTAGAGAAATATCGACGTTTTATAATCAAGTTGGAAAAGGCCGCTTTTCGGGCGTTTACATGGCTTACGCTGAATATACCATAAGAGATACACCAAAATGAACTACAGAGTTGTACAAAAAAAGTCTGCAGCAGTATATGCTTATCTTTTAAGGATGACCCACAGTAACAATTTTTGTCATTTAGGGGTTCATTTATGAGGACTTTGTGAACAACACAGTATTAATCCTATGTTAGTTACCTTAAGCAGTAAGTGTATATACTTGCTGTAAACCTAAACAACGCTATATTTGTAAATCACACCCGAGCGAGGCCGGGGCGGATCGCTAGTGAAATATAAGTAAAAGCTCAATTTAATCAAATATAAGATACTTTCATGTTAACAGAAGTATAAAACGCTTATGATACGTAACATAGGAAACAACCAAGCACATCATACATGGGTTATTTTTCAGTCTTGATTCAAAAAGAGCGAAGAAACCGCGAAATAGACTATCCGAGTGTGGTTTTCAAATATATGTTATAATATGTTATAATAAGTAGTCGAATATTAAGGTATGTCATACCCAGCGTTATTAAGATGGGAATTAAAATGACGGCATAAAAGCAATTTACAGATCACATATTTCATTGCAATTCTTTATTGCGTGCTCAACACTGTTTTTGATCGACACTCTCAGTGTATCTACAGATGTAAAACTAATGGGAAGATCGACTCTTGACCACGGCCATACACGTATCTCCCTTCATAATATCCCTAACGGCCGGCTTAGCGAGCGTGTGCCAGCTCTGCAGCATGACTTGCAGGAATGAACACCACGGTCGAGATGCTAATCTGGAAGTTCGCGACGTGATCCCCACAGCGATCGTGCCGTCGGACCAGCGTTGCGGCTCCGGATATAAGCACACTTATCTAGTATGGTAAATCGTGAATAATTACTCGACAGGTGTCTAAACGTACTGAATGTCTTTTCTTGTAAGACTGAAAGAATTGCAACCGGCAATTCCCAAATCGTCGAAAGAATTGCGGGGCATTAATATAAGATCGTGATAACGTCAAAAGGCCGTTCTGCCCCCGACTAACGTGCAGGGTGCGGCCCCCCCCCGAAAGGGGTGTTCGCACCTTTGTAGGCTGGGAGGGGAAAATAGCACAATAAGCCGGTGTGATGGTAGGTAGAAGCCTTTAAAACCTACACAATAAAATAATACACTAATAGGGGAGTTGGTGTTAAATCAGAGCCATAAGCCCTGTGGGGCGGAAGTGGATGGAAGCCACGAGGGGTGCGGGGGCAGGAAATTGCCGGGTCACGACCTCCTCATCCACAGGGGGTTGCATCCATGGAAGCTCCGTGAGGCTGTCTGAACTAGTATTAGTTCAGTAATATAAAGTTAAACTGGATTCGACGATACCAATGACCTCGAAGTATAGTTCAACAGCTCGTGGTGTAACGTCACAACTCCAGTAATGGCTTTGCAGCCGGGACTGGAGCAATACCAGACTTGTTGTTGTGTTTATTGTTGTAAGACTATAGTCTGAACAGAAAAGAAAGCATAACGCCATCGTCATATCGTTCATCATCATCGTCAATGCGTTTAACGCCATCGTCATAGCGTTCATCGGTGCCTGTTTTATCAAGCAGTTTTCATTTTTTTTAATCCACTTTTTTTTGCAACTGCGCCCAAACGCTACTCTTTACGCGTATTTTTGCAGATGCACTCAAACGGAAAGTTTAACGCAACTTTTTGAGCCACTTTTTTGCGCTTGTGTCCGAATCGGTATTTTATGTTTTGGATCAGAACATTAAGAGTAATTTTTTTCTCATGGTTTTCTGATGGCTTGAGTAGTTAATTTACTGTTGTTTTCCTGATAACTGGGAGCTGTGTTCGAGTCGTCATTTTATGTTTTGGATCAGAAAATTAAGAGTAATTTTTTTCTGATGGTTTTCTGATGGCTTGAGCATTTAATTTACCGTTGTTTTTCTGGTAACTGGGGCTGTGCTCGAGTCTATATTTTACGCAATTGTGTGTACACTGTAATACATATTCTGGTAAACTTCCTAAACTGCAGTGGTAGTTTTTAACCCATAACTTGTATGAGAAAATTACCATACGTAGAGACCTGAAAAATCCGCGAGTTCCCTGATCTGTAGGCTAGACTCCACAGTTTTGTGTGCAATATCATGCAGATATCAACCTCCCATTTATTACTCGCTATCACAGTGGGAGGCAATGATTCGGCCTACATTTTGTTGCGTGTTTATTATTGGCTCAGAATTCAACATGAGGTATCGAATACCGCATGGACCAATTACAAAAGTAAAATGAGCGTAAGGGGTTTTGGATTCCAGCATGTCCTGAAATGAATTCGCTAATTTTTCAGTTCTGTAACCATACGTCAGGTTGCGAATATAGGAATGATACTATAGAAAGTTGGAAATATCCCTAAGCATTTGACTCTTTCCTGAGCAAATGTAAGAACGCTACCATAAATGTATGGTAAAATCTTTGCCATCCGCGCTTTCTCACTATACGTTTACACTGGTCTGGTAAATTTTCAAATAATTTCTTACACTGTATCTCAAATTGTGACACATTTTTTTCCGAGCCAAAATTTTTTAAGTATTGACTTTATTTCGTAACTGTCATCCACGTTTTACAAATGCGTTTATAAGAGCAAACGGTATGAATGCAGCGGTGTTTGGCATTTGGCATCCATAAGTAAGCTTAAGTGAATGGGAAAACGTAAGAAATTTAAGTGCGGAAAATGTATAGGCTTAGTTTTCATGTAAAGGAACCGCAAAGGAAGGCCTTAAAAAAAAAAAAAAAAAAAAAATCTATCCAGCGCCAACCACCACAGAGGAGAAATAGGATCCCGCCCCCTCTCTATTAGCAATTATCTTCCCTATATCCACATTACCACTAAAATTTAGAATGTTTATGCGATGTCATAAACAAGAGAAAACAATTCATTTGAGCAAAGGTAACGCAGATCATTACTATAGGCTAAAAAAATCACTCTTTAAAAGTTTTGTTTCTTCGTAACATGTATGTTGACGTTTCTAAACAGTGTGAATTTTCTGTTACAGTCTTATACGAATGGCATGGATATTTTTATATACCGGAAAAAAAAATCAATACTGGAAATAAAATTATTTTTGAATTTGCTTTTACAAGTTTGCCATTCTCATTAAATGATCATTTCTCATCCACATTGATTCAATATTTAATGATGTTATTCACTCAGTCTGAATGAATGACATCTGCGGCGATACATGTTTCCTTTGCATGAATTCCCTTCCTTTAAGGCGCAAGGTGCGTGCCCTGAGACGCGTTTAGATACCGTCCCTATACCTCGGACGTTCACTTAATACTTCGCCATAGGGTAGACTAGGGAAAAAAATTATCATTTCACTTTTGTGAAGCACTTTTGAAAGCACTTCTTAAGATCTACTTGTATGCACGTTGTGTATTCTTCCGACTTATGTAAAATTAAAACAGAAATGACCCTCATCACTTTATGTTAAATTATTATAAAAGTAGATATTTTTCAATTCTTCTAATTCTGCTAATTTATTGTCGTGTTGGCATAAAGTACAGTACTCACGTGGAACCATGAATTAAATCGGGTCTGTAAATATCAAGAGGACTATGTAGCTGCGCGTTCAAGGCGAAGAAGAGAGGAAGACTTTGTAGTGTTCCGAGCGGCTGGAATCACTTGACTGTTTCACGGGGTAGGTTGTGGCAATTAAGTGCAATAACACAATGCGAGCGAGAACTTCCTGGTGACATCAATTTATTGATAGTCATACATGGCGCACTATTAAAAGGAGTCACAACTTGATTCGCAGTTACATATGACAAACACTTGTACACTTTGCTAGTCTTGGGATGCTTTACGGCGATTCCCCAATAGACTAATTTACGTAGGATGCGTACAGCGTCCCCTAAGGCATGCGATTCGACTACCGGAAACTCTCGCATTCTCGGACTTATATACTCATCCTCAGTAGCACTTCGCTCTCCATTGAGGTCGTGTGCACTCTATGTCGGGTGCAACTGGCTCTTGAACTACTCTCTCTTCTCCTCTCTCCCCGGAGACTCTACATTCCGCCTCGCATACTCTCGGAGCCTTCTGTATACTCCTCCTCAGTATGCACTTCGCTCTCCAGTTGAGGGTCGTGTGCACCGTCGTAGTGTCGGGTGCAACTGTGCCCTCTTGAACTATACTCTCTCTCTCTCGCTGGAGACTCTTACAATTTGTCTCTGCTTCGCCATACTCTCGGAGCCTTCTGTATACTCCTCCTCAGTATGCACTTCGCTCTCCAGTTGAGGGTCGTGTGCACTGTCGTAGTGCGGGTGTACTGTGCCCTCTTGAACTTACTCTCTCTCTCTCCTGGAGACTCTTACATTTGTCTCTGCCTTCGCCATACTCTCGGAGCCTTCTGTATACTCCTCCTCAGTATGCACTTCGCTCTCCAGTTGAGGGTCGTGTGCACCGTCGTAGTGTCGGGTGCAACTGTGCCCTCTTGAACTTACTCTCTCTCTCTCGCTGGAGACTCTTACAATTGTCTCTGTCTTCGCCATACTCTCGGAGCCTTGTGTATACTCCTCCTCAGTATGCACTTCGCTCTCCAGTTGAGGGTCGTGTGCACCGTCGTAGTGTCGGGTGCAACTGTGCCCTCTTGAACTTACTCTCTCTCTCTCGCTGGAGACTCTTACAATTGTCTCTGTCTTCGCCATACTCTCGGAGCCTTCTGTATACTCCTCCTCAGTATGCACTTCGCTCTCCAGTTGAGGGTCGTGTGTACCGTCGTAGTGTCGGTTGCAACTGTGCCCTCTTGAACTACTCTCTCTCTCTCTGGAGACTCTTACAATTGTCTCTGTCTTCGCCATACTCTCGGAGCCTTGTTATACTCCTCCTCAGTATCGCACTTCGCTCTCCAGTTGAGGGTCGTGTGTCACCGTCGTAGTGTCGGGTGCAACTGTGCCCTCTGAACTTACCTCTCTCTCTCTCTTGGAGACTCTTACATTTGTCTCTGTCTTCGCCATACTCTCGGAGCCTTGTGTATACTCCTCCTCAGTACGCACTTCGCTCTCCAGTTGAGGTCGTGTGCTACCGTCGTATGTCGGTGCAACTGTGCCCTCTGGAACTTACTCTCTCTTTCTCTGGAGACTCTTACATTGTCTCTGTCTTCGCCATACTCTCGGAGCCTTGTGTATACTCCTCCTCAGTAGCACTTCGCTCTCCAGTTGAGGGTCGTGTGCACCGTCGTAGTGTCGGTTGCAACTGTGCCCTCTTGAACTTACTCTCTCTTCTCTCCTGGAGACTCTTACAATTGTCTCTGTCTTCGCCATACTCTCGGAGCCTTGTGTATACTCTCCTCAGTATGCACTTCGCTCTCCAGTTGAGGGTCGTGTGACCGTCGTAGTGTCGGGTGCACTGTGCCCTCTTGAACTTACTCTCTCTCTCTCGCTGGAGACTCTTACAATTGTCTCTGTCTTCGCCATACTCTCGGAGCCTTGTGTATACTCCTCCTCAGTACGCACTTCGCTCTCCAGTTGAGGGTCGTGTGCACCGTCGTAGTGTCGGTGCAACTGTGCCCTCTTGAACTTACTCTCTCCTCTCTCTCTCTTGGAGACTCTTACATTTGTCTCTGCCTTCGCCATACTCTCGGAGCCTTGTGTATACTCCTCCTCAGTACGCACTTCGCTCTCCAGTTGAGGGTCGTGTGCACCGTCGTAGTGTCGGGTGACTGTGCCCTCTTGAACTATCTCTCTCTCTCTCTCTCTCTGGAGACTCTTACAATTGTCTCTGTCTTCGCCATACTCTCGGAGCCTTGTGTATACTCCTCCTCAGTACGCACTTCGCTCTCCAGTTGAGGGTCGTGTGCACCGTCGTAGTGTCGGGTGTACTGTGCCCTCTTGAACTTACTCCTCTCTCTCTTCTCTCTGGAGACTCTTACAATTGTCTCTGTCTTCGCCATACTCTCGGAGCCTTCTGTATACTCCTCCTCAGTACGCACTTCGCTCTCCAGTTGAGGGTCGTGTGCACCGTCGTAGTGTCGGTTGCAACTGTGCCCTCTTGAACTTACTCTCTCCTCTCTCTCTTTCCGGAGACTCTTACAATTGTCTCTGTCTTCGCCATACTCTCGGAGCCTTGTGTATACTCCTCCTCAGTACGCACTTCGCTCTCCAGTTGAGGGTCGTGTGCACCGTCGTAGTGTCGGTTGCAACTGTGCCCTCTTGAACTTACTCTCTCTCTCTCTCTCTGGAGACTCTTACAATTGTCTCTGTCTTCGCCATACTCTCGGAGCCTTGTGTATACTCCTCCTCAGTAACGCACTTCGCTCTCCAGTTGAGGGTCGTGTGACCGTCGTAGTGTCGGTTGCACTGTGCCCTCTTGAACTTACTCTCTCTTTCTCTGGAGACTCTTACAATTGTCTCTGTCTTCGCCATACTCTCGGAGCCTTGTGTATACTCCTCCTCAGAACGCACTTCGCTCTCCAGTTGAGGGTCGTGTGCACCGTCGTAGTGTCGGGTGTACTGTGCCCTCTTGAACTTACTCTCCTCTCTCTTTCTCTCTCTGGAGACTCTTACAATTGTCTCTGCTTCGCCATACTCTCGGAGCCTTGTGTATACTCCTCCTCAGTACGCACTTCGCTCTCCAGTTGAGGTCGTGTGCACCGTCGTAGTGTCGGTTGCAACTGTGCCCTCTTGAACTTACTCTCTCTCTCTCTCTCTCTCTCTCTGGAGACTCTTACAATTGTCTCTGCCTTCGCCATACTCTCGGAGCCTTGTGTATACTCCTCCTCAGTACGCACTTCGCTCTCCAGTGAGGGCGTGTGCACCGTCGTAGTGTCGGTGTCGTGCCCTCTTGAACTTACCGCTTCTTCTCTGGAGACTTACATTGTCCGTCGCAACTCTCGGAGCCTGTGTATACTCCCCTCAGACGCACTTCGCCTCAGTTAGTGTGTGCACCGCAATTCGTTACTGTGCCCTCTTGAACTTACCTTCTCTCTCTTCTCCTGGAGACTCTTACAATTGTCTCTGGCTCTTCGCCCATACGACTTCGGAGCTTGTGTATACTTCCTCTCAGGGATACGCCTCGCTTCGCTGACTCCAGTTGAGGGTCGTGTGCACCGTCGTAGTGTCGGGTTCATTCTTTGCCCTCTTGTGAACTGTAGCTGTGCACGTCGTATGCGGTGTACTGTGCCCTCTTGACTTACTCTCTCTCTCTCTTTCTCTCTGGAGACTCTTACAATTGTCTCTGTCTTCGCCATACTCTCGGAGCCTTGTGTATACTCCTCCTCAGAACGCACTTCGCTCTCCAGTTGAGGGTCGTGTGCACCGTCGTAGTGTCGGTTGCAACTGTGCCCTCTTGAACTTACTCTCTCTCTCTCTCTCTCTCTCTCTCTGGAGACTCTTACATTTGTCTCTGCCTTCGCCATACTCTCGGAGCCTTGTGTATACTCCTCCTCAGTACGCACTTCGCTCTCCAGTTGAGGGTCGTGTGCACCGTCGTAGTGTCGGTTGCAACTGTGCCCTCTTGAACTTACTCTCTCTCTCTCTCTCTCTCTCTCTCTCTCTCTGGAGACTCTTACATTTGTCTCTGCCTTCGCCATACTCTCGGAGCCTTGTGTATACTCCTCCTCAGTACGCACTTCGCTCTCCAGTTGAGGGTCGTGTGCACCGTCGTAGTGTCGGGTGCACTGTGCCCTCTTGAACTTACTCTCTCTCTCTCTCTCTGGAGGCTCTTACATTTGTCTCTGTCTTACGATCCTCTCACAAGTAATGCTTCATTACATTCTGCCCTTTATCATTAATCACAATAAAATAGTGCAATTCTACAATTACACTACAACATACGGGCGACACTAACACACACTCTTAGCACATCATCACTCGTACGCGCAAGGCGTGCAGTGTTTCCGTCGTGACGCTGTACTGCGCATATTAGATCTGTAGCTGTGGGTTTTTTTATTTTACACGCAATGGAAGTACGCAGATCAAACTGTATGCGTATAGTCGTACTTTTCTCTTGCCGCTTAAGGAAACTGCATAAGTAAGCTTTAAAAATGCTATATTAGATCACATTCGCGAATTTTTTTCTGTTTTAATACACTTAATATTAAGTAAGTAAAAGATATATAGATATAGACAATAGTTTTTTTAAATCCTTTCTGGCAAATAGTCGTTTTTCCATAACTTTTATTTCCTGAGGTACGCGTTTACGCACAAACGACGATTTCACAGAACACGTTTCAGTACGTGGCCATCTTAACAAAAAAGTTTTTTTTTTGTCACACTATTATGTATGCCAATGTTGAAGACGAGGGTACCTCCTAATTATAGTGGGCTCCAACCCATATCAACATTCGGCGCCTATGAGTTCATTCTCGCCAGAGCGAGTGAAGAGATTTGGGAGGCTCTTAACGTCAAAGGTCTTGAGAGCCGATGAGGGCGAAACGAGGTGAGCATGGATCAGCGCCGAACTGTAAGGGCGTGGGTAACGGGAGAACTCTGAGAAAACCTGCCGACCAGCGGCATCGTCCGGCACTATCCCCACTATCCGGGTGCGACTCCGCCGGGAATCGAGCTCGGTTCGCCTGGGTGGGAGGCGAGGTAGTCTAAACCCTACAACACCGCGGCCCCGTCTCGCCAGAGAAGCGACATGAAACATCCCTCGTGTGGCCATTTATTTCGATAAGCGTTCAGCACTAGTATGCACATCTGCAGAAGAAACCTGCTTGAAATGGCAGAATGTAACTAAGCAACAGCGACAAACTACGCCTTCAGATTCGTTAGGAAAATAAAAATACATTACGACTAAAACTGGATTTACAATAACCCGACAGTCAAATAAAACAGCCCCGACACAGGCGAAAACTATTCAAAAGCCAATCAGGAACAAACGACAAACACAGCCCCGACAAAAGTAGATTCTGTTTCTACTTTCGTCGGGCGTCTGACAGGTCAGCCTCCTTTGATAGTAGAAAAAAAGTAAACATAACCTTACAAAACAAAATGTCGTGCGGATTTCACTACTGTGGTAAATTTCCTATTAACCATTTGTTTTTTTTTATTATTACGTGTACATCCTGGTAATCTTATAACAGAAAGCTAATGAATTGACGAAAATAAACATTCGTGGAAAAATAACAGCTCCAAAATCCAAAAATACTTCTTTTACAAGGTTGTCAAAACAAAATAGTGTACAATAATCTGTGATTTCCTCACACTCCATAGCAAGTAATTGGCTATTGTACGATTTTGCTGAAAGCCTCGCAGCACTTGTATTGTAAACATTGGACTAATGTTGGTGGCGGATATGGTCGGGCTGTAACGTCGTGTCTACTGGTGGCATTTTAAATCCAGCATTATGGTTAAAGTAATATTGATACCCGACGTTATAGAGTTCGGTATTTATAGCAACCTGACGTACAGCTGCGAGATGTATTGTTTCACCCGAACAATTCAGTTTATGCATATGCTAAACGCACCGTTTCATAAGTTTAATCGCGCAGCATGACATAAATCGATCCAGTAACAAAAGTTGTTAATGATCGTAGCATCCTTTGAAGAAATGTATCAAAGCACACTCTTAAAACATCGATTAATTGAGTTCGTATTTTGTAATCCCGCCAAAAAAAAAAATATTTCCAAGTACAAAAAGTTGCCAGGAACATCAAATGGAGAGATGAACGAAACAGAAGTTCAGCTAACTTAATTACACATGAGTTATTTATATTTTGCATTTGTAATTTAACCCGAAGTAATTTTAATAAAAACATACTTGCAGAGAAAAAATTCTTACTAAGACACGTTCAAACAACGTTTGTGAAATATTTTGTCTCTGTTCAGTATATGTGTTAATTTCCCAGTCTGGTCCATTGCATTTGTGTCTGTTATGCGCGGGAACATACTCCATTAATTTAAGGTGGGTAAAAACCGCTATGTCTTCAAACGCGTTCTCTGTTTGCTTTCCGAATATCTGGCAACTCTAACCAGACAATTCATTTTTGGTATTTGGTTCTACTGTCGTATGATTGCAGCGTTACTATTATTATCTGTATACCGGCCTGCACAAAAAAAATGCACATATTTCTTCTTCCAAGTCGGAAAAATCTAAAGCGGCGGTTATGTAACTACTTAAGACATTTCGGTGATACATTGTTGTAGACAAGAAGTTAATACAAAAATGATCAATCCAAAACGTATGACGCAGTCCCTCTTGACATTGATTTTGATAATGGTGTGTACCTTCTACCATTAAACTGAAACACGACCTTATTGTCAGATAAATATTAGAAAATCGATTTATGAAAGAATGCTGAGTATCACGTACCCATAACTTCGTGGATGGGGTATAAAATACCACTTTTCTAAGCTTCTCGTGGAATGTCTAGCTGAACCGTTTATGAACTGTACAAAACATAAATTACTGGCATTTAACGGCAAACCCCGCACGTAATTTCGATTTTAAAAAACGCTCAACGAGTAATGTGTATAGTTAATTCTATATGTTGCTACATATCACAGGTAAAAAAAAATAAAAAGTAAAATCGAGATAAACAGAACGTGGCAATTTAAAAGAACCGGTTCACACGAGTGTATAATTTTAAATATTTACTGCTTTGAACCACAATTAAGTTGAAACTGTACTCTCTAATAACGATTAACGAGTCTGTAATAAACGTTTAATGAGGATTTTTTTTTTTTTAATTTCTCGTGTTTTGCACATCGTGATTCCAGCTCCCAGGAGATTATGTAGCATGAAACTCTTACGACGTGGTCGGAGAAGCGAGCGTTCTCATTTGCTGTGATCGATACGACTTCACGCCAATGACGGCACCACATTAAGGGGAATGGTGCCCGAAAGCTGTATATTTATTTAATTTTTGTCACAAGTTATTTTCCAGAGGATTTTCTGAAATTTTCGGCACGTCAACATATTAATAATTATTATGGAAACCTTCTTACACATTTAGATATACACTGCCTTCATTATTCTTAACTTATCTTCCATCAGTGCTCTGAGATTAACAAAGGCGGTCAAAAGCCAAAAGTGTAGAAATGTGTTCACGGTTATTATTTACGTCTTGTAGTGCTAGAATTTTCGTAAAACCCTCTGAAACCAACTTATGACATAAATCGGGTTAAATATACTGATTTCGTGCATTAAGACACAAAACACCCTCGCTCTTGTAGGGCCCGAAATATTGCTTTATCTTCTTAGAGAAACCAACTCATTAGTCCTTAGAAATTCTATTCGAGTGGAGAGATTTGGGCGACTTTTAACACCGAGGTCTTGAGAGCCGATGAGGGTGATTGAGGTGAGTATGGATCAA
This sequence comes from Dryococelus australis, assembly GCA_029891345.1. Classification (NCBI taxonomy): domain Eukaryota; kingdom Metazoa; phylum Arthropoda; class Insecta; order Phasmatodea; family Phasmatidae; genus Dryococelus; species Dryococelus australis. The sequence goes on from CM057006.1 coordinate 37,026,619, forward strand.
CGCCGGAATGAATGGGCGGGGGAAATGGGTAGATACCCGAGAAAACCCTCCGGCCAACGAATTGAGACGACCAGAGAGCGTTCTCTCTGACATAATGATATCGCGAGAGAACGGGAGCTCTCTCTCTCTCTCTCTCTCTCTCTCTCTCTCTCTCTCTCTCTCTCTCTCTCTCCTCTCTCTCTCTTTGGGCCTAATGAGACACGACCTGAGTTGTGTTCAACGCTGTTTTAATACGCAAACGCTCCTGAAACAAGTTATGCCGAGGGCCTCAGAAATTCTGCACGTATCGTGGGAGCAGGACGAAGAAGGTATAACGGTCCGAGACACTCTCATGGCATGAGCCAGAGGAATGTGACGTCGTGCTCAAACATCGGCTGTCTTTTTTTTTAAGGTTGGCGCTGTCAAGCTAAAGGAAGTTAGTTGCGTTTAAGGATGTTCCGATATATGACTGGGCGTTGTAATGATTCAGTTACAGTCCAAGCGAAGTATTAATTTATTTGTCAACAAAACCGAATATTTATCTGTAACTGAAAGTGTTAATGCTAGAGATTTATTTTATTTAAATCCAGGAGCTGCGGGGTTTAGTGGCCAGACTACTCGCTTACCGCCAAGGCGAACCGGGTTCGATTCCCGACGAGGTCACTCCAGGATTTTCCCTTATGGGAATAGTGCCGGACGATGCCTCTGGTGGTCGGGTTTTCTCGGGGATCTCCCCTTCCCCATAGTTAAGACTTTGCAGCCACCATAGATTAAAAGTTAGGTCGAGCTAGCACTCTTAGCGCCAGTTGCACCAACATCGCCCCGATCCGGGATCGAATGAGCCTAGTTCCGAAACACGATCCAGTTTGATCTTGGTTCCAATGTAAAAGTGTTGCACCAACGAAATTTCATGATTCTGGATATCCGATTCTTCGATCTTGGTTCCAAAGTGAGAGATCAATAATAAGTATGAGACAAATTTTCCTATTGGCTCGTATATATGACGTCATGGAAGTAGGCGTATTTTTCACTAAGATAGAACTAGATGTGCGATGTTCTATCTTTTTTAAGTGGATTATTGTTGTACGTATTTTACTGAATAATATTCAAGTGCATATAATGTTGTTTTAATTTCCCAAGAAAACAATCGACCGTAGTTCTATCTGTTGGAATATTTTCGAACTACATTTGTCGACGATGGCTGCTGATCTCGGATCGAGATTTCGAACCGCCAATTTCGGTGGTTCGAAATAAACTTCATCTCGATCTCCAGTCCAGCTCTGAACTCGAATGGAACAACAGTTTTCTGTGTCGATCTTAGATCCGATCTCGGATGGAGTTTCGAGCCACGATGGTGCAGCCGGCCCTTAGTAACAGTCCCTCGAGCTGGGATTTCGCAGACATACATGGCCTAGGATGAAGCAGCGGCGGAACGCGTGGGCAAGGGGAAACGGAAGCACTCCGAAGAAAGCTCACCGTCCGTCTACACCATCCGCCATGTTTCCCACAGGCGACGCGGAGTCACCGGGAATCGAACCCGGGTTCGTCGTGATCACGATGTCGGCGTGCTAATGACGTAGATATTAATTTCTCATAACGACACAACGTAACACAAACAGTGTTTCTTAGATAAAGACTAAATACAAATCCCAGTAGAACTCAAGCTGAACCTATTCTCAAACCATTTTGCTGCATAAATTTTGAAATTTTTATTTTAGAGTGTGGGTAAAGATATAGCCAAATAAAACTTTTTATGCCAAAATTATAAATATTGCTGATCAGGTTATTAACCAATGTAGCTCTCATAAACGGAAAAAAAAAAAAAAATTACTTCTCGATAGTATAATGGATTGAAAAAGAGTTAAGTTGCCTCTATCAACAAAGGAATTTTGAGTTTTCTTTGATGGTTTTCCACATCATTCCAGGAGATATTATGATGCTACTTTACTACAGGTTTAGATTGTTCACGGTAAAATGAGCACTTTGGAAAGCCCTGCTTATGCTCTACTTGTATGCACGTTGTGCATGTTTCCGCCTTATGTAAATTTAACATTGCTATGGGCCTCATCACATTATCCATGCGCCGGTCAAGTTATACTGCAAAGTTATTAGTAAAGTAAATATTTTTTAAATATGCTCATTTTTGCACTTCGATGCATAAAAAACAGGAAGTGAAAAAAATCATTTAAGTTATCACAAATTGTTACCTAACACTTTTTAGTCGACGTTAATATATGGAACTAGTTTCCATCCTTCGTTGCCAACTTTACTGTGCGCATGTCACTCTGTGCGCCCGTTAAAATATATACAGGTAGGAGCAGTAACTTTTTTCTAAGGTTGATTTCAGAAGTGCTCGCTTTATCGTGAACAGCCTATAATGGCTTTTTTTTTTCCTTCTCTGATCCCGTCTCTACAGTGACCTTACTAACGATGAGACGTAAAACCACAGACTTCCTTCCTAAAATTGACTTTCATTAGTGTGTAGCCGTACGGAATGTCCGTCTCCAACCGTTCGCTGGACAGCGTTGTAATGCCTGGTTCACGTGTGCGCCGGCCACGCAGAACAGACAGAGCGGGGAACTAGAGCAGCCAATCAGAATCCGTCCCCGGTTTCCGTGCGAGTCGCGCAGAAATGTTGAGCTCGCACCGATATTTTCTCCTCGCGGAAAGAGCGGACTTTGCCGATAACGAGAGCGGAAAGACGACAGCATCTAATATGTTATCTATAATTTGTTTTTAGACTCTTGGCGTTAAAAATCACGAGGCCAACAGCAAAATGGCTTCCCAGAAAAATCTGCCTACACGTGAACAACCATCGGTTCTGTCTGCCCTGTCTGTTTGGCGTGATAGGCGTACGTGTGAACAAGGCGTAAGGCGTGTTCGCCAATTTGAGGTAGATACTTTCTTTTATTCACGGCAGGCTACTACGACGTGGTTTCCTTGCATTCGTCTCGATTATCGTTACGCCCGCTAAGACGTAACAAAAACTGTGACATTTTTATGTGCCCCCCCCCCCCTACTTATTCAAAACGTTAGTGGCTGCCAACCCTTGAAAAACACAACCTCGTAAACTCCCTTGCTACAAATTACGTCGCCATAAATGCCTCTGACAGTTTCGAGGTTCTTTTTTCGACTTCAAACACCTCAGAAAATATTTAAACCTCCTTCGGTATTACATATTTAGCAATTTCTTGCACAATTTCTCGCATTTAAAAAATCGATGGCGTAACGGGAACTATAAATTTTCCTTGCACACTTGATATTTTATACCTCTGCGTTCCTCATAAACTAGCATGTTTGACGACAAAATGGCACTTAATATTCGTTCCTTAGCGAGTCGGGGTTTTCTACCACTTATGTTTGTATTTACCCTCGTCTATACATCCTTGTAGCAACACACTTGATCTTTGGAACATAAAACATTTTTAACCGACCATGTTGCTACTTCAACCTACTTGACTTTGCAATTCGTGATTTTTTTTTTTTTTTACAATTTTGTGATTCTTATGTCCAAAATTTTTATTTATGCTAGTGACTAAAATATGCTGCGATTCAAATATATTAATTTCGTGAGATCACGCCCAACAGTAACATGTTTCGAACTAAATAAAGGACATACATGTTTCAAGAAAATTAAATTGGCGTTATGGCGATTGAAATTGTTGTCTTTCATCGGACAAATTTCGAGCACAGCTCTAACCAGAGTGATTGTCGTCGTATCATAGTACTCTTATTCTAAATAGGAATTACATTGAGAAATTTCTTTGAAATGTCTTAAGGTGTCGGGAAGGATTTTTTTTTGTTTAGAAATTTGCGATTGCTGAAAGTTGAAATAATGATATTTCCAACACTTTATGGACCAGATGGACAGTGCGCCGTATTCGTGAGCACTCAGTGTAATAATATTTTGCGTATGTACTATTTCTTACTAGGCGTTACCAACACACCTTTTTTTTTTTTTCTCACTGTTTTTATTCATATCAATCGCGAATAAAATATAATAATTTTTGCGCAAAATATAAATAGAATTTTAATGTAACCAAAACATGGCAGGTTTATGTCAACGTAGGTATAAAAAATCTTCTGTTACATGGCATATTTAGGAAACAACCAAACATGTCATACATGGGTTGATTTTTCAGATATTTTTTTTTACTCGAGAAATGCGAAGAAACCACAAACGTTGCTTCGCGAATTGAAAGCGTAAATGTACAACATATTTACAAGTCACTAGATTGACATGGTTTTCTGAAACCACAACTGCTGCTGTTCCCATCCACGGCTTTCTCGAAGACGGGTGCCGTCTCCGTCGGGACGTTTAGGCCATGCATACAAACATGCCATGCATAAAAATAAATTCGCATCGAATCTAAGAAGAAACCCGCTTCGTCCCAGACAACCTCTTCCCCTTTACTGGAACCGACCATATCCGCCCTATGACCTCTGCCACTGCTCATCGGAACAACAAGGGCTTTCTGAGTGCAGGAAAAATTCCTCGATCAGGCGCACTTTATCTTCGCATCACAAGGCTGCCTGTTAAATCACTGGCAAGCCATGAAAAAAGCATACTTTTTTTAATGTTCGTACGTTTAGGTTAGCTTTACGTGCCAGCTATCCGCTGCTTATAATAGCATAAAGCGGGGAAGTGGTCAAGCAAAAGTCCCGATGGTTTGTTAGTCTAATATAAGCCATTTCTGAATCGAAGAAAGGAGGGACATAAAACCACAATCTCACAGATGCGACGATGTTAAAATAATGTTATACTCCTAAGCTATAATGAAATACTGTTTTTCAGGCCATTTTATTTTAGTAGTATTTACAATTTGCTTGGCTCTAACGTTATAAATAATTCAAGAAAGTAATACTTTGAGGTAAAAGTTTTAAAATAATTGTTGCATCCAATGTAATATGTATAAAATATACTTATACTCATATATAAATTTAAACAATATAATTTCAATACACAGTAAAAGTAACACATTTATTTTAAAGGTGGAAAAAAGCCTAAGTTTTTTAGTGCCGGCAGATTACACCCCGTAACATGAGTTTAACATGGTAAAAATGGCATACATTTACACACGAATAAACATCAAAGTAAATTTTTCTCGAAACTATTTTAGTGCAGGATGTTTTGTCAACGTACTCAATAGACACTTGTAGGTTTTCTGTTTTATTGACTACTCTGTGGGTATAAGGAGTTATTTGTCTATACCTTCCAAACCAGGACTCAGTTTCTATATATATATATATATATATATATATATATATATATATATATATATATATATATATATAAAACTTAACGTGATTAGTAGGCACGCAGCTATCACATTTAAATATAAAATAAAGTTGCCAACCATCAATACTTACTGTCCCTATAAATACTGTGTACAGAAATTTCCCCAGATATATTTTAATATTATAAACGATAAGTAGAGATAGGAACATTTCGCGAGTTCATTTCAGGACAAAGTAGGTGTCAAACATGTGTACACTGAAGTTTACTTTGCAATTGGATAGCAGTTTATTAAACACGCCCTGAAGGACTCTGAGCCAATAGCAGACTGGAAATCGAAACAGGCGGAGTAACAGATACTGCCAGGTGTGACGTAACACTGGCTACTCACTGGGGAAGCAGCCAATGAACAAACACCTGAGGCTCGATTATACACAGGACTGTGGAGTCTAGCCTACAGGTCAGTGAACTCGCGGGTTTTTCCTATCCATAACGAAAAGGTCTGGCTAAACTGCTTATTGATGGTACTCATACTCAAGAACAGTCGTGTAATTATTAATTTTCCCCAATCAAACTATACATTCTTCATTCACCCTCGACATAACAGGAGTTGAAAATAAGAAAGTGGTGTGATGTATTCACTGGTAAAAACTCTTCGCGGTAAAGTGAATACTTTCTAAATCAACATTTAAAAAAAAATCTCGTAGTGCACACTAGTATGCCGGCGCTGCCAGATAAATTAGCAGATAATTAGTAAAAAGTTTGTCATTCTTGTTTTATGTACTTTAGAGTAAGCGATGTTATGAACTGTTATAAGATGTCATTCGTTGGTAGAAATAACAGTGATTAATGTTCATAGGGCCTACGTCGCTGTTCCAATTTTATTATAGCACTTGACCGGACCGGACGTATTATGCTGGATTTACAATGCCACGACAAGCTCATACCGACAGACCGACACGACTTCTCAGTCCGACCATTTCCGCCACCAAAATTACATAGTTCAGTGTTTACAATACCCCGACAATTTGCAACTGACAAGTGTCGCGTGGCTTTCGGCAAGTCCTAGCATGTCCAGTAACTTGCTATACATTATCTTTGGAATGCAAAGAATTCACAAAACATTGTGCACTATTGTGTTTTTGGCAACTTTGTAATCAAAGTATTATTTTTTATTTTGGCGGAAAGTCATTTTTCTACGAACATTTATTTACGTAAATTCTACAGCTTTTTGCTACAAGATAACCAAGATGTACACTTAAATAATATTACTTTGAGTAAAATTTACCACAGAACTGAAATCCGTACGAAATTTTGTTTTATATATTTTGTCGGGCTGTCGGGGCTGCGATTTTGTCGGGGTGAAATTGTTTCTGATTGGGTGACAAAAAATGTTCGTTTTGTCGGACTGCCGGGTTATTATAAATTCAACGTTTTTATACTTGTGTTCATAAAAGTTACTTTTTTTTTCTGTTAAATTGAAATGTTGTTAATATTTTATCTATAAATTATAATGCTTCAATTATAATTAATATGAGTATAAAACAGCCAGAAAACACGTGTGTTGGTAGCGCCTAGTGAGAAATAATTCTTATATAAGATACTGTTACAGTTGAGTGTGAACGAATTTGGTGCGTTTGGTCTAATTTTGCAGACTTAGTTGAGCTTAGTTTGCACGAGGCGGAGGAATATCCTGGAAGTAGAACTTTATCTGCAGCGAAGTGCACGGACGCATGCATCTGAGCGAAGTCGACGTCAGAAGCAGTGTGCATTTCGACGAGCGGGCGAAACGCGGCGGCGCGGTAGAAGATGCAAATTGATTTGCGCTCGCCAGCTGCGAGGCGATGCCTCGACGTGAGTGAGCACGAGCCTCCCGCAACAGTGACAGGTCCGTGGCAGTGATCGGCCGGCACTATGTCACGGTGGTGAGTAATCGCGGTGTCGCATGTGGTATCGACAGCGCGCTAGACATACTGGACGGAGATGCGCTCGCTGACCGAGCTGCCTAACCTACCGCAGATAATTAGTCGAGGCGTGCTGCTCTCATGCCCGGTTCCACCGTCGTGGTTCGAAACTCGATCCGAGATCGGATCTGAGATCGAAACATAAAACTGTTGCGCCATTCGAGTTCATAGCTGGACTGGAGATCGAGATGAAGTTCATTTCGAACCGCCGAAATTGGAGGTTTGAAATCTAGATCCGAGATCAGCGGCTATTGTCTATAATTGTAGTTTGAAAATACGCCAACAGATAGAACTAAGTTCGATTGTTTTCTTGGGAATCTAAGACAACATTATTCGCACTTGAATATTATTCAGTAAAATTCGCACAACAATAATTCACTTAAAACAGAATAAACATCGTACATGTATACATCTATAGTAAAAAATACGCCTACTTCCATGACGTCATGTGTTACGAATCAATAGTAACATTTTGTCTCATACTTAATCTCGATATCTCACTTTGGAACTAAGATCGACGAATCGGAGATCCAGAATCATGAAATTTCCTTGGAATCAGGATCAAACTGGATTCTAGTTCGTAACTAGGTGGAACCGGGCATTAGGCCATGTCTCAATTTAAAGAATACTCTTTCGAAAGAGAGTACTCTTTTGCACAACCTGAAGAGAGCGTTTCATCGCGCTCTCTCACGCTCTCGCTGTATGGAATTGAGACAACCGCTCTCTCGTTTCTCTCCGACGTCATGCACACAGCTGCTGCCGAAAAGCGGGGAATCATGTTAAGCTAAAATCGTAATCATAGCTTTCGTAATTAATATAAGTGTTTGAAATAGTTCACAAATAATTATAACACTGCCGGAATAATTATAAGCACATAAAATACTATTATCTTTGTTTTACATATTACCGTCCTGTTATAGCAAAGTGACAAATAAACGAGACTTTGACAGGTACCCTTATTTATATATTTCATTAATACGTGTTACGTACGTTATTTCGTTGTTTAAAACAATTGTATTTATTCACTTGCGGGTAAAATGTGACGAGGTTTCAGCTCAGAAAGTACCTATAACCTTATTCAAACACGGAAATAATGTAAACAAATATAGCGCGTGGTCAGAGAGTGCGATAGAGCACCAGAGAGAGAGAGAGAGCACAACTTCGTGCTCTCTCTCTCTCTCTCTCTGGTGCTCTCGCTCTTTCGCGCTCTCTCCGACGAATTGAGGCGACCAGAGAGCGTTCTCTCCGATGTCATAATGACGTGGTCGAGAGAGCGAGAGCACGAGATAGCGCTATATGGGCCAACCGAGACACGGCCTTAGTTCGCATCGCCGTCCAGCGTCCTAAAGGCTGTTCACGATCAAGTGAGCACTTTAGAAATGAACCTTGGTAAAATGTCACTGCCCCTGCAAGCATATATTTTAACGGGCGCAATGAGTGACGTTCGCCCAGTAAAGTTGGTAACGATGGATGGAAAGTAGTTCCATATCTTAACGTCGAATAAAAAGTGTCAGGTAACCATTTGTGATATCTTAAAATTATTTATTTTGCTTTTTGTTTTTTTAATGCATCGAAGAGTAAAAATAAGCAGATTTGTAAAATGTTTACTTTCTTATTAATTTCATGGTAAAGTTAATTTTACATAAGAAGGAAGAATACACAATGTGCAAACATGTAGGTCTTAATCAGGGCTTCCAAAAGTGCTCATTTCACCGTGAACAGCCTATACAAGCCAGGATTTTATGTGAACCAAAGAGGTGGAACTCACCCGTGTGGCTTTACCGTGGACAAAAATGAGATAGACTGGTCTCGCTGGCTGCGCACAACCTGTCTGCGTGTCCCAACATTGAAGTGCTTTTCTACCAACGCGACTAGCAAAATAGGCGTGGATTAAATTTGGGATTAGAATACTGTTTAGTAAATAAGTGCTTTGGGATTTTTGTACACTTGCCCTAATTGATCTGTAAAGCACTTTGATGAAATTCAAAATGGTATAAAAGTATTTTATTCATATGAAAGTTCTTGTCTTTTGAAAATAAAGGTATACGCCCACAACTTCATCAGTGATGACCATTTGAATTTGACAGTTGCGTTGTTTGAGGCAGGTAAATGTTGGACACATGCGCAGAAGAATAATCGGTCTACTTCATTTCTGGCCTCTGGGCTAGAAGCTCACTGCTGTTACTGTACCTGTTATCGACAATGCTTCTTAATAAATTTGCACCGGTTATAGGTTGGGTAGGTTTGCTAAGCTCTCCGCCATGAAAGATCTGTTCGAATTTTTCAACCAAGTGATTGGCAAGCAACAGCAAAAATTAGAAGCAAGTTTTATTCGGTTCATATTGACATCACAGACAGAAATGCAGCCTATTAAAAAGACGTTCTTGAAAACGACGGGGTCAGGAAGTGATGGCTGATTGTCGTTTCGATGTTAGTTATTTTTAAGTGCCCGCATGGAATCGTCGCGAAGTGTTTAATTGCCTCACGCAAGCTCCCTACGCTGGGCCATCGTGTGTGGAAAGTTTCTCTGGCCTCACGCGAATGTTCGGCATTCACGTTTCCGAGTTTGGCAAAACAATATGTACAGGCCTTTCGAAGGCCAGCACCCCCCAACACCTCCTATCTCTCTGCGCTGTCCTGGCGAGCACAGTTCCACTCTGGTTGGCTCCGAGAGGATATCCGACGGGTGTCCTCTCGGAGCCAACCAGAGAGGCGGAACCCTACACCTACACCGTCTGCAATCCTTCCAGCGGGCACGAATTTGCTCTCTAAGTAAATATTACGTAGTCTTCTTTCTCTGAGGAATGACTCTTAAACAACTAATCAACCCATTGAGACCCAGTGTACACAACTGTGTATATTACGCACGTGTAGGAAATTTTTGGTCTGTACTGCATACTGTGAAGCTCAAATGACCAATGAACTTACCTATGGGTAAATGATTCGCAAATCGTCGTACTGGTATAGGTCGTAAATGATTCAGATAACTGTTAGCCGGACAAATGGCCTGCAGCTCATTGGCTGTGACAATGAAACAAGTGTTCTGTCGACTTAAGTACAGCACACATCATAATTTTTTTTGTTTGCAACACCTGTAACCGTAAATTATAGTTGGTCTGAAAGGGTTAACGTTATCCAAATAACGATAACTCTATAAAATAATAATTACACAATTGTGGCTTCGCCATTTACGCTTGTCACAGAACTGCGAACATCCTAAATTGCAGCTGCAACTTACTTGCAGGGGCCAAGGTTCGATTTCTGCCGCCATCTCTTTGTATACGTTCTGAGCACCCCCACTCAGCGACAAGGCTCTAGCAGAGGAATTGCGGAATAAGGGAGGAATTGGCCAGAGCCTCTTATATGGAACCATCGAAGCATTCACCTAGAGTGATTAAAAAAAAAAACCCCTAACAAAAATCAGGATACCGGGCCGTTATACGATCCCAGGTCCACCCAAATGCAAGTCCGGAATTTTACGATTGCGTCGCCTTGCTCAGTTTTATTCCGACTGAGACGAATCGCGAGTTATATAAGCGAGAGTTTGTTGAAAAACTAAATTTAAAAAAATCTCAAAGTAATTATCTGACCACCTGAGTGTGATATAAATTGGTGGCCTAGGGGGGTGGGGAGGGGGGGTTCGTGCGCCAGTTTTGGGGACATTAGTAAAAGTCGTAGGGGTTGTGGAATGTCCGGTACAAGAACATCCACTGGAATCACAGTGAGTTCCATGGACTCCCGAATCATACTTAAGTCAATCGTAAAAGAGTTCTTCCTTCTGACATTATCACGCAGTTTAATCCAGTGGCAATAAGTTATTCATAATAATCCTTGAAAGTAAATTAAAGTCAATATACTGTGTGTCCTAGAAATATATGTCAATAAATCTGAAATCAAATCTCCGTCTTCATTGTTCTCAAATAGGCATGGGCGTATAAGTCGAGGTGTTGAAAAAAAAAAGCCTTTTCGAAGCTTGTCCCCCGCTGGAAAACTATGCTTTAAACGCCCTTGGTTAGGGACATGTGCAGTTCTTCCTTCATGTTTTCCCACCCCTTCCCTTCAGTTTCCGGGAATTTTAAGTGGATTGGTGAGTGGAAAGGTTAGGGCGGTTCCTAACTTCACGGTTTTGCGAGCCAATGAGGGTGAAGCGCGGTTAAGTATGGAACAGCGGTGGAATGCAAGAGCTGGGGGAAACGAGAGAGATCCCCGATAAAACCTGCCGAGCTGCGACATCGTCCGGCACGATTCCCACTTGCGAATATCCGGAGAGACCCTGCCGGAGATTGAACCAGGTTCGCCTTGGTGGGAGGCGAGCAGGCTAACCGCTCAGCCGCCGTGGTCCCCTATCGAATTAGAGTTAAGACTGTCTTCTGCTCAGTATATACGTCCTGTCCGGCGAAGCATGCCCTGTTAAGGCGACGCTACATGTGTAAGGATTACTCATTATTATTTCTACTAAAAAAATGGCAGACCATCACCAAAGGAGTCCATAGAGAAGCAGAAACACCATGAAAACTATTTTCATATCACAAGTTTTTTGTATTTCAGCGCCTGCCGACCTCCCGTGGCGCAGTCGTCTCGTGCACCACCGATCTGGGGTGCGGGATGCTCTGGGTTCGAATCCGGGTAAGGCATGGGTGTTGATTTAAGTTAGGTTATAAGTTAGTCTGTAAGCCGTCCCGGGGGACGTTAAAAAGCCCTTTACAATTACAATTACAATTATTTCAGCGCCATTGAGAGTGGAGATTGCATATGTTAAAGTAAACCAATCATTCAATCTACGGCGGACGGAGAAAGGAGAAAGAGAAACGTAATATATGAAATAATATGCAAACACGACCCCTGGGATCTCGTTTATTTGCTCGGTCGTTAATCAGTACGTATGGGGGGGGGGGGTGAATGTACGTATATTCCCAGCGGCTGAACAAGCGCTCAATTCTCGAGAGTGACTTGCAAGTACGAGGCAACGGACAGTACTGTTTATGTCGGAGTTGAAATACGCGACACGATACACGACTTTCGCGCGGCCGGTTCTAACTCATCGTCCCGTAGGCGTAACAGGGAGACGTCATTCACCATGTATCTGGCTGTGGCCCCTCATTCTTCCTCGACAACGCCTCCTTGTTCATCCTGCGAGTCTCGTTCGCCAGCGTGGCGTTGTCACAACACCAAGTCCGGCTCTCTGTTATGTTTTACTAAAGCCTGTTCACGATAAAGTGAGCACTTTAGAAACGAACCTAAGAAAAAAGTAACTGCCCCTGCATGTGTATATTTTAATGGGTGCAGTGAGTTACATTCGCCCAGTAAAGTTCCACATCATAACATCGAATAAAAAGTGTGAGGTAACCATTTGTGATATCTGTTTTTATTTAAATCATCGAAGTGTAAAAATGAGCAGATTTGTAAAGTATTTACTTTCTTAATAATTTCACAGTTTCATTTGACCGACGCATGAATAGAGTGATGAGGTCCATAGCAATGTTAATTTTACATAAGACGGAGGAATACACAACGTGTATACAAGTAAAGCTTAACCCTTAAATGCCATGGTGGGGTCATAATCGAACCCACGCGCAATTAGTTTGATAATAGCCCGCTAGGATGTAACACTGGTGCGCTGCCAGACCATGTAACCTCAGTATCCGCCTAGACGCGTTATTGACAGGTGGTTAGAGTTATCTGTGTTTATTCGTTCGGTTGCTGGTGGACTGTGTGTGTTAGCCCTGACCCCACAATGGTGTGTGAGTTGTACATTTTTTTTTTAAATCCATTATTTTAACTTTTTATCCTTAGTGACAAACATTTGACATTTAGAACTGTGTGATACGGGAAGTGACTCTTCAATATTATTTGATAAGTTATTGTATTAGATATGTCTAGTAAAGTCTAAAAATCTTGATGAAATGGATAGTGTGTCTGATGATAAAGGTTTGCAAGAATTTGATGCGTCAACAGGAAACAGGGAATATCAAACAGTTTCAGAAATATCTGTTTCTACCTCAGAGAACGAAGATGAATCATCTACAGATAATGTCCTACAGTTTCGACATAACAAGAATGTGTTGCTTGGCAGAAACAACTACAAATGGTCAAAGATTCCTCCAGCTACAAGTCGTACCCATGCTCATAACCTTGTCACTAAACTTCTAGGTTTGGCAGGTGATGTAAGATTACACAAACCAAAGACGCCTAGCCAGTCGTGGAGGTTTTTTTATTGATGGGGAAATTATTGAATGTGTTTTACATAACACAAACGAAAAAATTAGAGTACTTGCTTCAAAGTATGGTCCCAAAGACTGCCAATATAAACAGCATACCGATATTGCTGAATTAGAAGCATTCTTTGGCTTGCTTTATTTGGCTGGAGTTTTCAAGTCCAACCACGAAGATACACGTTCTCTGTTTGCCACGGATGGAACTGGCCGTGATGTATTCAGGGCTATAATGAGCAAAAACAGATTTCATTTCCTGCTAGCTGCATTACGATTAGACGACGCAAGTACAAGAGGTGAGCGGAATGAAACTGACGCACATGCAGGCATTTCGCAAGTTTCCGATAAACTAGCAACAAACATCCAGTCAAATTACACATGTGGCCAATACACAACAATAGATGATATGCTAGTGCCATTTAGAGGAAGATGCAAGTTTCGTATCCACATGCGAAGTAAACCTGCGAAATAAGGGCTGAAAGTGATCATTTTGTGTTGATGCTCGAGCCCACCACTTCGTAAATGGCTTTATTTATAGCGGGAAAACGAAGGAACCAAATCTAAATAAATTGTCTGTTCCTACTTTGACTGTGTTATCTCTGATTGAACCCATTGTCAACAGCAATCGCAACATCACTGCTGACAATTGGTTTTCATCAATAGGACTTGTGGGCCAACTGAGACTCAAAGGGCTTACCTATGTTGGTACCGTGAGAAAAATGCGAGAGATTTTTTCCCCTACATTCTTTAAAAAAAATAAATAAAAAAGACAGGCTACTTCATTCATCAGAATTCGCATTCACTAAAGACAAAACTCTTTTGTCTTACGTTCCAAAAAAGAACCGCGCAGCCGTTCTTATTTCCTCCATGTATCACGAAAAATCACTTCTGGATAGTTCTGACAAGAAACCTCAGATAACTTATATCTATAACTTGACAAAAGCTAGTGTAGATGCGCTGGATCAAAAGTGTGCTACGTATACAGTTGGACGCCGTACAAGGAGATGAACATTGGCAATTTGGTTTGCAATGATGGATATTGCTGCAGTAAATGTCCATGTAGTTCTTGGTGCCACTAAGGATAATGACAACATAACACGTTGTGACTTCCGAGTATCCCTGGGAAGAGATCTAATAAACGGACATCTCGCATCCAGAGCTGCCATCAAGAACCTGCCGAGAGAGCTGCGTGCAACTATTTCAAGAACAGCTGGTACTGCAAAAGGTTAACAGTTGCCTATTCCTGAGAACCCTTCAAGAAGACGTAGATGCTACATCTGCCCTCGGATCAAGGATCATAAGCATTCAACCTACTGTACCCAGTGTTGCAGAGGAGTTTGCAAATCCCATAGTGTTCAGAACATCACATGTGATGATTGTGCTGACAGCTGAGGTAAGATGTAGTTTCTTTGGAAGCCTTCAAAATAACTTTATAGTTTCGGGAACTTTAAAACTATTCTGCTAATTTTTTTATTTTAGGTTGCTAAAATCAGGCATTTAGAACTTGGAACTGTTGGAAAGTAAACATTTGTGGGCCCCGATTTGAAGATACAAATCACTTAATTTTTGTTGTGTTAATTGTACATTTTTTAATTTAACTATTAAAATCTTTAAATATAGATTTTGTAAAAATTTGAATAACTCTAAAATTGGTTAATCACGAGTATAAGGAATGACTAAAAAATTGCTCTTCAAAAATTTATATTGAATGTATTCTTTTTTAAATTAGTGGGGTTATATATGACCCCACCGTGGTATTTGTGTGACAAATTTTCACCATGGCACGTAAGGGTTAAGCAAAACTTTCTAAAGTACTCATTTTACCGTGAACAGCCTATACCATTTCTCCTGAAGTCAATCGCAGCGTGGCATTCCTCTAGCATGGCAGCTCCACCACTCCCAGACACGTACATACTTCCTCGCTGGTCTTGACCCCATCAGTGCTCCGAAAATAATGACGCCAGTAAATATCTAACAACGCAATAAGGTGCTAAAAATTGTTATTTACGCCTTGAAGTTGCAAAAATTTTGGAAAAAGTCCACTGTGAAACAAGTTATGACACAAATTATATTAATATACTGCTGTCATGCACCAATGGCCTTAAGGCAGATTCCCATCGGCCATCTTTGACATATAGATCTTTTTTGCCATACTCTGGAAATACAGTTTTGAATCACGTTTTTTTTTGGAACGACAGAGCACAGGGCATTGCCTAGTGCATCGTCTGAGGTCATTCGTTGATTACTGTTCATATCGTCGCCTTTGTAATCGTTCGCAAGAAATAATCTCGCGTTTCGCCTCGACAGTTACCAGATAAAAATTAATAAATGTAACAAAGCTGTGGCTGTTCAATAATGTCCGGGGAAGCTTTTATTTAAGCTGTCTTGCGGAAAATTTAAAAAGACCTTCTGAGATAGAAGCTTTGGTGAAAAATTCGATAAATCCGAGATGGTGGGTGGGAATCCGCCTTAAGGACACTATCCATCGGCTGGTAGCTGCGAAATTTTAATAGAAAATTCCATGTTATGGAAATTTCGCCTCAGTGTATTAATTTTAAAAATTTGATTTTCAAAAATAATGAATTTTTCAATAATTTTTTAGAAGATCCCTACGAACGCATTTTTTCAGCATAGGTAGGCAATGCGTACTTTTTTTGTAAAACATAAAAATTAAAAATTTCTAGCAAAAAGGTTATACACGCTATGAAATCAATCTCCACTGTAGGAAACTTCTCCTAAAAATTCAGCGGAGAATAAATTTTGTTTGAAACTCCTATCTTTAAAATTAACGCACTGGGGTGAAATTATCCTTGAGATAGGATTTCTTATTTAAATTTCGCAGCTGCCATGCAGTAGTGACCTTAGGGGCCCCGTCTGCCTGTCGCTAGAACTGTGTCGCAGAGTGACATACTACGCCTGTCGATTACTTTCGAAATTACATGTGCATTATAAATACCATTTCGGAACACTCGAAATAATACGTGCCGGGCACATTCAAAAGTACTCAAGGAACTCCATTGAACCTTGCTACAGACTTTCTACAAATAAAATAAAAAGATCGCCCGCTTAAAGTCCCGTAGGCACACGCAGCACGACGAAAACACCTGCAGGGGCCGTGGTGGTGCAGTGGCTAGACTACTACTCTCCCACTTGTGTGAACTGGGTTCGATTCCCAGCATGTTCACCCCGGGATTTTCTCGTGTGGGGATCGTACCGGACGATGCCGCTGGTCGATGGGTTTTCCAGGGGATCTCCAGTTTCACCCGCCCCTTCATTCCGGCGCTGCTCCATGCTCACCTCGCCTCACCCTCATCGGCTCTCAAGACCCCGATGTTAAGAGCTGCACTCACTCACGCAGTAAAGGCTGTTCACGGTAAACTGGCCACTTTTTAAAGTCCTGCTTGCGATTTGCTTGTATGCACACTGAGTATTCTTTCACCATATGTAAAATTAACATTTCCATGGGTCTCAGCACTTTATTTATGCGTCAGTCAAATGAGAGTACAACGTTATAAGGAAGGTAAATATTTCACAAATTTGCTAATTCTTACACTTGTATTCATTAAAATAGACAGGAATCAAAATAAATAATTTTAGTATTAAAAATTATTACCTAAAGGCTGTTCACAATAAAGTGAGCACTTTTGAAATCAACCTTAGAAAAAAGTCACTGCTCGTACCTGCGTCATATTTTAACGAGCGCACGGAGTGGCATGTGCCCAATAAAGTTGGTAACGATGGAGGGGAAAGTAGTTACATATCTTAACGTCGAATAAAAAGTGTTAGGTAAACATTTGTGATAGCATATATTATTTTTTTCGCTTTAAATTTTTTAAAGCATCGAAGTGTAATAATGAGCAAATTTTAAAAATTATTGCTTTTCTAATAAGTTCACAATTTTACTTGACCGACGCATAAATAAAGTGATGAGGCTCTAGCAATGTTAATTTTACATAAGGCGGAGGAATACACAACGTGCATACAACTAGATCTTAAGCAGGGCTTTCAAAAGTGCTCATTTTACCGTGAATAGACTATAACAATTTTAATTCGACGAAAAGACATGGGACTATATACCCTCCGTCGTTACTATCTTTACTGGGCGCAAGCCACTCATTGCGCGCCCATAAAAATATACGCAGGTAGAGGGGCAGTGCCATTTTCCAAAGGTTGATTTCAAAAGTACTGTAACGTGTGATTATTTTATACGTGCGATTTGCATTTCAACACACTTTAAGTTAGCATACAAATCTATCATAAGAGCACACGCACGTTTATTTTGTAAACAAGTATTATGAATGTCATATGTTTCACATGTAATATTGTTATATCATAGTTTTATTTTCTTAATTCTACGTAATATTAATGTACACGCAGCAGCTGAAATGTTAATTTTTCATACGTGAAGTGTTGTAATGTTATATTATTTTCTCAGCTTTCAAGTAACTTGTTTATTGTGTGCAAATTGGCAATATTCAGGAGCACATTTTTGAATCGTCACGGTATTGGAAAGCGCCCTGGGTTAAGTCGTATGCACTCTGTATTAATTTGAATATTTAACCGCTGCCGATAATAAGTATATTACAATTTGAGTGATGAAGTCAACGCTACACGGTACTACCGTCAGAACAGGTTTACATATAAAATAAGTGTGAGAAACTCTACACATATATAAGGTATGATCCCACCTTAATGCATGTACAGTGACCGTTACACGTACGTGAGAGTGTTTAATAAACTTCTGAAGTAAGCAGCATCATTTCCCGACATTTTTCAGTGGTCACGAAGTGCCCGAGGTATCTTATTGCTCTACCGACATAAACTGTGCTAGCCAGGAGCATTTTAAATATGTAATTATACAGGCGCGTAATTTATTGTAACGGCCAAGTGTGAGAACATTAGCGACTTTTATTTCTTATTGAATTAAATTACTCTGCAAAACTTTTCAGTGTGTGCAACATTCAAGATGTCTATATTATATATATATATATATATATTGTTTTACTTTTAAATACACTATTCATTTAATTGGCATTTGCAGCAAGCATAATGAGAGATATCTTTATAGACCTAGTCCAGCTGCTGCGTGCATATCCCATGCATTTTTAACACTACCAAGGAATGAAACTTTCAAGCAATTTATTTCTATGATATTTTTCCACATTAAATTATTGCTTAAAAATTGGACGCCTTTCATTGCCTTAGATAAATACATAGTTGGTTCCTATGTATTTTGGTGTGTTTGGTAGTGTTGTAGAGCTATGCAGAGGGCTGCACAGAACCTGATTGTGAGCAGGGCTATCCAGGTAATTGATATTCTGTTGGTGTGGAATACCAGCAACTTCGACGATGGTTTGCGGTATGCAAAATAACTGCCCGTTGGCTAATGTTTGATGTTAATTTTATTGCTATCGATTTCTCCCAGGTCGTTGCACTTTAATGATGCAGTTCTGCCAGTATACATTACATTTGACTAGAAAACCATAGCAGTGTTCACCCGTTTTCTTACAGGGGTTAATACTCATGCGTGGGGATTACATAAACTATATATCTCTCTCCAAGGTTTCCCTCATGTAGTATTTCTTACAGTGCTCAAATAATAATGCACAGCTTATGCTCAAGAAAACAGAGACGCGATGTCGGCACATATAGGCTGTTATCTGTAAAGTGAGCACTTTTGAAGACCTAGTTACTGTTTTTTATCCTTGCGCCAATTTTAAATAAATATTGTCGTGCAAGTAACAAACGCAATGTTTATATTTCACCTGACTTGAAATTCGACACATAAGGCTACAATAAAATATACTTATTGACTATTATTCCAAACGAGAGGGCTCCAGAAAGTGCCCACTTTTCGGTGAATAGCTTATATCCAGAACTTCAGCCACACACTCCAGCAAAAAGGGCGGAGCGGCGTTCGCCAGTCTGCTCTTGGAGACAAACTTTCCAGATTGCAGCTAGACAAATAGGGAGTATACTCCATTCGTGGCTACTCCAAACTTTTCTGAAGCCCTGCTGAAGTTCTGCTTGCAGGATATTTGTCCGCCTCATGCAAACAAAACTCGGGAAATGACACCAGAAAACCAACGCGCCGCATTCGGGCGCACTCTGTGTAGTTACGTTTTACAAGAGAACTATTTATTACCATTCTTTACCAACGCACCTGTTTTATCTCTGTCTTTATTTGTACAATCTATGTATTAAATAAAATAATTTATAAATTAAATATAATTCAAAGTAAAATTTTACCAATAAATAAGATACTTCCACGTTAAGTATAAAACACTTGTGATACATGACTTATTATTGAACAACCAAACACATCATAAATGTGGTGTTTTTTCAAAGGTTTGATTCAAAAAGTTTGAAGAAACCACGATCAGCCTATGTATATTTAGTAATGTGCAATAGCCAATAAGACACAGCTTCGGGCGGCCAATGAACGACCGTGTTCGCTAACATCAAAGGAACAGTAAAGAAATTTCACGTCCGTATTACTTACCTATTGTGAGGCAATACGTACACCCATTTTACAAACAAACAAACAAACAAAAAAAAAATCAGATAATATACTACCGTTTATATTTATATTTTTTCTGGATAACAAGCCCAGAATGTGCTTGTGACGCTCTTATTTAAAACCTGGCTTCGTCCATTTTCCAACTGCCGTCATTAACTCAGGACTTTTTAATTTCCAATCATGTGTTTGGTTAGAGTAGTCGCCTCCTACTGAAGCAATTCGCAGTCAAATTCAACTACGTGAATCAGTGAAATTGGCTCATTGGAAAACTACTGATTGTTTCAGTGAAAAAAATATCAGCGATCGAATTAGTGACGTGAAACAATTTCACCGATTGAATAATTGACGGTCAACTGCGGTTTCGATTTAAATATTTAGCCAAATAATTACGGTAAATAAACACATTTGCGCCAGTTTATTATTTATATTGAGCAATTTACCGTAATTTAAAAAAGCAAAAAGATTGCCGCAGGTGGCTGGGATTGAACTCGCACACTTTCTCCACTTCGTTGTCAGGCCATTACCTCGCCAGCTATGCTAACTGTCACTTTGAAAAATTCTAAGCAAATATTATGTCTTATATTTCCTGATCGAAAGAGATTAGTATGCTCATATTTTTCGTTTTTGATTTCATTGGTAACGTTAGGATTGTTAAAACCAATTTTATATATGAGTGCATTCTCTTCACCGCATTATGCATTATATGCAGTTAAACATTCAAACAGAGCGCTGTGATGATTAGATGAAAACGAAATGAAAGACGTAAAAACGTAATGAAATACTGAACGTTCATGTTATCTCATAAAATTGTGTTTTGAAATATGAAATACATTTTAGAAAGTATTTCGAATTGTTTTTTTTTATTAGTTTATGCGTTGTTATTTCCTTTGATACGCGTTATTTAAAGGCAATTTTACACTTTGTTTGACGGCCATTTTTACACGCTCTTTAATCGACCCATCAGTTAGAAAACAAATCACTAAAAAACGGTGAAAAATAACACTGATGAATCAGTGGAAAATGTCACTAAAACAAGTGAAGGAAAAGGGGCATTTTTTCATTGATTCAGATTTAGAGTGCTGGGTCACCCAGCCTTTCGCATGTAGGAAACACAGCGTACATCGCTGTTTACCGGCGGGTTTTCTCGGGGCCATCCTATTTCCATTGTCCTTGCATTCCACCCCTGACTTTATCATCGCCGGTGCGATTGTGAATGTTACCGCCCAGGTAGAGTTTGCTAATATTACTTTGCCAAATGACATCAAAACTAACATGGTGAATATATATATATATATATAATATATATATATATAATTGTATGCATTAACAAGTATAGTGAAAAGTGATTAATTCTCAGGTATTGACAAAACACACGTAAGAAAAAATATATTTTGTGGCTGGCTGCCACGGTGTTTTTTTTTTTTTTTCATTACAAATTTACACAGGCAAGTCCACTTGCAAATTGTTGAATTCTAACCGTAGAAAAATTAATCGATTAGGTGTGAATGCAAGATGCCAAGAGTTTTCAGTGTGCGGCAAAAAGTACCAGTTTAACTGTAATACTTGGAACGGTTTTCGCCGAAGCACTCCAAAATCAGCGTAATTTAAGTTCATGCCCATATTCTGTAACCAGGAAGAGAACGGCGCGTCCGTGTCAAAATTTTTTTCGCAGTAAAAATTGCATAAGGATTCCATTTCAGCACGGTAGAGGACAATTAGGTCGAGGGTCTAATAAACCGTAATTTAGTGTCAAATTTGAGTTGAACCATGCAGCGGCGTGCGTTTATCACAGGTGTCGAACATTATTTTATGAGGTGGGGGGGCCCATAAATCTGTCGGATACTCAATCGATTAGCCGGATGGGCTGCACGAAACTGGTGCGCGCTATGTTTCGGAGCCTAAAAGTTCCCCTAATAAGGCAGGTTACGACACGAGCAGCCATAACACGTTGGGCGGTCACGTGTCTGTCGGCTGATAAAGCGCTCGGCTGACAATAAAGCATTCAGATCGTGTGTGGTTTCCAGCGTACCAAAGGACCGACTGGATTACACCACGCCCTTGTAAATACGGACATAAAATCTGGGTTATTCCTTTTTTCTTTTTACTTGATTGTGCTGTCACTTATAAGCTGTTCGCGGTAAAATGAGCACTTTTGAAAGCCCTGCTTAAAATATACTTGTATACGCGTTGTGTGTGCTCCCGCCTTACGCAAAATTAACATTACCATCGACCTCATGGCGTTATTCATGCGTCGGTCAAGTGAAATTGTGAAATGATTAGAAAAGTAAATATAGTACAAATTTGCTCATTTTTACACTTCAATGTATTAAAAAAAAAAAAAAAAAAAAAAAAAAAAAAACCAGAAGACGAGAGGAATTATTTAAGTTATCGCTAATGGTTACTTAACATTTTTTATTCGACGTTAATTCATGGAACTACTTTACCCTCCATCGTTACCAACTTCACTGGGTGCATGTTACTCATTGCACCCGTTAAAATATATGCAGTTAGCGGCAGTGACTTTTTTCTAAGGTTGATTTCAAAAGTGTTCACTTTATCGGGAACAGTCTTCTGACCTTGCGGCGTTCTAAACCGAGGACGTGGCGAGGCAGGTTTTGCATAAACTCTTAACAAAAACGAACCAGAACACTAAGAATGGCAAAAGCCATGGAAGAACCATTTTTCTGTACAGTGTGAGGGTAGTTAAATGTTTGCAATTATCTGTAATAGAAACAAAGAAATGTGGTTATGTTTATTTTAATTTTAAATATATCTTTCATTTACATTTCTTGGACTAAATATTTTACATAATAAACTTCTTTGGTTAGATTCCTTACATACCAGATTAACGGGGAACATTATTTTCCTTTCCCATATACGACAATTTTATATTTAAAATAAATTTACATAAAACCCTGGTTGCCACAATATGGAATAAAATGCAACCAAATCCAGACATCAATACTTTCGCTGGTGTTCAGCTAATACTTTTACAGTTTATATTTAGGCTCCTTACTAGCCATATTAAAAGGTAAATAAAAACTGCGAAAAGGCCATTACAAAAAAAAAGTATTGAGCAGGTGACTTCCATTAACCCTAATTGCAAATTGCTGCTATATTTCTGTCGCACCTACATTTGCCATTGACATTATTACATCATATACTAGGAATTAAAAATCCCATATTGGATAACACATTACTGGTCATGAAACAATATTTAAGTATGAATTTACTCGCAATCCCAAGTGGATGGGAGCACTAGCTAAGCAACGCCAGCCTTAACTCCACGAGTAAATCGAATTTTTGGATAAGCTCTAAACTTCGTAAAGTTTCTTCTTAAAAGTCATATTAACAAGGAGTTTCGCATGGTTCCTGTTTAATACCAGAGGCTGAGACCATATCGATTATTGACGAGTGTTTACAAAAATTACAACTGTTTCCCTAGGTTTGCAATAGTTTACAAATAGCTACTTGTGGTTTCTAGTGGTTACCACCACTTGGTGACCACTACTTGTCGTCTTGGTGACGACATGGCCACGAAAACATGGTTACAAAAAGTAACACTATCGGATCTTGGGCTAAAAGACCAATATTTCGCAAATTTTTAAACTTTTAATTATTTCACGGCTATCATGGCCCCTGCCTACCGTCGGAGTAACCTGTTCTCTTTAGGAGTCTGCATGGGTGATTTCAAATAAAGTCTACTTATCTCATGGTAGAAGCTTTCCCCCTCGAGGTCGCTGAATTGGCCCAGAGAGCAAACGCGAGCCGGCATTAAATACACCGCACCGCCATCTTGCGCTACCAATCAATTTAATTTCCCCCTTCAAAAACCGCTTTTCCAAGAAATCGAGGGGTTTCCAATTGCTCGCAAGAGGATACAAGCAATGCGCAGCCAATGGCAGAAAATATTACCATTTATGGTGACCGAGGGTAGATGCAGGGTAGATGCGCGCTCTAGGTTTTTCTAATATCCACACATGTGCTGAAATAAAGACAAAATATAAAAATGCAACTATGGTGTCTATAAAACATGTAGAGCTCTGACAGACTGCAGCCGATAATTATACGTTTTGACCTCGTGTTTCGTAGAACGATGGCGTCCACATCTGCGCAGTTTTCGGACTGTTGGAGTTTTAATAGCTATCTGAGATTTATGACGTTTTACTAACACACAGAATTTTATAACTAGCATTTAAAATTAAACACATCTGTTTCACAGTTGATATATCACTTTTGAAACCAGATTTTGTTAAAGTATCAAAACTTCATTCATTTCTTACGTAAACAATGACTAACTAGGATAAATTAATTTTGGCTACGAATCGCGTACCACTGAAATTATTTCTGTAGTTTAATTTTTTGCACATTATGGCACTAATCTTGGTGACAATACAAACACGTTCGTAAGAATATACATTGTTTCTTAATCAAAGCATGGATCCTATTTCGCCGAAAAAAAATTGGGTTCGGCTGTGTTGGGGACTCGGCCGTTTGTTTCGTGCGAATACGTCTACGTTGACGCGCTCGGAAGCCTTGATGTTTTTTTTTTTGCGTTCCCGACACATCGCTTCACTAGAGCATATGAGCTTTTATGCGTATCACTGGATTGCTTTCGAGATGCTCTTTCCAACCGTATACGATTTTTGTATTTCGACTTGGCTTTTTGACAAGTATAAGCCGACATTACGTTATGTCTTCTGAATGTTTTACATTAAACTTATAAAACTTCACAGTAACCACTCCGCACAAATATTTTTATACACCCAATCGATTGATATTGACGAGAGCTGTAGATTGAAATTCAAACGAGCGTCGTAGCTTCTCCTAGTCAAAAGTTATACTACGCGGAAGTTATGATATGCGACGAAACGAACTCAAAATTGCCCCCCCCCCCCCTCAACCCCCTCCCCACCTTTCCGCCCAATCCACGCTCGATACTTCGCAGTCCTCAGTCAACTATAACACATATTCTTTGATCATTTTGCAGTCAAGTGGTGTAATTTAATTTTGAATGCAGACGATAGCGTCGAAGCTGCAATACCAAACTGTACCCCCCGATTTTGTTATCATCGGATTTTCTGGATTGCCTCCCACCATGGTTGCAAATTTAAAGACGTATTCACGTCAAAAAATAATGCTGTGCTAACCAACTGTCTATAGCCATGAAATTCCAAGCAGAGTTACCAACATCTACAGATTTGCGGTAAGGGAGGCTCCCTACAACTCGACATACGACATCTGGCCCCAATAAAACGATGAAGTAAAATTTATATTTAAAAAAATCAATAGCCTTACACACTGCTAGTAACGTGGAAAAGTCAGCGCTGTAAATAAACAACATTTTCTCTGAACATATAATGTAACAAAATAGTAGTTGCAACTATAGTTGTAATTGAGTGTGACTTGAATTTATGATTTAATCGGGTTTAAAACAGACGACACCAGCACGCACTGTAGGAAAATATTCGTACGGGATAATTCTCTCAGCCCCATGATATGGGTAATCCCTTACAATACCGCACAGTTGACAACCCTTCTTCCAAGATCGATAATGCACTTAGCAGCAAAGAGGTGGAATGATGATACCTTCCAAATACTGCCAAACGCATACAGGTTGAGTCTGAATTCGACCAAATGACTTGTTGAAGTGATTCATGACGTAAATTTACGTAAATTCTACTCGCACTTTCTTCACACTTTTTTGAATCAAACCTTTGAAAAATCACCCGCATGCGTGGTGTGTTTTTTAGTTTTCTAAATATGTAATGTATCACAAGCGTTTTATTCTTTTATTAAAATTAAAGTATCTCATGCTTTGTTAAATTGAACTTTTAATTATATATCATTTATAAATTATAACGTATAATTTATAATCGATACGGTAAAAACTACTGAGAAAACAGATATGTTGCCAATACCTAGTAAGAAATAGTTCTCATGCAAAATAATATTTAATTGGGTGCGCACGAATACGGTGCGTTGCCCCTTTGGTGTAATTTTCTAGACTTGGTTAAACTTTATTTGTATGAGGTGGAGGAATATCCTGAAAGTAGAACCTTAGAAGTGCTTCAGAAAAATTCGAAGTAACCGCACATATATATGTGCTATATATATATATATATATATATATATATATAGAGCACATATATACATATATATAGTAGATTTAATTGAGTGAATATGAAGGAAGGCACTCGCACTTGAAAAATCGAGCTATGATAAGGTTGTATCTAAAAAATTTCAAGATACCTATAAGAACCGACAACAATTTTCTGGAATAATTTTAGTGGCAGAAGATCACGTACCTCTTAAAAAGTTGCTGGTAGTTTATGGTCCCTTGATAAATAAATCATGGTTTGCTATATTTCACGATAATATTCTGTTTCATTATGATTTGCAAGTAGTTTTGATGCCTTTGGGGTCACCATTACAATAACACACATATTCCGCTTCCATTAGGTACTTTAACAACTTATGACTTACTGAAATCTACTGAAATCCCCATACTCATGCGGTTTGATGTCGCATAGTTATAAGTGAGTGAGTGAAGAGATTTGGGCGGGTCTTAACAGTGAGGTCTAGAGAGCCGATGAGGGTGATTGAGGTGAGTATGGAGCAGCGCCGAAATGAAAGGGCGGGGTAAACGAGAGATCCACGAGAAAACACGCCAACCAGCGGCATCGTCCTGCACGATTCCCACATGCGACAAACTGGGAGTTTCCCCGGCCAATGATTGAACCCGGTTCGCCTTGGTGGGAGGCGAGCAGGCCAACCGCTCAGCCACGGCGGCCCCGCATATCGGGATGACACAATCCTAGAATGAGCTACTTCGAACACATCTTAAATTAATAGTATTAAGTGTAATGTAGAGTAGAATATTGGTTTACGATCTGTCATCTTATCCATGAACACCAGTGTCACAAAAAAAAAAAAAAGTATTAAGCAACGAACTGGGCAAGCGGAATCATGTAGCGTGGAACTACACTGAGGTTACACATGTTACGTGGAACTACACTGAGGTTACACATGTTACGTGGAACTACACTGAGGTTACACATGTTACGTGGAACTACACTGAGGTTACACATGTTACGTGGAACTACACTGAGGTTACACATGTTACGTGGAACTACACTGAGGTTACACATGTTACGTGGAACTACATTGAGGTTACACATGTTACGTGGAACTACACTGAGGGTACACATGTTACGTGGAACTACACTAAGGTTACACATGTTACTTGGAACTACACTTAGGTTACACATGTTACGTGGAACCACACTGAGGTTACACATGTTACGTGGAACTACACTGAGGTTACACATGTTACGTGGAACTACACTGAGGTTACACATGTTACGTGGAACTACACTGAGGTTACACATGTTACGTGGAACTACACTGAGGTTACACATGTTACGTGGAACTACACTGAGGTTACACATGTTACGTGGAACTACACTGAGGTTACACATGTTACGTGGAACTACACTGAGGGTACACATGTTACGTGGAACTACACTGAGGTTACACATGTTACTTGGAACTACACTTAGGTTACACATGTTACGTGGAACCACACTGAGGTTACACATGTTACGTGGAACCACACTGAGGTTACACATGTTACGTGGAACTACACTGAGGTTACACATGTTACGTGGAACTACACTGAGGTTACACATGTTACGTGGAACTACACTGAGGTTACACATGTTACGTGGAACTACACTGAGGTTACACATGTTACGTGGAACTACACTGAGGTTACACATGTTACGTGGAACTACACTGAGGTTACACATGTTACGTCACTGGGTAGCAAGGACCCCCTTGCGAGTGGAGGTCGTGTGTTTGATTCCTCCTGATACGCTGGGTACAGATGCTTCCAAGTCCTTCATATCGGTGTTCGTTTCGCATACTGGTGCAGTTCCTCATTGTGCAAAAAGCAACTTATTAGCAGTATTTTCCACTTAAAAAGCTCCTTCGTGACCCTGCATGTTATAGGATGCTAGAGTCTGAAACTGCTTTCTACATTTTTGCATACTACATATTTTTCCGTTGTGGTACATTATAATAATATGAAAAATATACGAAAATGGTGGAAAATTACTTTTCAAAAATTAATTAAGGAAACTATATGTATTTGAACTTTATATGTATATTTTTACAAACAAATATCAAATTTGAACAACATTAATACGTATTAATAGAGCTTGGTATAAATTCCCGTGTCATAAGAATGTCATGGAGAACACTTAATTGAAAATTTGTCGTGTGTTTCGCCAGTATTTCAATCTTAGCTTAAAGAAAAGAAAATTATTCAAATTAGTCAGAAGTTAATTCTTTGCTGCAGGTGAACCAAGTTTCTGATTGCAGTGTAATTGTTAATATGCCAGTCCTGTGACTTCAAGAAGCAATTTAAATGAAGCCAAACCTCGTGTAAAAATAACTTTTTGAAATTTGTACGAATTCAGATCTTAAGTTAAAATCCTAATAATATTATAAGTTCTAAAGTTTGTATGTTGGTTTGTTGCTTAATCAAGTCGTAACGACTTGACGGATTTGGGTGAAATTTGGTACAGAGGTAGATTATATTCTGGATTAGCACATAGAGTACTTTTAATCCCGTAAAAACGAACCGTTTCTTAGAGAATGTATAAAAACCATTTGAGTAGGTGCTAGTTGGTGGTCTGCTTTTTATATTCATCAAGGAAATGTTCATTTTTCCGGGATGAAAACTACCCTATGTGCTAATCCAGAATATTTCATTAATAAAGAGGAACAATTAAAAAAGAACCGTTGGTCATTATAATTAAAGTTTGAATATTGCACACGTGTGGAACCGCAGGTAAAAGCTAGTACTCATGTACATACACTAATAAGTTATATGTAATATTGTTATTAAAACTATTTTGTATGTTAATTATGACGTTATTGATACAACATAACCAAGGACTGGGAAATTTCTGGAATTCATTTTAGGAGAGGCTGAACCTCAAGACATGTGTGCATATGTTATGTTTGCAATTGGATCACAGTTAATTAGACACGCCCAGGTGAACTCGGAGCCAATAACATATTTATAAGTAAACTAGCACCGAATCACGTGTCACATGGTCTGGGGTAAAACTGGCCGCCCACCGGAGCAGCAGCCAATGAACAGAAAGCTGATGCTCGAAAATACATAGGACCGCGGAGTCGGGCCTACGGTCGTGTAAAGCACTGAATTTTCATGTCCGTGCTTATAACGAAATCATAATTTATCCTTAAAATAGAGAGAGAGAAAAAAATTGACTTCTGAACTCTCGTAAGGCGTCGCCGTATATAGGTGAGTCATGCCCGGTGCTGTTACGCGCTCAAACCGTGGTATTATTACCCGTAATTTACGAGTATAAGTTCGTTACCGTAGTGGTTCGTGGCCCTCAATACATGCTCCCGTTGCCTGCAGATGCTCGTCCATCGTGATCACAACTTTCAGAATACCGCGTGGTCAAACAGTAGTTTACATTTCGTGATCATCATCTCACCCTTTCATTCCCACAGTGCATTTATAATTTTGTGGCGTTGAAAATTAGGAAATTTTGCATGCGTGCTGCACTTAAGCGGGCAAAGAATATGTTCAGTTATCACAACCAATAAGCTGTAGGCTTTGTGCTTGGTGATTCACGGTAAAGTGAGCCCTTTTGAAAGCTCTTTCATTTGGAATAATAGTCATTAAATGTATTTAATTTTAGCCTTATATGATAATTTCCGAGTGCTGTGGAATATACACAGTTTGTTTATTACTTACATAGAAATATTTATTTAATAAGGTGGTTAACGGATAAGAAATGGGCGAAAGGAAAAAGCAACTAGGGCCTCGAAACTGCTCACTTTAACGTGAACAGCTTATACGAACCAGTCATAACGTAGCGGTAGCATTGTTTAGGAATCAGTTACACATAGGGTAAGTCATTGAGCAGTTATCCTCGCAGAGTACAGCGACGGTCAAATATAAACTTCCTGTGCAACATGTTGACGGTACTACATAGTCTATTTGCGGTTTAGTCACAATGTTGAATCAAACATTTGAAAAATCACCCCATGTATAAAGTGTTTAGAGTTATTTCCTAAATATGTCATGTATCACAAGCAATTTATACTTATGTCAACATAAAATTATCTTAGTTTTCGTTAAATTGGAGTTTCAGTTATCTTTTATTTATAAATTAAAATATTTCATTTATAATAAATATGAATTGAAACAGTCAGAAAACATATGTGTTGGTGGCGGCTAGTAAGGAATATTCCTCATGCAAAATATTATTACAACTGAGTGCACACGAATTCGGTGTGTTTTCCTTTGGTGTAGTTAGTTAAGCTTAGTTTGCACGAGGCGGAGGAATATCCTGGAAGTAGAACCTAACCAGCGCTTTGAAGTAACCGTGGATGACTTATACTATGTCGCCGACGAAAACACAAAGGATCGCATTATAAACATACACGAGAACAAGGACAATAAAAATTATAAACGGAATAAAAAGCAATGAGTTAGTTATTGTAGGTAACAGTGAATCAATGAGTTAGTTATTCTATGTAACAGTGAATCAATGAGTTAGTTATTCTAGGTAACAGTGAATCAATGAGTTAGTTATTCTAGGTAACAGTGAAGTTTGTTCTCGTGTATATTTGAAACGTCCTCTGTGTTACCCTCGACAACATAGTTCTGCTGTGGTGTATGTTCGAAGAAATTATTCATATAATCACTAACCTTGGTGCAAGAATCATTCAAAGAACACGCATTTTATGCATGGTAGTCTAAATATTGGACGTTTAATAGGAAGTTTGTAACATTGCAGTTTTTAGGTGTTATGTTTAACATTAGTCATAAATATTTTAGTTATATATAATTACAGAGTACTTACTTATGTTGTCACTTTCTTTAATATGCTTTCCAACCTACGTTTTATTTAATGAGTTAACGGTATTGCACATCTTCTCTAGAGGACAGTCAGCATTAAATGTTTATTAAACAAAAGTAATAAATGAAACTACACTGGATGTCTCTTGTCTCGCCATTGCTGATTGGCGAAGAGGTGTGTCATGGTCAGACAACATCCAATCGGAGGACATAGGAGATAACATAAGTAGGGCAGATGTAAATTAGAACAAATATTTTCTTTAGAAGAATTCTCATCGCCTTCAACGATCGACGTGTGTCGTATAATATGTTATATATGTTATATATGTTATAATATGTTATACATATATATAATATGTTATAATATAGTTATAATGATTTATTATTTAATAAGATTGTTGCAAGATGTCTTATGAGATGGAGAACGGAATAATAGGGAATATTTATATTTATTATGTTTGAGAAGATTAAAACTAAATAAATTGTAGAATTTTTTGGAGAAGAACTAAAAATAAAATATATTTGTATAGCTAAGATTTCTAACTTGGTTATTTGAACTTAAATGTTATAAACGGTGCCCAACATGTTATGTGCAAGTTGCTGTACGATGTACACTGCAGAAAACAGCGTACAACGAAGAGGTCCCTCACGTGTGGGAGACATCGTTCGTTGTTGAAACTGCTAATAAAACCAAACACAAATAACGTTTATAATGGTTATGACTACGGCCGTCTATTTTTCGCGTGGGAGCGCTAGGGGCGATCGAGACATGCGCATCAACTCTCTCATCGCCTCTACGCGCAAAGCACTGAGCTGGCGTGCAGTCTCGCCGTTGATAACGCGCCTCTGTGAGACTTACAGCGGATACCCTACCGTTTTATGACGCAATGACAAAAAATAAAGGTTTGATGCGCGCCCCTATTCCTTTTTTTTAATGTTTTGTACAGGAATGTCCGTACCTTGAAATGTCAGCGAAAACACCCGTATGAGCCATTTTCACTATCACAAAAACATACCTTGGAGAGCAGTGGAGGAACTGGAATACGTACTATACATGTGCCTAAAGCTTCTTAAATGCTATTCGTAAGCAGACCTTGCTCAGACACGTTGGACGGTTTTTTTAATAAAAAGTTTTTTGTCGTATCTCTCCACACCGTTCGGCGGCCTACCCAAGCGGCCACCTTAAGTGTCTGGCAGCCAATCACTGACGTTCACTGCCAGGGTAACTTTATTCCAACTGATGCAGTCGAAAAGAAAATATCTTCTCACACAGACACGTGGAAAAAAGGGGGGGGGGGGGGAATTTGTAAGCTTGCACGTTACAAGTTGAATTCTAACCTGTGCCTAAATCTTTTCGCCATAAACATATGTCCTAGTTACGACACATGTTAGCGAGGTTTATTAATATTTGGACACTTAAGGCGTATAGACAATCTCTTCGTGATGTACGCACGTACGTATATTTTCCGTTGGCAGGCATCCAAACGAAATTGTAAGTTTGCGAAGCGATATTATCATTTCGTGTTTTGTTTTGGAGGCTTTGCGCAAAACATAACACAATTTTAAGACATTGGCCAAAGGAAACATTATTTCGTAGTCTTTACCTTAATAGTTTTAGTTAAAACAATACATTTATTATTCAAACGGACATTCTGATTTGTTGTGAGTTCAGCCGAGCATACGCACACGTAGAGTGAGTGAAGAGATTTGGACGGCTCTTAATACCGAGGCCTTGAGAGCCGATGAGGGTGACGCGAGGTGAGTGCGGAGCGGCGCCGGAATGAAAGGGCGGGGGAAACGGGAGATCCCCGAGAAAACCCGCCGACCAACAGCATCGTGCGGCATGATTCCCACATGCGAAAATCCGGAGTGACCCGACCGGGGAATGAACCCGGATAACCGTGGTGGGAGGTGTGTAGGCTAACCGCTCAGCCACCGCGGCCCCGCGAGTAGAATATGTTTCAAGTTAAATTTTTTAGGGACGAATATATATATATATATATATATATATATATATATATATATATATATATATATATATATATATATATATATATATATATATATATATTCGCCGGGTCACTCCCGATTTTTCGCATGTGGGAATCGTGCCGGACGATGCCGCTGGCCTGCGGGTTTTCTCGGGGATCTCCCGTTTCCCCCCACCCTTTCATTCCGACGCTGCTCCATCACCCTCATCGTTTCTCACAACCTCAATGTTAAGAGCCGCCCAAATCTTCACCTACTCATTCACTCGTATTCCACTCGCAATAAGCCTGTGTCAGAGGAAGTGTTCTATCTTTTCAAAAACGCGTATTTGTACCACTAGCGTTCTACTCTGGAGTCCATGCCAAGCTGTTTTGATAATGCTGTTGACAAAAATGTCCAATGTTTAGATTCTTCAATGAGTTATTCAATTTTCAGTCTACGACATTTCTTTATTGAGGTAGTTGCTCATTCTAGGGCAGAAAACATAAACTACGACATAATTGAAAATATTACTTTCCGTGGACCTGTACAGCATTACTGCTAATGAACTTGTAATGTTTGGATTTAAGAAACAGAATGAAATTTATACGTTTTGTGCTTGAATTTTTAAAACATTCTGATTTTGAACATAATAGTCACAAAACGCATTTTGATAACACATTAATAAATTTTATGAAATCAGATATTTTCTCGGATTATCTTTCAACGTTGTATCATTGCATACTTTACTTGCACAGGTATAGCTTAGCTAAACTAGGATGTCAATGGCGTTTGAAATAATATAATTTAATCGAGAATTATCGGTGAATCAACCTAAACTAAAATAGGACATTGGATTGTAGTCTAGCCAAAGTCCGCATTCGCCTGTATTTAAGAAAGTTCCCTGAAGTATAAACCGTATTTTTTATTAATTTTTTTTAAATATTGATTAATTTAATGCTTTCACTAATTTAGGTTTAATTTTCAGTTTAAAGTTTCTAACGTATCACAAAAAGAAAAGAAAAATCTAATATGGCGAGTGTTATAGTCGTGCTGTAGCGCCCAATGATTAGAGATCTAAAAAAATCGCGAGTTCAATTACCTGCAGGCTAGACTCTACAGACTTATGCACAAATATGCCGATATCAACTGCACGTTAGTTGTCTGCTGTCACAGCGGAAGGCGACAATTGGACACCGTTCTCCGGGAGGAGTCAAACACCGCATGGACCAATGGCTAGAGTTATATCAACGCACGAGTTTTGAATTATATCTTGTCCCAAAATGAATCCGCGAATTCTTCATGTCTCTACCAATAAGTGAGCTGCTTTGATTACTTGCAACAAAATAAAACACTACTCGTGTGTTTTTCGTGATAAATTAGTACAGCTTTGGTACTAAACTAAATGACGCAACGTTCACGGGTAGGCACACTGAACTTGACGAAAATTCCGACACGGTGTAAGCTACCATAATGGGTCAAACTTGGACGTGTATGGATGGTAGACACTTAGCCATCCACGCACACACCATCCGATATTATTAAATCTTTCCTTTGCATATGAGTTTGGTTTGGAGCCAGCGGTAACAGCGAAAATTACCCCCGTCGCGATCGCCGAGTATATACATTATTCAGTTCTTGACTGATTTACATTTTATGCGTGAAATTTTTTTCCTTCCTCTGTCGTACCTTCAGGATCTTGGCTGTTCCTTTTCGGGAAAATGTTTAGTAATCTGTCAGAGGCAGCGCGGTCTCGGAATAGCGTGTGCGGTGTGGAATTTTCTTTGCGCCACTTCTTCTGACATTTCTCCAAGGGTGGATGTATCAGGATGTCACCAGAAACTTGAAAAAATTTGCCGCTTCCACTGATATCATCGCCACGTTGTTGTCATCGTTGTCATGTTGTTGTCATCATTGTCATGTTGTTGTCATCATTGTCATGTTGTTGTCATCATTGTCATGGTAATACGTGCGTCTAATCATGCCGACGGGTACGGAAGAGTTCGGGGAGAAATTTCTATTAGTTTTAAAAGCTTTGTTGGGTGGCCGAGATTCTGACAAGGGTTCTATGATAAAACTCCATG
This sequence comes from Dryococelus australis, assembly GCA_029891345.1. Lineage (NCBI taxonomy): Eukaryota > Metazoa > Arthropoda > Insecta > Phasmatodea > Phasmatidae > Dryococelus > Dryococelus australis. The sequence continues at coordinate 37,061,491 of CM057006.1, forward strand.
ACAGCGAATATGAACACTGATAAATTTTACTAAATATGGATCACATTTATAAACCCCTAATTATCTGTTTCTACACGACAGTTCAGTCTTGTTAACACATAATCAAACATTAACTTCCCGAGATTCAAGATCAAAACATCTTGGCTTTTCCAGGATTTTCAGTGTCCGCTAATAAATCTCTTTCGCATTCCACAGGATTTGTTGATTGCAGATGCAAAGATTTCTAAACCCATTCTACAAATTGCCAGTAATTATTCTGCTGAGATGATCGTGAGATAATGGGAAGTAATCTATGCCCTCGCCTTAATGAACTTCGCTGGGCGTGTCTTAACAGCGTACACAAGTCACCAACAAACAGAAAACATATTTTGATGCGACTGCTATCTGAAATGCGATCAGTTGTAATTTACGGCAGTGGAACTTGTTACGGCAACCATCAACAGCAGGTCTGATCTTGGGAACTGTAGTTTTCTTCATTAGGAGCATTTATTATCATTGTTGTTTTTAAGCTAACCTCATTAATATTGTTACTGCGTGGTGAACGAGATGAGGTATCCGCCACACT